>OW203678.1:5632500-6257500 GCA_934044485.1 Apeira syringaria
TAAGTCTCATACTAATTTAGACTTTATCGTAACCTTATAAGAACTGGATTACTTTTAAAACATTTTAGTTTAGTTCAGTTGAATAAACGAATCACTATTGTGTGAATGTTAAGAAATAAAAAAAAAACAAAAAAAAATATATTGCGCTACCGAATACTCACTACTCTTTACATGTCCGTCTAAAGGTTGGCTGGTAGAAATCGCTACAGAACGAATGACCACTAAATAATATGGCCGATTTATAACCAAGCAGTCTGCACTAAAGTGTTTTTTTGACGTGATAACGTTTTATAAATTGATGAATGCCAAAATGAAAAATAGTAACGTTCCGCGTAACGGTGAATGGTCAATGGTCAATGGTCAATGGTCAATGGTCAATAGTCAATGGTCAATGGTCAATGGTCAATGGTCAATGGTCAATGGTCAATGGTCAATGGTCAATGGTCAATGGTCAATGGTCAATGGTCAATGGTCAATGGTCAATGGTCAATGGTCAATGGTCAATGGTCAATGGTCAATGGTCAATGGTCAATGGTCAATGTTCAATGGTCAATGGTCAATGGTCAATGGTCAATGGTCAAAGTCAAAGTCAAAGTCATAAATGATTATGACGTTATCACGTAAATCTATCGTCCGTAAACCGACTTTACAGACAACCAATTTTTTTATTGCGAATAGGCAAGCGTTTGACCACCATCTTACCTGATGTAAATTAATAATTCTGTCTACGATGAAGCACACCTACTTTCAAATGTAAATTAATTCATTTATGATATTTCTGGCCTTAATATGCCAAAAAGTTTATTTAACTATTTACATAAAAAACAGTTAGGGGTTTATTTCCGTCATTCTGTCTGTTTGTTGTTATAGTATAAGTAGCTGCATGGTTTTGAAAGCCGTGGTGGTGATGATGATTAAAACTAGCTAATGAGTTTTTCCAGCTACCTCCATACCAAGTTGCAAAGAATTGGCCCAGCTGTTGCGTGATAGCGTAATAAACAAACAAATTTACATTGACATTTAATTTTATATTATTAGTAAGGATTATCATCTGTAGGACTCCGTATCAAATGTACACTTTCATGTACAAGTTTTGTTATATATCAATTATTATTATTCTAGTACCTAGTTATACATCCGCCCGAACCTTCCATTTTAGATTAATAAGCATTGTTCTCGGTATTCCTCCGCTGACTTCACATCGTCAGCGGTTTATGTAAAAGCTTTCTGGGAACGGCCACACGCGATGGTGTGCCTTCCTGTAGGTTAAGTTTTATATTATGAACACATTAAATCGAGCCTCCAAATCGGCTGGACGTAATTGTCGTTTCAATTAATTAATTTAGTTTTTAAAAAAGCCTTTTACCCGAAAGGGAAGTTTGACTGGCGCAGCCGGTAGGATCGTTTCGATAAGGCTGTGTCGCTTTCGGTGAAGTTCGGGTGTCCAAATCCACCTGGAAATAACGCGAGTGCGGCGCGAATAGCTGTGGAACGATCCACGAACCAAACAAATTCGTCATACTCCTGATGGTGCCGAGTATGGGAGCAGCGGTCGGTTGGTGAGTAAAACTCTTTGCCTTCCTTGCCATTACCTGTCCCATATTTTTCATTGAAAGGTTTTAGTTATTAGTATTTTATTGTTATAATCGAGATCAAAATTCTCTCATTATAACGTATCTGGTTGTTTGATATAAAACTCTGTCGAGCAGCTATCTAATTCTAAGAAAGTCTGAACCATTCTGATAAGCGTATGAACAAAGATTAAAGAAAAATAGATGTGGCATTTAATTGAATTTTAATAATTGAGAAAATTGTGAAATTAGAATATTAATTTGTTTTAAGGATATTATACAGTTTTATTTTACTATATATATATTTTATACAATTTTATATATGATTTAGGATTTTACTTTTATACTTTTATATTGATTTTATAACCGTGTTTTTTGTTGTAACTTGTGCATTTGTGTAATTGATTTTTGAGTTTAATTTCGGTGATTAAATTTTTACGTAATTACAATGGAATCACGTCAAGTTCCACAACCAGCTGAAGCAGCTACAACAATTCAAATTATAGTTATCCCTAATGAAATTTTACGGCTTATCCCATTATTTGGAGGCGATAAGCGACAACTTAGTTTATTTATAAGAAAGTGTGAATATGTTATAAGCCGATATAGAGGTCATGAAGAACAAAATGTTTATGTACTGCACGCGATCACGAGCCGGTTAATTGACAATGCAGCCGCGTTATTATCTGAGAGAGAAGACGTTACAAACTGGTCTTCTTTAAAAGAATTATTATTACAACATTTCGGTGATCCGCGAAGAGAGGAGTGCATAAGCATTGAGTTGGAATCATGTAAAATTAAATCAGGTGAATCATATCTGGATTTCTGTTGTAGAGTTCAAAATATTCGGTCTCTGCTTATTTCGAAGGTCAATTTATTGGGTGATACCGAACTTAAACGCGCAAAAATAGCTATCTACAACAACACGGCTCTGAATGTATTCCTATACAATTTACCCGAGAATATGGTTCGTATAGTTAGGCTCAAATCACCAGCCACTTTAGAAGACGCTTTAGGCGTAGTACTAGAGGAAGTAAACTTCCATGAACAGTACTCTATGCGAAATCGTATCAATAATAATAACTCAGTGCAAAAACCAGCAATGACGTCACAACTTCAATTCGGCTTTAAGCCCCAAAATAATTTCACAACACCACAAAAATTTAATTTTGGTATTCCACAAAATTCAAATAATTTGAGACCACAATTTGGACAGCAACAAAACTTTGGCCATAAGCCCCAGTTTGGTTATCGTCCCCCACAATTCGACTCTCAGCAACAATTAGGTTACAAACCTCAACAATTCGGTTACAAACCACAACAATTCGGTTACAAGCCGCCACAATTTGGTTATAGGCCACAGTTTGGCAATAGGCCTCCGCCTAACTTTGGCATGACCCCTCAACAGTTTGGATACAAACCCCCACAGGTACAAAGCCCTCAACATCAAACGACTGACGTGTCCATGAGGACAATTCCTTCCAAGCCTCAGCCCCAAGTACAAAATCAAGGCTTTAGGCTAAACGAGCTTACCTCGGATAGTAATGAGACGGTATTTTATGACGGTTACTATGACAATGACTATTACTATGACTATGACTATAGCGACTATTACCCTAGTGAAGACGTAGAATTGACTCCAACGCAGGACTGTGTAGATGATACGACACTGACAGAAAGACAAGATGCCCCTAACACTGAAGCTGAAAATTTTCACATAGCAGCCTCACACATAGGCCAGAAATCATAGAACTTAACTGTGACTCTAACTTAAAACTACCTTACATCTATATACCGGAAATCAATGCCAAGTTTATGATAGACACGGGAAGTACTCGTTCTTTCATAAGCCCTCGCATGGCTTATTACTATTTCTCAGCTTATATTAAACATGAACCATTCCAAGTAGTCAGCACGCATGCAACTAGTCGACATAACGAGGTCATAGATATACCACTGCTACCGACATTTAACAGTAACGACTACCATAAGTTTTATTTGTACGACGTAGACGGACGGTATGATGGACTTATTGGTAATGACTTACTGAAACAGTTAGATGCAATTATCGACTTAAAACATCTGGTATTACGTACTAATACAACTTGTATTCCAATTGTAAATAATTTAAATTACGTCATTGAATTAAAACCACGATGTGAACAACGCGTTAAAATCCCGATAGACCAGCACTCAGGCGAAGCTATAGTTGAGTTCAAAGAATTCACCTCTGGTGTACGTATGCCCAGTGCCCTGGTCAACTGCACAAATGGGTACGCATCGACTGTCATACAGAACATCACTGACCAGCCCTTAACTCTGACTGTATTCCGGCCTTTCACAGTAACACAGTTTGACGCGACTGACTGTAACATTAATTTTACTAGACATAGTACAGACATAGAGACAGACCAACTACTGGAACAAAACCTACAAAAATTAAGGCTTGACCACACTAATAGTGAGGAACATGAAAAAATATTTCGAATTTGTAGAGACTATAAAGACATATTTTATTGTGACCAAATTCCTTTGAGTTTCACAAATCAGGTTAAACATAGAATACGTACAAAGAACGAAGACCCAATTTTTGTCAGACCTTTTAGACAATCGCCTGCTCAAGTAAATGAAATAAACCAACAAGTTGAAAAGCTTTTGAAAGATAACGTAATTCAGGAATCTCATTCTCCCTGGAATGCCCCCGTCCATCTCGTTCCAAAGAAGATGGATGCATCCGGAGAACTAAAATGGCGTATGGTAGTTGATTTTAGACGACTAAATGACATCACTATTGATGACCGTTACCCTTTACCTAACATAAACGACTTATTTGACAAATTAGGGAAAAGCTCATACTTCAGCACGCTTGATTTAGCTAGTGGATACCATCAGATTGAGGTCGAGGAACAGGATAAAGAGAAGACAGCATTCAGCACGCAGAACGGCCATTATCACTTTTTGCGTATGCCCTTTGGCTTGAAGACAGCCCCGGCTACCTTTCAGCGAGCCATGGATAATGTGTTAAGAGGATTGCAGGGAATACACTGTATGGTATATCTTGATGACGTCATAGTGTTTTCAGCGAGCTTAGACGACCATATCCAAAAGCTACGGACTATATTTGACAGACTCAGGGCAACCAATCTTAAAGTTCAGTTAGACAAGTCTGAATTCTTGAGAAAGGAAGTCCTTTACTTAGGTCATACTATTACAAAAGACGGGCTTAAGCCCAACGACGATAAGGTTACTGCAGTATTGAACTACCCTTTACCCACGACGACTACCGAAATAAAAAGTTTCCTCGGACTTATTGGTTATTACCGACGCTTCATCAAAGACTTTGCACAAGTGACTAAGCCTCTAACATCATGCCTAAAGAAACGTAACAAAATAGTAACTGACCAAAATTACATTGATGCATTCAACAAATGTAAGGAACTTTTGACAAATGCCCCGTTGCTTCAATACCCTGACTTTGACAAGACATTTATACTCACGACTGACGCATCGAATGTTGCACTTGGCGCTGTTTTATCACAAGGCCAAATAGGCAGTGACAAACCAATTGCATACGCGAGTAGGACCCTCAGCGATACTGAATCACGCTATAGCACGATCGAACGAGAATGCTTAGCTATTATTTGGGCCGTTAAACATTTTCGTCCGTATCTTTACGGTCGTAAATTCACCATCTATACTGACCACATGCCTTTATCGTGGCTTGAAGCCCAACAAGATTCCAGTAGCAAACTTACCCGTTGGAGACTGAGACTACTCGACTATGACTATGACATTGTATACAAGAAAGGTAAGCAGAACACGAATGCTGATGCTCTATCGAGAATAAAGGTAAATGCTCTCTCTGACACTGACGACGGAGGTCAGTCCATGAAGGTTAATGTTGACAGCAAAGAACAACAACTTAGGGAACATGTAGATAATTTAGTAAACGACATTGTACGACTGACAGCTAAAAAGAAAAATGAACGAAATGACTCCTCAACCATTACAATATCTGACGCTAGCGCCACAGTTTCAGCAAGTCCTATGTCCATTTCAGGCTCTGATACGCTGTCTATTGCAAGCGCAGATAGCGAAATCAGATACCCTATTAGAGAACCATCTCTTTCTAACACAGTGCATTCTGCTATGGATGTAGACGTAACAGATATACCGATATTAAAAGAGGCTATTGACACAAAACCAAACCAAATTCTTGTCTTTACATGGTTCAATAATGACATACAGGTTAAAGACATATCTCGCCTTAAACAAAAGGTGCTAGAAGTGTTTTTACCCATAGATAATTCAGAGTTAGTAAAGAAGTTTCTCAAAGAATATATCAGGCCAAAGATAAAATACTTTATATATTTCGAACATGAAGAACATCGCCGTCAGTTCAGTCGTATAGTGGTAGAGTTGTTTAGGAAAGGTACCGTACAGTTAATTGAATGTACAGAACGCGTAGTATATGTAGAGGATGAAGGAGAACAGAGAGCTATAGTGTTAAAGTACCATGAAGGAAAAACGTGCCATCGTGGCACTAAAGAGACTTTAGCTAACATACGTAGAACTTATTATTGGGTCAACATGCACGAAACAATTGCAGCAATAATTAACGCTTGTGAAATATGCCGTAAAATGAAATATGATCGTAAGCCCCTCAAACCCTTCTTACAGCTAACTCAAACGCAAGACGCTCCGTTCCAAGAGCTATTTATAGATCTATTTCAAATTGAAGGTCAATACTTTTTAACACTTGTAGACGCTTTTAGTAAGTTAGGCCAAGCTATACCAATTACCAACAGATCAACGCCCGAAGTAGTTCGCGCGCTTATGAAATATTTCTCATTCTATGGTATTCCAAAAAGAATTAGTTCAGATCCAGGCACAGAGTTCAACAATGAGCTAATTAAAGAATTTTTATCTCTACATAAAATTGAACTTCATATTGGCACACCCAATAACCCTAACTCGATGGGTCTGATAGAACGTTTACATTCTACTATCTGCGAAATCTATAGATGCGCTAAGTATGAACAAAAGTGTACAGATGTAGCATCAGCCATGATGTACTCTATAATCGCATATAACAATTCCATCCATTCAGTCACGGGCCTAACCCCATTCGAAGTAGCTTTCGGACACACCGACTCAGGTAGTCCTTTCGGTATAGAATCGGAAAGACAGTATATACAACAATTAGTGAAAGACCACGCTAAGCGAACGAAATTTTTATACAAACAATTAGCAGAGAAAATGACAGAGAGTAAGGAAAAGATCAGGGAAAAGAAAGGTGGGGAGGAGAGAATAGATTTTCAAGACGGAAAAACTATTTTCGCCAAAGACGTGAATAAAAGGAAAAGTAAAGACAAACCCAGATATACTAAAGCAAAAGTTGTAGGCAGGACAGATAGGAATGTAGTACCCATACAAATAGGCGAACGAGTTACGAAGGTACCTATTAAAAACATAAAACGCCCTCCGCAGGTGGAGCGTTCTGATCGTAGTGATGCCGGTGCTGGGCCTTCATCTGCGATCACTTGAGGGAAACCCAGGCATACTACCAGTAAAAGAAGGTCAAGCTCATATGCAAACTGATCATTGGACTATTATTAAAACTTTGGACTTGGAAAGAATCTACGATGATTTATGCTTTGTAATACATAATTATAACGAATTTAATATTTTAATAAAACAAAACGAATCATATCCTCGTGATTTTGTGACCATGAATATGCATTTGGATTACTTACGTGATATAACTACTCAGAAATACAGACAACTTGTTCCGCAACAACGATTTAAGCGAGGTTTACTTAACCCTTTGGGTTCACTCATTAAAATCATAACAGGTAATCTCGACCACGGTGATGCAACAAAGTATGATCAACTTACGTCTAAACTTGGAAAGAACCAAATTATTATTTCAAAGAAATTAACTTTAGTTTCACAAGTAATTGATAGCTTTATTAACACAACAGATACCATGTATAAGAACTCAGTTTTATTAGAGGCACGCATGAAAATTTTAGAATCAATGTTAAAAGAACTGGCGTCTCAAAAGAAACGCTGGGACTATTCCACGTATATTGTTAGCTTCTATAATCTATTCATAAGTAACTTTAGGACAATATTTGTAAAATTAGGTGAAATTGAAACTGCCCTGGCCTTCAGCAAATTATCAGTATTGCACCAGTCTATAGTGAACTCCACTGAACTGTTACATCATTTAACGCTTATAAGTAACACCGAAAACTTGGTATATCCTGTAACTGAAAGAAATTTGGTAAAGCTCGAAGAAACATTTAGCATTAAGTCTTATATCAAACATAACCAGATTACGTTTATAATAGAGGTGCCCCTTACCGACAATACTACTTACAATTATTTTAAACTATATTCGTTACCAATGTTCCGTGAGTTTGAAAATAAAACCTTTTCCATTTTTCCCCAATATCCTTACCTTTTGGCAAAGGGAATGAAATACCTTCCGATTGAAAATCCATGCCGACCTCTTGCCGCTGGAGACCACTACCTGTGTGCTGATAACAACAAGGCTCCTTACCCAGAGCCTACCTGCATCGAACAACTCATGAGGTTTGATAATAACCTCACTCGCTGCGTGCAACGACAAATCCAACTTGAAGACGTACGTGTTCAACAAATTGCTGCTACTAGTTGGATTTTATATTCACGACTTAAAACTGTAGTAACAACATATTGCGATGCCGAGGTTACTAAGCATCCAGTCTTCGGAACATATATTGCAACTCTGGACAAGCCCTGTGATTTTGAAATCCACGGCATTCAGATCCGACATCATCGTGCCTACACCGAGAGCATATTTGATGACCAGATTCCTGTCATCGATCTGCCTCGCCTCCACAACAGTGCGAGTATTGGCACATCGCTATCCAGTACAAGTGCACTAAACATGCAAAGAATCAGTTTAGATGAAGTGAAATATATGTCATATGCGCTAAAGCACAGTGAAATGGTGAACAGTGTTTTTGAAGAATCGGACTTTAACTTCAGTGTAGTTGTATACTCTTCTTTAGTTTTAGTTATTATATGTTTCTTTGTAATTATGTCATATGTGTTTCGAAATAAGATAATTTTAATTTGTTCACGAAATTATCGGCACGTTATTAAAAACGAACGCACCGATAATTTCCCTCTTGGGGAGGGAGGAGTTATACATCCGCCCGAACCTTCCATTTTAGATTAATAAGCATTGTTCTCGGTATTCCTCCGCTGACTTCACATCGTCAGCGGTTTATGTAAAAGCTTTCTGGGAACGGCCACACGCGATGGTGTGCCTTCCTGTAGGTTAAGTTTTATATTATGAACACATTAAATCGAGCCTCCAAATCGGCTGGACGTAATTGTCGTTTCAATTAATTAATTTAGTTTTTAAAAAAGCCTTTTACCCGAAAGGGAAGTTTGACTACCTACTTCGATGTAAACACAAACAAAGGGAAGATTAGAGATTTCGCATCCATTGCTCGCTCTTAATAGGATATCATGATTCAATCTCAAATGGAATAAGCAGGTAAATGTCAATCCTAAAATAAATAAAAAATGCTATAGCTTAGTTGGACAAAGCGATAGGACGGTATTCTGTAATCGTAGGTTCAAGTCCCACTAGCAGCCGAATTTTTTCCTTCAAATATTTGAACTGAAGTTCTGCCTAGCATAGCGTTAATGCGATACACAATAAAAATCTCTTAAAATAAAGATAGCCTTCGTTTGATACGATATCAACTGTAATGTTGGTCTATCAGTCCTATTAATTAATTGTTCATACAATTAAAGGTAGATGGCGCTAATAACATCACCCCAAGATTTTAATAAGGAAGGAAGTAATTCGGCCCTAGTGGTATGGGCTGCTATAGCTTAGTTGGACAAAGCGACAGGATGGTATTCTGTAGTCGTGGGTTCTAGTCCCACTAGCAGCCGAATTGTTTCCTTCAAATAATTGAACTGAAGTTCTGCCTAGCATAGCGTTAATGCGATACACAATAAAAATCTCTTAAAATAAAAAATTATCAGCAAACAGAATAGTTCGTAGGTGTTATTAAATTCTGTGGAGTACGTTTTAAGGGGTTAACAGGTGTCAATGACATTACAAAGGCTCGCGGGTGTTTACAGGCAGAGAGGGCGACAACTCCTGATGTGTGTTGACTTAAAATATTACAAATAAGTACTTATCTAATGACATACGGGCTCAAAAAAACTAATAACATTTTAGACTGTTTAATTTCGTTTCGTGTAAGACACAGTTCAAGCGCATTTCTCGTTACCGCGAAAATGTTTGATTAAGCAAAAATATCATCATCATCATCTCAGCCATAGGACGTCTACTGCTGGACATATGCCTCCCCCATTGATTTCCACAAGGACCTGTTGGAAGCGGCCCGCATCCAGCCCTTGCCTGCGATCTTAGTCAGGTCGTCTGTCCACCTGGTCGGTGGCCGTCCTATGATGCGCTTGCCAGTCCGTGGTCTCCACTCGAGAACCTTTCCACCCCAACGGCCATCGGTTCTTCGAGCTCTGTGCCCTGCACGCTGCAAGCAAAAATATGGTCGCCCAAAAATACTTTATCACTAATAAATTAGCCATAAGAATCGAATTCTGTTCAATGAAAATTAACCTTCATAAGAGGTATTTTTTTAAAGTTTAGAAGACATGTAGGATTTTCAACAAAATAAGCTTAAAAGGATTTCAATTGTCTATTTAGCAAATGGAAAAGCCTTGAAGCAACGTAATGTAACTCTCTTGAAGTAAGTCTCTCTCTCTGAAAGTTTTAGTCTGAAAGTTTTACGCAGACTAACTATAAGCCTTAAGTAACTAATTTTTCATTTATATTCTTACATCCACGTGTTCTGCATTACAATTTAGTTTGAGTCTCGTTTGAGGTACGTTCAATACCTTTTTGCTAAGTTACTTATAAAGTTAGTCTATTATTCTTTAGTGCTTTTAAAACTATGTTTATGTGACTTTTGTGAAATTATATTGCCAAGATGAAAGACTTCGTTTGATGTGTGGTACCACTTACCAGTGATGACTGAATGAATTTAAAAGATTGGCTTTCTATGTGCTGCATAAGCAAGCTAAAAGTAGCCAAGTTTCTGTCCACCAACAGGTTGGTGCAAGGTTATCAATAATAAAACTGAGTGTTAGATTTTTAAAATATTTTATGATACACTAGCTGCGCCCCGCTGTATCACGAGCATGGTGATGATGATGATGATAAGTAACCTATCTGTTATTCCCGGAACTGAAGTATCTACATACAAAATTTTATTCAAAGCCGTTTTACCCGCGTGGTGATGAATAACAGTGAAGATGGTGATGATGAAAATAAGCCTATGTGTTTTTCACCCTGGATTAGGCTATTTGTGTTCCAAATTTCATACAAATCTGTCGTGGTGATGATTGATGATGATGATGATGTTGATTATGATGCAGTAGCCTATCTGTTATTCCCGGACCTGAAGTATTTAGTTACAAAATTTCACCCAAATCCCTTTTACCCGCCTGGTGAAGAAAAACGGTGATGCTGATGATGAAATAAGCTTACGTGTGAATCCACGATATAAACTATCTGTGTTGTAAATTTCATCAAAATCTGTTTAGTAGTTTTTGCGTGAAAGAGGAAGAAACATCCATACATCCATACTCACAAACTTTCGCATTTTTAATATGAAAGTAGGATTAACAATCTAGTAGTACTAACAATTACTAGTGTTTTATTGTATTTTAAAATTTATGTTTGAAATATAGACTATAGTGGTTGAAACTATAGTCGGAAGCCTCTAACTTATTACGTGAGTAATTCCCTTGTTCTTTACATTCATAACGTGAAATATACCTTTTGAAATATACTTAAAAGCGAATCTGTATGATTCTACACAGGTGAGAAAGCGGTCAAACGCAAGCTATATCATTTTTTTTTAAATAACTGACCCATTACGGGTCAGGTCATTTGACGGTACCGTGGCGCAGTGGTTTGTGTCATCGACATGACATCTGTGTCACCGGGACCCTGGGTTCGAATCCCGGCAGGGGCAAACATTTGTGCGATGAGTGTAGATGTTTGTCCCGGGTCTTGGATGTTTGTGTGTCCATGCCTCCCGCGATACAGGGAATCCTAGTGCGGGGGTCTGAGTGTAATGAATAATAAAAAAAACGATTATCAAATATTATCAAATATTACAGCAGAATCACCACTGCCTAAGTTAATAACCATTTCACTACCAGGATTGGTACTATTGGTAATTTTATGTAAAAAAATTGTGTAAAAAATCAAATTTACCAGAACCCTTTGCAAATGAAAACGAGTTATTAAAAACGGAGGTTCACAATATGATTTTCAATATTCACCTCAACTAGCTATTAAAAGTTACTGGAAATTCAAAAAAAGAATGAACTCGTGTATTCAACAAAATGGAGCTAATTTCGAGCAATTAATTAGTAACTAACCTTTTATTTCGTCCAATTAAAATAAGTTGAGATTTCATGGTTATTCTGTCATTTAATTTACCATATTTGTTAGAGAGATTTGATTCTTGTAATTGACCCTATCATCATCATCTCACCCATAGAATGTCCACTGCTGGACATATGCCTCCCCCATATAGGGGCGATTTGCCAATACTCGCCACGCCTGGCAGACGGGTTGGCGAGCGCAGTATGATTGCCGATCCTCAGAAGGCGCTGCTGCCCACCTTCTGGTACGTGATCCTTTAGCCGACTCTTACGGCACCCGCGGGAAGAGATGGGGGGGTACTATTCTAGGCCGGTACCACCACGGCAAACCCTATCGATGTATAAAAAACAGGATGTTTTGCTTGTCTTTGCCTAAACATATTGATTCCACACTACGCTTGCGGAAAATGTCTAGCAACGCAGTTGAAACTTACATAGACTAGCATCAAGAAGTAAGCTGAAATTTGTAAGGCTCGAACCAAAGCCAAACTATTCTTTACCAAACAAAAAACAAAAAAGTTCACAATAGAAGAAAAATACCTGTATCATTCTAAATGTACGAGAATTCAAAATCAAACCTTGCCCGCCTTATTTGATCGCAAACGCAACTCACGTCCAAACACGTGTTGCTTTACACACTCATGAAAAAGGGAAAGGCAAAAAGCTAGACGTTGAAAAACAATTGAGATACCTAAGTCCACCTTCAATATCTCGGAAGAGTCACAGAGTATATTACCAACAGTTTACAAAGTCAATGTACTTTGAAGTAATTTTATTGAAGTGAAAACTTCTTTAGCGGCGTTCTAGATACACTTTTGTATGGGGACAAAATGTTCGCGTCATGACATTTCGCGTCAGGACACGTGACACTGATCGCAAAATTCCGAGGCGCGTGACGTCGAAAATTCATATAAGACGGATGCTTAGAAAAATGTGTTACGAATACAGAACATTTTCGTTTGTTGGTAGGTATAATACGAACTTTTTTTTTTTTTTTTTTTTACTTATTATAAGTTTGCGTTTGACAACTGTCTCACCTGATGTTAAGTGATGACGTTGACCTTTTTGAAGCAAACCGCGCTCACCTCGCTCGCCCGTTTAACATGTTGATTTTGACTTCATTCTATTATATGCTCTATCGCCCACACTATAGTGTTTAATGTTTGAATAAAATCAATAAAATTAAATACCTATTTTCATGTTTGTGTACGAAAACGCAATTAATGAATATTGTATATTACACATAAATGTAAGTTTTCACTTCTGCCGGCACTTCCTGGGTGCAACCCGTTTTTTTTTACCAGATCGGGTTCATCATGCCACAAAAGTATATGCATTTTTTTATAGAACATAGATTGGGTGAGAAAAAACAATACTCATATTAATAACGATATGTTTACGAAGTTAAGCTGTCAAACTCATCTACGCTTATCGATTAAGAAAACTATTACAAAATTATAACAAAATCTACTGTTTGGAATACAATGTTTAATAAGAAGTAGTTTGGATTATTTATTCATAGAATATTATTAACTTAATTGACAATTATTCATCATCATCATCATGTCAGTCATAGGACGTCCACTGCTGGACATAGGCCTCCCCCAACATAGGCTTCCCCCAACATAGACCTCCCCTAATGATGATGACAATTATTATTATAATTTAATTAAAGTATAACTGAATTATTACCGATCCCGACTTAGAACTTCGTTCTATTTAACAACTAAGCTAAGCTAAGACAATAGTCGCACTTCACATCTAGTAATCGGCGATACTGAAGCCAAGTCTTCAAGAGTAGACCGTTTTGTCTGCACGTAACAATACCACACACCAATACACCAACACTGGCATCAGACTACTCATGAGAATGACGATTCATTTCCGAAATATTGACTCTCGATATTTCGGAAATCGAAGAGATACTATGGGCACTCACAGTTTGTTACCAGGATTCACCACACACTTGTGTGTGTAATATATGACCGCGGGACTTGTTAGATTTTTAGTTTAAAGTGACGCCTACAGTTCCAGCTTTTTTCCGCGAGGTGTCCCATTGATAGATTTTTTTTTTTGAGATACTGGTGCTTAGATTTCAACTAGGTTAAGACGTTAGATATAGGAAGGACAAGAAAAAACATTAAGCCTGTTCTATTACAACATACATTAACTTGTGGCGGTGTTATGTAATTTCTACAACTGACGATTCCAATTATCATAAAACGCCATTTTCAGGTTACGTATCCATCATCGATAGGCGCAAAAAGTTGTTGCTGATAAGCGTTTGATTGTAATAGAGATCGATAATCGCCTCGTTGCTATAGTTTACATACTGACGCTATATACTGTGGCAAAGTGAAGGCGATATAAATCTCTCGATAGGTACCCACTGGAGATACCTTAGTTGGAGTGGGCAGAGGTTCAGTGGCTTCATAAATCCCTATAATTATCTTATGTGAGTTCAGAAGCGCTTTTGCCGGGTGTCTGTACTATATAGTACGGACAAGATTTGTGGTATTATTTTGATCATCGAGGACTCTTATATCCATATTCTAGAAAGATTCTCATCGGCATTTTGAAGCGATAATAGCTCAGCGAGTGGAGCGTCGACTGTCAAACTGACGGACACTGGTTCCACCCCATCAACAGTTAGAGCTTCCGGTAAAGACAACACCGTTTTTAAATTCCCAGCATGGTAGTAGAGTACTTTCGAGTACCACCCTTAAGTTTGAAAATACTGTCACCAAACACATAGTGTGTTCAAGCAGCAGTCCTTGAGAGCCAGTGAGCATTCTAGGCAATGATATCATATGTTTATAGTAAAACAGCATTGATTCTAGGTCTAAAATGATAACATTATCACGACGATACGAATTGTATCTGTTTATAGGCACAGGTTACCACTTTACATCCTGTGGGCCCTTTGCTTGTTCTGACATCTTATCCCATAAAAGTAAACTTACGACATTGATTATCTTCCACCAACTAAGCAACCTCAACAATTCTGTCAAGAATGTCGGACTAAGAAAAATAGTCTATTTACTAAGTAAATAAGTAAACTCCTTAAGCGTATTTTTGGAAAAGGCCTAAGGAGTTTACGTGTTACGCCTACTATTGAATCTCTATGTCGGAAAGCGAGCTTTGCAAAAATATATTTATTCAGTCCTGAAAAAACAAGTCGTTAAACCCACCTGTGTTAAATGTATTCTTGTCATAATAACTGTAGGTTACTAGACGGTATCCACAGTTTTTCAAACTTTTACCCAATAATTATCTGATAGCCTGTTGGCGCAGTTGGTAGCACTCTGCCTTCTGAGCCGCTGGTCCCGGGTTCGATTCCCGGACAGGTCAAACATTTATGTGTATGAACATGTTTGTTTGACCTGTGTCTAGGTGTGTATATGTATATAAGTATCTATATAAGTATGTATTTATGTATATATATCAGTCGTCAGGTTACCATAGTACAGGCTCTGCCTAGTTTGGGACCTGAAGATCTTGTGTGAATTTGACCAAGATAAAAAAAATAATTAATTAATGTAGTTTTCAATATTAAGCTTCATTTATTATAAAGGCGAACGTTTGTGTGTATGTTTGGTACTTCTTCACGTTTAAAAAGCTTCAACGATTTCGATGAAATTTGGTATGGCGATAGTTTAGACCCTGGCATAACACATAGGCTACTTATTATCTCAACAATAGATGCTGTTCCCGTGGGATAATTGAGATAGCATAAAAACTGTAATCCACGCGGATGAAACCACGGGGCGCAGCTAATCCTATCCTACTAATGTTATAAATGCCAAAGTTTGTGTGTATGTGTGTATGTTTGTTACTTCCTCACGCTCAAACGGCTGCACCTATTTCGATGAAATTTGGTATGAAGATAGTTAAAACCCTGGATTAACACATAGGTTACTTTTCACTCCGAAAATAGTTGCTGTTCCCGTGGGATAATTGAGATAGCGCAAAAACCGTAATCCACGCGGGTGAAACTGCGGGTCGCAGCTAATATTTAATATTTATGATATTATTAAAAAAATTCTATGTAGTTTCATAACCACAAAAATCTACCTCCAATACTTTTATGCACAAATATTTTATGGGATTGGTCTTTTGAGATACACTCTTTTGCACACCTCTTCTTTTTTTTTCTTGTCGATATTCTGAAGCGACGATAGCTCAGCGGGGAGAGCGTAGGCTGTCAAACTGACGGAAACTGGTTCGATCCCGGACAATATCTTGACAATCTCGTGAATGTAACACCGTTATCGAATTTCCAGCATGGTGGTAGGTTACTTTCGAATACCCGCCTGGCTAACTACGACCCTTAAGTTTCATCAGTGTCACTTGACCTGACGTTAGTTTAGTATTTTTTCCTATGCAAAAATGCACAACGCCGCCAAAGAAGTTTTCACTTCAAAAACTATATTAATCCTTAGATTAAGAAATTTTGAAGTACTCGTACTACAAGCGATTTGGCGATATCCTCTTTTTTGTGAGTTACTTAAAATAATTGCTTAAAAACGGCTTTTCCGAATGTTATCTAATGCTGTGCTTACCGGGGCAAGCTTTTCTCGGGGACCATTGATCTCATCGAAACCAAAAGGATATACAAATATTATCGAAATGTTGCCAAGCTGTCCCGGATTTTATCGACCTTTTTCGTGTACAACCAATTAAGGTTGTACAATCAACAATAACATTAATATGTATCAACTGTAGGTACATTTTTAATCAACTCTTCAAATCCCAAATATTTACGTTTAATCGAAAATTGTTCATGCTAAATTACTTAATATTTTTACTATATATCTCAACTCTCGGTTATTTTATATGAACAAACTACCCGTCGACGTATAATCAATTAATGAAGCAATTTTGCTCAATTTTCCTCAATTTTTCATGAAATAGGATGCAAACAATCAGACGGGTCGCCGGTTGGTAAGCGATCACCGTCGCCTATGAATATCTGTAACACTGAGGGCATTACGATACGTTGGCATGTAATCCTTTTAAGTCTCTGTTAACTCTCCTTTTGAAGAGTCTCATAGTACCATAGGTACTCGGGAATAATGAGGGATGAAGCTCGTTCCACATTTTGCAGATCTAAGAAAGAACGATTGGTTGAATCGCACAGTGTTTGAATCCCATGTGTCAATCTTAAGTGAATGAGTTTTTAAGGCTTAGCAGGCTCAGAGTCGCACAACGATCTATGGAGAGAGCTACGCTCGGGGTATCTCTATAATATATAAATCTAATATATATAAATCTCGTGTCACAATGTTTGTCCTCAATGGACTCCTAAACCACTTAACCGATTATAATAAAATTCGCACATCATGTGCAGTTCGATCCAACTTGAGAGATAGGATAGTTTAAATATCAAATTATAGTCGCAATTTTAATTTATTGCTAATTATTTGTCTGTTATTATTTGACAGTCACAATTATCTGTTAACTCCAAATGATTCTAACAGATGTCGATACCTTTCGACTGGGTTGAGTAAGTAATCAATAGATGGCGCCACATGGCCACAGCAACGCGTGGCCGGGTCAGCTAGTATTATATATAAATATTTTATTATATATAATATATACATATTATGTTGAAATTGAAAATGTACACAATTCAACTGTATGTGAGTTTATCACTTATTACGTCACAATTAAGTTACAGTATCTGAGTTTGTCAAAGTTTATCAAACATCAATGTTGGGAAATTGTCATGCGTATTTTGTATTTTGAACTAGTAGCGTCCCGTCTGGTTTACGGTTTTCCCGCTACCTTAATAAAATATACTTTTTCCGGGACAAAAATAGCCTATGTGTTAATCCAGGGTCCAAACTATCTTCATACCAAATTTCATCGAAATCGGTGTAGTTGTTTGAGCGTTAAGAAGTAACAAACACACAAACTTTCGCTTTTATAATATTACTAGTAGCACACCGCGGCAGATTACGGTTTTCCCGCTATCTCAATTATTTCGCGAGAACTATAATTTTTCCAGGACAAGGTAACCTCTGCCTATGGACAGATGAAAGTCGTAAAGAACTCGCGTTCGTCACCCTGAGACATAAAGTTGGTATGTCTCTCGTGCCTCTAATTTCATCGGAAATCATACCCGATCACAGTAATGCGAACACTACTGCCAGACGGTAGACATCGTTGCAGTACTTCCCCCGGCGAACTCTCACATAGCTCTTAAATTATCAAAAACGGTTAACCTATTAGAAACAGGAACAAATATTAAAATCTCCTTTCTGGGAGTCGGTTGAAAATCGTCACAGTCATTATCATATCATTATAATATGATGCTCTGCAATGTGATGCAGCACCATAAATATATCAAATGTTTTATGACGCATCAGATTCTAACCAAGGTCAGCTCCTGGATCGTGGGTGTGTGATATCACGAGGAAGCATTAAGTTCACGACAGGTGATTATCGCTGGAAAGTGAAACCATGTTTCAAAATACGTAGAAATTTACCTCGAAATTTTCCCTTGTCATACGGGTTAAAGCCAAGGTGAAGCCCGGATTTAACCTGGACCTTTTCGAACGCTGTGTTTATTTATGATCAAGCTGTGCTCTTTGGTTTTGTAATTTAAAGAATTATGGTAATTTTTATTCAATTATTTTTTTAATTATTTTTATCCTGCTAATATTATAAATGCGAAAGTGTATGTGTATGTGTGTATGTTTGTTACCTCTTCACGCTCAAACGGGTACACCAATTTCGATGAAATTTGGTATGGAGATAGTTTAGACCCTGGATTAACACATAAGCTATTTTTCATCATCATCATTATCAATCATCGGCACGCGGCTAAAACCGCGGGGCGCAGCTAGTGTTTTATATGGTAGTACATAAATTATTAATTGCTATTTATAGTCCACTGTTATCGATTCTCTTGTTCAACCAAACTAAACTAAAATTCTGAAAAATAATATAAATAAGATAAACTCTTAAATAAGGTTTATGATAAGGTGCAAATAAGTATGACACTTTTTAATGACAACACTAAAATAAGATCTTCTTATTAAAATTGCGGTTAAATTTACGTCAAATAAATTGTCACTTATTTGGTGCCAACCAAAACTACCCGCAATTGGCCAACAATGGAATAAAACTCTTCTAATATTAGGAATAGCTTTGTATGGAGTAATAAAGAGTAAGTACGAATTTGAATTTTCGCTTTAACAGAATACGAGCTATTTCATTTTCAAAAGTTTTAGTGAATTTTAGCCGTCTAATTTAATACTTATCTCATACGAAATTGTATTAATAAAATAATATGATTATTCATAAAACTTGCAGATAAAAGCAATAAAATGTATATTAGTTGTTAGTATATCGAAATATCAATAGTAAATTGTGACAGAACACCTCGTGAATATGCAAACTGTACTATTCAACAGTGAACAGTGTAAGTGCCGTGGTGGTATCTTTACATTTATGTGCACAGTTTATGCCGTGCCATCATGGTGGTACCGGCCTACCGTAGTACGCCCCATCTCTTCCCGCGTGTGCCGTAAGAGTCGGCTAAGGGACTATGTACCAGGAGGTGGGCAGGAGCGCCTGCTGAGGATAGGAAATGATACTGCACCCGCCAATCGTGGCGAATATTGGCAAATCCCCTCTATATGGGGGAGGCATATGCCCAGCAGTGGACGTCCCATAGCTGAGATGATGACTATTCAACATGAGACAGTGGGCTCCCAAGATACAGGCCCTGCCTAGTTTGGGGCCCAGTGTTTTTATGCTTAAATTGCTATTATCTGGAAATTTGTTTGTTGATTCGATGGAATTTATTCAAAATTGACCCGTCAGAGTCATGTATCACGTGATCAACGAGAACGAATATTCATCGTTAGCGTTATGAGAAAGAGAATCGCTATAAAGCGATACATCTTATCTAGGCCCACAGTTTTTTAATAACTGTATACTTAGGCCCACTTGCGCCTACCAATTATCCGTCATTTTCGCCTGATCTGAATAAAACCACAATTTTTGGCTACCGATTTGTGACTTAATCCGATAGTAATCACGGATAAATTAATTTAAAAACCGCTTGACCGATTTTGATGATATTGAAATAGGACACGAACCAGCTTTCAATTAAAAAAAGAAACATCAAAATCCGTTTACCCTGTCGAAAGTTCTGAGGTAACAATTATAAAAAAAACATACTTACGGGACGAATTGAGAATCTCCTCCTTTTTTGAAGTCGGTTAAAACTACACACATTTGTAATCTAATTGCATAAAAAACGGACAAAATTCTTTAATCACGTACTAAGCCTTTTTTGCGAGTACGCGATATCTATTATATGTAATTTATTCCTTTTTTAAATCTACGTCCAGCGTAATTTAAAATCGTCAAAGAAAGGTTAATTTAAAAAAGCAACTGCCACTTATAAACTTTGTGGGTACACTAGAACGCACCATTTTCTGTGTACGTTAGATATTATATTCATATATTTTTTCTATTTTCTGCTCAAATTTTAATATTTACAGTGGGATCACGTCCTATGCTATCGCGAACAAACATGACCCATTATAGTACAAATTTTCCTCTTCGCTCTTTTGCATCACAGTTTTTCAACCGACTTCAAAAAAAGGCGGAGGTTCTTCCGTATGTTTTTTTTTTTTTCATGTTTATGTTACTTCGGAACTTTCGACTTGGTGAACCGATTTTGATCGTAGGTACTTCTTTCGGTCAGTTGGTTGTGAGATTGGGATTTATCTTGTTGTCTCTACCTCCATTTCCTCGATATCTTTAGTCTAAATGTGTCGCTTCATAAGTGCAACTTTTCGAGTTAATATATACAACTTTTCAGTAATACTGGTTGGATTTTTTCTTTTTAAATTATTATAAGCTTGCGTTTGATCACTGTCACGCCTGATGTTAAGTGTTGACGCGGTCTAAGATGTTGTACGCAAGCCTAGAAGGTACCTATTCACTTGGTACTTGAAGACTCCAGGATTGTACCTATCGGGAGACGCGACTTAGGCAGCGAGTTCCATTCCTTGGCAGTACGCACTAGGAAAATTTAAGAAAAACGCTTAGTGCGTATGTGTGGATGGAGCGATGGCGCCGTTGCCCTGTTATAATAAAAAAATGTATGTATAAAAACTGCTTATTTGTTAGTAACAAGTATCACAAAGGTTACAAAGAAACCATATCTGTTTAAGAATGCTTAAAAATATAAAAAGCAGCACATGCTACCCTTTCATCATATTTAAAACCCATAAAAAGTCAGACATTTTTGCTTGAATAAGAACTTACAAAAGTTTTACAATCTTTTATCACTTTTAAATATATAGTATTATGAGAATTTATAGTATTAAATCCTTGTGAAAAAGTAATTCGGTGTTATAAAATACATTTTAGTAGAACCTCAGTTTTTACTACCAGACATAAAAACTTTGATAAAACGCCTTATAACTTTTGTGAATAGCCTAAGTGCCACTGAAAACTGAAATATATTGGGTATTAGTTAGAAACGCCAAGTGTTCTTAGCAAAATGCAAGCTTAGTAGAGTAGGTACCTATGTTACCTATACACTATATATATACACTACAACTATTTTATTTACACTACTTCAATAGCAATTTAAAAAAAAAACAACAGAACTGAGAATACTTTACACTAATAATAAAAAAGCGAACGTTTTTTGTCGTTTTTATGTTCGTTACTACTTCACTCTCAAATGGCTTAACGGATTTCCATGAAATTTGAAGTGAAGATTGTAATTTTTAGACTTTCGCGATTCGAACACATTGTTATTAAATCAAACGGGGCTTAATCGCGAGAAAAACATTTAGTAATTTATTTACCTCGACGTTTCGACCAAGTTGCATTGGTCGTGGTCACGAGAAGACTGTCTTCTCGTGACCACGATCACGCTCAAGCCCCGTTTGATTTAATAACAATGAAGTGAAGATAGCTGGAATACCTTGGAATAATATATAGGTGACTTTTTACCCCGGAAAAAGCATAGTTCCCGTGAGATAATTGAGACTTCAACACTCAAAAGTGTGAAATAACTTGTTGAAGTCGGTTTTATTTTTCAAATAAAAAACTTTATAAAAATGTATCAGGTTTTTTAAAAGATACTTTTATTGGATGTTACCTTAAAAAAGTGTTCAGTGAAGCGTTAGTAGTATCTAGCATCTTGGATGGGTAACGGCTAATACCGTTTCCAGTTGAGTAAATCTGTTTTCTGTATCGTTTATTTGATGATAACGTTTTGAACACTTATCAGTATACGTGGGGGTCGGTATTTAAATCATAAACTTTTCCGGTGCACGCAGTAATAATAATAATAATGATGCCGAAGGCGGTACTCCTTGAAACGGCGCGTATTGTCAGAAATCAGAAATCAGAAATGTTTATTGAACAACTGTGTGATATAAAAATAAAGATGTTACAATTTAAAATAGTTTCAACAGGCTGCCCAGTTTGAGCATTCAATAGTGGTCTTTAATATTATATTTTTTATATACAAATGCTATATTATAAATGTTACAAATTTTACATACTTTACTACTACTTAATTTTACTAATTATACTACTTAATTATACATATTTACTTACACACAAAAATTTTATGCCTAATCACAATTACATATATTACAGTTGCACCGTGAATAATCATTAAAGAATTCTTTTATATTATAGTAGGTTTTGGGTTCCTCACTCTGCGGCCCTAACCACCGGTAGCTTGGGCCCTGTCCCGCTGCTGGCGGAACTCTAGGTTTAGGTTTTTTATAATATCTTTATTAATTTCTGTTTTTGATATTTATACTGTAAAAAAACTAAACCTAAGAAAAAAGAAAATAAAGAGACATCCTCCGGATACTCCTCATCCTTACGATCAATGAATTCTCTTAAACTTCGAGTACCCATCCACTCTTCACAGTACTTTGATAAGTCCTTCAAAGTCCAAGCTGTCCTACTATGGAATGCTTTGCCTTTGGAAATTAGATGTGCCAAATCCGTTGATATATTTAAAAATATGGTTAAGAAACACTACCTATCAATTGCATGACACTGCCCAATAATATAGTTACTATATTTCTATACTATATACTATATTTCCATATTACTGCATATATTATTTATTATTATTTTATTATTCTATTTATATGTAATTAGTCTATTACTTTATGTATTTAAGTATTAGAATTAGCATTATTATCTATAGTTTTAAATTGATATCATTACACAATTCACCGTATATTACATATTCTTTCTGACACTGTCCATCCAAAGGTTGTCTGGAAGAAATCGCTATATGCGATAAGACCGCCCATTGTGCTGTACCACCTTAATTATTTTAGATTCTTGTAACATTTTTTATTTTAATTGTGTACTTGTGCAATAAAGAGTTATTGTATTGTACTCTTAATGGTGACTATAGTACATTTTAGATGATTGATTTTCACATCTAAATTTGACTAGTAAAACTCGATGTTCAGTGATGCTGTTGTCGAAGGTGAAATTACGTTAGACGTAGTTATTAATTTCTGTTTTTGATATTTATACTGTAAAAAAACTAAACCTAAGAAAAAAGAAAATAAAGAGACATAATAATAGCAGTAATGGCTCTCATAGTATAGTACATATTGACATTTGCTCATAAATATAAATATGTTTGTATGCCATAAGCAGAGAATACAGAATCGTAGGGCTAAACAGGCAGGATACTTCTAGTAGAAACAGCTCTTATCAAAGTAACTCGTTTGAAAATTTATTCAAGTATAACATTCTAACAAAAATATCTATCAAAAGATTTTTTTTTTAATAATATTTATATAAATTAATAATATAAATAAGTATCTAAATAAATTAATATCAATTAAATCCTTTATTTACCCATACATTGGATTACAAAGACAGAACAATTAAAATCGAATTGAAATTTAAAATAAAATTTAATTTAGTCTACAACGTGATTCATGAATTTATTTAAATAAATATGTGTACATAATCAAATAATGAAAATAAAATTACACTGAGTGAGAACTGAGGCAGCTTATTCTTTAAATTTTACTTTATCCCTTACCGCTCATTTACTGGGTTTGAATATAAAGACCACTGCGCTAGACCAAGATAGCCTGAACCTATTTGCATACAGAAAGCGGTTGTGACGGCGACTTCCCTCATTAAGGGTTATTAGTACTCTCCGCTTAGCACGACTGAGTACGCTTCTCTAAACATATTCAATTCCATATTCCTACCTTTACCAAATAGAACCTTAACTCCTTCGAGGAAGAGTTAAGATTATTTGAATATGAATCACATTGTGTACAGGACTGTACATCCTTCCTCCGTTCGACAGTTATAGATAACATAAAATGTATTTTTCACACGACCAAAGAGATTCTTATGAAATTGACTGTTTTAAAAATAGAATACACACATAATCACGTACCAACTTTTTGCATTGTTGAAGACAGTATTTCTACGAGATCAATAATAATAATTAGATGCTTTTATTTATGATCTAAATTTGAAACCGTTTTGTGGAAGTATGACGCGCCACATGTTCTTAATTTGAATACTCTTAATGGTGACTATAGTACATTTTAGATGATTGATTTTCACATCTAAATTTGACTAGTATAACTCGATGTTCAGTGATGCTGTCGTTGAAGGTGAAATTACATTAGAGGTAGACGACAAGTTTCACACTTTTGAGTGTTGAAGTCGGGTCCATTTTTGGGTAACAAAATTTTTTTCACCCTTTTCAGTGACCTTTGTTACTCACGGTACCATTTGTCATTGTGTATGTTCAACGATGTCTTCATCCGCAACTATAATATCGTCGAGGAATACGTAGCACTTTTCAGTTATTGGAACGTAACTCAAAAACCACTCGTCCGATTTTGATAACATTTAAATGGGACTACCTCGAAAGTATATTCTATCAAACAAAAAACTAATAATCAAAATCGATTGATAAACGATGAAGTTACCCGCGAACACACTTAAATATAACGGCATAATTACGGTCGAATTGAGTAACCTACTTTTTATGAAGTCGGTTAAAAATGAGTACTAGTATGTTAACTAGTTAGTACCTCCCAGTGACTACGTTTAAAACTCTCTCATCCGCCTACGGACGTGTGGGTGACACGCCCCTTTAGTCTACGTAATGAAAATCTGTTGAATGTATACGAAAACTTTTATAATAAAACTTGTCGCAGCTTGACCAGTGGCTGTGGCTAACTTAACCTATAATATAAAGGCATTTATCTACAGCTATACTTCCACGCTAATATTATAGAGAAAATATTTGTATTGTTAAATTTTATTACCATTCACACAAGGTCTTCAGGTCCCAAACTAGGCAGAGCCTGTACTATGGTAACCTGATGACTGATATATATATACTTATATACATATACACACCCAGACACAGGTCAAACAGATATGTTCATACACACAAATGTTTGACATGTCCGGGAATCGAATCCAATACTCGCCACGCTTGGCAGGCGGGTTGGCGAGCGCAGTATGATTTCCTGTCCTCAGAAGGCGCTGCTGCCCACCTCCTGGTAAGTGGTCCCTTAGCGGACTCTTACGGCACCCACGGGAAGAGATGGGGGAGTACTATTCTAGGCCGGTACCACCACGGCCGTATTAATTCATTACTGTCTAATATTTTAATATCATAATGTACACAGTAATCAATTAATATGGACATATTATAAACATTTCTTTTCTTGAAGGTTAAATTCAATCTTTTATAAATTTTATTTTTTTAATTCGTATAATTTTAGACCTAATTGAATTAAAGTCCAGATACGCTACGTTTACCTATAGTAGTGGGTGATCGTGACGTGTAAGAATCTTAGTTTACTAAAATGAGATAGTGGTAGTGATTCGGTTATTCAACTGAACTAAACTAAAATAGTGGAAAATGTGATAAGTTCTTATATGGTTACTATAAAGTCTTAATTAGTATGAGACTTATCAATAACATCACTAAAAGTAAGTGTATTTATTAAATTTGCGGGTAGTTTTAGGTAAATTAAACCGCCACTTATTTGATGCCTATTAAAACCACCCGCAATTCGCCAACAATGGAATTAAACTCGTTTAATATTAGTGAGAGCGTTGTAATTAAGCGTGATTATAATACGAGTTATTCTACTTTGAAGGATTTTAGTGAATTTTAGCTAGTTTGTATAATTAACAGAATTAGGGCCATTCTCAAAGCAGCAAGCAGCAGCAACAGTAGTAATACTATCTCACTTGATGGTCAGTGACGATGTACTCAAAGGTACTTACTTCCCTAGATCACGCCACTGAAAACGAATATACTTGATACTTCATATATATTATATGTACCATTTGATGCTTGCCACTTCCAACGCGTCCTTGTGGGGATCAATAGGAGAGAACTGTGTCCAGCAGTGGACGTCTTATGGCAGACATGATGATGATGATAATGAAAATGTACATTCGTACATGTACTTATTTATCAAATTCATAAGAAAAAGTGTAAATATAAAAGGGTCTTATATTTTTCTTATAGTGGGATGAAAAATAGAGTCGCAAAATTATTTTTTCTAGTGCGAAGTATATTGAATCCCTCGCTGCGCTCAGGATTCTACAAAGGAATCTCTCGCTACGCTCGGGATTCTACTCAACAATCCTTCGCTCCGCTCTGGATTCAAATAGTGCCCTCGCCGTAAAAATAAGATTTTGCTCCCTTGTGATACAATCTAGTATATACCAAAAAATTGGACCGACTTCAACACTCAAAAGTGTGAAATAACTTGTCGAAGTCGGTACCATGAGCACAATATTTTGATAATACTTACTTTTATTGGATAAGGTGGAGGAATAAGCAAAAGCCGTACATGATGTTAAGTGGTAACCTCTGCCTGTAGACAGATGCAATTCGTATAGCATTGCATTGCGCCCGTCACCCTGAGACATAAAGTTGGTGAGTCTCATGTACTGCTTGGCGGTAGAAATAGATATGGTGGCGGTACTTACCAGGGCGAACTCTTAGATAGAGTGCTACTATTCTTAAGCTTATTAGCACTATACATTATCCAGTGTTACGTAAATCTGAATATGTATCGTAACAAATATTGCAAACATTTCATAAATAGATACACGCAATCCTACCACTCATTTCACTATCTACCATCACGCTATGACGTCACAGTGTTTTGTAAAATAAACAAATACGCGGAAAGATAAGATCGTTTAAAAATATAATAAAACACACTCCTCTACAAACCAAACAGTGTGTGGGAGATATTTTAATAGCTAAGGAAAGTTTTCGCACAAAATGGAACATTTACATTTTCGTAAACGCTTATCAAGGTCAAACTATAATCCAAACCGTCTCACAATATGGAAAACATAGTTTATGCTTTGCTATTATTTATACTAATATTATAAACGCGAAAGATTGTATGTATGGATGTTTTTTACTCTTTCATGTCTAAACAGCTGGATGGATTTGGATAAAATTTGGTATGGAAATAGTTTAGCCGAATGCGTTTCATGCCGAAATATATTATAATTGCTGTTCCTGTGGGATAAACAAATAATTCAAAAACTTCTGTTACTTATTCACGCTTAAATGGCTGTACCGATTTAGATGAAATTTGGTGTGAAGATAGGTTTTTCCCTGGAATAACGGACAGGCTACTTTTGTCCCGGAAAAAATATAGTCCCTGTGGGATAGTTGAGGTAGCGGGAAAACCGTAATCCACGCGCGCCACCACGGGCGCTACTAATATAAAATCATTTCACTAAAACCTATCCCGGTTGCTATGATAAGATAACCAACTAAAGAATAATCAAGCTTTAATTTCATTTCAGTCTGTGACCTCTGTGTGTTTGTCTGTTGTCACCTAAAACCCGAGAAATTTTGGCAGCTCATTAAGATTCCTAGATAAGGTATCATCTCAATAAGACTTCAGGGAACCGAGTCAAAAACATAACTCGGTAACTTATTGTATAATTGTTAATTAATTAATGAATTGGTGACACTTTGCTCATTTCGAAAATACGGAAAGAAGGTAGAAAACTATCATCATCATCATCATCATCTCAGCCATAGGACGTCCACTGCTGGACATAGGCCTCCCCCATTGATTTCCACAAGGACCTGTTGGTAGCGGCCCGTATCCAGCCCTTGCCTGCGATCTTAGTCAGGTCGTCTGTCCACGAAGAAAACTATAGCAATAGTCAAAGCAATAATTGTATGCGGATGAGCCCCTAATCAGCTATAGTGTCATATATTTTCTTATGTTCGAGAAGACGGAAAGAAGGTCGAAAACTATAGCAATAGTCAAAGCAATAATTGTATGCGGATGAGCCCCTAAACAGCTATAGTGTCATATATTTTCTTATGTTCGAGAAGACGGAAAGAAGGTCGAAAACTATAGCAATAGTCAAAGCAATAATTTTATGCGGATGAGCCCCTAATCAGCTATAGTGTCATATATTTTCTTATGTTCAAGAAGACGGAAAGAAGGTCGAAAACTATAGCAATAGTCAAAGCAATAATTGTATGCGGATGAGCCCCTAAACAGCTATAGTGCCATATATTTTCTTATGTTCGAGAAGACGGAAAGAAGGTCGAAAACTATAGCAATAGTCAAAGCAATAATTTTATGCGGATGAGCTCCTAAACAGCTATAGTGTCATATATTTTATTATGTTCGAGAAGACGGAAAGAAGGTCGAAAACTATAGCAATAGTCAAAGCAATAATTTTATGCGGATGAGCTCCTAAACAGCTATAGTGTCATATATTTTATTATGTTCGAGAAGACGGAAAGAAGGTCGAAAACTATAGCAATAGTCAAAGCAATAATTGTATGCGGATGAGCTCTTAAACAGCTATAGTGTCATATATTTTCTTATGTTCGAGAAGACGGAAAGAAGGTCGAAAACTATAGCAATAGTCAAAGCAATAATTGTATGCGGATGAGCTCTTAAACAGCTATAGTGTCATATATTTTATTATGTTCGAGAAGACGGAAAGAAGGTCGAAAACTATAGCAATAGTCAAAGCAATAATTGTATGCGGATGAGCCCCTAAACAGCTATAGTGTCATATATTTTATTATGTTCGAGAAGACGGAAAGAAGGTCGAAAACTATAGCAATAGTCAAAGCAATAATTTTATGCGGATGAGCTCCTAAACAGCTATAGTGTCATATATTTTATTATGTTCGAGAAGACGGAAAGAAGGTCGAAAACTATAGCAATAGTCAAAGCAATAATTTTATGCGGATGAGCCCCTAAACAGCTATAGTGTCATATATTTTCTTATGTTCGAAAAGACGGAAAGAAGCTCGAAAACTATAGCAATAGTCAGAGCAATAATTTTAGTGACTATTGCTATAGTTTTCGACCTTCTTTCCGTCTTTTCGAACATAAGAAAGTGTCAATATACGATGTTGATGTTGATGATATAGATGAATATATACATTTTTTTATACTGTATAGATCTGGCATTTGACCACTATCTGGCTCGATAGTTAGTGACGATGTGTTCGAAGATGTTATCACGCTAGACCTAGAATGCGTATTGGAACACGCCAACGTGCATTTCGGAGAATGTGCACTGGAATTGCATAACCTGATTCCACCATCCCCTTTCTATCATCGGTTGACTCGACGTACGGCTATTCGCCATCGCTGTATGGTAGATATACCACCTATACGCACGAAGCGTTTTGCTTCCACTTTCTTAATGCATACTGCCAAGGAATGGAACTCGTTGCCCGAGTCTGTGTTTCCCGATATGTACAATCCAGGAGTCTTCAAGTCGCGAGTGAATAGGTACCTTCTAGGTTTGCGTGCTAAACCCTAGACAACGTCATCACTTATCATCAGGTGAGACAGTTGTCAAACGCAAACTTATAATAATAAAAAAATAAAAACGCCAGTATAATTAATTCTCACACTGATACATCTCAATTCTGAGATACAATCCGAACAACATCAGTGATTCAACGCGTGTCTAGTAATTTTACGCTGAAGACGTTTAGACAATCAGTTCATTTAATGTGATCTTCCGCATGTGTGCACCGTCTTATATTACAGATACAGTCAAGAGAAAATGCTCTTCATGCGAAAATTTGCAAATTATACATAGGGAAGGTACTAATAGACTTATAGTAATAGACATAGTCCTCTAAATGTCCTATCCGAGGAAAAATAAATTGTACTATAAAATGGAACCAACTTCAACACTGAAAAGTGTGAAACAACTTTTCGAAGTCACGGGATCAATCGTCATTGTGTATGTTCTCCGATGTCTTCAACCGCAACTGTAATGTCGTCGAGATATGCATAGCACTTTTTAGTTATTGGAGTGTAACTCAAAAACCGCTTGTTCGTTTTTGATTAAATTTAAATGGGACCACCAAGGACTACTACTTTATCAAAGGATATTCTATAAAAAAAAAAAATCAAAAGCAGTTCATAAACGACGAAGTTTTCCTCGAACACACATAAAAAATATTTAAATAAACATACATAACTTCCTTTTTTGAAGTCGGTTAAAAATTAAGACTATTCACAACTATTTTTCTATTTATTTTTTTTCAAATAAAAATTTGACCACTGTCTCACCTGATGTTAAGTGACAAGGCGGTCTTAGATGTGGTACGCAAGGCTAGAAGGTACCTATTTACTCGTCACTTGAATACTATCGGGAAATGATGATAGCTCAGCGGTGGGAGCGTCGGCTGTCATACTGAAGGACGCTGGTTCGATCCCCACCAACGGCTTGAGCTTCCGGTGAAGGTAGCACCGTTATCAAAATCCCAGCATGGTGCTAGGGTACTATCGGGTACCCGCCTGGCTAGATACCACCCTCAAGTTTGAAAAACTGTCTCCAAATACATTAGTGTGTTCGGGTCTTTGAGAGCCAAAAAGTATTCTAGACCTATAAGTCTAGTAGAGAAAAGTTCGTGCTCAAAGTAAATAAAAACATTTAATTGTTACTAGTAGTCATATATAAATGTAACTCTTTGAACGGTATGTAGATCTTACGCACGTAGCCGCAGATGGTTAAAATATTCTTACCACTTAAAATAATTGAAGTGATAATATTTATCATAAAAATTATACATCCGTGATTGAAAACCTGTCTTTTCTTCATATTTATCTTTTTTGGAATCGTTTAAAAATAGTTTTTGGGTGTATTTCTGAAACGGCTGAACGGACTTGCATGAAATTTAGAAAGTAGATAGCCTATATGAAACAACACATAAGTTACCTTTTGTCACGGAAAAGTATATTTTGCGTGGGATAATTATAAGGTAGCGGGTTAACCGTAGTCCACGCGAGTGAAACAACAGGGCGTAGCTAGTAATTGAATAATTCCATTCAAACGACGTTCACTTCATGCATTGATGACGTGTTTACTCGGCTCCACCAGTTTTAATCGTGAGGAGAATCTTTCAATTATTATGCATTGAAGGTATTTTCTACCTAGGGTTGGCTATAAATGTACCACTTAGGCATTGATGTTATACTAAAGATGACGTATATTCATACTGCGCGGTGCTCAGATTTTGTTCCTTTACGACATAAACATGCTTACTGCGACACATAATACGGGACAAATAATATAGAAAAGGATAGCTATATGTTTAGACTTGCGCTTGAAATACGCGTCGTAGTTAAAATTACTACAATTGACTTAATTTTGCCGCCTCAGTTTCCGCGCGTTTGTGCGACATCTACCTCATATAAACATATTATATCATTGCCACTTAGGTACATTTATAGCCAACCCTAGGTAAAATACCTTGATAAGTTAATCGGTTTTTTATCCGATACATTTCGGGGAGTGCGCTCTGTAGTTGCATAATTTGATTCCACCATCCCCAGTCCATCTTAGGACGGCCAGAAGAACGGCAATGCGACATCCATACATGGTAGACGTTCCAACTTGTCGCACGAAGCGTTTTACTTTCACATTCATAGTGCGTATAGCTAACGAATGGAACTCATTGCTTAAATCTGTTTTTCCGCAAAAATACAACCTGGGTATCAAGTCACGAGTGAATAGGTATCTTCTAAGCAGGCGTGCTCCATCGTAGACCGCATTATCACTTAACATCAGATGGGATAGTGGTCAAACGCCTGCCTATTCCCAATAAAAAAATAATAATAAAATCTTCCGAATATCAAAACATTGTGCAATGGATGACAAGTTTCTAAGACTAACTCATTAAATTTTAACAACTTTGAAGAGTTCTATCAAATTGAGTTGAAACAAAATTGTTTCGGAAGTTTATACTCCTGGGATCATATTATCAAAAAGTGAATACCGGGAATATCAATACCGGGACATTCAATATCGGATCATTGAATGTTTACGGAAATTGACGGCAACCCTCAAGTATACTCTTATATTATATTTACGGGTATAAAACAGTGCCTCTGTCTGAGTGCTGAATACATCAATATTGTTTTTATTATTTGCAAACTGCATTAGAATTTATATACTAACGAAATGAAAACTACAAACAAAAGGAATACTAAATGCTTTATTATTTAATATTTTCACCAGCTTCATCTAAATTTACATATGCATTTTGACAAAAGATATAAGTAGTTTGTGGCAACCCCAGATTTATGTTGTGCGCGCACGAACATGACACATTGATTTAGCAAATGCAGTGAACGCACTTATCTGTGAAAGCTATTTCCACGGACCCTCGACTAAGTACACTCGAATGCAAAATTGTTATGTGTGTATTTTATTTATACGCAGAGGCAGACTGTTTTGTTTAAAGAACACACTTACGAGCATATCTTTTTCATTTCATTAGCATGAAATTTGAGTCAGAGTACTCAGACTTCTTGGATCCAGGATATCCAGAACTGATGATGATTATCTCGATTACTCAATGATGGTTTATAGTCAGTGCCGTGTGGTACCCTGTCTAGAATCGTACTCCCTCCCCCCTATACTGCCCGTGGGTGCTGTAAGAGTCGGTTAATAATTAATATTAATAAGATCACGTAATAGAAGGTGTGCAGCAGCGCCTTCTGAGGATCGTTAATCGCACTGCGCTCGCCAACCCACCTGCCAAGCGTGGAATGATGATGAGGATGATGCTTTATTCGAATTATGCTTAAAATTCAGAAGGTATTATGTCGCGCGGCGCGTACATACAACAAACAGTCTCCCACGTTGGATTGGTTCTTATCTTCTAAGCTTGTCCTCAAACATGAAATAAAGAAAATACACTGCAAGACATAATCCTTTATGTTCAGTTGGTTCCGTGATAAACATCAACGACCTGTATTACTATATACATATCTATGTACAATACAATACAAAACACTTTATTGCACACCGGTTACAAAAAAAAAAATATTATTTTATTTACTTATATTTTTTTATCGCAGCGCGATTTTGTATGTCCATGCCTTCCGTGAGCCAAAAGACTTTACTGCAGGGGTGTGTCTGTAAGAAAAATAACTTCTTAAAATCTTGGTTGCCAATTAAATGACGAAGAAAAAGGCGATTAGGTGGACTTCATCATCATCATCATCATTATCTCAATCACTGCTGTCCACTGCTGGACATATGCCTCCCTCATATAGGGGGGATTTGCCAATACTCGGCACGCTTGGCAGGCAGGTTGTCGAGCGCAGTGCGATTAAAGATCCTCGAAAAGGCGCTGCTGCCCACCTTCTGGTACGTGATCCCTTAGCCGACTCTTACGGCACCCACGGCAAGTGATGGGGGAGTACAATTCTAGGCCGGTACTACCACGGCACTGGTGGACTTACGTATTGAAAAATGTTTATTTTTGAGCGATTTGCGCGAGTGAATTTAATAGGTAGTGACGGAAAGGGGAAATTTTAAAGTGTCAACATTTTTGAGTGAGACTGCACGTAACGATAAACAATGTAAGTGGGAAACGCAGGCGAGCCAATGCGCTGAAACAGGAACGCTTTGGCATGAGCCAACGTACTCTACAATCGTAAATTTTAGATAAACCAGTATTTCACGTGCAGATAGTGATTTCGTACAGGAAATTGAGCACTTTTCGTGAGTTATCGGTTAAGGGTAAACTAAGGATTCACCTAAACAGAGTAATAGTTATTAGCCATATCATTTTTTTTTTTTTTTTTTTTTTTTACATATAAGTTTGCGTTTGACAACTGTCTCACCTGATGTTAAGTGATGACGTTGTCTAGGATTTAGCACGCAAACCTAGAAGGTACCTATTCACTCGCGACTTGAAGACTCCAGGATTGTACATATCGGGAAACACAGACTCGGGCAACGAGTTCCATTCCTTGGCAGTACGCATTAAGAAAGTGGAAGTTATTATTACATTTATTATTATGTAATTACAGTCATCATACCCCATGGCCGCTTCCAACAGGTCCTTGTGGAAATCAATGGGGGAGGTCTATGTCCAGTGGACGTCCTATGGCTGAGATGATGATGATGATGATGACAGTCATCATAAAAATTCCATTAGTTTAAAATATACTGTTGTCAAATATTCTTCCGTGACGTCACGAACCGGTCCCAGCGGAAGACCAGCGCTGGTTTTAGCCAGCATTGCTGAGTTGGATCCGTTTTGTAACATTTAACATTGTATTTTATATTGTATTCGTTCTTTTATTTTCTGTATGCCTTAAATGTAATTGTTACAAATAAAATTTTTCTTTCTTTCTTTCTTTCTAATTTTTTGTGTTGCAAACACCAATTTTCTTATAGTTTTAGCATACAAAACTAAAAGGTCTAAAATAATGCTTGACCCCAGCTTAGGCTTCCAGTGTGGATAGCATCCATCATTACCCAGCACCTCTATACTCAGCCTGCCACCTGCTGTGGGATAAAGTACCCTGGTAACTGTGTATAGATAGATAGATAGATAGATAACACTTTATTGTACAAGTACATCAACTTAAAATAACATTTATAAAATAACACATTAACAAATATAAAATACGTTGCACAATTGGCGGTCTTATCGCTAAGAAGCGATCTCTCCCAGACAACCATTGTAAGGAGAGGAATTATTTTTTGAGAAGCGGTGGTGTACTAAGTTTAAACAGGTTATACAGGTTTGTGTATAATATATTATTAAAAAATATTATTAAAAATGGATATGCGGCACTAATTCTTAGAGAGAGTATCGCATAAATTAGTTTCACGCACCTAATTTGCTTCAATCTGAATGTCTTCCTGTGCCTTCACAATATACACAAATAACACGTGTGTAACTAACAACCAGATGTGAGTTTCTTCTTGTTGTTGTATCTAGACCACTTTTAAATTACGTGATTATAAAGTGCATTGCTACTTTTATTTTTGCAGTGAAACTTTATAAGGCGAGTTGGGCATTTCTTTTGACGTGATTACGTTTTATAAATCGATGAATACCAGCAACACTCATGAAAAATAGTAACGTTCCGCGTAACGTTCCACCTGAGTTTTGTATTACATAAAATAATCAAAGTCAAAGTCAAAGTCGAAGTCGAAGTCGAAGTCAAAGTCATAAATGATTATGACGTTATCACGTAAATCTATCGTCCGTAAACCGACTTTACAGACAACCAATTTTTTGTTTTTTTTAATCACACATAGACCGCCGTACTAGGATTCCCTGTGTCGCGGGAGGCATGGACACACACAATCACAACACACAAACACCCAAGACCCGGGACTAACACCTATACTCAGCGCACAAATGTTTGCCCCTGCCGGGATTCGAACCCAGGATCCCGGAGACACAAAAGTCAAGTCACTGACACTGACCACTGCGCCACGGCGACCGTCAACCATTTCTTGAAATTGGAAAAAACACGTGCACCTGACACTGTTACCATTACCGTTATCAACAAAGAATACACACGTAATTGTTCAAGTTTTCACTTCTGTCGGTACTCTCGTGGTGACACTGTTTTTAATAATATTATTTCTTTGTAATATTTTTGAAGTGAAAACTTCTTTAGCGGCGTTGTGTACTTTTGTATGGGAAAAAAAATGTTAAACTCGCGTCAGGACAAGTGACACTGATCGTAAATTCGTAAGACACGTGACGTCATCGAATTCATCGACGAAGACGGTGGGAAAGTAGACATAATGTATATATTACATTGTCATTGTCATGTTCGTGTACGATAACGTAATAAATAAATATTTTATTTTACCACGTAAATGAAAGTACTTTTATACTGATAAATAAAGCAATTCGTTCTAAATTAATCCCTAACCATTCCAAAATAATCAAAAATGCACAACGTTAATGCTCAAGTTTTTACTTCTGCCGGCACTCCCGGAGTGCAGCCCGTTGTTTTTTTTTAACCTTACAAACCCTTTACACGATTATAGTGCCAATTAATCTAACAAAATCAAAACAAAAGAATAACCCTCAATAAGTGTAACAAGGAAATATCTCGAAGAAATCTAAATTCCATTTTCTCAGTGTGCCCCTAATCCCATCCCTTCATAAAGGCATTAAGAGAATAGAAATAATATCATGGGTCGGGATGAACATCATTTCACCATAATAGCGGTAATTTATCAGACTTTTCATACGGACTGGACGTGATCCTACTGTATTATGTACTACTACACTCTTACGCTACGAGACCACCAATGGTTTGCGCATTTCACATAATAGTCTATTAATTTTAGAAAAACATTCACCGCGCCACATCACCATTTCTTAGAAAACAGTGACAGAAACTTAATTTCGCTTTATAAAAGGTGTTCGAAGTTTGAATCACTTTTTTGAGAGCTAAAACGCCATCTGGCAATTCAAACTTTGAACTCCAAAGACAGACAAATACAGAAAAGTACTTCATATACGAAACTTGATATGTATTCAAAGGATTTATTTTGATAAAATTGAAATGGGACTACACGGGAAGCACCAGCTTTCAAATAAAAATCATCTTGGTTCACCCAGCCGAAAGTTCTGAAAACAAATTTAAAAAATACAGATGTATTGAGAATTTCCTCCTTTTTTTGAAGTATATTAAAAATAGCCTATTTGTTATTCCGAGACCTGCAGTATCTATACCAAATTTCATCCAAATCCGTCCAGCCGTCATCGATACAAACTTTGGCGTTTATCATATTACTAGCTGTGCCCCGCGGTTTCACTCGAGTTGACTACGGTGTACTCGCTTCCTTAATTTCACGGGAACCATACTTTTCCGGGATAAAAAGTAGCCTTCTCCAAGGTCCCATATAATCTCTATAAGTACCAACATTCATCAAAATTTGTGCACCGAGTGAGGCGTGATAACTTAACAGACAGACCTCTGTCTGTCTGTCACTTCCAAATTTATAACATTACTAGCTGCGCTCCGTGGTTTTACCCGCGTGGTGTTGATCGATGATGATGATGAAATATAGCCGATGTGCTATTCCGGGATCTGAAGTATCTACATACGAAATTTCATTGAAATCGATGTAGTCTTTGTTATTAAACCAAACGGGGCTTAATCGCGAGAAAAACATTTAGTAATATAAAATTACAATCGATGTAGTCGTTTGAGCGTGAAGAAGTAACAAACAGATACACACAAACTTTTACCTATATAATACTATTTGGCCCTGCGGTTTCACCCGCGTGTTTTACGGTTTTCCCGCTACATCAATTATTCCACGGCAGTCAGGCATTTTACCAGGATAAAAAGTAGCCTATGTGCTATTCCAGACTGCAATCTATCTCTGTGCCAAATTTCATCTAGATCCGTTCAGCCGTTCTGGCGTGATTGAGTAACAAACATCCATCCATTCATCCATCCAAACTTTCGCATTTACTCGTATAATATTAGTAGGAAGTAAGATAGTAGGACTATTAGGAATATATTATAATATGTATAGATAGTTGTTTAGACTTTCTCGATTAAACTTATGACGGTTTCAATAAATTCTTCGTTCTGTAACACACACGAAAAAAGGTATTTATTCCCCCTGTTACTGTGTAAGAGTTTTTAGTACCATCCTTCATGTAGCTAACTGTAGATGAATTAAAACTTCCAAAGACCAAATCTACTGTGGTCTAGAAAGTTCATAATTTGCAGGCTGCGTTAGTTATGGATACTTAGGTATAAATTACAGCGTCTGCAAATTCAGAAGTCTAGTCCATTTGTGGAATGGAAATGATACAATAAATCTAAGGATTAATATTTGGGAAGGAACCTCATGTGGTTTTATAGAAATTGGCAATATTTTAGAATTGCATTTATGGAAGGAGCTTAGAATTTCTTAAAAAGAACCAAATTATCATAATAAATGTAGGTGTAACATACTCTCTCTTTTAGTTTAACGATTATCATGCAAATACATTAAACACATTAAAACTATGGGCGTGGTAGGCGTAATGTGGTCTATGGGCTAGTAAAGCGCATTCCATCCATAGATCTCCCTAGCGTATTCCCACATTCTACTTCATCCGAATTGTCCAAATTGTTTCAAGCTTGAGGGTGGTAGCTTATACAATATAAAAAACAGCTACCACCCTCAAGTTTGTAAAACTGTCACTAAACACATAGTTTGTTCAGGTCCTTGAGAGCCAGCAAGCATTCTAGGTTCAGCGTGGTAACATTTTCGACCACATCGTCACTGACTGAAGTGTGATAGTGATCAAACACTAGATCTATACAGTATAAAAAAAAAGGTTGTCTGTAAAGTCGGTTTACGGACGATAGATTTACGTGATAACGTCATAATCATTTATGACTTTGACTTTGACTTTGATTATTTTATGTAATACAAAACTCAGGTGGAACGTTACGCGGAACGTTACTATTTTTCATGAGTGTTGCTGGTATTCATCAATTTATAAAACGTTATCACGTCAATATAATAAATCTAAGACTTTTCTTATACTTTCCGACATTTTAGAATAATTAATTCTAAAATGTCGGGAAAAAAAGGAATATATACACACCTAAACTACCAACTTTTTTTGGGTGCTGTTTTCGGTTGAAAGAGGTTTATTTCTCAACAAGAAATTTTACTTTATGAATATATAAAAAACGGGAATACTACGCTTAGTACTAGGCGAATTGCACCGTGTCTCTTTAAAAAAGACCACCGAATGTCATAGAAACTATAGTCGGAACCCTCTGACATATTACGTGAGTAATTCCCGTGTTGTATACATTCATAATGTGTCAAAACTACGTCAGTTTTAATAACAAAAAAGTAATTTTATGTACGCTCACTTATGAGAGAAATTAATGGTTTCTATTTACCTACTTTGTTTTTGACTAATTCACATTCTGATAAAATAGGCAATGAAACTGTATCATAATAAGGGTTCTTAAAACACGAGTGGAAGTTAAAAAAACGAGCCCGCTGTCATTCAAGTTCTGTTTTTGATTTTTTAATCTTTATATCTCAGTATGAGATTAGATATAAGCACGTTATAGGATAATATCAATTAAACAATGGAAAAACTATGTCTACTCTCTTTCGCAATATGTTCCATACACAAATTTCTAATATCCTAGCCGTGCGTCGTTAAAGCTTGGAAATACCAGTCCAATAAAATCCCCGTTATTATAATTCAGTCACATTTCCACTGTTTACCATCGAGGTCAACATTTGACCCTCCTACTTCATCCGCCATTTCTTGATACTCCATACAATCATGGGACATTTTCTTCCAAACCTTATATAAATTGTAAGAAGGAATGAATTGCAATATCAAGGAGTCAGTTTCTTAAATTATAAGGGTCAGATGGACTGGTTGGATGGTCTTGGAATGTCCGTAATGTTAAGGTTTCGTTCACGTTACGATATGGAGTCGATATCCTCCCGTTGCGTTGATGTGCCACCTTGAGAGGGCATCGAAGCTTAACCTTGGATTAGGAATCCTTAGATCGGAAATAAAACAAGGGTCTTTTGTTTCAGACAGTTTCTGAAATCAGTTTGATGTCAGAAGCAAACTTATTACAGACGAAGAGCAGAGGTTCCCTTGGGAATTGATGTGACAGAAATAACAAAGTACGAGCTGGTCTGTAGCTCTGAATAGCTCTGTATAAGAATGAACATTTTATATTACCGGGATAATTATGGTGTATTTTTAACACACTTCAATAAAGGAGGAGGTTCTCAATTCGACTCGTATGTTTCTTTTGTTTTTTCTTGTTTTTCTTTTTTTTTATTAACTCAGAACTTTCCAACCAATGTTGGTGAACCAATTTTATTTACTACTTACAACATAAGTACACCTTATTATTTTATTCTACTTTTAGTCTTCTATAAATGATGTACTCTAAGAACGGAGGGCTTGGCATTCCGAAACAGTGTAAATACTAATAAGTTATCATAGACAATCATTGTTAAGATACAAATTAATGGTTTCTCTTTACCTACTTTGTTTTTGACTAATTCACATTCTGATAAAATAGTAGTTTATGAAACTGTATCATAATAAGGGTTCTTAAAACACGAGTGGAAGGTAAAAAAACGAGCCCGCTGTCATTCAAGTTCTGTTTTTGATTTTTTAATCTTTTTCTGAGATTAGATAAAAGAACCTTATGGGATAATATCAATTAAACAATGGAAAAAGTATGTCTACTCTCTTTCGTAATATGTTCCATACACAAATTTCTATTATCGTGCTAAATCCTAGACAACGTCATCACTTAACATCAGGTGAGACAGTTGTCAAACGCAAACTTATAATATGTAAAAAAAAAAGAAAAAAAAGTCAATAAAAGTATATCTTATCTTAGCTTTAGCGACATAAATTACTACATTTTGAAATAATTAACCGACAGCTTCTTTTTTCAAATAGTTTACCGTTATAATCATAATAAATCTGAGTATTTGTTGCCAGTTGGTTGAATTATGTTACCTTAGTTAGATCTAGAGGTAAAATTAATGTAAGTAGTTATTTCTTCTTGTGGCTTTTCGTCATAAATCAAATGTTTGGACAGAAAGAGAGACAAACAAAAAGTCGTTTATTTTACGACACGTTGGTACGTCGATACATCAAAACTATATTTGAAGGGATCAATTTGTTGATTGAAAAAGAGAGGCTGATAACAGAGACAAGATTTACCTTCTAGAGTATATTTCTTTGGTCCAGGAAATTCTTCGTGTCCGCGTTTAATAACTTTCATGACTCTGTCTCTTTATGACTTTAATGACTCTGTCTCTTTATGACTTTAATGACTCTGTCTCTTTATGACTTTAATGACTCTGTCTCTTTATGACTTTAATGACTTTGTCTCTTTATGACTTTAATGACTCTGTCTCCATTAACTTTACTTCTTGTCTTCGGCACGCCGGTCATATTGCGTATCGGCTTGGCTTGTGAGTTTTGTAATATCTTATGAGCGGTCCCATCGGTCCATTGATTTGACACCAATGTCTCAAATACGTTTAGCCAATTCATTACTATACGCAATAATTTTGGTGGTATAAGGTAAACTATGGCCCTAATTCTGTTAATCACATAAACTAGCTAAATTTCACTAAAATTCTTCAAATTGAAATAGCTCGTATTTTATTTACGCTAAAATTCAAATTCGTGTATCTCCATACAACGCTCTCACTAATATTAGACGAGTTTTATTCAACTGTTGGCCAATTGCTGGTAGTTATAGTAGGCACCAAATAAATGGCGACTTAATTTCGCTAAAACTACCCGCAAATTTATTAAATATATTTTAATTTTAGTGATGTTATTGATAAGTCTCATACTAATTTAGACTTTATCATAACCGTTTAAGAACTGATTTTGTTTTCCAAAATTTTAGTTTAGTTCAGTTGAAAAAGCGAATCACTACCATTGTATGTATTAATGTCATAACTGTTGGTTGACCATAAAATAAAATAAATAAATATTTTTTACGTTTATTGTCATTATTATTCCTGCGGCTTAGAGCATTTGAGCTATCTATAGGCTAGACACGGCTAGTGGATAGCTCAAATGTCATTGTAGTAGCTGTAGTATTTTAATTAGATATTTCATTTATTAGATCATGAAATTAAAATTGTGAACTTAACCATAAGTGAAGACTATAATAGAATATCTAATATTATAACAACAGAGGTTTAGGTTAATTTGAATTTTAGCGCTAAAAGAATAAGAGCGTTTTGACTTTAAACAACTTTAGTTTAGTTTAGTTGAACAAGAGAATCAATTCCATTATTTAAAATACTTTTATCCTATACGGATTTCCTGCCCATAATGCATAAGGTAATAATGGAAACACGACGTCGGTTCATTCGGAGACGGATCTTGCAAATGACCGGATATTTGAATAAACCCGGCACATTGAAAAAAAAATTGTCACAAGCGACGTTGTCAAATGATTGCACCGTATGTGATCTTGACTAAAGTCTGTATTTGAATAGTTATCTTTAAACCTGGTAAGTAAGCAGCATGTATATTGCTTTGACGATCCACAGGATACATAATTTACATAGAATTCAAAGAATATTAAGATGTGTAATTTTTAACAGCAATTTTTAATGACATAAAAATGATAATAAGGTTAAAAAATATGCCGGGGACTGGGGGCATGGACGCATATTGTTTCATCATTAGGGGGGGAGAGGTTGCCAATACTCGCCACGCTTGGCAAGCGGGTTGGCGAGCGCAGTATAGAATATAACTCTCAAAAGGCGCTGCTGCCCATCTTTCTGGTACGTGATCCCTTATTTGACTCTTACGACACCCACGGGAAGACATGGGGGGGTACAATTCTAAGCCGGTACCCCACGGCTCTTACGGCTATACCGGCTTAGTCAATCTTATTTCATTCATTATCTCTACATGACTTACGCGTTACGATATTTTGACGTGATAACGTTTTATAAATTGATGAATGCCAGCAACACTCATGAAAAATAGTAACGTTCCGCGTAACGTTCCACCTGAGTTTTGTATTACATAAAATAATCAAAGTCAAAGTCAAAGTCAAAGTCGAAGTCGAAGTCGAAGTCGAAGTCGAAGTCGAAGTCGAAGTCGAAGTCGAAGTCGAAGTCGAAGTCGAAGTCGAAGTCGAAGTCGAAGTCGAAGTCGAAGTCGAAGTCGAAGTCGAAGTCAAAGTCATAAATGATTATGACGTTATCACGTAAATCTATCGTCCGTAAACTGACTTTACAGACAACCAATTTTTTTTTATTTATAATATTTGCACGCCTGCTTGCAGGCTGAATACATACTCCTAACCAATATACTTTTAAGACCTTATATAATACGATGTATTCTTGCGAATAAAACTTTTGATTTCATTTGATTTGACCAATTCATCCAAACATACGGATATTATTGTCCTACATCTGCTTTTATATCACAACATTCCATTATCACACTATTATTTACACTAAGTTCCAATTATTATTATTATTTTCAAAGCTCTCAACTACATTTATTCTGCTCTCAAGTTTTTTTCTGCCACACCCAACTTTTAATACATTAGTGTTAGAACCAACACTTCTCTAAGATCAGCCAAGCGTGCCTTTTTTGGAGCGTTGGTGTCCAAATCTCAAAAGTTTGGGTATAAACTATTTTCCTTTAAGATTTTAAGTCCGAGAAAAATCTACCATGTTCTTGGTAATCCTAGACATTAGCAAACTCCCTCCTAACTCCATTATGAAATAAATTTAAACTAAGTAATCATAAAGTAAGTTTGTGTCTCTGAGATTTTCTGCATGTAGCTACTGGGTGCACCACCTACCTGTACCTATTTTTGAGCAATTAGGACAGTTGGATAATTGTAATTTGTAATTTATTTATTTGCACAAAAACACTTACAATACATTATACATTACCTACTAGAATACATGGTTAAAGATAGATAAATACATATTATGTATGTGAAAACAATATAAAAGGCCATGAGCAGCCGTGCTAGGGTCATTGTTATTGACGCTTTTTTTTTGACGTGATAACGTTTTATAAATTGATGAATGCCAAAATGAAAAATAGTAACGTTCCGCGTAACGGTCAATGGTCAATGGTCAATGGTCAATGGTCAATGGTCAATGGTCAATGGTCAATGGTCAATGGTCAATGGTCAATGGTCAATGGGCAATGGTCAATGGTCAATGGTCAGTGGTCAATGGTCAATGTCAATTTCAATGTCAATGTCAAAGTCATACATGATTATGTCGTTATCACGTAAATCTATCGTCCGTAAACCGACTTTACAGACAACCAATTTTTTTTTGAATTACAATTACGTGCTAGTGTCACCTGTGTTACGGCTGCTAAGCTACTTCCTATCATCAAAGCAATATATAAATAATATGCAACGAGCATCCTGAACTGACATAACTTAATAAATATATTATTAAAACAACATAGAAGAAATACAATTTAAATTCAAGTTATGTTAGTGAAATAAGACTTAAATAACCTAATATGTTGGTATGAGTAAATTAGGGACTAAGTATTACATTTCTTTTTATTTAATATCAGTTAATAATCAAACCTATTTTATAAAAAAATGTTATTTTACCTATTTTGTATAAAAATCGCGCTTAGTCTGCCGCACTCTGCTCTGCTGCACTGAAACTATGGGTCTTGTTTCATTCATTCATTCATAGCAGCAATAGGTCGTCCACTGCTGGACATATGCCTCCCCATGTAAGGGGATTTGCCAATACTCGCCACGCTTGGCAGGCGGGTTGGCGAGTGCAGTATGATTTCCTATCCTCAGAAGGCGCTGCTGCCCACCTTCTGGTACATGATCCCTTAGCCGACTCTTACGGCACCCACGGGAAGAGATGGGGGAGTACTATTCTAGGCCGGTACCACCACGGCACCTGATATACCATAGATACTACCATGGGTCTTGTAAGCAGGCTCAAAGTTGCACAACGAGCTATGGCCAAAGACTGGCAAGCGCAGCATCGGAAGGCGACCGACAATATGGAACAGGATAGAAGACCTGGCTAAGATCACAGGAAAAGGCTGGATGCCGGCCGCTTCCAACCGGTTTTTGTGAAAATCAATGAGGGAGGCATATGTTCAGAATTGGACGTCCTATGGCTGCGATGATTATAATGACTATACAATGATGTAATCGTACAAAACTATAAACAAGCAAGCGCTGTTTTAACCTTTGCCATAAAAATTGGATTAAGTTTTTGTTTTAATGAAACCTAAGTATTATTTTCTCAGCTTACTCCTCTAATCCATTAGACAGTAATGATCCCTAATTGGAGTTTCCAAATATCTTGAAAGCTTAAGAGGGTTCCCCGAGATAAGGGTGTAATATAACATTAACCTACAATTAAGGGCTATAAAGAAGTTAATTATGGTGATTAATTCGATTGTCCAGGACAAGCGGTCATTTCGGTAAGTTTGACCAGTTTTGAGGGCAAATTTTGTACAGTTTATTATTTATTGTCAGAGAATTTAGGTTATATACTAGTTAATATCTAATATATATAAATCTCGTGTCACAATGTTTGTCCTCAATGGACTCCTAAACCACTTAACCGATTATAATAAAATTCGCACACCATGTGCAGTTCGATCCAACTTGAGAGATAGAATAGTTTAAATCTCAAATTATAGTCGCAATCTTAATTTATTGCTAATTATTAGCACACCTCTTACAGTCACAATTATCTGTTAACTCCAAATGATTCTAACAGATGTCGATACCTTTCGACTGGGTTGAGTAAGTAATCAATAGATGGCGCTGCTATGGTAAATCTACGAACGTGTCATATAAGCTACATTTTAACAGCATAATTACCACGTGTTGTTGACGCTATAAAATTAATGTAATATAACAAAAACTTTAGCCACAGCAACGCGTGGCCGGGTCAGCTAGTAAAAAATATAAGAAAAGGATTATCAAAGTAATTTTAGGTCACTGCGCCTTCAGCTGAGGTTCCATCGGAGTAGAGTACGGTTTTTCTGTCTATAAGATATTAGGGTATTACAATGTACAAGTACCTACGTTAACATGTTCGGGATTCAAGTAGCCCGTTTATGCTATTTCATATTATAATATGAAACTACCTTTATGCCATTTTATTCTATCATCAATTCATTCATTCATGCGTGAAACGGTAAAACAAAGATCCTCATTCTCATCAATACTTTAGTAATACAACTTAATTAAGAAGTATAATTTATAAGTCATATTTAGGTCATGAAATTTATAATATTGATGTTTTTTTTTGCAATATGTAATTTTTTTTTTTTTTTATATATGGCTTTCACACATACATATATTATTATATTAATTTAACCGGTGATGTCAGCGAAATGACATCACCGCTGATCGTAAGATCACCACAACGCTTAGATGAGGCCAATTTGCTACTGTTTTATATTTGTTTTCTATGTGATGTGGTACTGAAATGACACGCCTTGTAGTTTTATTTTAGAGTTTCAATTTATTACCATGTTCATCTATCATATTTATAGCAAATAAACGTATATTCATTCATTCATTCATTCACATCCATTACACAATCCTGCGTTTATAATATAATTATAAAAACTGGAACGCAAAAAACTTTTTCAGCGGATATATTGATACATTATTGAACAAGCTACACAAAAATAATGCCTGATTAAAAACCAACGCCTATGTATCAAAAACATGATGGTCATTGAAAAAAAAAACTAGACGCGATATTGCAAGTATTAAGTATTGCAAACGATTTCAAAAAAAACATCAAATGGCGCGAAAATAAGCAAATCACTCAATTCGTAATACAAATAACATTGAAGCGTAGATTTAAAATAAATTTGAATATAGAATTCCCAGATATTTGTGATCAAGTTGGCCAGTACGACAAAAAACCATTATATCATAATAATATGCAAGATTTTGGAGTAAATTGAAACAAAATCGCTTTGAGCATGTTAGGGTATATTCTTAAGCCATAAAGCTCACATCTGGTGATATATTTATGCTGTATTATCAAGTCCATGCGAATACATAATATGGAAAATCTAGAAACCGGAGCTTTCTCTGCGAGGCAAAGTTACTGGTTCGGAAAAGCGTGGTGCGGAGTTATGGAACGTAAATCACGATATTCTTAAAAATGGAGTTTAACTTTGTAAATATGTAGAGTTTAAGAGGATTCATGGTCAAGGCTTTTGATATGTGTCAGAAAACGCTTGGACACAACGTTTTTTAACCGACCTAAAAAAAGGAGGAGGTTCTCAAATGTTTGGTAGCTCAGAACTTGACTGAGTAAACCGATTTTGATGATTCTTTCTTTATTTAAAAGCTGGTGCTTCCCATGTGGTACTATTACTTTCATGAGAATCGGTCAAGCGGTTTTTTAGTTACATTGAAATATCTGAAAAGTGTTACGTCTTCTCGGATGACTTTCTTATATCTCTTATTCGGTGATGAAATCGGTGAACATAAACAATGAAAATTAATCCCGTGAGTAGCAAAGGTTCAACTTCAAGAAGTTAAGTCATACTTTTGAGTGTTGAAGTCGGTTAAATTTTTTGATAAACATTTTTTTTTCACACTTTTCAGTGACCGTTTCTACTCACGGAATCAATTGTCATTGTGTATGTTCACCGATTTCTCCGCCCGCAACTATAATATCATCGACGTATGCGTAGCACTTTTCAGTTATTGGAGTGTAACGAGTGTAAAAAAACATACGGGTCGAATTGAGAAACTCCTCCTTGTTTTGAAGTCGGTTAAAAATGAGATGCTCTCGAAAACTGAAACATAACTCATCCCACGTATCGCTTGAGAAGTTCCGAGACATTGTTATAATACATTACATGAACAGTTTTGTGGGTTTATTCTGTACTAGCTGCGCCCCGCGGTTTCACCCGCGTGGTGATGATTAAGATGATGATGAAAAGTAGTCTATGTGTTATTCCCGGACCTGAATCTACATATCAAATATCATCCAAATACATGTACCTTTTTTAACGCGTGGTGATGAATAACAGTGATGATGGTGATGATAAAAATAAGCCTATGTGTTAATCCAGGGTATAAACTATATATGTTCCAAATTTCATTAAAATCCGTTCAGTTGTTTTTGCGTGAAAGAGGAACAAACATCCATACATCCTTACTCACAATCTTTCGCATTTATAATATAAGTAGGATATTCAGACCTTGATAAAAAAGTGACGTGTTGCAAAAGCTCAAAGACGAGGTGGGGTTTAATTAACCTAACGTTTTGAACGGGGTGAAAAAAACGAAATTTTCACCCCGTTCATACACACAGGTGACAATAATGAAAGTATGCTAAAAAATAAAAAAAATATCTTAATCATTCGTAACGAGGTTTTAGTCCAACCGTGATATTAAATATCTGTTCCTAATGGTCTATATTTGGGACTCTATCTTCAGAACTGATCGGTTCGAGACGGATTTACGTTTACACTGTTATGTGTATTCTATATCGGAAATTTGGTGCGATATTTTTATTTTCGTCATGACGTTACTGTCAGCTTGGAATATCATATTCGGCGGTGATTCTCGTTTTTCAATATTCTCGGTAAACGTTCCTTTTTGTTAAGTATATCCCAGCATAAACTTATATCTAAAATCAGAAACAAGTTCAATATTATGATGTATGCTACGGTTGTTGACTTCAACGCAATGATATTATATGTTTATATGAGGTAGATGTCGCATAAGCGCGCGTAAACTGAGGCGGCGAAATTAAGTCAATTGTAGTAATTTTCATTACGACGCGGATTTCAAGCGCAAGTCTCAACATATAGCTATCCTTTTCTATATTATTTGTACCGTATTATCTGTCGCAGTAAGCATGTTTATGTCGTAAAGGAACAAAATCTGAGCACCGCGCAGTATGAATATACGTCATCTTTAGTTAAACATAATTGACTTCAACGGCAAACAAAGTAGGATGTAAATGGGTGTCACGTTCAATGGATCCTGAAATTTATTATAATATAAAATATTTCATAACAGCTTAAAATATCATTTCTTCGCATATCTTAGTACCAAATATTGAAGCCTGAGGTCTGACTTGGCTATATAGTTCTCATAATTATATAGGAACTAAAAACTCATGCAAATAGCCGTATTCATAAAACATTTCTGGAAATGTTTTGTTTTCGGAGGTTTGAGGGTAAATTCAAACCAAACAAACGCATTCACACTCACACACCGAACTAGGATATTCTGTGTCGTCGGAGGTATGTACGCAAACACATTACACAAACATCCAAGACTCGAGAAGGAGCATCTATGCTCATCACAGAAATGTTTGCCCCAGCCGGAATTCGAACCCGGGGTAGTGGAAAGTTAGTGTCACCGGTCCACGACAAATTCGATTCGGTCAATACAGTTACAATAAATATTATTTCAAAGTTTCAAAATTTGCTCAAAGTAACAGAATTTGGAATTTTTTAGTTCCTGTGAAAAGACTAGTCTTAGGATGCTACGTATTTTATACTAGACTATTTTATTGTTCCTTGTACTAAGTTTTTGAAATGTACATGAACAGTGTAAAGAAAAAAATACCACATAATGGAACCGACTTCAATACTCAAAAGTATGAAAAGACTTCGACAAGTTATTCAAATTATTCAAAACTTTTTGTTTAGACACAATCAGTAAGTTGAGAATTAATTAAATAATTTAACTTTACATATTTTAAAACTGTTTAGTGCTGCTATGGGCGCTGGCAGGATTACTTTCAGGGAAGTGCATCTGCATCTACATATTATACTAGATACATCAAAAAAGTTAAAGCAACGTGCACCGTGCACGTTGCTTAGATTATAGAACTTTAGAACGACTTCAAATTTTCAATTTTTAAATTTCCGTATGTCATGTATAAGCCATAGACTAGAGAGGGTCCAAACCAACTCTATGCTGCGTTTCAAATTGGGCTCACAGTGCACACGTGCGTGCGTAAGGATTTGGCAGTTCCGAGATGAATTTAGTACTGACAGTGCTGACGTTCGTAAGCAAATCGGAACGGCTTTTTGTGTGTGAATACGCGCGACTTCTTTAAATGTCAGTTCCCATTAAATTCATATTAAATCATTCTCTTCCGTACATCATGGGCACTAAATGGGTCATTTTTTTTCTGATATATAAAATTACGTTTTTATTTTTTTGTGGGCGAACTACCAATTTTTCGACAGATTCTCATAATGAGTCAGATGTTTGACTCTCAGTGCATAGTTATTTATCTATGTGTTTGACAGCGCTCACACTGCTCTACGTCGTACTCGTGAGCGTTCTAAGCACAGGATGATGACGTCATGGATGTCATGTCATATACATTTTGTGTGCAGCTCTCAGTGCATTTTGGAATGACTTTAAGCACGCCCTCTGTGCTCAAAGCTCAATTTGAAACACACCTTTAGTTTGTGGTCCAAACCAAGATGTCGGCGGCGGAATTGTAAAGGACTACTAGTTCTAATGTAAATGGATTAAAAGGCCAAGTTTTCAAGTGTACAAACAAGTGTTTAATTTATTATATCTCCACACCCGTATTCCCCTGGTACCTGTGCATACCAGACATCTCACCTTACACCATTCGTTTCGACGACAACCGGCTCCCAAGTTTACGGAATTCATTGGACAAGTTGATGAACAAATTAGGACAGCAATATAGAAGCCTTCAGTTTTGATTCAAACAGTAACTTAATAAAAATTTGTTTGCCATGTATTTTCTTTCCTGACAAGGGGATGCAAGCGCACCCTTTTGCACCCTGCTGCCGGCACCCATGTGCTGCCGTGAACTAGTCGTGCGTGTAAGAAAATGGACCTAATCATGATCAGCTTTATGAATGTATAAAACACGGGAATTACCCACGTAATAAGTCAGAGGGTTCCGACTATAGTTTCAACCACAGTACTAGGCGATCAGCCATCAGAAAAGTTTTAAAAAAGAATTGTGACACATAGCCACAGAAGCCACAATTTAAGAAAAAGACTATTGACGAGTCAGTCACACATCTTATCATCTTCCACATTCTTAGTGCGTACAGCTAACGAATGGAACTCATTGCCTAACTCTGTATTTCCGAAAAAATACGACCTGGGTATCTTCAAGTCACGAGTGAATAGGTATCTTCTAGGCAGGCGTGCTCCATCGTAGACCGCATCATCACTTAACATCAGGTGAGATAGTGGTCAAACACCTGCCTATTCCCAATAAAAAAAATAAAAAAAAGTCAAGAATTAAGACGGTTATTTTTTACCTCCAGCAAGATACGTTTTTCAAATATTTTGAAAGCTGGTTCACTCCAAATCCATAAGGAAATAAAAGATTTTCATATTCAATCTTTTCATTTCACAAAATATTATGGAATAGCCGACGTGTGTGTAGATTGAGAAGATTTTTCGCAGAGTAACGTCTCTATAATAATAATAATAATATGGGACAACATTCACACAAGGTCTTCAGGTCCCAAACTAGGCAGAGCCTGTACTATGGTAACCTGATGACTGATATATACTTATATACATATACACACCCAGACACAGGTCAAACAGACATGTTCATACACACAAATGTTTGACCTGTCCGGGAATCGAACCCGGGACCAGCGGCTCAGAAGGCAGAGTGCTACCAACTGCGCCAACCGACCAGTCTGTTAATTTAATTTTTTAATTTTTATTTATTTATTAACATCAACACAAGGTCTTCAGGTCCCAAACTAGGCAGAGCCTGTGGTATGGTAACCTGATGACTGATATATATACTTATATACATATACACACCCAGACACAGGTCAAACAGACATGTTCATGCACACAAATGTTTGACCTGTCCGGGAATCGAACCCGGGACCAGCGGTTCAGAAGGCAGAGTGCTACCAACTGCGCCAACAGACCAGTCTCTATAGTTTCCTTGTGAATTCACATATATTAAATTGACCATATAGCTCCCAGCAGATATCTATATAGATAATCAATATCCTTGCATCGGAAACGATTACTGTCCCAAATAATTCCCGGGTCATCCATCTATCGGTCGAGGGTGCGATGCGGACGTCATCTGCCGTCGATTTATCTTAGCAATCATCAATCCGCATCTCCCTTAGACGCGATTCTAAGGGACGTACTTCTCTTTATCTTTATCCTCTATAAAACTAGGCTTCTTTACTGCTGTACGTTTGGGGGTTGTTCTTTCAACCGCTGATTTAGTTTATCTGGCGAATAAGCTCGCGGATGACATTATAGTTGCGGGTGGTGAAATCGGTGAACATACACAATGACACTTAATCCCGTGAGTAGCAGAGGTCACTGAAAATGCTGAAAATTAATTGCTTAACAAACAATGGAACCGACTTCAACACTCAAAAGTGTGAAATAACTTTTCGAAGTCGGTACCATGAGCACAATATTTTGATATCAGTTACTTTGGAACTATCATGGTACCGAATTCAACAAGTTATTTCACACTTTTGAGTTTCGAAGGCGGTTTCATTTTTATGTATTTTTTTTTAATATATAAGTTGCATAGTTATGTACTTTTCTCGAGAAAAATTGAATAAAATTAAAAGACCTGTCACGACGACTAAATGACACAACACATAACTAATTATGACAAGCATTACAATTCAACGTGGCAATGCTGCCAGTATTTTGGGAACCTTGCCCACTAATAGCGGATAAATAGATTAATTTATTAAATTATTATTTTATAAAAGACTTTACGGAACATTTCTTGTGTCATTAAATTAAGTGCTCCTGGAAGGGTGGGGCTTCAAAAAGCCAAAAGAAACTACAGCTGATGATAACTTTATTTTTAACCGACTTCAAAAAAGGAGGACGTTTTCAACTCGTGTGTTTTTATCTTTGTTACCTCAGAACTTTCCACTGGGTGAATCGATTTTGATGATTTTTTTTTCATTCGAAAGCTGGTGCTTTCCGTGTGGTCCCAATTTCATCAAAATCCGACACGCGGTTTTTGAGTTACACTCCAATAGCTGGAAAGTGCTACTCATACCTCAACGACATTATAGTTGCAGGTGAAGACATCGGTGAACTAATGATAATTATTGATCCCGTGATTAGCAAAGGTCATTGAGAAGGATGAAAATAAAAATTTTACCAATAATTGGAACCTACTTCAACACTCAAAAGTGTAAAATAACTTGTCGATGTCGGTACCATGAGCACAATATTTTGATAATAGTTACTTTTGCACTATTATGGTACCGACTTCAACAAGTTATTTCGCACTTTTGAGTGTTGAAGTCGGTTCCATTTTAGTAAATGTTTGTTACTCTTTCAAGCCTAAACGGCTGGATGCATTGGAATGAAATTTGGTGTGGAGATAGCTTATACCCTGTATCAACAAATAGTTTTATTTTCATCATCATCATCACCTTTTTTCATCACCACGCGGGTAAAACGGATTTGGATGAAATTTGGTAGATACTTCAGGTCCCGGAATAACGCATAGGCTACTTTTAATCATCATCATCATCAATCATCAGCACGTGGGTAAAACAGCGAAGCGAAGCTAGTATTATATAAATGCGAAAGTTTGTGTGTATGCATGTTCGTTACAAAGTAACTCTGTCAGTATTTTGGTTAATTTTAGTATCGAGATAGATGGAACCTTAAAATAGAACTATAGGTCACTATTTGTCCTGGAAAAAGTATGGTTCCCGTGGGATAGCTGAGGTAGTGAGACAATCTTAGTCTACGGGGTGAATCCGCGCGGCTCAGCTATTATTATAATAATTTACTCAATAGTTTTCAAAATATTAGTTTTTCATGATGGACGAATACTCGTAAATTTATCTAATAAGTAAAATAAGTATATCATTTTCTTCTACACAATTATATATTATGCATTATGCATAGTGATGAAAATAATGATAGTCATAATCCAAAAATATTTTGTTTCATTTTAACAAAAGCTAGATAAGTATAATATAACACTTAACATAAATTTCATAAGCAAAATCGCTTCACTAAAGCTCATATACGAACTCAAATTCATTAATTCTATCAGAACGAATAAATATTTACTGACTTACATATTATGTGGACATTTCATACTAACATATTAAATTATAGATTCATAAGATATCGTTGAACATACAATCCTACCAATATTATAAATGCGAAAGTTTGTGTGTACGTTTGTTACTACTTCACGCTCAAACAGCTGCACCGATTTCGATGAAATTTGGTATGAGATAGTTTAAGCCCTAACACATAGGCTACTTTTATCCCGGAAAAAGTATAGTTTCTTTTTTTTTTTTTTTTATTCACAATAGGCAGGCGTTTGACCACTATCTCACCTGATGTTAAGTGATGATGCGGTCTACGATGATTCACGCCTGCCTAGAAGATACCTGTTCACTCGTGACTTGAAGATGCCCAGATTGTATTCATGTGGAAACACAGACTTAGGCAATGAGTTCCACTCGTTAGCTGTACGCACTATGAATGTGGAAGCAAAACGCTTGGTGCGACAGGGTGTAACGTCTACCATGTATAGATGTCGCATTGCAGTCCGTCCAATTATCAATTATATAGAGGATATTATTATATAACTCTCAATTATCCCATAGTTCCTGTGGGATAATTGAGGTAGAGGGAAAACCGTAATCCACGCGGGTGAAACCGCGGTGTGCTACTAGTTAAGCATAAGTACCAAATATTAGCCCAACCTGGCACTGACATTGTCATTCTGTCACCTTTTATTGTCTAACAAATAAAACATCTGCCTGTCGTAAAAAAGTATACCAACAAATCAAAAGAAAAACTACCCTCATCGGAATAAATAGAAGGGTGCATTAAGTTTGACCAGCGGCCGTCGAACAAGCGGGTCTGATTCGCATCTTTGGAGTTTTCCCCGGTTTCCCAACAATGGCTACCCGTCATAAGGCTTAGCGAAATCCCCATAGAGAAACACCATGAGTTCCCTCGGTAAGTCGGGTAATAACTTGGGAAAAATTAGGTCACCCATATGGCTTAAGCTTTGAAAATGTATTTGCTACTTATGTGAGTAGGTTTGCCTAAACTCAAAGGCTTATTACGATCTGTAATTAGTATCCTACTAATCCTACTAATGTTACAAATGCGAAAGTTTGTGTGTATGTTTGTTACTTCTTCATGCTCAAACGGCTACACCGATTTCAATGAAATTTGGTATGGAGATAGTTTAAGCCCTGGATTAACACATAGGCTACTTTTATGCCGGAAAAAGTATAGCTCCCGTGAGATAATTGAGGTAGCGAGCAAACCGTAATCCACGCGGGTGAAACCGCGGGGCGCTACTAGTATTATAAATGCGTAAGTTTCTGTGTGTATGTTTGTTACTTGGATTAACACATAGACTTATTTTGTTATGACTTATGTTGTTTCATGTTTGAGTGTGAGTAACGAAGTAACGAACGAACGTAAGTAACGACTTACGTTAAATGAGATTGGAAATGATTTGGATTAGAATTGAATTGAGATTGAAACTGAGTTCATGAGTAAGCCAGCTGGCTGATGATTAGGAGATCGCAGGAGAAAGCTGGATGCAGGCTTTTCTTTTCCGTCAGCCCTTGTAGAGATTAATTAGATATATGTCCAGCTTTGGACATCTATCTTCCTTTGCTGTGAAATGACATCAGAAATAATGAATTACAATGATGATTAGTTCAAAGTGGAATAGAATCTTTTATTTTTCTTGTCTAGAACTCAACCACCTGCCAAAGTAATTCCTTGGCTACGGCCTTGCTGCTGCAACAACAACTGTCCCAAATGTGTAATATTGGGAAGTTATCCGTTTTTGTAGTCTGTGGTCGCCAGACTGTTAAAGATAACGAAAAAATACACAACTTACAAACGCTTACAAACGCCTGTGAAAATAGTGTAAGCAATATGGCTCTGTATGTAGGCAAACTGCTTATTTAAATTACGTAATCATTTATTTTTTCTTAATATCACATGAAATAAATGCCCTTAACTTAAAACATGTAGAAAAAGTTGTGTTAGATTAATTATTATTTTGTTAAATATTTTTCTCTTTTAATTAATTACGTCTGAACAAATTGACATAATGAATGAAAATAGCACAAAAACAAAATACTTACAATAATCAACAATTTAAACTAAAATTATATTATTATTAAAGTATGTAAGGTACATATCATTCTTATACTTACGTTTAGATAATAAACGATTAGCATTTTAAGATATTTTTGGCTTGCTAACTAGTTTAACCGATATTTTGGGAACCACCTTCCTATATGTATATAAGATAGATAGTTGACGGTGCATTCCATCAAATAAAACTAGCTTTTAAGTAAGTAAAGGAATCTGTATCATAGTATACAAAATAATTCAATATATAAACGATTTGATCCGAGAAACTCGGATAATTTGGTTGGTGCTAGTGGGCCTAGGCGGAACATAAATGTACTTAACCTGTAACAAGGCACATAGAAACTTTCAAACATTTTATCAAAGTAAAACTTTCTGTTTTGGTAAGTATCTGTTTGGTTCAATTAAAATGCTCTAAATGCAACTAAACACGGCTCCCAGGGGTTTTATTGAAATTATGCGCTACCTACAAATATCAATGGAAGAACAGCTCATGAGCTCAAGCTAAGACAATCAAGCTGCTTGTTTGTGCTACACAGGGCATGGTGGCGCGTTCTAAAGAACACAAATACGATGGTTTTGGATTAGTGACATCTATACAAAATCTCCCTCAAACAGATGTCTACTTGTGTCTGTGGCATAGATAAGTAAGTAGTCTGTGGGCTCAAAACTATTTTCTTTTAATGTTGGTTCCTGATAAAATGAGTCGCTAAAAAAGTTGGTCAGCCCAAGTTTTGATCATGCCCATTTTCACCCTAGGTGTGATTGAGATGGCCAGATAAGTAGTGTTCTTGATAGTTCACAACTGAACAAGCGTTCATTTGGGAATGTGGCATTGTGACAAAACCAATTTTCCCACATCGAACGAAACAGAACGTCATTTACACAAGAGCTGTCAAATACGACATTTCATTTGATTATTATTAACTTGTAAATGTTTCAATACCTCTAATATTAGCTTGAATCATAACGAGAAGGTAATTTTAGAATAAAGTGTTATCGGACTTTTTGTTACCTGACTTTCGGCGGCACATAAATTACCCTTCTATGGAAAGCTATCTGTGTAAATCTATGAATGACGTTTGTTTATGTTTACTTTGGTTTGATTCTCTCCAAGCAGCTGTGTACGCTGTGCAGTATTTATTTCGTATTTGTTAACTTACGTGTATCGTATCACAGTTGTCGTAGTTCTTTGCATAACAAAACAAAGCTTTTCGCGATTATTAGGAACTAGGAATAATGTTTACGTTACGTACAAAATAATGGATAATATCTGCGTCCTAGAGATTGTGACTAGTGTAGCTAGTGCCCAGTGCGGTGATGCCTGATTATGTTACTTTAAGCTTGATACTTTTATATGTACCAATAATAATTTATTGCTATGCCTCCAACTAATGACTACGACGAGTACGAGTACAGCCCTTTGTGGTCCGGAAATGAGTGAGTAATAAATACATCATAATTATACTTTGTTGGTATATTTAAATATAATGCCAAGTTTTACGACTTTCACGCGCAGCTAATTATGTAGTATGTAATTTTCTATGCATTTCCACCTCAAACTTAAAGGTACTACATGTCTTGCTCCCACAGACTTAGAGATGCTTCCATTTCAAAAGTAATGGGTATTTTATAGTTGGAAGTAAAGATAAACTATTCATTTAAAACTAACTCTAAACTCTTAGTAACACTATAAACCTAGAAGTAGATGCCTGGAATAGATACACTGAAATGAATGCTATGAGCTAAATATGAAACAAAGGACAGAGATCAGATTCATAATATGCTCTGATTGAACATTTACTTAGGTGTCGAATAATGTAAAAAAGTATCTAAATTATAAGAACTTCACACATGTTATAGATAAAGGCATTTCCTTATATATAGTTATGATTAAAGTCCAAATTAGTGTGACACTTGTCAATAGCAATACTAAAATTAGATCGTTTTGTAAAAAATATGTGTAGCTTTAGGTAAAATAAATCGTCACTGTTCTATTGGTGAGCAATTGAATGAACCCCGTCTAATATTAGAGATACCTAGTGATATAAATTTGAATTTTAGCACAAATACACAATGCCTTTACACCTTAAAGAATTTTAGTTAGTTTGTGTCGGATAACAGAATTATTATACAGCAGTATATAGTTTCTCATCCCAACATTTGCCATGTCAACTTTTTTTTTGTACTGTATAGATCTAGCATTTGACCACTATCTCACTTGATGGTCAGTGACGATGTGGTCGAAGATGTTATCACACTAGACCTAGAATGCTCACTGGCTCTCAAGGACTGCTGCATGAACAGACTATGTGTATGGTGACAGTTATTCAAACTTGAGGGTGGTAGCTAGGCGGGCAGGTATTCGAAAGTACCCTAGCACCACGCTGAGAATTTGATAATGGTGTTACTTTCACCGGAAGCTTAAGCTGTTGTTGGGGATCGAACCAGTGTCCGTTAGTTTATTCCCTGGAGGGCCTGTTGACCCACAACCCCACAACCATATGGGCCAGGGTCCACTGCCGACTAAAAAACCTGCGGTGTCCGTCCTGCCGCTATAACTTAGGGACGTCTGGGTGGCGATAGCAATCACCCTCCCCTCGAGACCGGACCTGACACAAGGGCACAGTCGCACCACCCCGGGGACGACAAAGTGCAATGAATGCCAGACTTACCACATCTGACGCTTGTGGTCCCCATTTCAAGTATCCCTACTCTAATAACAGAGGTCGACCACACGTACAGCCGTGCGCCATGGCTATTTGTAAACAAATCATATATACATACGAACCTATATGTATATATATACACGAAGCTGATTGCTTTCACTTTTGTAATATGTACTGCCAATTGGACTCTTCCTTTACGACTATGCGCCACCGCTGCATGGTAGATATACCACCGTTACGCTCGAAGCGTTTTACTTCCACTTTTATAATGCGTACTATCAGGGAGTGGAAATCACTGCTAAGTCTGTGTTTCCGGATAGATACAACCTCGGTCTTCAAGTCGTAAGTGGATAGGTACCTTCTAAGTTTGGGTGCTACATCTTAGACCCCGTCGTCACTTAACATCAGGTGAGACAGAGGTCAAACGTAAGCTTATGATCTCTAAAAAAAAATACATCGAGTGAAGAAAAGATAGATGAATTGCAATAAGGACGATGTCAGCGAAAATGGTATGACTGACGTGTTCATGGCTGTTAGAGGAAAGGGGAATAGAAAAGTCGTACAGCACCGACCCCAGGCACCAGGGCAAGAAGAAGAAGAAGATAAAATGTAGTCACAGTTCATTCCATAATCAAATATACTAAGAGTAACCAAAACTGTCTCATTCAAGATAGCGTTTATTCAAACTAACTTTGTTTGCAGTAAGTCGATGTAATCGTATACCTAACAAACTACCTGCCCAGTTGATTTCGCGATAGTGGCGCGTATCCATTCACATATGAATATACTAGTAGCACCCCGCGGTTTCACTCGCGTGGATTACGGTTTTCCCGCTACTTCCATTATCCCACGGGAATTATACTTTTTTCTGCGATAAAATTAGCCTATGTGTCATTTCAGGTTTTAACTTATCTCCATGCCAAATTTGATCGAAATCGGAACAGCCGTTTAAACGAGAAGGAATACAGAGGTTTTTGAGTTATTTGCTTATCACACGGGAACACCAATTATTTTTGGGATGAAATGTAGCTATGTGTTAATCTAAGGTCTGAACTATCAACATACCAAATTTCATCGAAATCGGTGCAGCCCTTTGACCGTGAAAGAGTAACAAACATACACACTTACACACATACAAACTTTTGCCTATACATAGGTATAACATTATAATTTAATAAAATAGGTACTCCAGTTTGTTTAAAAAATACCTAAATATATTTTTAATTGATCTAAAATTATTAATATTTTTCTGCCATTTAGTATTAGGTATTTGAAGGAATACTATAAAACTTAATATTTATAGCTACGCGTTCTTTATACTCCCAATATAAATAGTTAACATTTAAATTTAATGCGTACTGCCAAGGAATGGAACTCGTTGCCCGAGTCTGTGTTTCCCGATATGTACAATCCTGGAGTCTTCAAGTCGCGAGTGAATAGGTACCTTCTAGGTTTGCGTGCTAAATCCTAGACAACGTCATCACTTAACATCAGGTGAGACAGTTGTCAAATGCAAACTTATAATATGTAAAACAAAAAAAAAAAAAGTTACCTTTTCTAATGTTATTGAATAACGAGCTTTATCGGCAAGGGAGGCCTATGTTGAGCAGTGAATGACTACGCCTGAAAGGATGTTAATAAGTTACTAAATATCACTGGCAATAATTATCGATATGTTTTTTTAATATACATAATTATATATATCTACCGTATGAATAGAAGGTACTTCATCGTCGGTGCTCTAAATGGAATGAAATTTAATTGAAAACAATGTTTACTTTAAGCGCTCAGCCAAAATACCGATTGGTTCTCAAAAAGTAAAAACGCACCCAAACGCTACACAATTAATTTTATAAAAGATCAAAACTGGCCGTCGGCGTCGGTCGCGCCATTTTTATTTTCTGACGTCATAACGTAACTACCCACTCAATAATAGGTAAATTAAACGCGCCGTGCGTTACAATGGACACCCACGTTATTGGCAAGTGGGGGGTGCAGATCGCGTGAGTGGGCGATTCAACTACAGTCAGTGCCTAACCGAGTGAGACGCGCGGGCGTCGACTGACTAGCCAGCCTCACATCACGTTTAACCCCATAACTGCCTTATATCAACCGAGTTTAAGTTCAAAGTCGTTCCAAAGTGATTGTGACGTGCAAAAAATGAGTGAAGAAAATACGGTGTCTGATGACCTGAAGCGGCAGGCAGCTATGTTCTACAATACTACACAGAGGTTTGTTGCAATAACAATTGTTTTGGAATGTCGACGGATGTGGCCTTTCGGTAACTTGGACCTGGCGAAATGCGACAATTGATCCCTTGCAGCTAAAGTTCAATTTTGTGCTCAACCTTGCGATTACTTGTCTGCCTTTGTTGGTTATCCAACGTTTGATTATATTCGTCGTTAGTTAAGGTTTTATGGGTTTTGCAACGATGCGTGGTTAGCGAAGGGAGAGCTTAGACATTGTTGCATTTTTTGCTTTAATACATTGTAATAAAATACTTCGTATAAGTGCAAAGATGATAAGAAAACTACCGACTTCGACTGTCGATTAAGAAAATACAAATATAATACAGTAATAAGAAAGTGTTCCGTGCACCAGATCGTACCCCTATAGCCTAGTAATTATGTTTATTATATAATTTTATAAGGCTATCTTGTGACGCATGTACTCAACGTAAATAAAGTGTATCTTCATATACCTCTAATATAGGTAAATAAAATAAAAATAATATAGGTACCTATGTTTAATTAGACTCAGCGGTTAAATGACTGAACGGATACATATATATGATGTAAGATGACGGGGTTTTTTTTATTTTTATTCACAATAGACAGGCGTTTGACCACTATCTCACCTGATGTTAAGTGATGATGCGGTCTACGATGATTCACGCCTGCCTAGAAGATACCTGTTCACAAGAATAACCTGTTCACATATTATTGTATAGATGAAGCGTTTTGGCCACTATCTCAATTGAAAGTCAGTGACGATGTGGCTCTCAAAGACTGCTGCTTAAACACAATGTTTGGTGACAGTTTTTCGAACTTGAGGGTGGTGGCTAGCCGGAAACTTGAAAGTACTCTACCACCATGCTACGAATTCGATGATTGTTTTACCTTAACTGGAAGCTCAAGCCATTGGTGGCGAACCAGCGTCCGTCATTTCGACGCCGATGCTCTCACCGATGAGCTATCATCGCTTCGGATTAGTTTTAATTAACATCTTCATTCGCTTCTTACATGTTTCCCTCAATCGTTATCAACTTTTCTAGTCCAATTTATGTAATAAGATAATTAATCGAATTGAGTAATGAATATATTAACCTGATAATTATCTATTCATGAATCTTAACAACTATATTATACATACCTACGAATGTTTGGATGGATTTTGTGTTAATTTTGCCAGAACGACTGAACAGGTCTTGTTTTTTTTGTATCACACTGACTTCCGCACTAGGATTTCCTGTGTCGCGGGAGGAATTTACACACACAAACACCCAAGACCCGGGACAAACATCTACACTCATCGCACAAATTATCGTTCTTGCCGTAATTCGAACCCAGGGTCCCGGAGACTATACGGCTATAGTTATAGCAATACCAGCTGATCTGGAAATCTCTGAATCAAATTTGATCTCTCAATCTTTGAATTAAATTTGATTATTCTAGAACATTTATTTCAAAGAACATTCTAGATGAATGTATTTAACACGGGAATTACTCACGTAATAAGTCAGAGGGTTCTGACTATAGTTTCAACCACATTCGGTGGTCTTTTTTAAGGAGAATACGGGGCGTTACCACCACAACGGGGAGTGTATTCCAGTTGGTCTTCGATCGTATTCTTGATCGAAGCAGTTGCCGGTGATAGAGAAAACTCTGTACGCACAAACACATACTTTATGTATTGCTTGATTATGGTTCATATTTATGTTGTACTATAAAGGGAAAACTGTAGTTCTCGCGAGTGAACTGCGGGGTGTAGCTAGTGTTTTAGTAAATGTTATGCTATTAAACGAGTAAGTATATCTCCAGGCTTTTTCGGATATGGGGATAAAAATTAGCACATAATAAATAATAGCTTTGGATTGTTAACCTCCGACGCAAAAAAAGGAATCTGTTTATCTGTGTTTTTCTATGGCATTATAGCTCCTGCACGGTAGAACCGATTTTGATTGGGTTTCTTGTTGTTTATAGGTGTCCTAATCGAGTGTTTCTGAATTTTTGCTGTTACTTAAAGTTTTAAATGTATTTCGAACTTTTAGAATGTATCTATATAAGTACCTTCTCAGGAAAAACTGTGTTGTGTACAAAAAAAATATACCGTCATCACGTAGACGCCGAGCGAGGTCGCACTATTTATCGATATATATACATATGTACCAACCATTTTTTTTTAATTTCGTACAAGCTAGGAATACTACTAACATTTAAAGGTACATTTTGTGTTAAACAAGTCTATTTAACAATCATCAACATTGATTACCTTTGGGGGCGTCCATAAATTACGTGAGGTACTTTTAGTGATTTTCAGGCTTTCAGGATTTGTTATTTGAGATTATTGATATCGTGGTATAGAACCACACAAAAAATATTGTTACCTAATAGATCCCAGTTTTCTCGCTACGTTACAATGATCCTTGCGGAAAAAAAATTACGTGAGTATTTGTCGAACCTACCCCCTCCCCCGTGTGAGTTTGGGTGAGATTCGGCTTGACCCCCTCCCCCCCCCCCCCCCCCCCCCCCATATTGTACATACTTATATGTATATGCATCAAGCCTGTGTGAACTCTATAAAAATTGACGTCTCGGCGTCATTTCCCGGAAAAATGAAACCTTATACGTCATTACAGTCCCGGAAGTAAACGTTTGAACATTGTAGATAACCAAAACCTTTGCCAAGAGCATGTCGAGCTGTCTTTTTGATAAGGTTCCGTAGCTGTAATCAGACCCTTTAAAAAATACAACATTCTAAATCTGCCGTGTACCTACCCAGCATTGGCCACATCGTTACTGACCATCAAGTGGTCATAGTGATTGAACGAGTTAAAAATCTATATTAGTATAAAAAAAACCTCCTGCAGAATAAATAGTTCTAAGGGCCAAGTCAAGAGTACTCTAAACCGACGCTTGTATGAAAGGCCTGATGAGCGTGGATGAAGCTAAGGAAGTGTGTCGGGATCGTAGCAATTGGAAAGTTGTGGTCTCTGCCCACCCCTAGGCGAAAGAGGCGTAAATATGTGTGTATTGTTGTATTTGTTGTCTGGTCAGTATACTTATAGACGGAACCGTGAGCGTCTAATTCATTTAATTTATAAAAAAACTAGTTTCTTGTGCGACCTTCGCATTTCCTGCTGTCGTGAGTATGTTCGAAACAGACAAACATTCACGTGTAGGTATATTGTTTATTTTGAGCGTTATTTATATATATCATTTGCGTTTAGCGATATTAACACTTTAGTTATATTTCGGGTAACCAACTGTTCTTGTCATGTTTAGTAGCTTTCTCGATTCACTTGATGGTCAGTGACGATGTGCTCGAAGATGTTACCACGCTAAACCTAGAATGCTTACTGGCTGTCAAGGACTGTTGCCTAAAAATGTGTTAGGTGACAATTTCTCAAACTTGAGGGTGGTAGCTTACTAGGTGGCTTATCAAAAGCAATCAAAAATCACGCGTGGTGGACGTAATCGTATCACGTAAATCCAGTGCACATGAAATATAACCGATAGAATACCGATAGGTTATGGACTTTTTTTTTTTTTTCACACAAGTTCTTCAGGTCCCAAACTAGGCAGAGCCTGTGCTATGGTAACCTGATGACTGATATATATACTTATATACATATACACACCCAGACACAGGTCAAACAGACACGTTCATGAACACAAATGTTTGACCTGTCCGGGAATCGAACCCGGGACCAGCGGCTCAGAAGGCAGAGTGCTACCAACTGCGCCAACCGGCCTGTCAAAGGTCGGTCAGGCATGCTAGTCTGCGCCGGTATTCAAGGCTCTGAGGTCTACTTTCTACCAAAGAATTACCGCCAGAAATCATCTTTATGACACGCCTTTCGTTGACTTTACTTTATAATTCTTATTATATTATTACACTTGCCAAAATAGTCACGTTTTATACAAAGTTATGGTTGACCTTAGTATGCGTCTGTTAGGTAGACTAGACAAAAACATGTTTTTACATTTACGTACATAGGTTCAAGTCACGTGTAATATATATAGGTACTTACATTCTATTGTATCTTGTACAGTACTACGTGAATTGACTATATATGACTAATAGTTTGGGTCAAAGGAAGCAAAGCCCGGCCAACGTAATTGATTTGTACATTATGGTACACCTACTATGATAATACATAATATTATGCGTCGTGATTGCTATATAAAGCTTTGAAGTAAGGCAGTTGCCAATGTTACTTCAAAATCCTACTAATATTATACTTAACTGCGAAAGTTTGTGCCTACCTGCGAATGTGGTGAACCTGTTGACTGGCCGGTTGGCGGAGTTGGTAGCACTCTGCCTTCTGAGCCGCTGGTCCCGGGTTCGATCCCCGGACAGGTCAAACATTTGTGTGCATGAACATGTCTGTTTGACCTGTGTCTGGGTGTGTATATGTATTATAAGTATATATATAATTATGTATATAAGTATATATCAGTCATCAGGTTACCATAGTACAGGCTCTGCCTAGTTTGGGACCTGAAGACCTTGTGTGAATGTTGTCCCATATTATTATTATTAATGTATGTTTGTACCTCACGCAAAAAACTACTGAACAGATTTTCGATGCAATTTGGAACACAGATACGTTTTATCCTGGATTAACACATAGGCTTATATTAATCATCACCATTTTCGTTACCACGTGGGTACAACGGATTTGGATGAAATTTGGTATGTAGATACTTCAGGTCCCGGAATAACACAGGCTACTTTTCATCATCATCAATCATCACCACGCTGGTAAAATCGCGGGGCGCAGCTAGTGGTTCACTAGAATTAATGAATTAATAAAATACTATTCTTGACGATCAGAAGTGTATTCAATTTTTAAACAGAAAATACAAAGCGATCAACATTTTTCATTGAAATTAAATAACAAAACGCGATATCACCACACGACACGTAGACTCTTAAGCCACGTCTGATGTCTCCGAGTACCCAGGTAGAAGTGTCCAGCAGTGGACTAAATAAGGCACGTCCGCTCAGTACGATGTCCCGAAGTAGAATGACTTGTCCAAGCCAGCCGCGCCGGTGACGTAACGTCGATCGCCCCTTCCACTTGCCACGTCATTGCGTCGACGTCCGATGCCGGCGAGCGCCCGAGTAAAAGTGTGCGCGCTTCGGTTCTGTCTGGCTTATATAGCCAGTCTGCCGCTCGCCCCACTACTACCGCTAGGGGCGTGTAAGACGGCCTCTCCTGACATCCTGACGTCCCCGTCAGGTTCTTCAGGCTTTTTTCGTTAACACAATACACCACAACACATGTTGTGCTGAGAATCGTACCGTCTGACACAAACTTGGCTTACTGACATACTTATCCACACGCTGGCCCAGCAAATCACTAGGCATGTAGCCAATAATCCAGATGTTCATGTGGCGTAGCTCACAACTCGCGAAGAAGGCCGAACGAAGCACCCGGCAAAGTCCATTCGTCGCAGTAGCAGCAGCAGCTGCCAGAGCTCGTGTGCCACGAGACCCCGCCTTCAGCAAACGAGCAAAGAGCAAACACCCAGCGCACATTCGCCGCGCCAGAACAGCATGTGTAGTTTTCTATTCTTTCATTCATCACACAATCACGGCCCTGTATCACCGAAACACTCCAAGCTATATCTATGTCAACTAAATCTCTTCATTACATTTATCACACACAGCGTACTGCATCAGACACTTTTCAGACCGATTCTAATATGCATTACGAAATGCCGTCAAACCCTACATAGCCACAATGTCAGGGCTGCGAGTACCACAATGTCGGGGCACGAAATAGCCAAAATGTCGGGGCTGCGAGTACCACAATGTCGGGGCACGAAATAGCCACAATGCCGGGGCTGCGAGTACCATAATGTCAAGGTACGAAAGAGTCACAAGGTCAGTGCTGCGGGTACCACAATGTCGAGGTACGAAATAGTCACAAAGTCAGTGCTGCGGGTACCACAATGTCGAGGTACGAAATAGTCACAAAGTCGGTGCTGCGGGTACCACAATGTCGAGGTACAAAATAGTCACAAAGTCGGTGCTGCGGGTACCACAATGTCGAGGTACGAAATAGTCACAAAGTCGGTGCTGCGGGTACCACAATGTCGAGGTACGAAATAGTCACAAAGTCGGTGCTGCGGGTACCACAATGTCGAGGTACGAAATAGTGACAATTTCGGTGCCCACACCCAATAGGAAAGCATCTTCCAGGCCGGAGCTCGCACAACAGGCATTCGTCTGCCAGGCCAGAACCCACACGTATCGAGAATGTGCCAGCCAAGCCAGAGCCCACACGTATCGGGAATTCGTCTGCCAGGCCGAAATTCTGCGAATTATTTCAAACAAATAAACACAAATTGGTCTTTTCATCAGTATTGGTAAAACGTCCGCCTTCCTAGGACTCGGCCTACCTGACCTTTACTTATAGGCCTTCCGAATTAGCAACTTTGATCGCTTGGAATGAAATTTAGATTTGTAGGTAAACACAAAATAAACGTTAAAAAATGTCTGAGTAAATAATAGTACTCGCTCGATAGAGTGTCATACAATTGTCTGCTCTAATGCTGCATCGGCAGATCTATGCTTTCCAGTTTCAAATGTCAGTAGCCAACAGGACAAACGCACTTATTAAAAATGGCACAAACATATACACCTACTAAACATTTTGAAAAACAATCACAGTTGTAACACTACAAGAGCGTTCTACTTCCTTGGTATCAATCTCACATACTAGGCGCTATGTGTAATTTTCACGGGAGCTTAAACCAAATTCATTTAACGGCGGTATAAAACTGTGGGTACTTTGAGAATTTATAAACGGTCAGAAATTGCCCAAATTAATTACGCTGTTATTTCACATAACAATCGCATTTAGACAGACTACGCACTGGCTTCACCTGTAATCACAGGAAGCAATGGAGTGCGACAATAGCGTACTCGACGTGATAGTTCGGCATGCAAAACAATTTAGCAAACAAAAATTAATAATCGACAAGTAGTAATTTTCAAAATTTAAATTCACACAAACCGGTATATTTCCACTGTAAAACACACAAACCGTGATATTTCCACTGTAAAACACACAAACCGTGATATTTCCACTGTAAAACACACAAACAACAGAACAAAGAAAGTAATTAACACGCTGTGGTTTGTAATGCGAACAAAAGTTATTCGCAGCTAGAGAGATGGCGAACGATCAAGGTCGCGTGTTTTTAAGCGAATCCCACTTCTGATCTTGACGATCAGAAGTGTATTCAATTTTTAAACAGAAAATACAAAGCGATCAACATTTTTCATTGAAATTAAATAACAAAACGCGATATCACCACACGACACGTAGACTCTTAAGCCACGTCTGATGTCTCCGAGTACCCAGGTAGAAGTGTCCAGCAGTGGACTAAATAAGGCACGTCCGCTCAGTACGATGTCCCGAAGTAGAATGACTTGTCCAAGCCAGCCGCGCCGGTGACGTAACGTCGATCGCCCCTTCCACGTCATTGCGTCGACGTCCGATGCCGGCGAGCGCCCGAGTAAAAGTGTGCGCGCTTCGGTTCTGTCTGGCTTATATAGCCAGTCTGCCGCTCGCCCCACTACTACCGCTAGGGGCGTGTAAGACTATAGTAAATGATTATAATGACTCAAATAGTTCAATTTTGTGCACAACAAGAAAATTAACGAAATGGAAATGTGTATGTTTTTCATAGCATGTAATAACCATTTATAGCTATATTATAGCCATTAATAGCCATGAACTAAGATTGTTCATAATACAATAAACATGTTTCAAGAAGGCGGCGGCAGATGATTACTCCAATTACTTTCTCATCAACTGTCTTAACAGGCTGTTAGTTTGACCCATAGAAGTAATATGTACTAGTTGTACGTAGTACATATTACTTCTATGCTTTGACCATTTGACCTCGGTATAGATTATTTTGTTTAGCTTAGTGAACGTTCATGTAGGACATGGATGCACAGACTTATTAAGACTAGGGGCCACTCGGGCAAATTATGAACTGATGGTGGGCCACCAGAAGTATAGGTAATTAAAGACAATGAAAAATTGATAATAATGTATTCAAATTGAAAAAGAATTTATTAATTTGAAGCGTGGCACTGCATAGTGCTTACAATCTTTTTTATATTTGGCTCAAATTTACTTGTAGCAACACGTAAAACTGCTTCCAAACTTTCATTTGCAAGGCGGTTTCGATTTTTTGTTTTATTATTATTTAGGATTGAAAAGGTTTGTTCACATATATAGGTAGAACCAAATAAGCTTGCACATTTCAGAGCGTTTATGCGCAACTCTTTGTACGTATTTTTATCAATGCAGCGGTAAAAGTTCAGCAAGTCTCCTTCGTTGAATTTGTTGCGTAAATCTTGGTCGTTCTGAATGTCGATAATTTCTAACTGCATTAACTCTGGCGCATTTTCAACTGAAATCGTGAAAGGATTGCTAAATATGTCCAACAGAGGTTTCACTGTTTTAAACTCCGAAAATCTGTCTTGAAAAGATTGAATCAAAATATCTAGCTTTTTTACATAACTGAAATTAATAGCAGTTTTTTTGAATTTTTCAGCCATTTTCTTATAATTCGGAAAATGATTGTAATTTCCAGAATTCAATTGCGATCTGAAAAGTGTCAGCTTGCATTGAAAGGATGATACATGTGCGTAGAGCTGGGATATCAGTTGATTTTTGCCTTGAAGCCGTGTGTTCAAGACATTCAAATGATTTGTAATGTCAACTAAAAAAGCCAAATCACACAACCAATCAGGACTTTTAAGTTCCGGGACGTCCCTTTGCTTTTCCGCCAGAAAAATATCAATTTCTTCTATTAAATTTAAAAATCGTTCCAGTGTCAATCCACGACTTAGCCACCTTACTTCTGTATAATACAGTAAATCTCCATGTTCGCATTCAATGTCATCAAGGAATTGTTTGAATTGCCTGTGATTGAGTCCTCGTGATTTTATGAAATTCACAGTCGAAACTACCACTTTCATGACATTTTCAAATTCAATTTTTTTAGAACAGAGGGCTTCTTGGTGTATAATGCAGTGAAACTGCATGAGATCTTCAGCGTTTAAGTTTTTTTCTTGCAAATGCTTTTTCAACAAAGTAACTAGCCCAGAATTGACACCAATCATCGAAGGAGCACCGTCAGTCGAAACTCCCGATAATTTCGATAAGTCCAAATCAGTTTTTGAACACTCGTCCAAAAGTACATTGAGTATATCAACTCCTCTGGTTTGACCTTTCAATGAACACATTCCTAATAACTCTTCGAAGACTTCAAAATCTTGAGTAACACCTCGTATGAATATAAGAAGTTGAGCTGTGGAACTAATATCAGTGGATTCGTCGAGTGCTAATGAAAAAAAATCAATTATCTTAGTTTTTTCATTTAATTGTTCCGCAATATTATCTGACAAAGACATAATTCGTCTTTGGATGGTCATACGATTCAGTTGAATTTTCTCAAACTTTTTTGCTGCTTCTGGACACATTTTCTTAGCGGCAATTTCTATGCATTCTTTTACAAAATCCCCATCATTGAAGGGGCGACTCCGCTTTGCTATCATTCGAGAAATTTCATAACTAACTTCTGTAGCTGTTTCTGTATCTTGAATGGGTTTTGTAAACATAGCTTGTTGACCAATAAGCTCCCGTTTTAAAGACAAAACTTTTTGCTTTCTTAATTCGCCTGTAAACTTCGTAAAAGTAGGATGCTGCGTTTCATAGTGCCTTTTTACATTATATTCCTTTGCAATCGCAACAGAATTCTTGCAAATTAAACAAACGACTTTGTTATGCGACCATACAAAAAAGTATTTCTCAGTCCAAATTTCTTGAAACTGCCGATTTTCATCTTTAACCTTACGTTTTTTACTAGTTCCTGGCATGTCCATGTTGCGTTTTAATCCTGACTAGGATTACCACAGCACCTAAAACCAATTACTAGGCATGAGTTCGATATATCAAAACGTAACTAATAACCGATATGAGTTTCATATCGTATCATATCGATATGACGGTTGCACATAACCGATATTACAAAAACTATGATATCTATATTATCGAGACGATATCAAAACACGCGCGAGAATACCTACGTTATGAAAACTGCAAACGATATAACCAAAACGCAAAACCGTGCACACAACTGAATGGATTGATATTCGTTTCTTCTCTTTCTTACTAAAGAGCGGTGTAACGGTTTTGGTGATATAACGAAAACGCCCATGTCTACCAATTACAGTTCCTAATTAATTACCAAAAATAATTGATAAAATATGTAGATAAAATTAATAACAGTTTTACTTACGATTTCACAACACAATTATACACGGCACTTGACGGGAAATCTACGTTGAATGTGGATCAAAATATATTATAATTATGACACCGGCTAGTCGAGTTAAAATCTACACTAGAACTAACGACACTTTACTCAAATTAAAACCGAACTGTCGGTCGCTGCGGTTAGCGTGGCTTTTATACCACGCGCATAGAGTCGAAAACTGTCTGGAGAAATCTCGAAACCGACTCTGGAAGCTTCGTGTATCTACCTACGCGAGCTATCGGGAATTTGGGACTATTGCTATCTCGCTCGCTCGAATTTAACCGAGATCAGCACGAACATTACCGACCGCTGTTACCGACGCATGCACGGCGCACCGATAAGATTGATAGAGCGCGCGCGCGAGATTCAAATTACTTTTCGAACATTTGTTATTGGTTTTATTCTGGAATAGAACTCAATATTTTCGAATGTACGAGAGTATTATTTTTGCTGTCGGCGGGCCACCAGTATTCGACCGGCGGGCCGCATGCGGCCCGCGGGCCGTAGTCTGTGCATCCCTGATGTAGGATAATCTAGTATTGTCATTGGCCCATTGTCATTATACGCTTTGAAGAGATGACAGCTCCTGATTTACGGCCGTCAAACCAGGGCTGCGTTCGGGAGCGGCTTCGTCCAAGCCATATCTTGCTCTGACAGCGAATATGCGGCGTTCACGAACTCAATTAGAGCATTATTTGCTCCACCCAATATTTGATTTTGACCGTTCATTTCTACCTGTCAGAGCAAAATATGCTCGATGTGACCATAATCTTTCTACCTTTAGAATCAATCAAATCTTGGTCGGCTGTCAAAAGTGACATATGCTATAACTTTCATGTGATCCATCAATGTAAGTGACTTCTTCTTTTTGTACATGCTCTGAAGTAGCCGTAGTAGTAAATATTTGGCCGAAGCCGCCACCAAACGCAGCCCAGGGATTCAATAGGCGACAAAACATGTCCTGGGACACGTTTCGCCAGCAGTGGCGCGACTTTGCTGGATTTCGGTCAACATGTCCGGCAACATCGCTCAGTTACCCTGTATTGGAGCGTAGCTTTCAGTTGTGGAACAAACACAGTGTCGTAATGTCGCCAGTTATATCAGGCACGAATTCGCCAGAAGTCTCTACGGATAAGTCGCAGCATGTCAACAGTCATCAATCTGACAGTCGCTGGTTCTATGGTTAATGTCTAATTTCGGCTTCAGCTTTCGGTGTAAGTACAGCTCCGCTGCCCTCTGTAGCCAGATGATCGAGAAATAATAGAGTGGCAATGACATCTCCCTTCCCGGCCTCGAACAGGAAAGTAATGGCCTGATCATAATGTAGTGTATAATCTACTAATGCATAACATCACGTGCACAAAGTAATGAGTGGAACGGATGCAATTCGTACTGGTTATGTTGTGAAGTGTATAGACAATTTGAAAGTCGCTGTTATTTATAGGTTATTATTTATAGGTTTGCAGGGCCTGTGTTGCAAACATGCGAGATAAAGAATGCTCAATGAGCTTTTAACGACTCCGTTGGATGGAATAAAAGGTGTTACCTTATCACCTATCAGGTGAACCTTAGAGTTTACATCCTATACTCTATAATGAGTAGAGATTACATACTTTAAGACAGAGGTTATCAAACTTTCATATGCCGCCCACGTTGAAAATCAATTAATTTTCATCGCCCCAAAATGGTTTTTACCCTACCCCGTATTGAAAAAACACATTGACGGTAATTACTTAAATTAATTTAATTATAGTATTCTATATTTTCTGGGTTTTTTTCATGGTTGTGATCGCTTCCTTTTCTGTCTTCTTGTGTCTTCTTCTTCTTCTTATTCATGCCGGAGAATAAGTGACAGATGATAGTTAAAGTTATGCATGAAGCATTTAAAAGGAATGGAATTAAATGTGTAAGAAAGGTGAAAATTATAATTTATGTAAAAGACGAGTGTAGGTATGATATCGTTTTGTGTTAATTAATTTCATGAGTACCTGCTCGAAGTGAGAGACCCCTCCCACTGGTGTTACATCATATGTTATGCAATTTTTCCAAAGATCTGTGATTTTTTTCTATCTTGGAATTATTCAATTTATATTTTGTCGTCCTCAGATCTACTTGTGCGGAAAAATATATTTTTGCCAAATTATTCGCCTTGTTTTCTGAACTACAATAATCCTTAAATTGATTTTTTCGTCTTCCGGCGCTAAATGCGGCCTATTGAGCATTAAAATAACAAATTTATATGTGAAGTCACAAAGCTAACAACTCCCCCCACCCCCTGTCATGGTATGTCACACTTTGCCGACCCCCTTAAAGTGTAACGTAATATATGGATTTTTATTATTGATGAAATTAAAGTAAGAGCTCGTATATATATATATATAAGTGCTCGTAAGAGCACCTATTTTATTTTTAAGAAGATGGCAAGCACGATAAATGTGTTGAAAATAAGCTCATAATTCAAAAGCGATGACAGCACAGCGGTGGAAGCGACGGCTGTCAACTGACGGATGGTGGTTCGATCACCATCCACGGCGTATGGTTCTGGTGAAGGTAACACCGTTATCAGTGTTATCCAGGGCGGTAGGGTACTTTCGAGGACCCGCCTGGCTAGCTAACACCCTCAAGTTTGAAAAAGCTGTCACCAAGCACATAGTGTTCAGGCAGTCCTTGACAGCCAGGAGGCATCATATCTCTAGCGAGATATAACTTTTCGACCACATCTCCACTGAACATCAACTGAGATAGTGGTCAAACGCTAGATCTATACAATATAAAAAAACGTGATACAACAAACAATCTGGAGTGAATGTCGATATAGCGACGTGTTGGTTAGTTCAGAAAGGTGAGATGACAAGCAAAACCGGGGTGTCAATAAATAGAACTCGAGGACACAACGGGTAATTCAAGTCCGCTTTACACGTTAGCAATTACAATTTGTACCTACTATGAGTAAAAATAGTTCTACATAGCAGCGATAAAAATACCTTATATACATACGACGTAAACTAAAGCTACAACCTCGCGTAGGTATTATGTGGGTACATTTTATGCAACAATTTATAAGTAGCAGTAATTAAGGGTGTATTCTTGTTAGTTTATAAGAGGGTAGCTTGACAGACATTTGATCTGATTTGACGATATTATATGTTTGTTTCATGCCGGCCTAGTATAGTACTCCCCCATCTCTTCCCGTGGGTGCCGTAAGAGTCGGCTAAGGGACCACTTACCAGGAGGTAGGCAGCAGCGCCTTCTCAGGATGGGAAACCATACTGCGCTCGCCAACCCGCCTGCTAAGCGTGACGAGTTTTGGTAAATCCCCCTATTTGGGGAGGCATATGTCCAGTGTGGACCTTCTATGGCTGCGATGAATGAATGAATGTTTGTTTCTAATCTAAAGTGTTCCTAACTGTCCGAATATTCTGCGAATGTCTAGCAGCGGGTTTCTGGCAGCTTAGTTAAATGACAGTAACATTGAGGGTAGAAAACTACACGATTCCTTATTTACGAGCAGCACTCTATGTGGGAGCTCGCCCGGGGAAGTACTGCCACCATATCTATTTCTACCGCCGCGCCGGGCACATTACTGTGTTCTGATTTGAAGTGTATGGTTTCCGGTGAAATTACAAGATCATTGGTGGCGACTATCTGGTAGAACATAGGCTACAGGGCCTTGAATACCTTTGAGTTGCTTTCCTATCGGTTTTCTATCGGTTACATTTCGGCGAATGTGCACTGGAGTTACACAATTTAATTCCACTATCTCCATTCTATCATCCGTGAACCAGACGTACGACTATGCGCCACCGCTACATGGTAGATATACCACCGTTACGCACGAAGTGAAACTCACTGCTTAAGTCTGAGTTTCCCGATAGGTACAACCCTTGAGTCTTCAAGTCACGAGTGAATAGTCACCTAAGTTTGCGTACTACACCTTAGACCGCGTCGTCACTTAACATCAGGTAAAACAACGGTCAAAAGTAAACTTATAACGTTTAAAAAAATACAGACACATGAGACTCCCCAACATTATATCAGGATGACCTGCGCCTGTCAAGGCGCAATGCAGTTCTTAACGAATTGTATCTGTCTATAGGCAAAGGATACCAGAAAAAAGTTTAAACAGCGGCTGCACTCCCTCTCCTTAAAAGTGCACCTCTCTAACATTCGAGGTCTGCACTCCAATCTCGTGCCAGTCCACTACCACCTTGAGACTGAGAAACCGCACCTATTGTTTCTCACGGAGACGCAGATACGATGTCCTTCCGACGTAGCCTACCTTTCCTACACAGGCTACAGCCTGGAGCACAAATTTAAGCTTCGCGCAGGAGTTTGCTTATACGTTCGGGATGACATTTGTGTTCGGCGCCTCCGCAATCTTGAGGACTCCAAACACAGCATACTTTGGGTTCTGGTGGAAACAGGCTTAGAGAAAATTCTCTATGCTTGTGTATATCGGTCGCACAGTGGGGTACAGGAGACGACGGCGCTTTGCGATTACATCAGTGAGACAGCGGATTTGGCCCAACTGAAATATCCATCGGCCCAACTTGTGATTCTGGGGGACTTTAATGCCCACCATGAGGAGTGGCTGTTCCCATACCAGAGCACCGACCATGCTGGGAGAGAGACGCGTAAACTTGCCCTGTCGTTAAATCTCACTCAGCTGGTACGAGAGGCGACTCGGGTACCTGACGTTGATGGCCACACAGCCAATTGCTTGGACCTTCTGCTGACAACAGATCCAGACCGTTACTCGGTATCCGTAGCTCCACCATTAGGTAGCTCCGATCACTGTCTGGTGAAATCTGTATCGTCATACTCACCGCCCGACCCTAGCCTTATAGGCACGCGACGGGTGTGGCGATACAAGTCAGCAGACTGGGATGAGATGCGGTCTTTTTTCGCATCCTACCCTTGGAAGCAAGTATGCTTTTCTTCTAGCGACCCTTCGACTTGCGCGGATGCCGTGACAGATGTGCTACGGCAGGCTATGGAATATTTTATTCCATTTGCCGATATGCCTCTGTCCAGCAAAGCTCATCCATGGTTTGGACCAGAATGCTTTCGTTCTCAGACACAAAAGCATCAGGCATACCTAGCATGGGTTGATGCTCGAAACCGTAAAGCCAAGGATATTCGTGCCAAGAAGAAAGCCTTTAACAAAGCTGCCAAGTCCTGCAAGAAAGCTTTACGGAAGGCTCGGTTCGATCATATTAGCCGAATAGGGAACAAACTTGCTTCGTACCCTACGGGTAGTAAAGCTTTTTGGTCCCTGGCTAAATCGATTGAATCGAACTTCTGCCGCTCCTCATTTCCTCCACTGCTGAAACCTGATGGATCGTTAGCCCACACTGCGGAAGAGAAAGCAAATTTATTTGCATCTCTCTTTGCAGAGTCTTCACGTCTAGATGCTGGTAGCGCAGCACCACCAACTCCGCTGAATGGATGCGAGACGATTATGTCAAACATCCGCATTCGACAAGTGGATGTTCGCAAAGTGCTACGTAATCTGGACGTGAATAAAGCTAATGGTCCGGACGGTATTTCGGCTCTGGTCCTAAGGACATGCGCGCCAGAACTAACTCCGGTGTTGACACGCCTTTTTCGGCTCTCTTTTGAGGCGGGTACAGTACCAAAAGCCTGGAAGCTTGCCAATGTACAGCCAGTGCCCAAAAAGGGTAGTCGAGCTGACCCTACTAACTACAGACCGATTTCGATCACGTCCATTCTCTCTAAGAGTATGGAACGTGTTCTGAATGCGAAGCTCCTTGCATACCTAGAAACACATGAACTCCTCAGTGATCGGCAATACGGCTTTCGTCGAAACCGGTCTACTGGAGACCTTCTAGTGTATGCCACTCACATCTGGAGCGAGGCCATAGAGAAGTATGGAGAAGCGCTCGCCGTTTCTCTTGATATCTCTAAGGCCTTCGATAGGGTTTGGCATGACAGTCTCATTGGTAAGCTTCCGTCTTATGGCTTGCATGAAGGACTACGAGTCTGGATATCGGACTTCTTGAGGAATCGATCAATCCGAGTAGTCATTGATGGCTGCTCCTCTGATCAATTGGCTATTAATGCCGGGGTTCCTCAAGGGTCGGTTCTTTCTGCAACTCTCTTTTTGCTGCATATTAACGATCTGCTGAAACCCGGTACCTATGGGTATGCAGACGACAGCACTGTTGTAGAGAGTTACATATCCAGCGCGCGGGCTAGTCATGCACAGGTCCAGTCACTCAGAGAGGCCATGGTCGACCGTATGAGCTTGGCTTTGAAGGCAGTTTCCGACTGGGGCGATGCCAATCTAGTCAAGTTCAACGCTACTAAGACCCAGGCGTGTCTATTCTCTGCCAAACGGAGTGAAATCGAACGGTGCCCCACTTTCCGAGATGAACCCGTTACCATTACCGACACTCTGGAGCTTCTTGGCGTCACACTGACACCCACGTTGAACTTCGGGAGCTACATTGAGTCCAAAGCTCAATTGGCTGCCAAAAAGTTGGGTATTCTTGCAAAGGTCAGACAGTACTTCACGCCGGGGCAGTTGCTTAATCTGTATCAAGCACAAGTCCGGTCGTGCATGGAGTACTGTTCCCACCTTTGGGATGGGTCAGCCAAATACCAGCTAGAAGCTCTAGAGTCAATCGAAAGGCGAGCCAAAAGAATCATCGGCAGTAACTCTTTGGTGGAACATAGGCTTCAGAGCCTTGAACACCGGCGTAGAGTAGCAAGCCTATCGGTTTTCTATCGGGTGCATTTCGGAGAATGTGCACTGGAATTGCATAATCTGATTCCACCATCACCTTTCTATCATCGGTCGACTCGACGTACGGCAATTCGCCATCGCTATATGGTAGATATACCACCTATACGCACGAAGCGTTTTGCTTCCACTTTCTTAATGCGTACTGCCAAGGAGTGGAACTCGTTGCCCGAGTCTGTGTTTCCCGATATGTACAATCCTGGAGTCTTCAAGTCGCGAGTGAATAGGTACCTTCTAGGTTTGCGTGCTAAATCCTAGACAACGTCATCACTTAACATCAGGTGAGACAGTTGTCAAACGCAAACTTATAATAGTAAAAAAAAAAAAAAAAAAAAAAAAAAAAAAAACCACTTAACATTATGTGGGCCGTTTGTTTGTTCCGTCACCTAAATCATGAAAAAAATATTGCAATAAATGCTAAATCATATATTAAACTTTAGGAACTACATACTTAATTATTAAAACATTATCTGTAAAACCATCTTCATTTGCTTCCTTTATAATATTATAAATAATTAGCAAATCCAGTTTCATAACAACTGCTGCCTAATGGCTGTCTATGCTAATGATGACCATGACATACTTGTCATTTAGAGCAATTCTAAAGGAACCTTTTTGTTTAATCATTATTTATAAGTGTTTTTATACTGAGCGATTAAAATTAAATGAATATGAGAACCGATAAAGCTCAGTTTAAAAAAAAAATTTAACAAAAAATGCAACCGACTTCAACACTCAAAAGTGTGAAATAACTTGTTGAAGTCGGTAGCATGATAGTTCACACAAAAGTAACTATCATCACAATATTGTGCTCATGGTACCGACTTCGACAAGTTATTTCACACTTTTGAGTGTTGAAGTTGGTTGCATTATTTGTTAAAAAAAATTTTTCATCCTTTTCAGTGACCTTTGCTACTCACGGGATCAATTAATTGTCATTGTGTGTTCTGCGATGTCTTCAACCGCGACAATAATATCATCAAGATACGCGTAGCACTTTTCAATTATTGAAGTATAACTCAAAAACCACTTGTCCGATTTAGATGAAATTTAAATGGGACCACCACGGAAGTATATTCTATCTAACAAAAAAGAATCATTAGTAACCTCCTTTTTGAAGTCGGTTAAAAATATGGTCTGCTGTCCTATTTGGCGTTATTCAAATATTATTCACATTTAGACTGAATTAGTTAAATATAATACCTATTGAACATTTACGCAGGTTATAATATATATATATAGTACGTATCTGGTACGTGTCACGTACCAAAAGGTGGGCAGCAGCGCTTTCTGGGGATGAGAAACTATACTGCGCTCGCCAACCCGCCTGCCAAGCGTGGCGGGTATTGGCAAATCCCCCCTATATAGGGGAGGCATATGTCCAGCAGTGAACTTCCTATGACTGAGAAGAAGAATGTATGGCCTGGATGGCCGTAATTTGCTCAGTTTTTCAATAATATAAGTAAACAATTGATTTTCTTGGTCTAATCTCAATGGCTCAGTGTCAATAACGCCATCTATTGTCAAGTAGCTTTACGACTTAAACATGCTTACTGCGACAGATACTACGGTACAAATAATATAGAAAAGGATAGCTATATGTTTAGACTTGCGCTTGAAATACGCGTCGTAATCAAAATTACTACTATTGACTTAATTATGGCGCCTCAGTTTCCGCGCGCTTGTGCGACATCTACCTCATATAAACATATAATATCATTGGTGAAGAGCATGAATTATTTGCATTGAGGTAACTTTGCATTGCGTGAATGTATGATTTTCAATTGTGCTATTGAATCACCCTCGTAACGGAGATAAACTTTGCGAGTATTTTGTATAGTATAGAACGTATTACTTACAATCTGAGCGTTATTAAATTGATTATTCTAGAGTAGAGCACCGCGTGATTTCACCAGCGGTGCTAAAACTATCCTGTTTTTACTCCAAAAGGCTCCAGATTTCAGAGAACGACAGTAAAATTTCAAATTTTAATTACACCGCGGGTTATATTGTTAACACATAAAAAATATCCCTAAATTTCAACATCATCGGTCCTGTTTTTGAGTTTATTAATTACAAACAAAGAAAAATGAATAGGTTGGTTATGTATAGTTGTTATAGTTATATGCACCTGATTATCAACAATACTAACCCAATTAAACAATAAAGATTTTAGAAAATAAAAACTTGAGAGGGGTCAAGGGACACCCGGATGGAACGAAGTTCCTTTCGAAAAATAAGCAATAAAATTGTACATAAACATACACACACACACATATATATATATGTGTGTGCACATAATATGTGCGCATGTTTTTCTGTCTGTCTCTCTCTCCCTCATAGAAAGCAAGCTAATTATTTTCGTATATATATAATATATATATATACGAAAATAATATATATATTATTATATATATATATATATATATACGAAAATAATTAGCTTGCTTTCTATGAGAGAGAGAGAGACAGACAGAAAAACATGCGCACGCCGCACAGCTTAGAATAGCTTACTATAGCAAAAAGTGTCGTTACAACTTTGGTCTTCATTTTTTCCGTCTAGCCCCCTTTCGCAACGCGCGATAAGGAAATTGTACCAAATGCTGTCCCCTTCCGTCTAAAATCTTTATCATCTTAAGCTTAGTGCCTCTTTGCTTATTGCTCTCTCTGCGAATTTCGATTTACGGTGAGTTCTTTATTGGCAATAAACGTCCATTATGGTCCAAAAACCGCGCTTTGTCCTGACTACTGGCGACACATTATGCTAAAAGGGAAGTTTTATATTGCGTTCCGGAGACGCGGGGGCTTGGGATTCAATTCCAAGAACATCACATAATCTGTAGGACGATTTCGACATCATAATAGAAAGTTATGTGTATTTTTTCGTAACTTGCGTAGTTTATCTTTTTTATTATCTCGTTGCTCTACTTGGAGAGTGGCGTTTTGGACGTTACAGTTTTCACTCTATTCGAAGGTGCTACTGATGCTGCTCTATAAGAAAATTGTTCGATGCTGTGATAAATTAACAAAACTTGGTCTGACACGTAATTTTATACTCAAAGAGTCAACAAACATCAATATCTATGTAATATTTTTTTATCTTCTATCCTATAATAAACTGTAGAGGTCAAAACTGTAAAAGTCAGGGGCCTAAGTCTACTATTCAATATGGCAATATGATCGGCTCACAATGGGCGATTTTCACAGTTTTGTTAGTCCGCTATCTTTAATTCGTACATATCGATTCAATCATGATTCAATTCTAGATTCAATGACGTTCAACGACGAATGAACACACCTTATTCACTCATTTGTATCTTTAAAAACGTAACTCAGATTTTTTGTGATATATTTAAGTGATTTTTCAAGTTAAATCTTGTAATAAACTTAACGTCCAATTTAAAAGGCTCTGCTATCTTCTCTTACAGCCCATTTATTCACTGAACAAAGACAGTCGGTTACTTATTTTATATAATAGCACAATAGAGCAAACATGACTGATGATTAACGCTAGTCTTTTGTTTTGTGTTGTAAGTATATAATATAGCGCTATTGACAAGCGCCATTGATTCGGTGACTCTCTAAAATGCCCATGGTACATTTTACATAAAGAATTTAAACAATGAATTTTGATCGACGCAGCGGGGAGGATAACGGCTTCCGAAAAGTGTCTCTTGAGCAATCCAGAATCATGGGCGTATGTATGTTAGGGATGGTCCGAGCATTTCCTTAGCATAACAACGACGAAATAACTAATGCGCCTGCGATCATCGAGGAGTTTTCATTCCACGATTCGCAATAGTGCCAATATCCCCTTGTATATACTGTTCTTTGGTAAAAATAAAATGATAAGAATGCGATTAATATATTGCAATTTTTAGACTTTCGCGATTCGAACACATTGTTATTAAATCAAACGGGGCTTAATCGCGAGAAAAACATTTAGTAATTTATTTACCTCGACGTTTCGACCAAGTTGCATTGGTCGAAACGCAACGTCGAGGTAAATAAATTACTAAATGTTTTTCTCGCCATTAAGCCCCCGTTTGATTTAATAACAATGCGATTAATCTAATCCAATACTATCCCATTCATACTCTTATTGAATGAGCTGTCTCTTTCTTCCTTACACTATCTCGCAACCAGACATCTCTTTCATTCTGGCGTTACCTTCCCATCATCCGACTAATACCCTTGCGTTCTTTCTAACATGTTAGTTACTACTAATTTATTCCATTTTCCACATTATAAAGTGTTACATGTAATCATTCATTCTATCTCTTTTTAACCGACTTCAAAAAAGGAGGAGGTTCTCAATTCGACTCGTATGGTTTTTTTTTTGTTTTTTGTATTTGTGTTTGTTACCGCATAATTTCCGACCGGGTGAACGGATTTTTATCGTTTTTTATTTTAAAGCTGGTGCTTCCCGTGTGGTCCCATTAAAATTTCACCAAAATCGTACGAGCACTTTTTGAGTTACATGTCAAAAACTGAAAAATGCGTGCTTATACTACACGATATTATAGTAGTGGATGAAGACATCGGTGAACATACCTACACCCCAATAACAATTGATCCCATGAGTAACAAAGGTCACTAAAAAGAATGAAAAAGAAAAATTACCACAAAATGGAACCGACTTCAACACTCAAAAGTATGAAATAACTTGTCGAAGTCGGTATCATGAGCACAATATTTTGATATCAGTTACTTTCGAACTATCATGGTACCAACTTCAACAAGTTATTTCATACTTTTGAGTGTTGAAGTCAGTTCCATTTTTTGGTAAAAAATTTTTTTCACACATTATAATTGCATTGCCATAGATACGATGGACAGACGATCTGATCAAGATCGTAGGTAAAGGCGTTGGATGCGGATCGCTTCCAATCGGTCCTTTTGGGAAGCAAAGGGTAAGGGGAAAAAGCTGGACCTATGTCCAGCTGTGGACGTCCTATTGCTGAGATACGATGCGGTACACAGAAAACCAAGATCCTTTCTCAATGCTTCAATGCGAGTGTAAGAATCGACCACCGCCTACGTATCCAATATTTCCTCAGGGTAAATATTTGCGCACAAATATCAGTGCTCTCACATTTCTTGGCTAATGGGCATACTCAACAAAGAGTAAGGCAAAATAAGAAACTATGACTCGCGACTGGCCGGTTGGCCGGTTATTTGACCGGTGTCTGGGAGTGTATATGTATATAAGTATATATATCTGTCATCAGGTTACCATAGCACAGGCTCTGCCTAGTTTGGGACCTGAAGACCTTGTTTGAATGTTGTCCTATTATATTATATATATTATTATTATTATTTGTGCAATGTTCGTCCCGGGTATTGGATGTTTGTGTGCTGTGATTGTGTGTGTCCATTCCTTCCGCGATACAGAGAATCCTAGTGCGGGGTCTGAGTGTGATAAAAAAAAAACTATATTTATATACCTTATACAAAAAAGTTGTATCCACACAGTAATACTGTATACTTTTTTTAGGTCACCGCACATCCTCTCGATTATTCAGCCATGCTTGAGTGGGGCTTCATCCGAGTCCCCCTATCCGAGTCATGTCGTTAACCAAATTTCTGTGGCATTAATTCGATGGCAACCATAAGATCGCGACAATGGTCCCGACCTAATTAGCCCGTGACCCACTTACTATTTTAATGTTGCAACAAATCATTTAATTTGCCCGATTTATGAGAGCACTTTAATGTCTTTGGGCTGTATAACGGCGGAGAAAGTTGCATCTGGTAAGGATTTATCGTACGTGGAAATGTTACGCCTAACACATGGTAGGTACCTAACTACTGTTTATATTAGTACTAGCCTCGCTCCGCTGTGTCACCCGCGGTGAAATGGTATGATATTGTCGATTTTTGTGTTTTCCCGAAAGGTCTATATTTTCGGGTTAAAAAGTAGTCTATATATTGTAATGTAACAAACCGACTAGGACTCACTTGGTAAACACTGGAAAATTACTCTCCGACCAGTTTCGAACTTATTTGCAGTTTTTCATCTGGGAGTTATGATCGTGCAGCACACCACGTAATTATTAGTTTAGATATGTCATTCCAGCTATTCCAAATTTCATGTAAATCTGTTCAGCCGTCTCAGCGTGAAAGAATAGCAACCATCCATACATCCGCTAATTGAAAAAGACAAGAGAAGAGAGAGAAGAGATATTTGGTTGAAACCATATTCGAAACACTGACTTATTACGTGAGTAATTCCCGTGTTTTATACATTCATAATCTTTGCAGGCGTCAATGTAACATAAATGATGTGTGAAATGCGTTCAGACAGGTACCTAGATTCTCTCTACCCTTGGAGGGTCCAAGGCCGGTTGACTGGCCGGTTGGCGCAGTTGGTAGCACTGCCTTCTGAGCCGCTGGTCTCGGGTTCGATTCCCGGACAGGTCAAACATTTGTGTGTATGAACATGTCTGTTTGACCTGTATTGGGTGTGTATATGTATATAAGTATATGTATAAGTATGTATATAAGTATATATCGGTCATCAGGTTACCATAGTACAGGCACTACCTAGTTTGGGACCTGAAGACCTTGTGTGAATGTTGTCCCATAAAAAAAAATTGGTTGTCTGTAATGTCGATTTACGGACGATAGATTTACGTGATAACGTCATAATCATTTATGACTTTGACTTTGATTACTTTATGTAATACAAAACTCAGGTGGAACGTTACGCGGAACGTTACTATTTTTCATGAGTGTTGCTGGTATTCATCAATTTATAAAACGTTATCACGTCAAAAAAAAAGGGGGTGGAGCTTTTTCTACCGTACCCTGACACAATCGTACCCAGTTTACCTTAATTGATATTTGGGTGCTTGTCAAACCAAAAAAAACCCAATGGTATTAACTTCGAGGAAGTTAGATGTTTTCTTGGTTTTCACTTGGTCAGCACTCAGACCGCCCGCGTCATTTCAATCAAACTTATTTAATATATTCGTCTTCAATTATTTCACAATGGAAGTAATGATATAAGTATCCCTTTTTAACTTGCGTGCTGCATATCTTAGGCCACTTCATCATTTTACATCAGGCGAAACCTTTGCGTATAATTTATCTGAGGGTAAGACAGTGGTGCTCATTATGCTTAAAAGAGTCAGAATCTATGATTGATATTAATAAGGTTCGTAATATCAATCATAGATTCTGACTCTTTTAAGCATAATGAGCACCACGATGAAATATAAATAAAAATTATAGATCTTTAGTAAAAAAATAAAAATTTAGTTTTAGCGTTAGAAAACAGTGTTTCTGTAGGTAATAGTTCGATTGACGCCTTCATAATCAAAGCTATAACTTGCTTAAGGTCATTGATATCACAGAGGTGCAATGATCTCGCTAGAGGTTAATAGTTACCGCTGTCATTATCCGTTCTATAAAATCATTACATCGGTTTAGTTTGGTTAACTGTGGTGTAGCTAAATCTATAGTTCTATAGGTAATTGCACTGACGCCATGTCAGGCGGAACCTACGTTCAGAATTGTGAAGGAAAAAAAATCCCGATAGGGTAGAGACCCGAAGAAAGACGAAAAGACCCGAGAACAAACATATATGCTTCTCATGGAAATGTTTGCCCCAGCCGGGATTCGAACCCGGGGTATCGATGCGTAATTAGCAAGTAAAGATTTATTGCATTGTAGTATTATTCAAATCTACATCACCTACTTTGTCCCGCTAAGTCCTGAGCTTGCACTTATTGCAAATTGTGTCGTCTGATTGTATAGCTGAACTTTTTATTGAAATCTAATGCATTTTTAGCAATAATCTTCCTTCTATTCTGTTCTTGCAATACTATACTCGTATTACCTCTTTCCTGCTCTTTGACGAAAAAGTCTATTTGCAATCCCTCGGGATCTTTAAAGCGCTCTTTGCGAAGACGCTAAGTCATGGCAGTGTTTTCTCTGTCAAGGTGTTTTAAGTACAATGCGTGCGTTAATGGAATGCATTACCGGTAGACGTGAGAACAGCCGAGTCACCAGCTGAAGACAAGTGAAACACTTTATGTCTTTATAGCCTACTGATGTTGAATAGACTTATACTTACATCTGTTAATATATATATTTGAATATATAACTGTATTTTATAATTAATTATATTTATATTATACTTATACGATTTTATAGCACAGTAATTGATGTAACTTAAATTTATGGACGCCGCCATCCGTCAGTGTTTTCCTCTCCATCCAAAGGTTGTCTGGAAGAGATCGCTGACAGCGATAAGACCGCCTGTTGTTACAGTCATTTTAAAATTGTTTTGTTATTTATTACTTTTGTATACTGTGTTCAATAAAGTGTATATCTATCTATCTATCTGTTTCACTTTAATTTATCTACTACTAGTAGCGCCCCGCGGTTTCACCCGCGTGAATTACAGTTTTCTCGCTACCCCAATTATCCCACGGGAACTATCCTTTTTCCGCGATAAAAAGAGACTGTGTTAATCCAAGGTTTAAACTATCTCTGGCCGGTTGGCGCAGTTGGTAGCATTCTGCCTTCTGAGCCGCTGGTCCCGGGTTCGATTCCCGGACATGTCAAACATTTGTGTGCATGAACATGTTTGTTTGACCTGTGTCTGGGTGTGTTATGTATATAAGTATATATATCAGTCAACAGGTTACCATAGCACAGGCTCTGCCTAGTTTGGAACCTGAAGACCTTGTGTGAATGTTAATAAATAAATAAATAATAATATGAAATATAACTATATACAACAATCTCCATACCAAATTTCATGGAAATCGGTGTAGCTGTTTGGGCGAGAAGTACTTAGTAACAAATATACACACATACACACAAACTTTCGCATTTATAATATTAGTAGGATTCTATTTTAAACCATTTAATAGAAGAACACCTGGTATAGGAAAGGTACTATATTCTGTAATACAGAGGTGAAGCGATGAGAGCTTAGCGGTGGAAGCGTCGACTGTCAAACTGACTGATGCTGGTTCGACCCTCACCAACGCCTTGAGCTAGCGGTGAAGGTAACACCATTTTCTAATACCCAGCATGGTGGTAGGGTTCTTTCAAGTACTTGGCTTGCTAGCTACCACCCTCAACTTTGAAAAACTGTACAGCTTAAAGTCTGCGAAAACTGTCACGAAACACATAGTGTATTCAGGCCAGTCTTGGAGAGCCAATAAGCATTCTAGGTCTAGCGTGATAACATCTTCGACCACATCTTCACTGACCATCAAGTGAGATAGTGGTGAAACGCTAGATCTTTACAAAATATAAAAAAATTGGTTGTCTGTAAAGTCGGTTTACGGACGATAGATTTACGTGATAACGACATAATCATGTATGACTTTGACTTTGTCATTGTCATTGTCATTGACCGTAGACCGTAGACCGTGGACAGTGGACAGTGGACCGTGGACCATTGATCATTTGACCATGGACCATGGACCGTTGACCGTGGACCATTTACCATTGACCATGGACCGTTGACCGTTGACCGTGGACCGTGGACCATGGACCATGGACCATTGACCATTGACCATGGACCATGGACCATTGACCATTGACTTTGACCTTGACTTTGACTTTGATTATATTATCTAGATCTAGATTAGGTGGAACGTTACGCGGAATGTTACCGTTACTATTTTTCATTTTGGCATTCATCAATTTATAAAACGTTATCACGTCAAAAATAGTATTTGCTAGTACAGGAGCAGGATAATTTTACTAATTATTTATTTTAGATCATACAATTCTGCCACTGTTATGTAAGAAACATTATAAGGTAAGGATTTTGAATAAAATATTTGTATTTGTACATTATGCATTTAAGCATGCGTTTACGCAATGTTATTGTTATATATTATTATTTTAGACATACCACAATACACAATTACGAATGACGTATGAAAGGGATCGTTTATTAGTGATAATACCGCCTATTGTGTTTACCAAAGCTGTCAATATTTATTTTAATTATTATATTCTTAGAAGATATTGTGGATTGGTTTGATTAAAATCTTCGATTTGAGTAAAATCGAATCTTGTCTGGAATCTTGAGTTTGCTCTTAAAGCCCTCTTGCTACCAGTAACAAGTTAAGTGTCAAAATTATTTCCTTTCGTGTTTTGTAAAATAAATATAGTCATAGTCGGTCATTTTATTGGTAAATACATACATATATATAAATCAAAATAAATGTGTGTGTGTGACATGTTGTTTTTTGACGTGATAACGTTTTATAAATTGATGAATGCCAAAATGAAAAATAGTAACGGTAACATTCCGCGTAACGTTCCACCTGAGTTTTATCTAGATCTAGATAATATAATCAAAGTCAAAGTCAAGGTCAAAGTCAATGTCAATGTCAACGTCAATGTCAATGTCAAAGTCAAAGTCAGTCAAAGTCATACATGATTATGTCGTTATCACGTAAATCTATCGTCCGTAAACCGACTTTACAGACATCCAATTTTTTTAAAACAACTTTGTCAAGAGCATTAGAGAACATTCTAAACCGACGCTGTATGAAAGGTCTAATGATGGATGAAGCGAAAGAAGTGTGTCGGGATCATAGCATTTGGAAGGCTGTGGGTCTCTGCCTACCCCTACGGAAAAGAGGCGTGAATATATTCTATGTATGTTGGGTGGCCCTACCAACATACATACATACACATACATATATTCACGTTTTACGTTTACTTACTTAATAAATATAGTTTTTGACGATTGTCTCAGTTGATCGTCAGTGACGATGTAGTCAAAAGAGAAATCACACTAGACCTAATGAAACTCTCTGACGGTCGCAGTGGCGCAGTGGTCAGTGTCAGTGACATGACATCTGTGTCTCCGGGACCCTGGGTTCGAATCCCGGCAGGGGCAAAACATTTGTGCGATGAGTCTAGATGTTTGTCCCGGGTCTTGGTTGTTTGTGTGTTGTGATTGTTTGTGTCCATGCCTCCCGCGATACAGGGAATCCTAGTGCGGGGGTATGAGTGTGACAAAAGTTTTGCTCGCTCAATGATCAGATTCAGATTCAGATGATTTATTAACCATTTCGTTACATTGCATAACATTGGCACGTCAAGTCAGTACATAATTATCACACGACATTAAGAAATTGACAACATTTAGAATTTAACAACAATATTCTATAACCTATTTACAACAGCTTTTTTAGGACATTACCTCTTACCAGGTTATATTACAAGCTATATATCAGAAAATGAACAGCTCATGTACTTATTATATATATGTGGTATCCGGCTTTACTCACGTTTATAGTCGAAGTTTCGACCTAGGTTGATGGTAGGTGGTGGTGGTGGGTGGTAGGTGAGTTTACGCTGCCAGATCGCGGCGACCACCGTGGTCGCCGCGATCTGGCAGCGTAAACTCACCTGAGGATGAGCATCGGACATGCTCGAAACCTAGGTCGAAACTTCGACTATAAACGTGAGTAAAGCCGGATACCACATATATATATAATAATGTGTCAAACTCACGAGAATTTCCAAGCTCATGTACTCATTTATATTATAAAAGGGTGACATTCGAGGAATTTCTTAAGCACATTCTTGAAAGTATCAAGAATTCAATACCTACTCCATAATTACGAGTATAGTGCTTATCAAGATCTGCATTTCAATTTCATATAACCACGCATGCAATTGTCTACCGCCTATTCGAGTCAAACAACGGCCTAGGTGTTATATCCATGTCAATGTTACCAGCATTCCGCAGAGCTCAGATAAAGAAAATTGTGTTTTATTCTTTTGGTATAAATGCTATAGTATCTGCAAATACTTGCATAGCCGTTCAATCAACTTTCTGTTTCCGAACACTGAGCAATGTGGCCTAGATCACGATAGTGCTTTCGACTAATTTATTACGTTAATTATGTTTGTAGAAGGTTAAATTTTATGACATTAGAAAAATAAATGTTAATGAACTGATTAACCTATCCACTTACATAATAGTTTATTTGTTTGTTTATTTCTATTCCGCTGTTCGAGAGAAGTGGGTTTTGAATTTTTAGATTTCTTTAAATGGGTATACTTTTTATAGATCTAGCGTTTCAATGCTATCTTACTTCATCAGTGACTTGGTCAAAGTGCAATGTAGTGTGTAGAGTAATGTGTACATAAGAGTTTTTATTGTGTATCGCATTAACCATATGCTAGGTATAACTTATGTTCAAATACTTGAAGGAAAAAAATCGGCTGCTAGTGGGACTTGAACCTTGTGCCTTGTCCAAGTGCCACTAGCAGCCGAATTATTTCCTTCAAATATTTGGACTGAAGTTCTGCCTAGCATGATGTTAATGCGATACACAATGAAATCTCTTATTATATATATTTCAATGCCAAATTTAATCAAGATAGTTCATAGACTATACTTTTAACCTGAAAAATGTGTATTACCCAGTAACTGAGGTTGATGAAAGCCGTTGTCCACTCGGGTGAAATCGTGGGTCGCAGCTAGTACAAAATATATTTTTAGGGTTCCGTAGTCGTATTTCGTAACCCTGCAACGGAAGTTGAGAGTTTCGGGTTAGCTCAAACTAAACGTAAACTCATACTCGTACTACATAGTGAGTTATCAAGTTAAGTATTCCAGTATTACATCTATCAATTTCATATCTGATGGCTTTACCAATTTTTTTTTATACTGTATAGATCTAACGTTTGACCACTATCTCACTTGATGGTGAGTGACGATGTGGCCGAAGATGTTATCACGCTAGATCTAGAATGCTCACTGGCTCTCAAGGACTGCTGCCTGAACACACTATGTGTTTGGTGACAGTTTTTTTTCAAACTTGAGGGTGGTAGCTAGCCAGGAGGGTATTCGAAAGTACCCTACCACCATGCAAAATGATGGCTGATGGCATATCTGATGGCTTTACCAATAGGTGAAATATATGACTGGCCGGTTGGCGCAGTTGGTAGCACTCTGCCTTGTGGGCCGCTGGTCCCGGGTTCGATTCCCGGACAGGTCAAACATTTGTGTGTATGAACATGTCTGGGGGCCTACCACCAACTCTTATAGCAGTATTATTGTAATCTTACTTTGAATTTTCGTACCACAAGGCCACATAAGCAATGTTACTTTAATGTTGTTTAGACTAAGCAGTTTTGTGACGTAAACCTCTATTTCGTTCACTCAAAGCGTACCATGAGCCAGCGCCAACGAAAGCGACAACGCTATATGAAAATATAATGTTGTCTCGCTTGCCCTTACAGCAGGAATGTTTCTTCGTTCATTCTACACGTCACTGAGCGATAATAAAACAATAATGTTTTAAGACGTTCATGGTACGAATCTGAGCATTATTACTTTAAGCTTGAAGTATGACGTTCTTGAAACATGATGGTTTTGTAAAAGTTGATGGTACGGCCCCTGTTTGACCTGTGTCTGGGTGTGTATATGTATATAAAAAAAGTATATATATAAGTATGTATTTAAGTATATATATCAGTCATCAGGTTACCATAGTACAGGCTCTGCCTAGTTTGGGATCTGAAGACCTTGTGTGAATGTTGTCCCATATTATTATATTATATATACGTAGGTATATCTACCTACGTATATAATTAATCAATAGGTAAACCGTGAGATCTATATCACCTTCCCGTACCCTGTCAACACCTTCAGGTGTTGAAATTAGCATCTAGGCATCACAAGCCACTTGTTGCTGCATAAAATGACGGTGTAAAATGTGCAGGCTCGAAAAGGCTTGGTGTGTGGGTCTTCGTCGTTTATTCAGTCACTAGCTACGCCCCGAGGTTTTACCCGCGTGGTGATGTGTGATGATGAAAAGTAGCCTATGTGTTATTCCGACACCAAGCAGCATACCAAATTTCATCAAAATCCGTCTAGCCATTCTGGCGTGATTGAGTAACAAACATCCATCTCCCTAAACTTTCACATTTATAATATTAGTGGGATCTCTGGGATGCGTAAAATAATTTGACCATAGGTTACTTTTGAACTATCTGGTACCGAATTCAAGAAGTTATTTCACACTTTTGAGTGTTGATGTAAAGTACCTGTTGGTACTACTTTTACGATTGTACACAACGCTTCGTGTGCGAACCCATCTCAATCTTGATAGGTATGTAAATAGATAGATAGATAGATAGATAGAAAACTCTTTATTTGCACACTATTTCAAAACTACACACATAAAGAAAACAAACAAACAAATATAAATACAGTGATACAAAGGGCGGCCTTATCGCTTAAAGCGATTTCGTCCAGGCAACCAAACATACAGGAATTGTAAATGTTTCCATCCTTTTCTTTTTCAGAGAACCATCGAAAGATCATGAGATGACGTGGAGGTTCTGGCGCCGACGGCGGCTGGTGGTGGCGCTGTTGGCGTTCTTCGGCTTCTTCAACGTCTACGCCCTGAGGGTGAACCTCTCCGTCGCTGTCGTTGCCATGACTGAACCTGTGCAAACCACGCTGGACAACGGGACTATTGCTATGGTTAGTCATCATCATCATCATCTCAGCCATAGAACGTCCACTGCTAGCAGTGGTTAGTAGTGGTTAGTAGCTCCCCCTATAAGGGGGAGGCATATGTCTAGACGTATGCCTCCTCCATATATCCTTGACTGACAGGTTGGCGCTGTTGGTAGCACTCTGCCTTCTGAGCCGCTGGTCCCGGGTTCGATTCCCGGACAGGTCAAACATTTGTGTGCATAAATATATCTGTTTGACCTGTGTCTGGGTGTGTATATGTATATAAGTATATATATCAGTCATCAGGTTACCATAGTACAGGCTCTGCCTAGTTTGGGGCCTGAAGACCTTGTGTGAATGTAAATATATAAAAAAATAAAATATAGGGGGGAATTCGCCAATACTGGCCACGCTTGACAAGCGGGTTGGCGAACGCAGTATGAGTCCGATCCTCAGAAGGCGCTGCTGCCCACCTCCTGGTACGTGATCCCTTAGCCGACTCTTACGGCACCCGCGGAAGAGATGGGGAAGTACTAGTCTAGGCCGGTACCACCACGGCACTATGGACAGTATTTTTGTTTTATGTTTAACCGACTTCAAAAAAGGAGGTTACTCAATTCGAACGTATATATGTTTCTTTGTTTTTTTTTAATGTGTGTTCGATAACTACGTCGTTTATTAACCGATTTTGATGATTTCTTTTTTTTTTGGGCACGTATAGTTCCACGGTGGTCCCATTTAAATTTCATCAAAATTGGTGCGGTTTTTGAGATACACTGCAATAACTGAAAAATGCTACGCATACATCGACCTCCTCCTTTTTTTAAGTCGATTAAAAATGAAACCGACTTCAACCCTCAAAAGTGTGAAATAACTCGTCGAAGTCGGTACCATGAGCACAATATTTTGAGCATAGTTGCTTTGAACCATCATGCTACCGATTTCAACTAGTTATTTCACACTTTTGAGTGTTGAAGTCGGTTTCATTGTTTGGTTATTTTTTTAATTTATTTATATCACTCAAACTCCCGCTTTAGTATTCCCTGTGTCGCCGGAGGTATGGACACACACAATCACAGCACACAAACACCCAAGACCCGGAACAAAACTACACTCATCTCACAAATATTTGCCCCTTCTGGAATTCGAACCCAGAGACCCAGAAGTTATGTCAGTGACCACTGAGCCACAGCAACTGTCATTATTATTGTTAGGATGGTCATCAATTTCGATTCTCCACAAAGACCAGTGAAAAGAAGCCGGAAGACTTCGATTAGCGAGCAGTTTAGCAAGCGGATTAGGAAGTTGAACTGGACAGGTGACCACGCCGAACCTAATGGTCTAAGATACTCCCTGCGTTTTCACCCGCGTGGACTACAGTTTTCCCGCTACTTTATCTATCTCGCGGGAACTATACTTTTGCCAGAATAAAAAGTAGCCTATATATCAGAGTATATTCAGTTATCTTCAATCCAAATTTCATGTAAATCAGTTTAGTTGTTTCAGCGTGAAGGAGTGAAAAACATACGAACAACAGACAAACTTTCGCCTTATAATATTAGTGTGATTGTAAGTAATTAATTTATGATATATGAACACATCTGTGCCCACCATTACTGTATTGTTTGCATTGTCGGGATCAATATATAATATACGTTATCAGATAAGATTATAGTTGTTTAATTTAAGCATATAAATTCAATCTCTTTGAATAGATATGGATTACTCATTCAATGTTTCAACACTTGTTTCCACATCGGTATATAATTTGAACATAAGAAAATAAAACAAAACATGTCAATAATGTTACTTACTAGTAGCGGCCCGCGGTTTCACCTTCGTGGGATAATTAATTGAGGTCTTCGATTATCCCACGGACTTATATTTTTTAATTAGCTTATGGGTTACTAGCTGCGCCCCGCGGCTTTTTTTTAATTTATTTTTTTAACATTCACACAAGGTCTTCAGGTCCCAAACTAGGCAGAGCCTGTAACTATGGTAACCTGATGACTGATATATACTTATATACATATACACACCCAGACACAGGTTAAACAGACATGTTCATACACACAAATGTTTGACCTGTCCGGGATTCGAACCCGGAACCAGCGGCTCAGAAGGCAGAGTGCTACCAACTGCGCCAACCGACCAGTCAAAAAAGTCGTTAAAAGTTTTTATTTACCCGAGTGGTGATGATTGATAATGACGATGGCGATGAAAAGCCTATGTGTTATTCCAGGACCTGAAGTATCTACATACCAAATTTCATCCAAATCCGTTCAGCCGTTTTGGCGTGATTGAGTAACAAACATCCATCCATCCATCCTTCCAAACTTTCATATTTATAATATTAAGTAAGATTTCAAGGTCTAACCTATCCCCATACCAAATTTCATCGAAATCGGTACAGTAACAGAGGTTTTTTAATTACTTGCTTATTCCATGGGAACAGCAATTATTTTGTGGGATGAAAAGTAGCCTAAGTGACTAAACTATCTCCATACCAAATTTCATCGAAATCGATGCAGCAGTTTGAAAGTGAAGAAGTAACAAACATACACACTTACACACATACAAACTTTCGCCTTTTTTTTTATTTTAATGGGATTATAAAATGTGTATTATTAGTTAGAAACATTCTTGTTTGTAACCGCCTTCAAAATGGAGGAGGTTATAATGTTCGACTGTATGTATTTTTTATGTATGTTCACATAATGTAATTCTTCCTCATATATGGACCAATAATCAATTTTTTTTTTCTTTGATATAGTGTGCCTAGGTCCGAGGTGGTCCAATTTAAATTTCATCAAAATCGGATAAGCGGATTCTGAGTTCACTCCAATAACTGAAGTGTTACGTCTACATGGACAAATCGTCCTCCTAGATAAATAGTTATATAGTCTAATTGCTGGCGAAGTATCAGTGAACATACACAATGCCAATTGATCATGTGAGTAGCAAAGATCGCTGAAAAAGGTAAAAAAAAAAATTTTACCATTGGCATTTTGGCATTTTTACCAAAAAATAGAACCGACTTCAACACTCAAAAGTGTGAAATACCTTGTCGATGTCGGTACCATACGCACAATATTTTGTGAATAGTTACTTTTGAATAATCATGGTACCGACTGCAACAAGTTATTGCACACTTTTGAGTGTTGAAGTCGGTTCTATTTTTTGGTAAAAATGTTATTAAGCTATTGCATAGCTTCTATTGCGGGCCTTGAGCGTGGAGACCGAATCCAGAAATTCCGTAACGAAAATAACCTAACAGCCCCCACTCCGACCGGCACAGCGGTGATACTTTTTAGTTTTGCCATCTATCGATGAATAGCAGAACTTTTAATGACTTTTTTTAAATATCACGCTTGCCTGTTTGGTCCAGCAACTCGCCTCTGGGTGGCATTGGTTTTATCGGCGTTACTGCATAAATTATTAATATATTCATTGCATAAGTTGATAAAAAATGCTATGCAATAGCTTTACCGCGGCAGTCCCCGAGTGCCACACGTTTTTTTTGCAGTAACAACTATATTTTTAACGTTTCAGATACCAGAATTCGACTGGAGCACGCAAACTAAAGGCTTGGTGTTGAGTTCTTTCTTCTACGGATACATTGTGACGCAATTGCCTGGTGGATGGCTCGCTGCTAAAATAGGAGGTAACAGGTTCGTTCCATTCATAGAACCATTAGCTTACCCTTCCATAGAATATTTATATTTTATATTAGGATACATTTTATTGTATATGTTTTTTTAAATAACATATGAAGTTTTTAATTTATAATTAAGATTTTTTATTTATTTATTCAAACACTGACTTGTAATAAAAATAATTCCAATAAAAATGACTATGACTAAGTTAAAACAGTAATCTCTGTGCTATGTAAAACTGTGTACGGTACTTTTGAGTACCCAGGTGGCTGGCTAGCTACCACCGTCAAATTTGAAAAACTGTCACCAAACACATAGTGTGTTCAGGCAGCATTTCTTGAGAACCAATAAACATTCTAAGTCTAGCGTGATAACATCTTCGACCATATCGTCTCTGACCATCAAGTGAGATAGTGGTCAAGTGCTAGATCATCGGTTGTCAAACTGGTCATCAACTGGCGTTGATTCGATCCCCATTAACGGCTTGAGCTTCCGATGAATGTAACATCGTTGTTAAATTCCCACTATGATGGTTGGGTACTTTCGAGTATCACGCTAGACCTAGAATACTCACTGGCTCTCAAGGACTGCTGCCTGAGCACACTATGTGTTTGGTGACAGTTTTTCAAACTTGAGGGTGGTAGCTAGCCAGGCGGGTATTCGAAAGAACCCTACCACCATGTTGGTCATTTGATAACGGTGTTCACCTTCACCGGAATCTCAAGCTGTTGTTGGGGATCGAACCAATGTCGGTCAGTTTGACAGGCAACGCTCCCCTCGCTGAGCTATCATGGCTTGATGATTTAAAAATTGTTAGCAAGTGTTATTTGTATATACAGGGTGTTCGCGATAGGAATAGGTGCCACCTCGCTGTTGACACTGTTCACGCCGCCGCTGGCTCACACCAGCACTGGTTTGCTGATCGCTGTCAGAGTCGTGGAAGGTCTGTTTGAGGTAAATTTCAAATTGAAATAAAATGATTTATTGTGCTTTAACAAATTCATTATTAAATAAGCTCACAAATGATGATGATGAAAGTGAATTAGTATTGTAATTTGCTTTCTATTTGATAATAATGTATAGTCGCATTGATTTAAAGATGATTTTGGAAACACAAAATTGGAAATAATCTATACATACCTATATTGTAAAGAGTTTGTTGGTTTATGAGGTGGTACACCTTGTGTAAACGTCTGGAACACAAGTTTCACTTAGACCACGGCCAAACAGCCCGGAAGCATACAACAATGGAATAGTATTTTATTAATATCAAGTTGCAAAATTATTAGACAAAGTAGGAAAAACGTAAGTTTATTTCTATAAAATTTCTTGCTGCTTGTGGAGTATTAGAAAGCCTTTGATTCGATCGAGAAGTGGATGCTACAGTCTCTACAGCGCTGATGTATTGATACTGCCATCGTCTTCTTCTTGTCCTTATCCCACACTAGGTGGGGTCAGCACAACATCTCTTCCATTCTTTTCTATCATTAGTCGTCTCAGTTTCATAAACATATCACTCTTTACACAGTCCGTCCATACCTTCCTCGGCCTTCCTCTACCACTATATCCATCCACATTCATGTTAAGTACTCTTTTTGTTATATGTTTTTCATCACTCCTCATGACATGCCCATACCAAGCCAATTGTATTGATACTGCCATCAGTATATAAAAATGACAGTCGCCGTGGCGGGGCACATTAACTCAATTCTCGATTAAAGAATAGAAATTGTAATTTTTAGACTTTCGCGATTCGAACACATTCTTATTAAATCAAACGGGGCATTGTTATTAAATAAATTACTAAATGTTTTTCTCGCGATTAAGCCCCGTTTGATTTAATAACAATAAAGAATAGAAATCGATAACTTAGTAAAACTAGTCGGTACTCGTTCTGTGACTACAAAATTTTCCCAACCTGTAGCGCCATCTAGATTAAGCCTGGAATTATGAGGGTTTTCCGGCGTAAGATTTTCTTTACGCGATTGTCAGTCTTGTTGTAGTTTATGGGTCCATGGTATTTATAAAAATAAATAAAATAAAATATCTTTATTGCAGGCAAAAGGACCCATAAATTACAAAATATAAATGGTCAAAAATAACAAACTAAAACTTATAAAAGTATAAATAAAATAAAATTGGTTATAAATGCAATAAATAAAAAGTGCTCTATAACAAGTCATTTGCGATTTTCGTTCTGGTGGACTGAGACCCAAAATCTGAAGATCGGACTACAAATATCTTCTCCTAAAGACTTCAGGATTGCATTACTGGATCCTCGTATTCTGTTCCAAAAGGACACAATACGAGATCTTATAACTGCAAAGAAATCGGGAACCCTTGCATCAGCGAACACGCCCGACGCGCTGCAGTATCTAGGCTTCTTCATAAGGATGCGAAATGCTACATTATATTGGACCCTTATGGTACTGTAGGCTTTCCTGAAATATTTATGAAAACAACCTCCCAATTAGTAAAATAACCGACAACCTATTGAAACTTTCAGGGTGTAACATACCCGTGCATCCACGCGGTTTGGTCCCGCTGGGCCCCAAGCCACGAACGCGCTCGCTTGGCCACGTTTGCGTTCAGTGGCAGTTACGCGGGGACTGTTGTGTCTATGCCTATTTGCTCCTTACTGGCTAAATACACCGGCTGGCCAGGGATATTCTACGTTTTTGGTAAGTATTACATCGTGCCGTGGTGGTACCGGCCTAGAATAGTACTCTCCCATCTCTTCTCGCGGGAGCCGTAAGAGTCGGTTAAGGGACCACGTACCAGGAGGTGGGCAGCAGCGCCTTCTGAGGATAGGAAACCATACTGCGCTCGCCAACCCGTCTGCCAAGCGTGGCGTGTATTGGCAAATCCCCCTTATATGGGGAGGCAAATATCCAGCAGTGGATGTCCTATGGCTGCGATGAATGACTGAATTACAATGTTAGCATAGTCAACGATGATGAGAGTCTGCCGTTGATTCTTCTGTCCGTTGATCAAATTATGTACCAGGGTATGTAGCACCTCAGGATTTTACTCACGGTGAAAGTAACGTACAAAAACCGAAAATACGCTTTCAACTCATTTGGTCAAAAAATGCCTTTAAGTACTCCGTACCTATATATTGATATACGTATATGTACCTATATTTTGACTGGCCGGTTGGCGCAGTTGGTAGCACTCTGCCTTCTGAGCTGCTGGTCCCGGGTTCGATTCCCGAACAGGTCAAACATTTGTGTGTATGAACATGTCTGTTTGACCTGTGTCTGGGTGTGTATATGTATATAAGTATATATATATCAGTCATCAGGTTACCATAGTACAGGCTCTGCCTAGTTTGGGACCCGAAGACCTTGTGTGAATGTTGTCCCATATTATTATTATATTTTTTATGTAATAGGTGGCATAAAATCAGACGAGCCGCCTGATTGTAAGCTATCACCGACGCCTATGGATACCTGTAATACTGGGGGAATTATGATTTGTTGCCAACCCTTTTAAATCTCTGATTTTTACCGACGAAGAAGACGAAATTTTAATTACATTGGTTTCTCAGCACACATCGCTTTATGATTTAAGTGCGGAATTGGAAAATCAGATTGGTAGAGGCTCTTTCCAAACCGAGATAGTATGAGTAGTAAAAGATCATCGTCTTCTTCCTCTTCTAGCAAAACAAGTTGCATATCCATAATGTTTTATGATAATACTGCTTTATAGATCGATCCGGTCGCGTCGCGCGTCGAGAGCGATAAGACTGTGCGTCTGTCGTAGGTATCGAAAGTCACCAGTGTCACTGTCGCGACGTTAGTGACGCGGCGTCGGTGACGCTATAGACGCTGCGTCTGTGACGCTCTGCTCGAAAGTACACCTTAGCTCTCCTTTTGAAGAATCGCATATTGAAAATCTGTCAAAAGCTGTGTGTTTCACCAGGTGTTATTGAGTGCCAGTAGAATTGAACCAGAACCATTATTGATATGAACAAAGTTAATAAAGGATACGATTTTTTTCTTTTATTTTTTAACATTATAATCTTACGTTTGACCACTGTATTAATTTATATTTCGTTATTAAAACTGACGTGGCTTTGACACGTTATGAATGTATAAAACACGGGAGTTACTCACGTAATAAGTCAGTGGGTTCCGACTATAGTTTTCAACCACATTCGGTGGTCTTTTTCAAGGAGAATACGGAGCGCTAGCGGACTATGTCGCGGTTCTCCTAGTACGACTAAACTATAGTCGGAACCCTCTGACTTATTACGTGAGTAACTCCCGTGTTTTATACATTCATAATGTATTAATTAATACTTCGCATTTCGTAGACTAAGATCAACGGCTCAAGCAGGCAAGAGCTGGATGCGGGCCGCTTCCAAGCGGTCCTTGTGGAAATCAATGGGGGAGGCCTATGTCCACGCAGTGGACGTCCTATAGCTGAAATAATGATGATAGTTTAGTTTATGACACGTGTAATACTTTTTTGTTAAAATAAGAAATTATAAAGAAATTGGAAGTTAAGATGTAGACACTCTTTTTTCTCCATGTAATCAATGTTCTTTGGCATTTCAACCTCTAGAAGGTATGCTGATTATATACTTAATCTCAAATACTTGACTTTGCACCATTCATAAAGGTTCCAACGTCACAATCAAAACGTTTTATATTTTTGAGACGTGATAACGTTTTATAAATTGATGAATGCCAAAATGAAAAATAGTAACGTTCCGCGTAACGTTCCACCTAAGTTTTATCTAGATCTAGATAATATAATCAAAGCCAAAGTCAAAGTCAAAGTCAAGGTCAAAGTCAAATTCAAAGTCAAAGTCAGTCAAAGTCAATGGTCAATGGTCAAAGTCAATGTCAATGACAATGACAATGTCAAAGTCAAAGTCATACATGATTATGTCGTTATCACGTAAATCTATCGTCCGTAAACCGACTTTACAGACAACCAATTTTTTTTATACACACATGGTCTTCAGGTCCCAAACTATGTATATACTTATATAAATATACACACCCAGACACAGGTCAAACAGACATGTTCATACATACAAATGTTTGACCTGTCCGTTAATCGAACCCGGGACCAGCGGCTCAGAAGGCAGAGTGCTACCAACTGCGCCAACCGGCCAGTCAATATTGACTGGCCGGTGATGATTGTTTCATTACTATGTAGTTCCTGTTTAATAGTCATAAATATAATTTGGGAAAGATTTGGTGCTTGATTTTTATCCCATTTTATTTCCGTTTTATACATCCCACTTTCCACTAATATTATAAATGTCAAAGTTTACATGGATGGATGAATATTTGTTACGCAATCACGCCAGAACAGCTGAACGAATCTAGATGAAAAACTGTTCAAGTTTCTAGTAAGCAAGGTGTACTATTCTATCCGAGAGTATATTGAAGATAAGTTCGATGTGACAAATATAATGGATTAGCATAAGTTGTCACTAACCTTTAGATTATGTTCAGTATTTATTTTGTATCGTTTTGATTATTTATTTGTACTTATTCTAAGCATAAAATATTTTCATCCCATTTTATTCTTTTGTATAGTGTACAATATTGTATGCCGAAAGGCTAAGCACAGCGGACGTTTTTTATCTGTGATCTATATTACCTGTGTTTACAATAAATGACATTTGATTTGATGAAATTTGGCACAGAGATAGATAATAGTTTGGATTAGCACATCGGCTTTTATCCCGGTTAAATGTATGGTTCCCATGGAATAATTGATGTAGCGGGAAAACCGTAACGCGGGCGAAACCGCGGGGCGCTGCTAGTATTGATTAAAATGTTTATGTGACAGGTATAATGGGACTCGTGTGGACTACGATTTGGTGGATTGTGGTGAAGGAGAGCCCAGAGAAAGATCCTCACATCACACCGGCTGAGCTCAAGTATATACAGGTATATAAACTGCTCACACATTTTCTTTGTATTTGATGGCCTGGTACCCTTGTTTTTATTAAAATCGTCTCTGTTTTATAGTATTCACCTGGATGTGGATGGATATATAGGTAGAGGAAGGCCGAAGAAGGTATGGATGGTCTGTGGAAGAATGATATGTTTATGAAAAGTGTGAGCACTGAGATGACTAATGATAGAAGAAAATGAAAGAGAAAAGAATGTTGTCCCGACACAATCTAGTGTGGGATAAGGACAAGAAGAAGAAGAGTCTCAGTTTGATAGCGGATAAAAAAAAACATTTTACATTTTACAATTTTAAGATCTAGGCGAAGCGGATTAGCAAATTGAAGTAGCAGTGGGCAGGGCACATAGATCGAAGAACTGATGACCGCTAGGATCGGAAGGTTCTTGAGTGGAGACCACGGACTGAAAAGAGCAGCGTAGTACGTTTACCAAAAAGTTGGACAGCCGACCTGCAAAAAGGTGGACAGACGACCTGCAAAAAGGTGGACAGATGACCTGCAAAAGAGTGGACAGACGACCTGCAAAAAGATGGACAGACGACCTGACTATGATCACAGGAAAGGGCATTTGCGTGCCTCTTCCAACCGGTCGTAGTGGTGTTGTATGACTCCACATAACACACGTCTGTCCAGACGACCTGCAAAAAGGTGGACAGACGACCTGCAAAAAGGTGTACAGACGATCTAAAAAAGCGTGGACAGACGATCTGAAAAAGGGTGGACAGACGACCCGCAAAAAGGTGACAGACGACCTGCAAAAAGGTGGACAGACGACCTGCAAAAAGGTGGACAGACGATCTGAAAAAGAGTGGACAGACGACCTGCAAAAAGATGGACAGACGACCTGACTATGATCACAGGAAAGGGCATTTGCGTGCCTCTTCCAACCGGTCGTAGTGGTGTTGTATGACTCCACATAACACACCTAGGACACTGCTGGACATCCGTCCAGCAGTAGTCGTTCTATGGCTGAGATGACGATTATGACGATAGATCTAGCATTTAACGCAAGATGATTGGGTAATCATATTTAGAACACCTTATAAATCTGACCATCCACCAGGGAAAAAGGAATCATGTTCAATATTTTAATACATATAAAGTAAAGTGATTAAATCGTTTCTGTTACTTTGTGTTCCTCAACTCATTTTTAACATGTTTTAATGCTTCAACGTTTGCGAAATATGATTGTAAAGAATTATTTAATGAAAACTTGTAAAATTGCAGTTTTAGAGCCTCTGCTTCTTGCTTTCAGTAATGGATACTTTTTGCTGCCAGAAATCTTTAGTACGCGGGGCCCCCAAATGCGCGGGGCCTGTAGCATTTCCTACTCTTGTTAAGTAGTTAATCCGCGACTAGAATCTATAATCTAGATAAGGAATTTGAAGCAAACAAGCAAGTCTGTCTCCGAGTGGCAAAGAGGATTAATATCCAGACTAGTGGGTGAAAGCACGGGTTGTGGCTTGATTTTATATCAATCGCCCTACACATTAAAATTTTACTGGCACTCTAGGACGAGAGAGTCTTGAGATTTTAAAATTGAGGGTAATATAACATAGCACAACTATTCAGGCTATCACTAAAAATACCTCATCATACCTCAAATTTAATATAAATCGTCAAATACGAGACACGAATATCAAAATGGCGGACCAGTCATAATATGTCTGATCCGCAGTTTCGACAGACATTCGGTGACTTGTCCGCAGTAGACGGCAAGCCTGCCAATAGAATTAAAACATTAATACTGTTCATGAAAGTTTAAAATCCGTTTCAGGATTCTCGTGGTACACAATCGCTGGAAGGGTCCAAGATGCGACACCCGTGGAGAGCCATGCTGACGTCAGCACCAGTCTGGGCTATAGTTATGGCTCACTTTAGCGAGAACTGGGGATTCTATACTCTGCTTACATTCTTACCCACTTTTATGAAAGGTAACTTGACGACGTCTATTTTTCATATTTTTCTTAATATGAGTTGAAACTTGCGTTCGACCACTGTTTGACCACTTTATCACCTGATGTTAAGTATAGGATATAGCACGCAAGCTTAGAAGGTACCGATTCCCTCGTGACTTGAAGGCTCCAGGATTGTACGTATATGTTTTTTTTTTTATGCTGTATAGACCTAGCGTTTGACCACTATCTCACTTGATGATCAGTGACGATGTGGTCGAATATGTTTTCAAGATAGACCTAGAATGCTCACTGGCTCTTAAGGACTGCTGCCTAAACACAGGTGTTAGGTGACAGTTTTTCAAACTTGAGGGTGGTAGCTAGCCAGGCGGGTACTCAAAAGTACCCTACCACCACGCTGAGGATTTGATAATGGTGTTACCTTCACCGGAAGCTCAAGCTGTTGTTGGGGATCGAACCAGTGTCCGTCAGTTTGACTTAATTTAGTTTACCGTACAATTTGGTGAAAGCATGCCACCGTTACCTTTTAAAATCTAAACTAAACCTTGTTAAAATCCTCCAAAACAAAAGGTTGACTGGAAGATATCGCTTTAAGCGATAAGTCCGCCCTGTTACTCTAGGATACTTTAGGAAAGAACATAACACATAAGGAATATCTTAAGTTACTTTTGTAAAACTTGGAGAAACAAATAAAGAGTTTTCTACCTATCTATCTTGGACGTCGATAAAATGATGTTACTAAATTTGTAATGTAACAAACCGACTAGGACTCACGTGGTAAACACTGGAAAATTACTCTCCGACCAGTTTCGAACTTATTTGCAGTTCTTCATCTGGGAGTTATGATCGTGCCAGGCGGCGAGCGCGAGCCTCAGCATGTTACGTGCTCATAACTTCCAGATGAAGAACTGCAAATAAGTTCGAAACTGGTCGCAGAGTAATTTTCCAGTGTCTACCACGTGAGTCCTAGTCGGTTTGTTACATTACAATTATGGAAGAAACTCGCGATAGTTTTCAGACTCAAGTCACTAAATTTGTTCTGATTGTGAATTTCAGATGTGTTCAAGTTCGAGACCTCGCAGACCGGGTTCCTAGCCGCCGTACCGTATCTCGCGATGGCTATAGTGTTGCAAGTGGCGGGACATTTGGCCGATTGGATGCTCAAACGTCAAATCATGTCACGGACTAACATTAGGAAGCTCTTCAACTGCGGCGCTTTTATTGCACAGGTAACACCTTTCCGTTGTCTTGACTTTTATTCAGTATGATTCCGATCTTCAAAAGGCGCTGCTGCCCACCTCCTGGTACGTGATCCCTTAGCCGACTCCTACGGCGCCCACGGGAAGAGATGGGGGAGTACTATTCTAGGCCGGTACCACCACGGCACCGATTGATTAATTATAGTGAAAGTTAAATATTTTACAATACAATAATCTACTTATATATAAAACCATTCTCAAGCCAATATGGTTGTATGGAATACAACTGTGGGGAACCGCTTCTAAATCTAACATCTCTATTCTACAAAGAATGCAAAACACTATACTGAGAACCATAAGCGGAGTCTCATGGTACACCACTAACAGAGAAATTCACAACAATTTAGAAATGAGCACAGTCAACGAAGAAATCACTAAAGTCTGTAAAAGCTACCGGCATCATCTAGTTAATCATCCCAACAACCTGGCTAATCAGCTAACAACCAACACATATGAGCCTAGGCTCAAGAGAAAGAAAGTCTTCACTACTGACTGAATCAGGACTCTAAAACGGATAGAGACATAATACAAGGAGATGCCCTCAGTGGAGGGCACACTTTACATGACATAGACCTCTCAACCAATCTGCTGAAAGTCAGTGACTGATTGCAGATAAGGAATTAACAAAAAAAAAAATATATATATATATATTTTATCATTTTTTATTTATTTATTTCAGACCATCTTCATGGTAATTGCGGCGTATGCAACTACGGTCGTCGGGTGTTTGGTTTTCTTGACGATAGCTGTTGGGCTCGGAGGGTTCGCTTGGTCGGGATTTAGGTAATACACCATTCTCATCGCTGTATTTAGTTAGATTGCGCTTCGAATGGCCGGTTGGCACAGTTGGTAGCACTCTACCTTCTGACCCGCTGGTCCCGGGTTCGATTCCCGGACAGGTCAAACATTTGCGTGCATGAACATGTCTGTTTGACCTGTGTCTGAGTGTGTATATGTATATAAGTCTATATATCAGTCATCAGGTTACCATAGTACAGGCTCTGCCTCGTTTGGGACCTGAAGACCTTGTGTGAATGTTGTCCCAAATTAGAAAAATTAGAAAAAATATTAGCTTATGGTTTTGCCCACGCGTGGATAACATACGGATTTTGACTTTGGGGTAATAGTGTAGATTAAATATTTATCCTTCATAAGAAATTAATTTCAATAAATGACGGTCGCACTTGCTAGTGTTATTGACATGACTTCTGTGTCTCGGGGACCCTGGGTTCGAATCCCGGCAGGGGCAAATATTTGTGCGATGAGTGTAGATGTTTGTCCCGGGTCCTTGATGTTTGTGTGCTGTGATTGTGTTTGTCCATGCCTCCCGCGATATAGGGAATCCTAATGCGGGGGTCTGAGTGTAATTTAAAAAAAAAATGCACCCGTATAATTTCAAATATTAAAGTACCTCAAAGTTTTAGATCCTACTATATATTACATAAAATGTTAACCCTCACATGGGGTCATATATTCGAAGCTTGCAATTTGTAAAGAAATAACATCACACTTCTTTTTAAAAATAAAGATTAAGAAAGGCGATATGCGACTAGATTTGTGCACAAGATGGTTTTGCCGTATTTTTCTAAGCTCCAAATGCATTATTAGCATCGAAGCGATGATAGCTCAACGGGGGGAGCATCGGCTGCCAAACTGACGGACACTGGTTTGATCCTCAATAACAGCTTGAGATTCCGATCAAGGTAACACCGTTATCAAATTTCCAGCATGGTGATAGGGTACTTTTGAGTACCCACCTGGCTAGCTAGCCCTCAAGTTTGAAAAACTGTCACACGTGAGCATTCTAGGTCGTGATACCATCTTCGACCACATCGTCACTGACCATCAAGTGAGTAATACGTGAGTAATAGTGGTCAAACGCTAGATCTATACAGTATAAAAAAAGTTGATATAGGATTTTGAGGGTATGCGGGTAGTGGATAATCGTAAGCCGACAACGCCAACTATCATGCCCCGTCAGCGTTGCAAAGGCCTGTTAGAAAGCACGCATTAACGCCATAGTGTAGATCTACGAGTGTGAGTGGCTATTCAGCGGCTGCAAAAAAATCCAGCTTTTTAGTGCTGAGCGCTAGATGTTCAATCGTTGATGTACCAGGGCTGCCGAAGGTATAGCCATCCAAGGTAAGTCAACTCCATCAGAACATATTCCCTTTACAAGCGAATACAAAATCTATCGGATTACCCTTTGCTAGTGATAAAAAATTGGTTGTCTGTAAAGTCGGTTTACGGACGATAGATTTACGTGATAACGACATAATCATGTATGACTTTGACTTTGACTTTGATTATTTTATGTAATACAAAACTCAGATGGAACGTTACGCGGAACGTTACTATTTTTCATGAGTGTTGCTGGTATTCATCAATTTATAAAACGTTTTCACGTCAAAAATAAAAACTCGTAAGACTAACAGCTACTGGCAGAAAGACACAGTTACCAGCTACGAGCTTCAATCAAACAATTATACTATAAAGATAAAGGTCTCTATGAAAATCAAACCTCAAAAGTGTTACATATACAGGTCTCTACCTCTCTAGCTAATATAAAAATAGTCCACAAGCGGATATTCTTTCATTTCAATAATTAACCTTAACGTCCAAGCAATAGTGTTGTGAAACGTTTGTACAAATTGTTCAACTATTACGTTTTGGATTCTCACTTCGGTATCGCAACACGTCACACGAGTGGCGCGGTCACACGCGACTGAGAGCTAAACAAGGCATATGCCTTGTTTTGACTGTGCCGTTTTCGAGCGGGCGATCGGGTATCTACTCTTTCTTATATCGCTGGCTACGAGTGTACCTACCTATAAAGAGTGGACAAAAGTTGAACGGAACCGTTCTAATACTAAAAAAATAATTACTAGGTCTGAAATTGCCGACGACGAGCTCCAGAAGTTGAAGCGATTGAGACATATACAGGCGTGGTCGTTCACGAACTTGTGGAGATCAATGTGGGAAGCATATGTCCAGCAGTGGACGTTATTTGTCTTAGATGATGATCATGACTCCTGGCTTTGATTTTCAACAAATAATATGATAACTTATAATTTTCAGTGTGAATCATTTGGATATAGCACCGCCTCACGCCAGCGTTCTCATGGGCATATCAAACACCGTCGCGACACTTCCTGGAATCATCAGCCCCCCTCTAGCCGGAGCTATCGTTACACATAAGGTATTATTTTTTATATATAGTTTATAAATAGTATCGCATATTTGAAACGTGGTCTCTGACTATGGGCCTTCTGAACAGGCTCAGAGTCGCACAACGAGCTATGGAGAGGGCTATGCTCGGGGTTTCTCTACGCGATCGAATCAGAAATGAGGAGATCCGTAGAAGAACAAAAGTCACCGACATAGCCCAGCGGATTAGCAAGTATAAGTGGCAGTGGGCAGGGCACATAGCTCGAAGAACCGATGGCCGTTGGGGTCGAAAGGTTCTCGAGTGGAGACCACGGACTGGCAAGCGCAGCATAGGACGGCCACCAACCAGGTGGACAGACGACCTGACTAAGATCGCAGGCAAGGGCTGGATGCGGGCCGCTTCCAACCGGTCCTTGTGGAATCAATGGGGGAGGCCTTTGTCCAGCAGTGGACGTCCTATGGCTGAGATGATGATGATGATGATCGCATATTTGCCAATTACACCAACTAAGTTTAGTTTTGTATCAACACTGCACTCCACTTAACTATTACTGTCCATGGGGTCATCCGCCTAAAAATATTGCTTTGACTATTTTTTATTTTTTTATTTTTTTTATTTGTTAACATTCACTATTGCTATAGCTTTCGACTTTCTTTCCGTCTTTTCGAACCTAAGAAAACTTCAACAATTGATTAATTACGTTCTTATTAGGTTCCCACTAGTAGCCGAATTTTTTCCTTCAAATATTTGAACGTAAGTTCTGCCTAGCACGTTGTTAATGCAATAAACCATAAAACTCAATTGATTAATTGTTAATAAATCATTTTTAGCCGTAAGAGTCGGCTAAGGGACCACGTACCAGAAGGTGGGCAGCAGCGCCTTCCGAGGATCAGAAATCATACTGCGCTCGCCAACCCGCCTGCCAAGCGTGGCGAGTATTGGCAAATCCCCCCTATATGGGGGAGGCATATGTCCAGCAGTGGATTTCTAATTGCTGAGAAGAAGAAGAAATCATTTTTATAAGTCGTTCGTGTTTTATGTTTAATTATGTTATTTTTGTAAAGTAATTTGGTATAAAAAAAAGTAATAATAGTAAGTAATAAAAAAATAGAGAAAATGTTTACTATACTCGTTTTTCGAATGCTTCGTTTTTTTTTTATATATTAGAAACACTGGAGATTATGTCCTGTCTGTACATATTGTTATAACTGGTGAGAAATGTTCAGAATTGGAAGTACCCTACAATGATATTTGTAATGTGGCGTTTTCTTATAAAAAAAAACTAGTTCGGTAAAAACTTAATAGATGTCGTAATAGTCATAGAAATCTAACTGTTATTATCAATTGAGAGAATAGTTTTAGAAATAGAAGACAATTAAGAGAAACATTTACATGAGAATATTCCAGGATCGATAAACAAATCATAATTAACAATAAACACCTGAGTCACAGACATGTAAAAAAAAAACAGTTGCCATTGTATCTGTATCTGATTTAATGTTGCTGTATGACATAATTAACGGAAATTTTGACTGCCCAAATTTAGTGAGTTCTATTAATTTCTGTACACCGAGGCATCGCACTCGTCATACTCCCCTCTTCCGCACCCCCATTCATCGAACCAACTATGGAAAAAAATCAGTTCTTACGCGTATAATATCTACTTACAACAATAAGAATTTCTCTGAAACTGATCCATTTGCAAATAGTAAAAAATCTTACAAACGTAAAATACTTCGTTGTATATCCGATGCTAACAGTACTACCGTAGAGGCAAATACCTCTATGTATTGAACACAAATCCCTCCTCACGCTTTCCACACACACACACACACTCACACACTTTACTATACTATACAATTAACATGTACACAATCTTAGTCTTATATACTATTTGTTATCTTTTGTTATCTTTTTATCTTTTGATTTATTTTGTTTGTATAACTGCTCTTTATCAGCCATGGATTGTAACGCTTAACTTAAACTGAGCACACTCATACATATATAATATAGGGTAACTTGTTATTGACCTTATGTAAATGTTTACTATATTTAATGTTAAGCAATAATTGTCAACGCTGTTGGTTTACCTAAATAAATAAATAAAAAAAAATAAAAAAAAATCTTGACAGTGGCAGAACTATTTCCAAAACTATATAGCGCCATCTATACTTACGTACTTTTATTATTGTTAGTATATTTTTTTAGAATACGCCTCATTGACATTGTAGTCCAATATTTTTTTGTTCATTGGTTTCTTTTGTTTGCAGACCGCGGAAGAATGGAGATATGTGTTCTTCGTGTCGAGCGCCATCTATTTGATAGGTGCGATAGTCTACGGCATTTTCTGTTCAGCTGAGAAACAACCATGGGTTGTAGAAAATGACAGCGATCCGAGTTTCGACACAGATGGCGCTAGCGTCACTACTGCCAGAGGCTACGATAACAAAGCTATGGAAAATTCAGAAATGTAAAATATTATAATTAGTAATATGTAGTATAGAATTGTTTCAGTATTTTGGAAATTATTGATCTTATTTAGAACCCAAGAATATGTTAACTTGTGTAAACTTGTATAAATCTAGGGTCAAAATCGGTCTACTTTTGACAGACAAAGCTCGATGAGTGTTGAAGAATTCTTATGACACGAATTAGTTAATGATATCGCTTCTGATGAGTGCTGCTATTTATCAATTATCATGTTACAAACGTTTATTATTTTAATCAGTGTTGCCATACACGAAAAAATATTATCAAAAATTGTATTCTTTCTCAGAGCATATATACCTAATTGTAGATGTCGCCAGCGACGACACTACTTAAAAAATCGTCGTCTTGAAAATCTTCGAATAAGTTTGTGACCATTTTTTTCCGATCCGCCTCATTAGCGCCATCTATGTCCATGTCCACCAGTTCGGGAACTCATTACTGTATCAACTGTCATACTAGCCAAATACTGACACAGAAAATTAATAAATTGTATGTGCAATAAGTGCGTTATTGAAGTGTTTATACAATCATATTTTGACGCAAATAATTTGTGTCGTAATCCGACTATGAATTGCAATAGAAATTGTTATCATGTTAATGTATCACACCGTAAAAAAAAAATTTTAGTACTCACATTTATCTAGTACCACTTTGACAAAAATATTTTGATGCTTTGTACTACGTGCGTACGTCATTCAGTTGTTTTTACGATGATACTTTTATACTCTTTATTTTTGCAACAAATTGTGTAATCAGAGCGGGAATCACCATTGAAACTGTAATTTAAAAATAATCTTACCAGCTTTGTATAAATTGAACACATTGTTATTTTTTTTTTATAAACATCACATGACATCGTTTGACATTTATATACTCTGTAGTTCATATTATTTTTCTAATTTAAAATGTAATCTTGACCACGATTTATTACGACCTTCACGACCACTATTTCGCTTGATGGTCAATACCCTTGTGCTTGAAGGCAGAATTACGCTAAACCAACTATTTGCTCAAAGAGAGCTGTTTTAACACACTGTGTGTTTGGGTAAAGATATTTCACACTTGAGGGTGGTTGTAAGAGAGACCGGTACAATTCTAATAATAAATTATTGAATAATCATTTTTTATAAATTCTAAATAAAAAATATAATTTCATCTCCCATAATTCATTATCATTCATTAAAATTATTACCTAATCTACCCACATTGCTGTGAATTTCGTTACGATACTACCCTCGCTGACAGCTCACTTTCTCTTGAAGTGGTCGTGGATCCTTTTGCATTCCTTTCAAGACTGGAAGGAAATAGAATCACTGGCTTGTCTGTTGCACCCAATATATTATGCTTTGCAATAATGGATGCAGAAATATTATATTGTATATCAAATGCAAAGAGATTTAATTATTTTGCACACTGATATCGAAACCGAGAGAGAATATTAAATTTTTTTATTTTTATTTATTAACATTCACACAAGGTCTTCAGGTCCTAAACTAGGCAGAGCCTGTACTATGGTAACCTGATGACTGAGATATATATACTTATATACATATACACACCCAGACACAGGTCAAACAGATATGTTCATACACACAAATGTTTGACCTGTCCGGGAATCGAACCCGGGACCAACTGCGCCAACCGGCCAGTCACAAGGAGCGAGAGGACAAATCTTAAATGTCAGTCAATATTGGTTGAAGTTGACAAATATATTATATTTGATGGTTGATATATCTATTACAAATGACACATTAGGGTTACTATTTGTATAAATAAATAATATCCTAATATAAATTTCAACATTTGAGGTGAGAATCGATCCGACGACCAACTGATATACGTGATAGTTTCGATAAATGTATCAAAATAAATTTATTTGACATTGCTTTAAGCTAAGCTATGGCAGTAAAACTGCTTGATGATTGTATTAAGTTAGAAGTTATGTTAGAATTAAGCAAGAAGTTTTTAGTAGTTTAGTTGATGAATATTAATGTTTTGTTATGGCTTGCTTTACTTAAATCATTCACATCACTGATTGTTAAGGTCATATATGTTATAGTCTGTCTGCTGAGAGAATGCATTTTATATAATGTTCGTTCTATATAAAAATATACATAGAATAAATAAATCGAATTATAATAAATGCGAATGTTCATGTATGTTTGTTATATCACAGATTTAAAACGTCTCAAAGAAAAACGTTGCAAAAAATTGCATGTTTTTTTTTTCAAAAATTAAACAGTACATACACTGATACCTGTGAGCATTGCTAAGTCTAGACAATTGTAGAAACCGCGAGGAGTTACTAGTAAACAATATTTTTTAATATCGAAATGGCCTACTAGCCCAAGAGTATGCTACATCGCTACCATAGGATGTCCACTGCTGGACATATGCCTCCGCATATAGGGGGATTTACCAATACTCGCCACGCTTGGCAGGCGGGTTGGCGAGCGCAGTATGGTTTCCTAACCTCAGAAGGCGCTGCTGCCCACCTCCTGGTACGTGATCTCTTAGCCGACTCTTACGGCACCCGCGGGAAGAGATGGGGGAGTACTATTCTAGGCCGGCACCACCACGGCACAATAGATTATCTATGTACTTCTAATTTGGCTGCTCGTTATAGTGCCGATGTTCCTATTTCTGTATTTATCATCTATTGTTCAAGCCACTGGAGGTGTAATACCGCAGGTATATATTGATAAAACGAAGTATCTAAGGAGTTCTCTCAGAGGTAGCACTGTATTTTAATTAGTTGTTAAGTGATATTGTGATTCGAAAATGTTCCAGTTAACTAAGGGCGAAACCTAAGATCCTTACAATTCGGTACAATCTTGTAAGGCTTTAAATTCAGAATAGTAATTTCATTTACACTTGAAAACTATTATAATTGTTTGATTTTAGAGAGGATAATTTTTACCCTCAGGCGGCACAGTCGGATTTTCGCCCTAGGCCTAGGAATTTTAGGCCTAGGCGAACGAAACGAATTCAGATTGAGAAAGTTGTAAGAAAAGGCCTGGGAGTACTCTAAACCGACTAAAAACTAAAAGGTCTGATGAGCGTGGATGAAGCGAAAGAAGTGTCGGGATCGTAGCAATTTTTTTTAAGCTATTGCATAGCTTCTATCGCGGGCCTTGAGCGTGGAGACCGAATCCAGAAATTCCGTAACGAAAATAACCTAACACCCCCCCACTCCGACCGGCACAGCGGTGATACTTTTTGCCATCTATCGATGAATAGCAGAACTTATAATGACTGAAATATCACGCTTGTCTGTTTAGTTCAGCATCTCGCCTCTAGGTGGCAGTTGTATCGGCGTTACTGCATAAGTTATTGATATATTAATTGCATAAGTTGATAAAAAATGCTATGCAGTAGCTTTACCGCGGCAGTCCCCGAGTGCCACACGTTTTCTTTTTTTTTTATGATTGCAAGGTTGTAGTCTCTGTCTAACCCTACGGGAATGAAGCGTGAACATAATTTGTAGAATCTATTCACTTACCTCTTTCCTCGGCAGGATACTATATGTCCTAATATAACCTGTGTATCTGTAATATAATGTATTTCTTATTTTCTTCTGGCCCTGACGCGGCGTGCATAATATATCATTTAACGAATTGTCCAATCTCAATTTTGAGTCTTGGTCTTATTTTCTCTCTGCCTACCCCAACGAGAAAGAGGATTGAATGTATGTATGCGTGTATGTATATATTACTTAACATAGAATCATTGCCATAATCATATAACAGTTTTTTTATATTGTATAGATCTAGCGTTTGACCACTATCTCACTCAGTTGATGGTCAGTGACGATGTGGTCGAAGATGTTATCACGCTAGACCTAGAATACTCACTCGCTATCAAGGACTGCTGCCTGAATACGCTATGTGTTTGGTGACAGCTTTTCAAAATTGAGGGTGGTATCTTTACAGGTGGGTATTGAAAGTACCCTACCACCATGCAAAAAATGGAGATATAATATATTTCTTAAGCCGTCTCAAGTACAAAATGTCACAACTTCGCGTCAAATTCGAGTTCCGTCTGAAGATATAATCGTTCTCTCTAAAAATTAATGTTCAATTTCTGCTCAACAGGCGTTAATACTGACGCAATAAGGTAACAAATACTATGTAAAGATTAAAAAATTGGTTTAACTATTGAACTGTTAATTATACAAAAAAAATTGGTTGTCTGTAAAGTCGGTTTACGGACGATAGATTTACGTGATAACGTCATAATCATTTATGACTTTGACTTTGATTATTTTATGTAATACAAAACTCAGGCTCACGTTACGCGGAACGTTACTATTTTTCATGAGTGTTGCTGGTATTCATCAATTTATAAAACGTTATCACGTCAAAAATGGATTTTAGAGGATCGTATCTTAACACCCTATTGTGATATTCCTTAATTTTAAGTGACATTTAGATGACGTAACTTGTAAGTGTAGCCCGTTGAGTGCTTGGTTTTTACCATTTATAACCTATCTGCCTAATTCGGTATATAAAGTACTTTTATCATGTACATTATATTGCGTTCCAAAAGAGTTTTCATTATCAAAATCTGATTTTAGTAGGTTTTTTTAATGTCTTCATCGTCACGCCTGAAAATGGTAGGTTAATATCCAATTAAGTAGCCTATATATAATCAAAGTTTTAGAATATATCTTTGTATAATGTGACAGTCAGTCGTTGAGTATATAAAATCTGTATTACTAAACTGTTACTGAAGTTCGGTCGCGGAGCAAGAATAATTCCATACAACCTGTTATTATTTGTCTCTGTTGTTCCCGCGTAAATATGTCTCGTCACGCTCGCAGTTACGCAAAGACCGCCATCTTAGTTAATCGTCTAAAATAGTTACTATAGTTAATGGTATTGAATAAGCCTAGCTTCGACTGTCAACATGACGGTTATTTGTTTGACACCTCTTCCGATGAGGGTATCAACGTTAATAAATCCTTACCAATGATGGTGGGTACTTTCTAGTACCCCGCCTGACTAGCTACCACTTTCATATTTGAAAATAATCACTAAACATACAGTTTATTCAGGCAGTAGTCCTTAACAGACAGTAAAAGTTCTAGAATATTCCTTAGAGACAAATAACGTTCTAGGAACTAGCATATAAAAAAAATATGGAATTCAATGCTCCTCGGCTACGTTTGGTTAATATTTTACGCACAATTATTATTTTGGATCAATATGGGTCATTAATAGATATTTTGAATTAACAAATCTCTTTAGTTTCTTTATATACCGAATTGGAATGTCTACCCTTAGGATAGACAAGAAAAACATGTACGCTAGTAACTAATTATCAGTTACATATGGGGATTTTGCATAAATGAATATTAAAATGTGGAACTATTGTAGTATTTTTTTTACTTTTTACCCAAAGATAATATTGTCATAGAAACTGGATAGGATTCTCTAATCGAGATCTCAACGAAAGCTAAACCGGAAAACAGGTTTTTAGAGATAAACCAGACTATTCTCGTGCCGAACAAGACGCTTTACTGTTTGGGCCCCCTTTGCCGGTTTACCTTTTGCTGATGGTCTAATTTCAGTTATATATGTATTTATTGTACATATATATCTTGTCTATATATCTTGTATTTTCTTTTTAATCCTCTCAAGATACATTCTCAAGAGACATTCAAGCTCGCCTACATTTGCAATAGAGTTACAAATTATGCACTTTAAAAGTTTTAAGATAAACAAAATATCCTCATCGATCCCACGTATTCTTAAAATAATCAATGTCATTCTTAATATCAAAATATTGAATTTTAATTGAAATTTCAATTAATAGACTGGGTTTAATTTTCAAAAAACTTGAAAATAATATTGTGGATCATGTAGACCCCTGTAACAATTTTTGACACTATTTGATAATAATCACTATTTTTGAGATGTTGGTTCGATAAAAATGTTTCACATCTTATTTATAATGGTGTTCTGAACATGCATACCAAATTTCAGCTAAGTGCGATTTTACGCAAAACCACCCGTATTTTTGACCAGTTTTTTTGTTTTCTACCTTCAATCATAAATACATAATATATCTAATTTATAAATCAAGCCTTTGATTACAATTTCACTTGGCGGTGACGATGAGGCCGAATAGATCTCGGTATACCTAGATTACATAATCAACCATAGCACCTCAAAAAAGAGTTTTTGGTAATTTTACCAAAAAATTGGAACCGCCTTCAACACTCAAAACTCTGAAAATACGTTGTTGAAGTCGATACCACGATAGTTCTATCATCATTTTCTCATCACATTTGCTACTCACAGGATCAATTGTCATTCACCCTGAATATGGAAATCATCCAGATAGACGTAACAGTTTTCAGTTATTGTAGCACTCAAAAACTGCTAGACCAATTTTGATGACATTTAAATGGGACCACTTCGGAGGTATGCCCTCATCACACAAAAAAGGAATAATCAAAATCGGGTCATACACGTTATCTGCGAACACAGATAACGGATAGACAAAGACAACTCGTACACGATAAGTAAATACGTTCATGACAAATTGTTCAAAGAATAATCAAAGTTGGAAACGCTTAAGTCGTACGACTAAAGATATTCTGATCAAATATAGCACCGAAATAACCCCACCCCATTCAGTAGAAGGAAACAGAGGCGCATGGTAGTATACGTTTTTGACATACAGAACACATATTTTTATCTAATTGTGTCGATATACATCAGCGCGAATTATCGAGTAGTTCAGACTCATTACATCTAAATTAAGGTACCCACTAAAATACTTATTTAAACTAAATAAATCGTCATTACGCTATATGTTCACTCAAAAGGCTTATCCATTCTATATAAGATATTACAAGATTTTTCAATAATTGTTATGGTTCAAACAAGGCAGATGATTTTGAGATCGTAATCAATGCTAAGACTCCCCTTTTTTCTTACGCCACATGCCTTATAAATCCCAAACATGTCAATAATAAGTTAAAAACATAATTTAAATAATTCAACAGAGCTAAAATAATATTAATACAATAATATGCGTGTCTAGTTCCAATACCAGTTAGAATTAAACCAAATTAGTAAAAGCGCCACCTATTGAACTTTTACGTTACTATTTACAAGAACTTTGTCAAAATAAATACTAAAACATTTTAGTTTCTTTAATGTATTTCAAATTTCAATTCAAAAAATTATAATAAATTTGAAGGTTTTATCAGCAGAGGCAACCTAAATTTTAAGCATAAATACAATTTTGACAGTCTTTTTAGTCATATAGGTAGGTCTTTTCGTAAAGCTTATTTTAGCTTCTTTTTATTGTCACAAATCGTTGAAAAAAAAAACATTAATTTAAAGACAGATTTATTTAAAAAAGATAAAACATTATTATAATTATTGACTAAACGAAATCATAATTTGTCCTGTTTTTGAATCTGCACAATTCGAAAACGACTGTCGAACAACCGCCATTTTTAAACCTACTACGTCATATCCGCGGTCCGCCACCACTTTTCTTTTGTCGGCATTGTCGGCAAAACTATAAAGAGTGCCGCCACTTTGCTTCGCCGCATTTTCGTTATAAGGTTTTGAAAGCGCGAGCGCGCGTTGTTTAGTGTTTCAAGATGGTGGAACAAAGCAAGGATTTGACGAAGAAACTCCTCGCCTTGATGCAGACCACAGGCTACCCACTTGTCCAACACAATGGGCAAAGGAAATTTGGGCCACCGCCCGAATGGCCCGGTCCTCCACCACAGAAAGGATGTGAAGTTTTCATCGGCAAGCTCCCGAGGGAAATCTACGAAGATGAGCTCGTCCCCCTGTTTTCGAAGGTCGGCACGATCTACGAAATGAGACTAATGATGGATTTTTCGGGTTCCAACCGCGGCTTTGCTTTCGTCACGTACACCTCCAAATCTGAAGCCGTCAGAGCTGTAAAGGAACTGAACGGTTACGAGATCCGATCTGGAAGGAATATTGGAGTGGTCAAGTCTGTTGATAACTCTAGACTCTTCGTCGGTAGCATCCCAAAGACAAAGTCCAAAGAAGAAGTTTATGAAGAGCTTTCGAAGAGAGTGGCAGGAATCGTGGACGTGATCCTGTACAAGAACTGCTTTGATCGAAGACTCAATCGGGGATTCGCTTTCGTCGAGTTCACGTCTCACCGAGCTGCGGCCATGGCCAGACGGGCGCTGATCCCAGGCTGCGTGAAGTTATGGGATCAGGAAGTGAACGTGGATTGGGCTGAGCCAGAACCCGATATTGACGATGACCTGATGAAAAAAGTAAGTATCTGTGCTAAATGTTTTATGGTGCTAGTGATATCAATAGCCTCGCGAGATTCATTTTATGTGCATACCCACCATTGTTACAGCCTAGGCAACCAGGCATGCTATAAATAGGTAGGTATTTCACTTGTATACCTACACCTGTCATAGACTACACCAAACAATAATCAAAGCTCACTCAATATTTATTAGTGTATCAGATTTTGTTTACATAAAGCGAGCCTCATTATGTGTTGTATCAAAATCCATTAGTTTGGTAATTCATAAATGTGCCTCTGGTACATCTTCCAGTGAAGTTTCTGAAACCTTTAGTTTACAGCAGAGTGGGTTAATTCTGTTGTGAAGTACTTACACCAACTTGCTTTTGCAGGTGAAAGTGCTCTACGTACGAAATTTCCTGATCAAAACTTCTCCTGATGCTATAAAAACTGTATTTGAGGCTGCGATCAATAACAAAATTGAAAGAGTTAAAAAGATTTATGACTATGCTTTTATCCATTTTTTTGAACGTGAGCATGCTGAGCTGGCGATGAGTAAATTGCAAAAGGCTGATATAGATGGCAGTTCTGTAGAAATAAGATGGGCTAAGCCTGTTGACCGTGAATTGTACCGCATTCAAAAGAAAAATAGAGGCAATGCGAAGTTCAACAATAGTTTTGACCTGTCTCACACCCTGTTGCTTTACAAACAGCACTTGGAGAAGAAAGAATACGCCAGCTCTCCCAAAGAAGATGAAGGGATTGGATCTGCTTGTGGGGGGTCTCCATCCATTTCTCCAATAAGCTCAAAGTGGAGCTCTTCACAAGTAACAACTAGTGGCCAAGAAAAATACACTTTGGCTCCAGCTAAGCTTGACTCTGTGTGTAAGAGGTATGTATTTTTCATCATGTGTATTATAAAACTGCTTAAGTCTACCCATCATTCATGTGCTAGGCTTGCCCTTAATTTTTACTAGTGTATTAAAATTATTTATTCATGGTTTTAGTGATACTGTCCCATGTACGGCTATAAAATACAATCTCTATGTATTATAAGTATATTGTACCTCCACACAGTAATGCTTTGGACTTCTATAAAACTGTACCTCCAAAGAGGTTTGTAATTCTACCTTATTCCTTAACAAGTAATGAGTTTGGTTGATGGATTGCCAATTTGTACTCTATTCTTTGGAATGGTTAGTCTAAGTACAGACTGAGCTGTTTGCCTCGTAGATGCCAAGTATTAGTGGATGTAACCTACTAGTTCTATCTAGTTTGGAAGCTAGGCATAGAAATTGTTTCTGATCTAATCATAAACAATTTCTATGCCTAGCTTCCAACTTATATCGAATACTAATAATAGTATATGGAAATTGCATGTATATTTGTTTTAACGCTTACTATTAAGCCAGTTGCATTCTAGGTATATTATTCTTGAAGTAGCAGTTCCAAATGTGAATCATAATTTTTTTAAAGGTTGAATTGAGGTTGATCACCAAACTACATATTTACAACCTTATTATTAAGTTCATAAGGTCAAAACTTGTGTCAACTTATGCTAGATGAAACTTGCCTTCAATTTTTCGTAAAATTCTGTTACTAATGGGAATCAGATCCTACTTAGATAACCAAATGGCCAAATTATTTCGTTCAAAAATTTGTCTACCTATTGGTAAAGAGGTTAAATATAATTATTTATTTGCAGATACATGTGGGCGCCACCAGTCTATGAATACCAGAAGTACATGGATCCCAGAGGCACCGAGATGTGGGTTGGCAGAGTGGAACTCCCACAAGTTGGCGTACCATTGTTGAACATCCCACAACGCATTGGACCATTCATGACCGGGCTGTGTTACAATATGCAGCAAGCACATGTGGAGGCTGCAGAGTTGGCATTGAGAGCAATACAGGTAACTGAACAGCAAGCTTTAGTTTACATTAGCAGTCACTTAACCTAAAGAACAAGTCTAGCACAGGCGTGATATTTACTAGAAAATTGCTCTGACCAGTTGCAGTTCATCTGGAAGTTGATTATAAAAGATAGTTTTCAAACTCATAATAAAATTTACCTATTGTGTTGACTTGGGTTTCATACCCAAAGGGCAAGAGACTATTACTTAGATTTTGCTGACAGGTTTCCACCAGGCTGTATCTCTTGAACCATGATAGTTGTGATAGTTTAAAAATAAGAGTAGAGTAAAATGCTTAACTAATTCGACTAGCTCTCCTAACACTATAATTAGGGTCTGCCTGTTGCCTGTTGCTTTCATGGTTTCCATTTTTAACTTAAAATCATTTCTTTGCAGAGTCTTCATCCAAACATGATCCAGCAGTCTTCACAAACTCCAATGAGACAGGTCTATCAGACAATCCTGCCACCCATGCCTAATTACGTCGGTGTTCCATATTCGCAATTTCAACCAGTCCCTATTCCCGCGCTTTGGCGAAGCATTTAAAATATTTAGGTTAGATGTGTTAGGTTAAGTTTTTGAAATTACTACCTTATTGTTGATGCCAATAAGGTGGGAACTTCAGAGTTTAGATATGCTAGAGTCCCGCGCTTTGATGAAGCGTTTAAAATATGTAGGTAAGATGTGCTAGGTTAAGTTCTTGAAATTACCACCTTATTTTTAATGGAATAAGATGGTAATTTCTGAGGTTAGATATGCTAGGCTAAGTTAAAATTACCACCTTATTTTTGTTGAATAAGGTGGAAATTTCAATCTTTATTAGACTAGGAATATGCAAGGCTTCAAGTTGCCACTTTATTTTCGATAACAATAGTTCAGACTTTCCATCTGTTCTGGCGTGATGCAGCGATTTAGTACTTTGTTCATGAAGAAAGAGTTACGAAATCGGACTAGCTTCATTGCTTTCATTCCAAATGAATTGTACTTAAATTGCTATCAACAATTACTTAGGTACTCTGAAATTGTTGTAGGTAAGTACTTACCTAATGTTTATTTTTTTGTTATACTTATGTGACTAATATATTATGACTAGTTATCTTGTAAATCTTATCAGACTTTTATATGTTACAATTCTATTTTAGTTTATACCTATGACTTATAATATTAGACGTCTATCAAAAGCTTACATTGACAAGTTGATTTAAAAATTTCAGAATTTTATTTTTATTGTGTATAATTGTTAAGACTTAGAGAAAATGTTGATTTTTGAGTTAGTAGGTAACCTTCCTAGCCTACGTATTTGGTTTTATGGCTTATTTACAACCTGTGAAGACTCCATTTGCAATGCTTCCTTGTGCATATATGAAACTATATTCAGAGAGAATGTATTGTGTTTTTGACCAGCGTAGTTACGTTTCTTTTGTAAGTACTTAATAAATGTTTTGGTTCACATGCACCTACCTCGTTTTTGTTTCATCCTTTAATACCTACTGTTGTAATTGGGAAAGCCTGGGGCTTACTGTTATTTTTTTACTGTATAGATCTAGTGTTTGACCACTATCTCACTTGATGGTCAGTGAAGATGTAGTCGAAGATGTTATCACGCTAGACTGCTCACTGGCTCTCGAGGACTGTTGCCTGAATACACTGTGTTTGGTGATAAGTTCTTCAAACTTGAGGGTGGTAGCTATCCAGGCGGGTACTCGTGAAAGTACATTACCACTATGCTGGTAATTTAATAGTGGTGTTACCTTTACCGGATGCTCAAGCTGTTGTTGGGGTTCCGAACTAGTGTCCGAAAGTCCATTTCCCTCTTATAATAACCTCTCCCAGAGGCCGTGCGTCTGAATTTACCTACTACTTCTTGCATTTATGAAGCTGTAATTCACTTAAGTAGTTTTATTATAAATTTTAATGTCAACCCTTAGTGCAATCAGTTTATAGCGGTACTTAAGAATAAGTATCTAAGTTTTTAAAAGAAAAGTATTCTCTAAGAAATTTCTCAATAACCATTGTCTCGATATCGTCTCTTAAGCGACGATTATATAGAGATTGTTAGTGGGCCAGCTATAATGATTACTGAAGCCGTAGCACGAAAACTTTTACTGCCGCTTTTGCAATAAGATAGGACGCGAATACTCATTCATTCATCGCAGCTATAGGACGTCCTCAGGTGGACATATACCTCCACATATAGGGGGATTTACCAATACTCTCCACGCTTGGTAGGCGGGTTGGCGAGTGCAGTATGGTTTCCTATCCTCAGAAAGCGGAACTGCCCACCTCCTGGTACGTGATCCCTTAGCCGACTCTTACGACACCGGCCTAGAATACTCAGTTATTCGGCATTAGTACACATTTTGCATCAAAAAAAGGTTCTCAAATCGACCCATATGTTTTTTGTTACCTCATAAATTTTGAGTGGGTGCAAACTGGAACTGGAATCTTGATCGTTCATTTTTTATTTGAAAGCTGGCGCTTCCCGTGTAGTTCAATTTAAATTTCATTAAAATCGATCAAGGGGTTTTTAAGTTACACTGCAATAACTGAATAGTGCTACGTAGACGTCGATGACATAGTGGGTCGAGAAGTCGGTGAACATGCACAATGACAATTGATCCCGTGAGTAGTAAAGGTGACGAAAAATGGTTTAAATTTCAACGGCGGTCTACTCTCCCTCAGTCTCTGAATTCGATGACGTCCCGATCTGACTATCTTACGTTCTGACGCGAGTTTAAAATTTTTTCCCCATACAAAAGTGAACAAAGCCGCTCACATAAAAAAATATACAAAAATATGGAACCGACTTCACACTTAAAAGTGTGAAATAACTTGTCGAAGTCGGTACCATTAATAGTTACCTACTGTTAAACTATCATGGTACCGACTTCATTTTATTTCACACTTTTGAGTGTGAACTCGGTTCCATATTTTGGTATTTTTTTTTTATGTGAGCGGCTTTGTTCACTTTTGTATGGGGAAAAAATGTTAAACTCGCGTCAGAACGTAAGATAGTCAGATCGGGACGTCATCGAATACAGAGACTGAGGGAGAGTAGACCGCCGTTGAAATTTAAACTAAATGCGTTGCAAGTAAGGAACATTTTAGTTTGGTTGTAGTTCTATTTGATTAAGTCGTTTTGTCACACTGAGTAATAGTAACTCAGTGTTTTGTTAACAGTATTATTGAGTTCGGTTATCAAAACGCCGATATTATAAAGAGGTAAGAAATCATTGTTTAAAATAAAAAAAACCTCTTCATGTTAATTCAATGTGTCCGACTATCCTATCCTACTAATATTATAAATGCGAAAGTTTGTGTGTATGTTTGTTACCTCTTTACGCTCAAACGGCTACACAGATTTTGATGAAATTTGGTATGGAGATAGCTTATAACCTGGATTAACACATAGGCTTATTCTCATCATCACCATCTCCGTTTTTCATCACGCGGGTATAGCCGCGGGCGCAGCTAGTAATAATAAGCTATAAATCAGACAGTTTGGATGGATGGATCATACATTTGTTCCTCTTTCACGCCAGAACGGCTGAACGTATTTGCATGAAACTTGGTATGTCGATACTTCAGGTCCCGTAATAACACAGACTACTTTTCATCATCGATAATCATGTTCCAAGTTATCACTTCTGCCTGCACTCCCGGTGTGCAACCGGTTGTTTCTTTTTGTTATTCCTCGAATATGTACCTACCGAATAATACCTATTCGAAATTCAACAAAGTCCTAGTTGTATAAAATCACTTGGTCTTTAAATACATATATAAATACATACCTACTTGTTATAACAAGTATGATTCGCGGCATCTCTGATAGATATAACTGTACAGATCTTCAAAAACAGAGTCCCACCACTTATTCCCTCTAGAGTCTGGCATAACTTTGTATTATCGTTTTTATTTTGATATAAATTTACACTTAAAGGTACCTAATACAAATTAGTAAGTATAGGTATACCTATCTACTTAGGTATGTTGTTATTATTATGTTGTCATTTAGTTACCTAGTTATGTTCCGATGGCACCACCGTTACTATTCTCAATTCTTTAAAATACCTACTTACTGTCCATCATCCAAAGTTCGTCTGGATCGCCCATTGTACCTATACCTTTTTTAGAGTAGGTAAGTTTACTGTTTTTTTCACACACACACACACACACACGTGCACTAGGCTAGGATACCTTGTGTCGCAGTAGGCATAGACACACACAATCATACACCAACATCCAAGACCCGAAAACAAACATCTGCTCATCACAGAAATATTTGCCCCAGCCGGGATTCGAACCCAGAGTCGCGGTTCCAAAGTCAGTGTCGCTGATCACTGAGCCACGACGACCGTCATTCACATCGTAATAATTGACAACCGTATTACAACTTATAAGCATATTTTTGGATTTTGTGGTAAAGTTAATTTAAGAATTATAGGTAGGTAAGTAAGAGTTTGATCTAATAAGTAGACAGGTACAACGACCCATTCAATTAATGGACGGGCCCCACACATACCTACAATCAATTATATTATATGTTTATATGAGGTAGATGTCGCACAAGCGCGTGGAAACTGAGGCGGCAAAATTAAGTCAATTGTAGTAATTTTCATCGCGACGCGTATTTCAAGCGCAAGTCTAAACATATAGCTATCCTTTTCTATATTATTTGCACGTATTATCTGTCGCAGTAAGCATGTTTATGTCGTAAAGGAACAAAATCTGAGCACCGTGCAATATGAATATACGTCATCTTTAGTAAAACATCATTGCCTACAATATCATTAAAAAATAACAAGTGAAAACATAAACGCAATGTCGGCAGGCGGTGGGCGGGCATCGGAATGTAGGTTGGCACCAACCTAACCGCTGCTCATGCGCACTGACTAATTAATAGTAGATATAGTCTAATTCACGAAAGAAGTCTCACGGGAGTGGCGCTAGTTTCTTCGCTAAAAGATTAAAGCGAAGATATACGTGATGTTCCAGTTAGTTCCACTGATTGCCGCGGGACTTCTTTCGTGAAACGCACTTTAGTTGGTTTTGGGTCGAGTCAGTCGAGTGTTCTCTCTGACGCTCTCTATGTACCGCTCTTCTCACGGACAAAACCTAACTGAAGCGAATATGCGCCAAGTGTGTTCCGCGACCACAGTTTAGAGGTAGGCAAGTACTAATTTTTTTTCTAACTTGGGCCCGTCCGTTGGGTACGTGCCTGCCTACCTACTGTGAGTTTCGTTTAATTCTGAACACGTTTTATAGCACCTGTGCCATTAGACACAGCCTTGGCTGTGCATTAGCTTCACCATTTTGAAAAGGTACGTATAAACGGTATTAGGTACGAGGTGTTGAAGATTGTGCGAGGATGTTCGACTTTACTGTGCATTAGGGTATTATAGGCCCCCTGTTACCTATGTTATTTTTAACCACGTCAGTATTATTATGGTTTCATAATTCTATAACCATAATATAAATAAGTATATACCTATATGTACATAGGTACAATAAATTTATTTGTATGTTAGATTAAAGAACCGGGTAGTTCCCCGTGTAATTATTTCTGTTAGGTTGGTTGGTTGGTTTATTTGCGATGATTATTTTCTTTAAATGCAGATGAAACCCGTTCTTTAGACCGCAATGGAAGGATAATAAATAAGTAAATACTCTTAAGAAGTTATAATTTATTTTATCTTTTTCTATACAGTTTTGAAACAATCTGGAGAGTTCTTCATTTCTGGACAGTCGCAAATAGAAACGCAAGGAGATCCTTCCTTCTCCCTTAGAAATCCAGGCTTGCATGAACATCCCGGTACACATTTAGGGTTCTCGGGGCATTTGAACCTTGCGACCAGAGAAAAGCAGAGGTCAGGAGGACAGGTTTTTTTGCAGGCGAGATATTCTGCGTTGGGATCGGCGCATTTGTTTTCTAAAAGAAAAAGGATAAGTAGAAAGGTACCTACTTGGTTAAGTTTGTTAGGTACTCTATGTAAGTTAAAGTTGGTAGGAAATGGCAAACGTGTGGAGCCGACATTATATATGAGTGTGTTATAAAAGTAAAAGAGATAATTACTTATAAAAAAAATTGATTGTCTGTAAAGTCGGTTTACGGACGATAGATTTACGTGATAACGTCATAATCATTTATGACTTTGACTGACTTTGACTTTGAGTTTGACTGACTTTGACTGACTTTGACATGACTGACTTTGACTTTGACTGACTTTGACTTTGACTTTGTAATACAAAACTCAGGTGGAACGTTACGCGGAACGTTACTATTTTTCATGAGTGTTGCTGGTATTCATCAATTTATAAAACGTTATCACGTCAAAAAATGTTTCCTCTCTCTATTCTCACTCATCTTTAGCATACAAAATAGTATATTGACATCGAGGTAGGTAGGTCGGCGAAAATGTGCTTAAAGGCGATTGAATTAGATAAATCTATTTGAGGACACAGAAAACAAGGACGTGGAGAATTTTGTTTCAATTCATAATATTAACTTTCTTCCACTCCGCCGCAGGACATACAATATGGCTTGGGAAGTAATAATCTAAATTGTAATAAGCCGCGAAAAATTTAAATAATTGATTTCATAAAATTCAGTATCGACTTTTAAATCACGAAACTCAATATAATTAATAAAAATCCAAATTTGCTTGACGTAGGGTGTGCGAAGCCAAAACGAATAAGTCATCAATGATACAAGTAATCAAGTGCTGTGGTTTAAAATTCAGATTATTCACTATATTTGAATTATTGACGCTACAAGTCGGTTCAAAATATGACAATGTCCGCACATGTTTGTGGTGTGACGTCAATGTAGCATTTATAGCGTGAATACGGTCTTCAAGAAAACGCGGTAGTGCAGCGTGTGTGCTAACGTCAAATTCAATTGACCAATCACGGTAGTGTTCCATTCTCTAGGTTGACCAATTGTCTTTCGCCATTTGATGGTGATGTATCAAAACAAAATTTTCAACGTTTATTGTTCAGGGAGTAGATAGTTACGCAGTGTTTTGCTTAGTTGCACTTAGCGACTTAAACGTAAATCACGATTTTAAACTTCATCAAAATACTTATACTTAGCAAAAATTTACAATCAGCTGATTTGTCTGACATTAGCACACAAAAGTGTACAATTTGCGGTTTATTTTGGGTATCGTGTATATAACGTTATATCGGTGAATACAATTTTACACCGGGCGTATTCACTGTGAGCACTGTATTCAAATACTCCGAAAAATAAACCACAAAGTATCAACCATAGAAGTAATATGTACTTGTACAAAGTACATATTACTTCTATGGTATCAACTGATTCTTTTTTAGGAAAAATCATAGTACCTACATAGTGTCGATGCATTCGCACCAGTGTTGCAAACAAGATTTTTAAAATTCCTCCAAGATTGATATGAATTCCCGCCAAAAATCAGTTTAAAATATTTTTATGTGTCAATAATAGCTGTTTAATTTCTAAAGATATTATGGTTTTACAGGCTAAAAACAATTCATTGAATATTTACCAACCGTACATACTTATAAACTAAATAAAATAGGCAAATACTATTTACAATATTAAATTAGTCAATCCATCTTTCTCTACTTCTCAATTCAAATGTAAACCTATTAATTGACAATAATTAATTATGTATCATCGTGATTTTCAGTGCTACCATGTTTTTTTCCCGTTTACGACGTATCCAAAGCAGTTAGATATGATAGAAAATCCATTATGTTGGCAGCACTGCAGTGCAAGTTCTACCGAATGATAAATTTCACGATCGTCAAATTCGTCATATTGTGCGAGTAGAGTACCGAACTCAGGTTGCAATCTTTTGTCGATCACATGCGAACGACTGTTTTTACGTTTTTATTGTGTAATTATATCTGCTGGGTTATACTGTATTTTTATATAGTATTTGGAGTGGCGAACGGAGGCTGGTTGTCCACTAATCATCGATGTCAATCGAGATTAGCGTACTATTCGCATTACGTATCACCTAATGACTATAACAAGTTACTGTGGCAATCACGTGACAATGCTTGACCAACAAAACATAACGTGGCCGGATTAAGTACCTATCGTATCATATTAACGTTGCTAGAGAGACAACTCTGTCTAGTCCCCAGTCAAGGGTGTTTTGAAAGCACACATATTGTGTCTGATCGAAGTCTATTGTGTCGCTTTGGAGGAATGGCCTGAAGATATTACCAAAAGGTTTAAAATGGTTACCAGGTTAATATTTTACCATTATTACAAAAGAAGAAACACTGATAAGTAAAATAAAAACAGGTACTCCCAATCCATTCAGTACCTACTGAAAATTAAAACAATACTAATTTATTTAGGTGCAAACCCAGAGGTGGGTGGGAAGGGGTTGTTTCCCAACTTTTGATTTTACTCACCCTTTGGACATTTATCGATAGACACACAATTCTGCTCATAATCTCGTGCATACCCATCTCTGCAATAACACTTCTTATTGCATTGGATATTGACAATAGGACAGTTCGTCTTATTCTGAGTAGCCAGGTCCGCACACACGTTGTCGCACTCGGGGCCGCACGAATAATACTCATTTGCACCTATACATTGATCTGAAATATATATGGTCATTTTATTTATTACGTAGGTTACTTTGAGCGCTTACAGTTGATTCTTCAAAGAAACATAGATTCAAGGGAAATGCATTGCTTGCAGAAGCAGGAAATACTAGTTAAATAACTTACGATCGTGGGACAACTTAAGCAAATCAAAAGCACCCGGTCAATGTTCAGAGTTGATGTGTCAAGGGTACAAAATCACCTTGATGATCGCCCCGAAAAGGAGATGATTTATGAGTTTTAGTAGTCATACTGCAACGCTACCACCAGCAGCTCTAACGAGATACTAACTTTCATCTGTCTAGTAGGTTTCATTATATAAAATCAATGGGAAGATAGTAGAAATTATATCAGAAACCATTTTATTTTCTTGTAAGACCAATACTTCTACTATCTTTTAATGCGAAAGCTTGTATATTATGTTTCTTGCTTAAGCATGCCATTATATAAAATCAATGGGAAGATAGTAGAAATTATATCAGAAACCATTTTATTTTCTTGTAAGACCAATACTTCTACTATCTTTTAATGCGAAAGCTTGTATATTATGTTTCTTGCTTAAGCATGCCAGAACGGTAGAACTGATTGTACGATATTTGGTACTTATATAATTTAGATTCCGGAAAAGATATAGAATATAATCTTATAAGGATAGGATTTATTAAATAAACCAGCCAATTGCGAGTCAGACTCGCGTACGAAGGGTTTCGTACCATTGATATTTGGTACTTATATAATTGAGATCCCGGAATAAATTATAGGATTTATAAATAAACCGGCCAAGTGCAAGTCAGACTCGCGTACGAAAGGTTCCGTATCATTATCTATAAAAACGGCAGAAAAATAATATCTATTGAATGGGAGCCCCCTTAAATGTTAATTTTATTTTTAAGTGAATATGTAAATATATATTCTGTGAATATTTTAAGCGCCTACCGGTTGCCGTTATAATATCGAGCATAAATGAGACCAAAAAAAAAATACGTTTGTTGTATTGGAGCCACCATAAATGTTTATTTTATTCTGGTTTTTAGTATTTTTTGTTATAGTGGCAACAGAAATACATCATCTGTGAAAATGCTGTCTAACTATCACGATTCATGAGATACAGCCTGGTGATAGACGGACGGACAGCGGAGTCTTAGTAATAGGGTGCCGTTTTACCCTTTGGGCACGGAACCCTAAAAATATAGTCACAACGATTTCAATCGACTAGGTAATCGGTTGCTACTATCCACCTACTGAACATATTTTTTATAAGGCTTTAGCTATAGCAAAATACGACCTACAGTAATAAAGTAATCTATACAACAAGAAGAATAATTGATAGTTTTAGTCGACTAACCACATTGCTCTCCGGTGATGCATTCATTTATTGAGTTTTTGAAATATCCTTTTTTGCAGACACATTTCATTTGGCAGCGCTTGTTGGTCTGGAGACAGTTAAATTGGATGCCGCGATTGGTGCAGCTCATTTCTGGTGGACATTCATGCACGCATGCGAGTTCTTCATTAGGTGCATTGCATTGCGGTGTCTCTGAAATAAATTATTTTTATTACTTTAAAGAAACTAATAACCTTAAATGACATAGCTAAAATTCGTAAATAACTATAACAAGAAAGCTAATTATAAGTTTCGACTCATAGTAATAATGCACATAATGTATATGTACATAATGCACAATATTTATAAATAGACCAATTAGAGTTTTTGGGCTTATTTTGTTGAAAGTCCTACGTATGTTTCATAGACTTCCGGGACTGATTTAGCTACTTAAGCGTTGTTACAGCTGGCAGAACTACATCATATGGGGCATGTTATTGGCTAAAAGACTTGTATCCAAAGCCGTAATATTATTGAAAAAAATGGGGCGTGGCATGTTTTTGCTAAATAACTATAAAACAAAAATGCGTCATGGCATGGACGATTGGTAGAATGAGAAAAAAGAAAAGAGTTACAGAGTTGAGTTGAGCATAGATTATACCATTATACCTAATATACGGAAAGATTTGAGGTTAGTTTTATGTAAACAAAATAAGAAAGTGCAATTTTTGATAATTGGTTACGATTAAATAGCCAAAGAAGAAATAGATTTTGTTGATTAGTCACAAAAGTTTATTTAACATTTTTTAAATACAAATTTAGCGCACTATGTGGGCTAGATGGAAGCAGTTAGGTTCGCCGAAAGTTTATATCAAAGTGTTTCCACGATTTGTATCTCTCTGTACGAATAATTCTCGTACGTTAGTCAAAATTCGAAGAAAGTATTGCAACGCTGTTTTCGGTTGCCACAACGGACACCAACCTCTATTATGTAGAAAACGACATGATACAAAACAAGAAACTTTATCAGACCGAACAATACAAGACTGCAGTTCTTTTACGAATAGAACACATACTTGTGGTGACCTCAGGATAGAAAATGTGGGTTTAAAAGTTACACTTTGTGGCTGGGTCCAATTTTCGCGACTTTCTAAGTTTCTACTACTTCGAGATGCATATGGGTTAACGCAATGTGTTGTAACTGCTACGAAGTTCAATATATCTGAAATACCATTAGAAACAGTCATAAAAGTAATTGGAACAGTTACTCCCAGGCCCAAAGAAACAATAAATTCTTCTATGGCTACAGGTGAAATAGAAGTGGTTATAGAAAATTTAGAAGTTTTAAACGCAGTTGATAAGCTTCCTTTCAACTTAAGAAACTATCAAAAACCTAAAGAACAATTGAGATTGCAGCATAGGTACATTGACTTACGATTTCCAGAAATGCAGCATAATTTGAGACAGCGGTCAAACATGCTACATGGTATGAGGAGATTTTTAATTGAAAATCATGGCTTTGTTGAAGTTGAGACTCCCACACTTTTTTGTAGGACACCAGGTGGTGCAAGGGAGTTTGTGGTGCCGACACATCATGCTGGGTTGTTCTATTCTTTAGTTCAGAGTCCACAGCAGTTCAAACAGATGCTCATGTCAGGTGGTGTAGACAGATACTTCCAAGTAGCAAGATGTTACCGAGATGAGACCACAAGACCAGATAGACAACCTGAATTCACACAACTTGATATTGAACTTTCTTTTACAAATTTAAATGGGGTACTGACTATGATCGAAGAGTTGCTATACAGTACATTCATCAAGCTCTTACCGAAACCACCATTTAGACGAATGACCTACAAAGATGCATTAGAAAACTATGGAAGTGATAAACCAAACTTAACTTACGGACTCAAGCTAAAAAATATAAAGTATTTATTTTCTGACCAAGAGACTAATCCTAATTTTGGGGCTTTTGCACTGCCGTATCCTGAAAAAGCTGGAAAACTATCAGCAAAATATAAAGAAAAAATTAGAGAATTCAGCAAGAAGTATAATACAAAAGTAGTTTTAAATGAAAACCTAATAAAAGACCTAGGATCTGATGTATCAAATAAAATCTATGACATTGTAGGACAGGAAAATCATGTTATAATATGCCTAGGAGTTTCTGAGAATGCTTGTCAATGTTTGGGGGAAATACGTGGACTGATGGCATCAATATTGACATCAAGCAAGCTGTTGAATATTGATGATAACATTGAACCATTATGGGTTTTAGATTTCCCTTTATTTATCAAAGGCGAAACTGGTCTAGAGACATGTCATCATCCATTTACATCTCCGCATCCAGATGACCTTCATTTACTTGATAAAGAGCCTTTAAAAGTCAGATCTTTAGCTTATGATTTAGTTTTAAATGGAAATGAAGTAGGTGGAGGTTCTGTTAGAGTTCATAATGCTGAACTTCAAGAAAAGCTCCTAAGAATGCTAGATATTGATTGTTCAAAGTTGTCCCACTTTTTGAATGCTTTGAAATGTGGTTGTCCACCACATGCGGGTATTGCTTTAGGCATTGACAGATTGGTGACTATTGCATGCAATGCAGAGTCCATACGAGAAGTGATCGCTTTTCCGAAGTCCCATGATGGAAGGGATCCTTTGTCGGGAGCACCAAATGTGATTTCGGAAATTGATAAAAAGTATTACCATATAGCCACTGTTAATTGATTTAATTTTAATTACACACTTGTAAATGTATGTGATATATTTTAAGATTGTAAAGTGATTATTAATTAAATTTATGGAAGTTATTTAATATTTTGATAGCTTTATTTAATGATCATCCAAGCAACCCGAATGCCTCAGTGAGAGTTTATGAAAAAATGCCTAATCAACAATAATGTTACATTCACACAACAGTTCAACTATGGTAATATTCAAAAAGTGTTTGCTTAAAAAATATTTTTACAAAAACCTAGCATAGAAACATATAAAACATACTAGGAATACAAAAACCAGCAGCACAAAAATCAAGCCTGAGTCGTTTTCTCTATGTCAGTTGCTACCTTATTACTCAAGAAACTAAGTTTTCAAGTCACAAGTAAATGTTACCTTATAGGCGTGGATGCTTTATCTTAGACTGCATTGTTACAATATCAGGTGAGATATTAGTCAAATGCATGACTATATTTAAAAAAATAATTGAATATAATTGGTAGTATTAAGGTACTTATACCAATTATTTATTTTTTCTATTGGTTGTTTGGATAATTTAGTTTCTTTTGCATATTTCCATAGCATGTAGTTACATGGGGTCATAGTTTTAACATCTCATTTCTAAATATCCCTATTTATAAATGAGTGGATATTGTACATAAGCTGTTGGTTTTCCAATAAATAAATGCCCCGGTGTGATTGTGTGTGTCCATGCCTCCCGCGATATAGAGAATCCTAGTGCGGGGTCTGAGTGAAAAAAGAAAAATTAGTACCTAGTTTTAGTTTAGAAAGTAGTAAAATTATTTTTTTGCCATCTTAATTTTGAAGATATGATGTCGAATAGCTAGTATATATCTATATATATTATATAAAAGACCATGTCACTGTGGAATTGCATTTATATATTTCTTGAAATTGTTTTAAGTTATCTCTATTCTTACCTGCATTACCAGTACATAGCACAGCGAGACAGGAAAATAACAGATAAAAATACGCGGAACGCATCTTGCGTGAGCACTTAAGTTGTTTTGCCGTGATTGAAGATCTTACTTCCTTATATACCAATAAAACTATGGTTGTGGCTGTGTAGCAAGTTGACGTCATCGCAATGATATTCGCATCTTGTGTGGTGATTGGGCTTAGTTAGGGACATTACCTACCCCAACAGAAATAAATTGTTACTACCTAACCTTTACCTTTCTAAGTATGTACAGTCGGGGTTTCTCTACGCGATCGAATCATAAACGAAGAAATCCGTTGAAGAACGAATAATGAAACGTCACCGATATAGCCCAGCGGATTAGCAAGTTGAAGTGGCAGTGGGCAGGGCATATAGCTCGTAAAACTGATGGCCGTTGGGGTCGATGGCAAGCACAGGATAAGACGGTCACGTCCTTGTGGAAATGATTGAGGGAGGCATATGTCCAGCAGTGGATGTCCTATGACAAAGAAAATGGTTTCCAGTTTTGAAAAAAGTTTATTTGTTAATAAAGTAATTATCTGATAAAGAAAGAGATGCACGGGAAAATAAACCTTATTGTTTTATGATGTCAAATGTTCTTCAACCGTACTGTGGAAGACGATATACTATTATTTAACTGACTATAGGTACCTAAGCTACAGAAATATAAGTAGTAATTCACCTACTGGGTGCTTACCTAGATAAAATTATTCTGAGGTGGTCTTGACCAGGTGAAATCTAAGAATTAAAAAAGATAAATCGTTTATTTTCTTCAATGTAGCTCCTAAACCCATAAGATAAATTAGTTTGTAAGACAAACAACTAGTTTCGTGGATGCGCACATTTATTAAACCACCCGTACTCCTCTAAGGGGCGGTCCGAGAGGGGGGAGGGGGTCCCTCCCACAAAAACGTGAACATTTTATTGATTAATCTCTTAAATTGTTTAACTTCGATAGGGATAGGACTAGCGATAGGAATAGAACAAGAAGAAGTAGCAGGTGACCCTACTCAAAATCTTTGTCTCTGTCCGGACCTGCCCTCTATCCACAAAAGATATATTACTAGCCTTTATTGCTGATAATAAACAATGATTTTACACACAGTAGTAAATTGTTTTAACTTAAACCTAATACATCGGGTTTCCCGATTCAGTGGTCAGCGTATCCAGTGACACATAGGCCTCCTCCAGCTGCTTCCAATCTTCTCTATTGGTAGCTTTTCTAGACCAGATCGTCCCTCCAATCATCTTGATATCATCTGTCCATCTTTTAGCTTGTCTGCCTCTTTTTCTTTTGCCACCACCTGGCTGCCATTCTGTTATAATTTTAGTCTTTTCCATCTGCTTTCCCTTGTCATATGTCCTGTCTATTGCCATTTTAATCGTCTTATGGTAGCTTTTCTAGACCAGATCGTCCCTCCAATCATCTTGAAATCATCTGTCCATCTTTTAGCTTGTCTGCCTCTTTTTCTTTTGCCACCACCTGGCTGCCATTCTGTTATAATTTTAGTCTTTTCCATCTGCTTTCCCTTGTCATATGTCCTGTCTATTGCCATTTTAATCGTCTTATGGTAGCTTTTCTAGACCAGATCGTCCCTCCAATCATCTTGATATCATCTGTCCATCTTTTAGCTTGTCTGCCTCTTTTTCTTTTGCCACCACCTGGCTGCCATTCTGTTATAATTTTAGTCTTTTCCATCTGCTTTCCCTTGTCATATGTCCTGTCTATCGCCATTTTAATCGTCTTATTTTCTTTAGTACGTCTTCCACCTTTGTTGTAGATCTAATGTCTGCTGCTCTTTTGCGGTCTTTTAGCGTCACCCCCAACATACTCCTTTCAATTCCCCTTTGACACGATCTTAGTTTTAAAAGATGTTTTTGAGTTAATGCCCTGCCTGTCTGCCACAAAAGATCATCAGAACTTACCCTCAAATCAACTACTGCGTCTCTGGTCCTCCATCCCTGGCCAATGATCAAGTTCAGCAAACATGCCGGAAAATAAATATATGACAAGCCTGTTTTACCTTCTATTCTTCATATAGCTCAGTTATGGCGGTCGCCGGGGCTCAGTCGTCAGTGGGTTGACTTCTAGTCCGTGGGGACCGGGTTCGAATTCCGGCAGGGGCAAACATTTATGCGATGAGTGTAGGTGTTTGTCACGGGTCTTGGATGTTTGAGTGCTGTGATTGATAGTGAAGTGAATGATATGATAAAGATATACATTTGACGCTGGTAAACGATCGTTTCTTCTGTTTTTTTATTCCGTATAGGTATATTGTTTGACCACTATCTCACTTGATGGTCAGCGAAGATGTGGTCATCCATACCAAATTTCATCGAAATGGTGCATCTGTTTGGGCGTGAAGGAGTAACAAACCTACAAACTTTCATCTTTATAACATTAGCGTGATTAAAACAATAAATATTTTGGAATCATATTTTTACCTGGACATTGGTCTTCTAGGATACAACTGCCATTATCAGCCCTCAAAGTACCTTCAACACAGACGCACCCTTCGTTACATGAAGCTACTTCTAAAGGACATTCTATTTCTTGACCTAATTGTGTACAGTTTTCACCACGGCATAGAGATTGGGTACAGTTTGAGAATTCTTCGTTTTCTGGACAGAGTCCGGCTGAAAAGGCATCTCTATAAATTACAAGTTGTTTTATATATAACATACTAATAGCGCCCCGCGGCTTCACCCGCGTGGATTACGGTTTTCACGCTACCTCAATTATCCGACAGGAACTATACTTTTCTGGGATAAAAAAACTAGAGGAAGAAAAACTGCATAAAATGAATTTATTAACGTTATTATGTGTTTTTAAAATATATTAATTGAGGTGCATATTAAATGAGCTTATGTGCGCAAAATAAAATACTAAAGTGAAGTCTGCAATTAGAAATTAGGATCAATCATTATTTGTTATCCCATCCCTATCCTACTAATATTATAAAGGCGAAAGTTTGTGTGTATAATTGTTACTTCTTCACGCTCAAACGGCTACACCGATTTCGATGAAATTTGGTACGTATATAGATCAGATCACGGATTAACACGTAGGCTACTTTTCATCGCGAAAATAATTTAATTGGTCCTTTGGATAAGAAAATAATTCGAAAACCTCTGTTACTCCTTCACGCTGTCACGGCTGGACGGATTTTCATGTAATTTAGAGTGGAGATAGCTTATACCCTAGAAAAACACACAGGCTACTTTTATCCCGGTAAAAGTATAGTTCCCGTGGTATAATTGAGGTAGTGGGAAAACCGTAGCCCACGCGGGTGAAACCGCGGGGCGCAGCTAGTATCTTATAATTATGACTATTTCGGTACACATTTTTACCTGGACATTGGTCTTCTGGGATACAACTGCCATTATCAGCTCTCAAAGTACCTTCAACACAGACGCACCCTTCATTACATGAAGCTACTTCTAAAGGACATTCTATTTCTTGACCTAATTGGGTACAGTTTTCACCACGGCATAGAGATTGGGTACAGTTTGAGAATTCTTCGTTTTCTGGGCAAATCCCGGCTAAGAAGAAAGAAAAGAAGAAAGAAACCACATTTATTCAAGGTGTGCGTGTCTTGACACATATTACACAAGATATACATACAAAAACAATATAGAAAGAACATAATAAAGTAAAGTAGGTATACTAAACATATTAAGACATGTTTATATTAATATAAAGTGTTTTTAGGACGTTTAATTATTATTCTTGTATATTCATAACTTACGGCATTCCTGATAAGGTACACAAATCCCGTCTTCTCTACGCCAATAGCCCTGGATACATCTGCATTTTGGGTTACATTCCAACACGATACCAATTCTTCCGAAAATGGGACAGCGGCCAGAAGGGGTAGCTTGGCTACAATCGTCGCGTGGACAAATTGGTGGACATGAAACATATTCTTCATTAGGTCGTGCGCTGCAGTCGAAGGGAGCTAAAGGGGTAAAAATTTGTTTGATTTAGTAGATCCTTTTGAAGCCATGACAGCCTAGCTTTTAGGCCGTCGGCTGTGAACTTCACAGACACTGGTTCGGTACTTATCAAACGCTTTGAGCTCCCAACAAAAGCAACACCTTTATCGAATTCACATCGTGGTGGTTTTCCAGTATCTTCCTAGCTAGCTATCACTCTCAAGCTCGAAAAGCTCATCAAACGAATAGTATTAGGCAGTTATTAGCCTTGAGACCCTGTAAGCATTCTTGGTCTAGCGTATGGTCAGAGACGGTGTGGTCAAAGGTCACATTACCATTGACCAGGTAGACCTATGACCTATTGTTTTATTGGTAGACAGATCTAAATTCTTATGCAAAATAACATAAGTATGATTATTTATAACTATTACTTAAATGATGTACTTTCGGAACAGATTTAATAATTGTAAACTCTTAGGCTTCCGGGCTGTTTGGCCGTGGTCTATGTGAAACTTGTGTTCCAGACGTTTCGTCGATCACTGCAGTCGACATCTTCAGTGGTTCAGTTCCAGGCGGCGACAAGAGCGTAGAACTCTCCTTCGCGGCGTCTTCATGTTTAGGAGCGATCATATTTCAGTGTTGGGAGCGTTGGCTGTCAAACTAACGGACGCTGATTTGATCCCCACAAACGGCTCAAGCTTCCCGCGAAGGTAACACTGCTATCAATTTACCAACATGGTGGTAGGGCACCTGCAGATGCCTTTATTGTTAGGGCACTTATTTTGCCATATGGTATATAGCCTTAAATGGTGTATCTCTACCAGTCTGCTCCGATTTTAGGTACCTCGGTTCATTGATCCAAAACGGCGGCAATATTGACTGAGACGTAAGGAACAGGATAAATGCAGGCCGTATCAATTGGAGACAGGTCTCAGGGACCATATGCTATCCGCGGACGCCCTTAAAACTCAAGGAACTCATTCATCAAAATTTATATGACCATAGTGAGACTTGTCGTAATGTATGGATCTGAATGTTGGGCAGCAAAAGAGGTCGATGAAAGAAAAGTGAATGTGGCAGAGATGCTCTTGTTGAGATTGATGTGCGGTCTGACTAAAATGGATGAAACAAGAAATGAGTGTATCAGAGGAAGCTTGTAAGGAGCACCGGTGACTGATAACTTGAAAGGCAATAGATTAGCTTGGTGGACATATCATAAAGAGGCATGAAGAAAATATAACAGAAAGAGCCATGCCAGAGTGTGTCCTGAGATGCGAGAGAGTGATGCAATAATTAAAGAATCTTGAAAGCAAAAAGAGATAGATATACATTGCTGCGTTGGATGTTGATCACAGGGTGCCTGAAAGTAAATTACGTAAGCGACAAACAAGAAAATAATTAATATCATAGAAACTATGACACTAAAACTGAAATCCTTTTTTATTTGACTAGTTATTATGATTGCCTAACAAGTTGTATAAAAATGTGCTGATAATCTTTTTATACTTTTGAATTAAATCGTAATAAGTGTTTGGGCAGAGCCAACTTCAGAAAATAAATCTATCGAGAAAAGTTACACCAATCGTGCTTCTGTTTTTTAATTGACTAGAGGCGTAGAGGCGAGGCGACTGTTAGGCGTAAAATTCAAAACTATACCTTTTCAGGCCTTTGAGAGAAAACGGATAGAAAACGTAGATAATTCGTAAATATTTTTATATATCACCTTAAGGCATGGATGGACTGTGTGAAAAATGATATCTTTATGAAAGGTATGAGCACTGATATGACTAATGATAGAAGAGAATGGAAGAGGAAGACATGTTCGCCGACCCCACCTAGTGTGGGATAAGGACAAGCAGAAGAAGAAACTTTAATATGTAATTCAATAGAGTATTTGCACTGTATTGTATTGTGGTGTATTGTATAGTAAGCTAAGTAAATTTGAATGAAATATCAAAATCTCCGTTTAACTATTGACTCCCGGAATACTTACGACAATCTCTGGTTGGTATACAAGTTTTATTATTATTATCCCTTTTGAAATTAAACCTGCATTTGCATACTGGTGGTCCACACGTGGGAGGTGTCGGGTCGGTTATGGAACACGTATTCGAATCCTCACTTGTAGGACAAAAATCATTGCACATTATTGGGCATTTGTCGACCGTTTCATTATCGTTGCATATCAAGATTCCTGAAAATATGTTAGATTTTTTATAGTTTACTAGCTGACCGGGCGAACTGCGTACTGACTAACAGTCGATTCTTTGATTATTTTGCTATCGGGACACCGGGTTAGCTAGATATAAGATAAAAAAAGTTGATAAGTCAACAATTACATTATGCCAAAAAAAAAGTCACTCAATTGTTTTGCCTTCCCGGAACCCCTCCACTGACACTTAAACTTTATGGTATGGTATTAAAGTTCAAATTAACTTTTGAGTATCATTACGAATCTTTTGTATGGGAATATAGAAAAGTGTTGTTTTTATAAATTTAGGCAATTAAAAAAAAAAAAATCTTGGTAAGAACCATCCTCGTAACCATCTCCATATTATAAAAAAAAAAATTAGCAAAATTGGTTCAACTGCTCGAGATTTGCGCATCACAGCAGCACATTCAGTGATTCATTTTTATGTTATAAAATAGATGTAGCGTTTGACCACTATCTCATTGGATGGTCAGCGACGATATGGTCGAAGAGACCACAGCGTTGCACATCACGCTAGAGCTAGAATATTTTCTAGCTCTCTGGTATGAGACCTGGTGTTCAGGTAGCAACCTGAACACACTATTGTCTGTACACTGTACCCAAGGTAAATACTACTTTTGCAACTAAACATTTTAACTAATATTTTTTGGGCCCTTAACGGGGGTTAATAAAGGAACAAAATAATAAAATATTCTCTATGAAATAAAAACGATAAATTTTGGCAAATTAATTGAAATGGATAATCCATTTCAATTAATTTGCCAAATTTTATCTTAACGCAAACAGAATTAACTTCGGCACTATGAACTTTATTTATTATAAATTATAATATAAACATTATGCTGATAAAACTTTATCTTAAACTTTCCTTAACTTCAACTTTTTCTTTAACTTTCAAAACAAACAGCCTCCCAAAGATGCACTTATAATAACTCCCAAATATGTTTATAAATGCTATGTTACTTTAATTTTTGAGTTCATTTATTTACCATTTCAAGAATATACATTGTTGAAATGGTAAATAAATGAAAAAAAAAGAAATGCCTTGTCGAAAATAAACAATCTGATAAACGCTTTTGGCTATTTCCTAGATTGGTTTGGAGGATTTAGTGCCATCCTTCTATACATATCTACTATATATCACGATATTTTATCACCGTGGTAACGCTTGGGAGGTTATGTGGGCTCTCTCCTCTCTCCTATACCCCGGCATACATCCCTCACCTGAATTTTCAAGGTCCGCAGAGAGTGTCCGGACACCGCCGCAAATGCGGTGCTCTTCGCGTTCCGAACCATATCTCCCTTCTACAGGATTCCATGGAACTCGAACGCTCAGGCAGAAAAGAAAACTCTTCCCGGACCTCTCGGCGGGTTACCCCGTCGAACACTAGTTTTAAAAAAACTAGGGAACGATTATTGAAACGGTTCCGCTGCCGGGTTACCTATTTTATTATATATTTGCCTATGCTTTGTGCTTTAGTACATCTGCTATTACAGAGGTTCATTACCATCACATTGGTCTTCGGGAACACAGTCACCAAGACTATTCCTCAATGTCCCCTGCTTGCATACACAACCAGCTTCACATGACCTCTTAGCGAAGTTCAAACACGGTGGTGAATTTCCCATTTGAGTGCAATTTTGCGTTCTATTTACATTTTGTGTACAATTAGAGTATTCTTCGTTTGTAGAACAGATTTCAGCTGAGAACATAATTAGGAAAAACCATTTTAATTAGCCAACTAGTTCTACATGCTTTTTAATAGCAGTACTATGTGAGATTTTTTTTTTATCACACTCAGCACCCGCAATAGGATTCCCTGTATCGCGGGAGGCATGGACACATACAATCACAGCACACAAACCAAGGTTGTCTGGAAGAGATCGCTAATAGCGATAAGACCGCCTGTTGTTACACATCGCTATTTAATGTAATCTGTTTCATTGTATTATTTTAAAATGTGTTCAATAAAGTGTATCTATCTATCTATGTTCTAACCCGCATGGAGCACTCTAGATCAAATATTAATTATTCTATCTAATTGTTTGCATCAATAACGATCATTGCATAATTATCATCATCATTATCTGTTTTTGGGGGTAGTAGCACTTGAGGGTGGTAGCTTGCATTTAATGGACAGTACCCCACCATTACGCTGTGGCTTTGATTGAGATGTCTAGTCTACACTAAAAGCCAAGGGTAGGGTGATCCCTACCCTTGACTTTTATAGCTATAAATAGTTCAAAAGTTACTATTAGCAAAATATTGTGCGCATGGTACCGACTTCGACAAGAAATTTCACATTTTTGAGTGTTGAAGTCAGTTTCATTTTTAGGTAATGTTTTTTTTTCACTCCTTTCAGTGACCTTTGCTACTCACGGGATCAATTGTCATTGTGTATGTTCACCGATTTCTTCACGTTCAACTAGGAAGTCCCCCAAGTAGATGTAACACTTTTGAGCTATTGGAGTGTAACTTAAAAATAGTTTGACCGATTTTGATGAAATTTAAATGGGATCACACGGGAAGAACCAGCTATCAAATGAAGAAAAGTATCATCAAAATAAGTTCAGTTTACCCAGTCGAATTTTCTGAGGTAACAAACATATAAAAAACAACAGAAAAATTGAGTACCTCCTCATTTTTTGAAGTCGGTTGAAATATCTTATGATCTTACGAAGACTTCTTATTATGAACTTTGATCACTAGTGATTTTAACTAAAAATTAGTGATTCTTTGATGCATATTGATTTCATTAGAACCATCATAATCATCATCATCATCACAGCCATAGGACGTCCGTGTGGCACTCGGGGACTGCCACGGTAAAGCTATTGCATAGCATTTTTTATCAACTTATTCAATTAATATATTAATCACTTATGCAGTAACGCCGATACAACCAATGCCACCTAGAGGCGAGTTGCTGAACTAAACAGACAAACGTGATATTTCAAAAGTCATTAAAAGTTCTGCTATTCATCGATAGATGGAAAAACTTAAAAGTATCACCGCTGTGCCGGTCGGAGTGGGGGGTGTTAGATTATTTTCGTTACGGAATTTCTGGATTTGGTCGCCTCGCTCAAGGCCCGCGATAGAAGCTATGCAATAGCTTAATAAATTAAAATAATTAATTTAATTTAATTTGACTGAATATATATTTGACGTTTTTTAAGAATTAGGTAGGTAATTATAATTTCTTTTAAACGTGTTTTTAATGTATGTAACAAATGCACATATTGTATGTTTACTATGAACATAGATGTTGATACAAGTGTATTATCTAAGATCAATATTATGTTCACAGTCTAACAAGCTATCTAAATCTGCATAATTATACCTATAGTTCAGCCATAGAGCAACGCAACGGGCCGACTGGAGGGAGAAGCCATAGCGATTATTCCAGATACAAAATAGTCTGTCGTTTCTGGCGGGGGGAATGTGCGTGGCGCACACTTTCTCAGACTCCCACACACAAAAAAATCGTCCGTCACTACGAAACTCAGACATCAAAATTCAAGCAACACATTACCAATTTCACAAATAGACATAGACATTCTGTGTTGTGTTTTATAGTACGCATAAGACCGCGTGGACTTATACTTTGACAGAGGGGAACGCCTGCGTATGACTCTCCCTCCAGTCGGTTTCTCTTTGTGTTCAGCGCATTACCCACTCCCGTTCTTTTCATTCTCTCAGCCATGTGCGTCCACTGCTGGATATATGCCTCCCCCATATGGGGGGATTTGCCAATACTCGCCACGCTTGGCAGGCGGGTTGGCGAGTGCAGGATGATTTCCAATCCTCAGAAGGCGCTGCTGCCCACCTTCTGGTACGTGATCCCTTAGCCAACTCTTACGGCAGCCGCGAAAAGAGATGGGGGAGTACTATTCTAGGCCGGTACCGCCACGGCATCCACCCACTCCCGTACCGAGGCCTAATGACAAGCTAGGTGATTTTCTTGCAAGGATATTTAACTAATACTCGAGGCATTTTTCAACAAGTTTACATGCCTCGTTATAGTCTCTATATAAACTGATTTAATTTAAAATATAATTAACTCTTTTTTCGTCCAGTTAAGTGACATTAAAAGCAAACTCAGTGATGTTCCTGCAAGGACTGTCTTTCAATACTCACGGCATTTTTCAATCGGTATACACACTCCGTTGAGGTCTCGCTTATAATTTTGGATACACTGGCATTGAGGTGGACCACAAACGGCCGGAGAGATGCAAACTTTTTTATTTTGGCCGTTAACATTTTTAGGGCAGCTGTCGTTATCGCAGCGGTTGGTGCATTTATTTAGCATTTCGTTTACTCCACATTTTGCTGAAAAAAGTAGAGTTAGAGTTTGAAAAAGTTGTACGACATGTGTTTCGCCTCTGCACACGTGTTCTTTTTTTTTCTTTCTTTCTTCTCTTTTTCTTCTTCTTCTTTTCTTTTTTTTCTTTTCTTCACACATTCGACATGTGCAATTGACGAACGTAATATGTGACGTCTGGGTGTAGGAGGAAGGGAATTTTTCTAGAAATGTTCATGCCAGGCTGCTGAAGAGTAGGTAATATGAAGCTCCCAATTCTGACATTATATAATACTACCTGCTCACCCTGACTTCGTCCGGGTACATAGTATAATTACAATCTGTTGATCCCGTTGGCGTTTTGATCCCAATCTTCGTTCTCCTACTTATAAACTGCCCACCTGCTACAAACGTTAGGTGGTAAAAAAATTTGCACCCAAAATTTCAAATCCCGCTTCACGGAAGCGGTATTTGAAATTTTGGGTGAAAATTTTTTGCCCCGGGGCAATTAAGATCCTGTGCAAACCTTTCCCTGACAATACCAAAAAAGCAAAAAATAAAATTTGGTGCTGTCGTTCTATTATGCTCTTACATGCATTTCGATGATTCATTTTTAAACCATTTTTTTTTGTATATATAAATTTTCCGAACTACTATAAATATAATCACTATACGTTATCTATATTATACTATACTATATCTGTCTATACGTTTGTATATGTATAACTTTATTATTGGCTTTTACATATATTGTGCCGTGGGGTACCGGCTTAGAATAGTACCCCCCCATGTCTTCCCGTGGGTGTCGTAGGAGTCGACTAAGGGATCACGTACCAGAAGGATGGGCAGCAGCGCCTTCTGAGACTCACATTCTGTACTGCGCTCGCCAACCCGCCTGCCAAGCGTGGTGAGTATTGGCAAACCCCCCCCTATGATATTACAAAATTCGACCAGGCCCCCAGTCCCCGGCAGCTCCGCTAAAGCTGGCTCCGGTAGCGGCCAGTGTAACGGTGGAGCAGGGGGTGCGAAGAATCCCCGGCAGACGCACGGCTACCACTCCCTCATTAAACGACCTCTGGCCCTGGTAACACATAACGTAAGAACTTTGTTGGCAGACGAGAGGATCGTCGAGCTGGAAGAAGAAATGAGTAAGTTACACTGGGATATCCTAGGGTTATGTGAAGTCCGTAGAGAGGGTGAGGACACCATAACCCTTAAATCCGGTAACTTGCTCTACTACCGGGAAGGCGACCAAAAGTCCCAAGGTGGTGTCGGATTTCTCGTTCGCAAGTCCCTCACTAACAACATCATTACCATCGATAGCGTTTCGAGCAGGGTGGCATACCTAATACTCAGAATATCTAGTAGGTATTCGTTGAAGGTCATTCAGGTATATGCACCGACCTCGAAACTCGGAACCGATGAGGAGGTAGAGGCTATGTATGAGGACATTAGTAGGGCCATGCATACCTCTAAGACCCATTATACTGTTGTTATGGGGGACTTTAACGCAAAGTTGGGCAAAAGAAGTGATGGAGAGTTGAGAGTGGGGCAATTTGGTTATGGACAACGGAACCCCAGGGGACAGAGGCTGGCCGACTTCATGGAGAAAGAGGGACTCTTTATGATGAACTCTTTCTTCCAGAAGCCGCCTCACAGGAAATGGACCTGGTTGAGTCCTAACGGTTCCACGAGAAATGAGATCGATTTCATCATGACCACCAAGAAACAAATATTCAATGATGTCTCTGTGATCAACATGGTGAAAACCGGTAGTGATCACCGCATAGTAAGAGGCATATTGAATATTAATGTTAAACTTGAGAGGTCCCGTTTGATGAAATCCACGCTCCGGCCTCAAAATGTCCATATTCAAAACCCCGAGAGCTTTCAACTTGAGCTATCCAATCGCTTTGCATGCCTTGAGAACTTTGCGTCGGTGGACGAGACCAACAACAGGCTTGTAGAAACTGTCCACGAAGTGGGGTCTAAGTTCTTTAAACCCCGCCGTACAAATGGACCTCAAAAACTCTCCAGCCATACCCTTGACCTCATGGCTGAACGACGCTCGTTGCAACTGCAATCATCCGATGACGCTGCGTCGTATAGGCAGCTCAATAGACGAATATGGAAATCCTTGCGACACGACATCCGTACCTTTAATACAAATCGTATTAAAGATACGATCGAACGGAGAAAAGGCTCCAAAGTGTTTGCAAGAGACCGGTCTATTGGGCAAAGCCAGATGACCAAGCTGAAGAGAGATGATGGCAGTATAGCGTCGACCAAAGCAGAGGTGCTTGGAGAGATTGAGAGGTTCTATGGACAGCTATACACTTCGGTCGCTAAACCTGTTGATAGCTTGGCCAAAGACCCAAGAGCCAAGCTAACCCGACACTATACCGAAGACATCCCGGACATCAGCCTGTACGAGATTAGGATGGCTCTGAAGCAGCTTAAGAACAACAAGGCGCCGGGTGACGACGGAATCACATCAGAGCTTCTGAAAGCGGGTGGCTCACCGATACTGAAAGTCCTTCAGAAGCTCTTTAATTCCGTTGTCCTCGAAGGTTCAACGCCGAAAGCATGGAACAGAAGCGTAGCGGTGTTGTTCTTTAAGAAGGGTGACAACACATTGCTTAAGAACTACAGACCCATTTCGCTTCTGAGCCATGTTTACAAGCTGTTTTCAAGAGTCATCGCGAATCGTCTCGAACGAAGGTTTGATGACTTCCAGCCTCCCGAACAAGCCGGTTTCCGAAAAGGCTTCAGCACCATAGACCACATCCATACGCTGCGGCAAGTTATACAGAAGACCGAGGAGTATAACTTGCCCTTATGTCTAGCGTTTGTGGACTATGAGAAAGCCTTTGATTCGATCGAGACGTGGGCGGTGCTTGAGTCTCTCCAGCGTTGCCGTATTGACCATCGGTATATTGAAGTGTTGAAGTGTGTGTACAATACCGCCACCATGTCGGTCCGAGTACAAGAGCAAATTTCGAAGGCGATTCCATTGCAACGAGGCGTGAGACAGGGAGACGTTATTTCTCCGAAACTGTTCACTGCCGCATTGGAAGACGCCTTCAAGCTCTTGGAATGGCAAGGATTCGGCATCAACATCAACGGCGAGTACATCACTCACCTTCGGTTTGCCGACGATATCGTGGTCATGGCAGAATCGATGGAAGACCTCAGCACGATGCTCGAAGGCCTCAACAGAGTTTCCCTAAGGGTGGGCCTTAAAATGAACATGGACAAGACGAAAATTATGTCGAATGTCCATGTTGCGCCCGCCCCCATACCAATTGGGAACTCGATTCTCAAAGTTGTTGACCATTACGTCTACCTAGGACATACAGTCCAATTAGGTAAGTCCAACTTTGAGAAAGAGGCCAATCGTCGAATTCAACTCGGCTGGGCAGCGTTCGGGAAGCTACGAGACGTCTTCTCGTCCAAAATACCGCAATGCCTGAAAACGAAAGTCTTCGAACAGTGTGTGTTACCAGTGATGACTTACGGAACCGAAACGTGGTCTCTGACTATGGGCCTTCTGAGCAGGCTCAGAGTCACACAACGAGCTATGGAGAGGGCTATGCTCGGGGTTTCTCTACGTGATCGAATCAGAAATGAGGAGATCCGTAGAAGAACGCAAGTCACCGATATAGCCCAGCGGATTAGCAACTTGAAGTGGCAATGGGCAGGGCACATAGCTCGAAGAACTGATGGCCGTTGGGGCCGAAAAGTTCTAGAATGGAGACCACGGACTGGCAAGCGCAGCATAGGACGGCCACCGACCAGGTGGACAGACGACCTGACTAAGATCGCAGGCAAGGGCTGGATGCGGGCCGCTTCCAACAGGTCCTTGTGGAAATCAATGGGGGAGGCCTATGTCCAGCAGTGGACGTCCTATGGCTGAGATGATGATGATGATGATGACATATATTTTAAGGTTATTTTTCGTTGATCCATGCAAGTTAGTCAAACTTGCATTTTTCTATATTATGCGTTAAGTTTTGCCTTTACGTTTTACTTACCGAAATCAGATTGAGGAAGTTCTACGAAAAGGCCAGGTCAAGAGCGCCCTAAACCGACGCACTTGAATTGAAAGTTCTGGCATGGCTCGGAATCGTAGCATTTAGAAGGTTGTGCCTACGAGAAAGTGGCGTGAATTTATGTATATATGTTTTTTTCACCTTTTTGTTTACCGTTATTACGAAAAGAGCTCGCACACGATGAAGACGAGGAGCTAGCTTCCGAGAATCCTCCGGTGGAACTTGCTGATGCAGAACTTCTGCTGCTACTTCGAGTCGAGGCATCTATAACAAAAATAATAATTATTCTGCACAACTTCTCGAAAATTATTTGAAGGATAAAATTCGGTTACTAGTGGGGCTTGAACCCATGACTACAGAACACCGTCCTGTCACTTTGCTATCTAAGCTACAGTAGCACGCCTTCCGAATTAGTCCTTCCTTTTACATCTGAGAGGTTGTTGTTAGCGCCATCTACCTTTAGTTGTATGAACTATTAATAGGAAAGATAGTTCACCAACATCACAGTTGATATTGTATCAAGCGAACGCACCATACCCTTATTCTATTCTGAGTTGTATGCCTCATTAACAACATACTAGGCGGAATTTATGTTCAATTTATTTGAAGGAGAAAATACTAGAAAATTGTGATATAACATGTTCGGAAGCAAGTAAAATTTATTTATGTCTCTTTCTCTCTCTGCTATGGGGCGTCCACTGCTGGACAAATTCCTCCCCCATATAGGGGGGTTCGCGACCGCAGTATGATTTTCAATCCTCAAAAGGCGCTGCTGCTCACCTTCTGGTACGTGGTCCCTAAGCCGACTCTTACGGCACCGACGGGAAGAGATGAGGGAGTACTATTCTAGGCCGGTACCACCACGGCACTGTATCCGAATTTATTTATGTAAGGTTCTTTAATGAGTAAAATTCTTTGGAAGTGTTTGTATTTCCTGGCCATATTATACAATTCCTAAATGCTACTAGCACGTAATAAAAATGAACATTTTATAAAATAAAGCATAAAACACAGATTTCTATTTATAATGGTTTGCGTTTGACCTGTATTTCGCTTAGTGGTCAGTGACGATGTGGTGAAGAGTGGAATCATGCTGGGCTTAGAATGTTGACTGGCCCTCAACTGTCAAAGGACAACTTTGATCCTCAATAATACACTGTTTGGTGGTACTTTTTCATACTGGATGGTGGTAGCTAGACAACGCGAAAGAAAAAAAAAAAAAACAAATCTGAATATGAAAATTTCCAACATCTTATTGGCATATTAAGGTTACTTAAGATAAATATCATCGCTTAACATCAGGTGAGACAGTTGTCAAATGCAAGCTTATAATATGTAAAAAAATAACAATAAATAAAAAATGAGTGTTCAATAAAAATATTATTTAAAGTTCACGATTTAACCATAATTGTTTATATAAATGGCCGAATCGTGATAATTGTTACCTTATAGTTTGATAATTATACATACAAGTTAAAATAATTAAACTAGCTAACCTAACAAACGTTGTTCTGCCATTTAAATAATAGAAATGTCAAAATAACACGACACTTCATTTAAACTATTTTTGCTCATACAAAAACCCTTAAATCGGTAAAAATGAAGGTTGGGGGTAGGAGGGTGAAAAGTATTTAACGACCAATTCTCCAATTCCAATTCCAATTCTCTCTACCAAATATACATTTAAAAAAAAAATTGGTTGTCTGTAAAGTCGGCTTACGGACGATAGATTTACGTGATAACGTCATAATCATTTATGACTTTAACTTTGACTTTGACTTTGATTATTTTATGTAATACAAAACTCAGGTGGAACGTTACGCGGAACGTTACTATTTTTCATGAGTGTTGCTGGTATTCATCAATTTATTATCACGTCAAAAAATCAAGCCAGACGTTTCGGAGGAGTTGGATTACAAATTCTGTGACATGAGGTTTTTATATATAAGATAGATTCCTCGGACTTAGTTGATAAATTCAAACTTAGAATACCCTTTCAATATCCACGCAAACCGCTAACCCCGTTTTTCCCTCCATTTCGTAGAACAGTTTGAAGAGCCAACTCTCTAGTTCTTCAAATATACAGACGAATAAATGACAATAGTAATTGATTTGATATAATTGGCGATTCCATTACTAAATTTACTAAAATGCTTTCTCGGAATCTCTGAGTCAGCGTATGACCAATATAATTAACACCTTATGTTTGATTTTTGAAACCGATGGCGTCATATCGTGAAAGACTGTGTCTTGTAGTGTGGATCACGACCTTCAGTAATGAAGACAAACGACGCAAGGAGGAGGAGGAGGTTTGATTTTTATTTTATTTTATTATAGTATTCCATGGCATTGCTGACAACTGATATATTGTATAATTAACTAATGCTAAGATTTGAGCCATTACTAATATAAAAAATAAATATTTGATAGAAAATTATATTTTTTATAAGCAATCGTACTATCGTATAAATTGACATAACTATAATGTTATTTTACAAATAATACTATTTTAAAAAAAAAAAATTTAAAATTTATTTATTTACATTCACACAAGGTCTTCAGGTCCCAAACCAGGCAGAGCCTGTACTATGATAACCTGATGACTGATATATACTTTAACACATATACACACCTAGACGCAGGTCAAACAGACATGTTCATGCACACAAATGTTTGACTTGTCCGGGAATCGAACCCGGGACCAGCGGCTCAGAAGGCAGAGTGCTACCAACTGCGCCAACCGGCCAGTCAATAATAATAATTATATATAATTATTGCAAGTGGTATTTCCCTTCAATAATTAGTGCATTAAGCAAACCTAAGTTCACTAGATATACAGAAGATACATCATCATCTCAGCCATTGGACATCCACAGCTGGACACTAGCCTCCCCCTTTGATTTCCACAACGACCGGTTGGTAGTGACAGAAGATACATTGTAATGTAACTATTCTTAGGAAATCAAATAAATATAAAAAAAAATTGATGAAAGTAAGTACTCATTCATCTCAGCCATTGGGTGTCCACTGCTGGACGAATTCCTCCCCCAATTGGGGGGGATTGCCAATACTCGCCACGCTTGGCAGGCGGGTTGGCGAGCGCAGTATGATTTCCGATCCTCAGAAGGCACTGCTGCCCACCTTCTGGTACGTGATCCCTTAGCCGACTCTTACGGCACCCGCGGGGAGTACTATTCTAGGCCGGTACTACCACGGCATCCACCCACTCCCGTACCGAGTCCTAATGACACGCTACTATTAAGTACTCATAAAGTAAGCTAACTAAACATACCTATATTGTTCGTACTTACTATTATAGAAAAACACAGCCCTTTGAAAGGGTTTTACAGTACAGTTATTGAATAGGTGCATCGTCACATCATTTAGCACCTAGGTGCTATTTTTTTATACTGTATAGATCGGTTGACCACTATCTCACTTGATGGTCAGTGACGATGTGCTATTGCACCCAGTAAAGGCACCCACTATGTAAAGGCTAAATTAACAAAACGAAACGCACAAAGCGTTTTGCTTCCGCTTTCTTAATGCGTACTGCCAAGGAATGGAACTTGTTGCCCGAGTCTGTGTTTCCCGATATGTACAATCCTGGAGTCTTCAAGTCGCGAGTGAATAGGTACCTTCTAGGTTTGCGTGCTAAATCCTAGACAACGTCATCACTTAACATCAGGTGAGACAGTTGTCAAACGCAAAGTTATAAAAAAAAACGCACATAATATATCCATTGTACAAACAAAAATATAAAGAAAATGAAAAAATATGTAAAGAACATTTGTCTTACCTACACATAAACATATAAATACAATAACGCTAACACTGGTATAAAATAAACTACCCATCTTTGCAAACGTTTAAAACCAAATGGTTCGCAAATTACAAAGTAATTAAAAAGATAAACACACATTATAGTCCGTGAGCCCGCTCCAAAATTGCCCACGTCATATATGATTCTTTTATTTATTTATTTATTAACATTCACACAAGGTCTTCAGGTCCCAGACTAGTACTATGGTTACCTGATGACTGATAAACATACTTATATACATATACACACCCAGACACAGGTCAAACAGACATGTTCATACACACAAATGTTTAACCTGTCCGGGAATCGAACCCGGGACCAACGGCTCAGAAGGCAGAGTGCTACCAACTGCGCCAACCGGCCAGTCTGTAGTAACTGATATAACGATAAAATGCATGGCTTACGGCAATGATATTATATGTAGGTGTTATACAAAATACAAAATATTTTATTGACATAAATATTACATTCCATTTCTTGAGTCCATAGGCTCCTGAACTAGAATTACTGTGTTTCAAAAGCCAGTAGCTTCTCCCATGACCCCATGGAGGGTGACTGTGACCCAGCTATACAGGCTCATGAGAGACCTAGTGAAGGGAACAGAGAGTCACTACGGTAACACCGGCGTAGAGTAGCAAGCCTATCGGTTTTCTATCGGGTGCATTTCGGAGAATGTGCACTGGAATTGCATAATCTGATTCCACCATCACCTTTCTATCATCGGTCGACTCGACGTACGGCAACTCGCCATCGCTATATGGTAGATATACCACCTATACGCACGAAGCGTTTTGCTTCCACTTTCTTAATGCGTACTGCCAAGGAATGGAACTCGTTGCCCGAGTCTGTGTTTCCCGATATGTACAATCCTGGAGTCTTCAAGTCGCGAGTGAATAGGTACCTTCTAGGTTTGCGTGCTAAATCCTAGACAGCGTCATCACTTAACATCAGGTGAGACAGTTGTCAAACGCAAACTTATAATAGTTAAAAAAAAACTTTAAGCTTGTATGTATTCTTAATCTTGTATGTATATATATGAGGCTCACGGTCGGAAAAGATGTGTTGATCGAGGATCAGGAAATTATAGCTCCTAAAATCGGCCGAAAATTTGAGAAAATCCTCCACTTCTTTTATCACTTACTTTATGTTAGGTCTTTGTTGAAGCTAATCCGCAGTATTTCCTTATTTCTTGTTTCTTTTTCATGCATTAATTAATACTACCTTAATCAATTTATGTTATTCCCTGATGTTTGCATTTTTATGTTTCAATTGCATTCAGTAATTTAATTTATTTTGATATTGATATAAAAGTATATATATAGGACCTTATTATTTATTATATCAAATATATATATATATATGTAATTATTCCTCACGTTTGTGCGTCACCTAGGTTCGGGCTGAAAATCAGCGCTGTAGATTCCCCTACAGCAATATGCTGAGCCCGGACCATTTTAGGCATAACTGTACATGACAGCGATCTTTGTTTCTATGTTATTTATCTGTTATTGTTTTGACCTATCCGTGTTTTGTAATTGTATGTTTTGTGTAATATTTTAATTATTTGTTTGCTGTTATGTTATTGTTTGCCTTAATAAATGATTTCTTTCTTTCTTTCTTTCACTTCCGGTCAAAATGTTTAGGTTACATTTACGTCATGTGAAATCAATAAAACATACGTGTCATCATTTAGACCTATAATTGTAGCGCAAGTGAAAATAAATCCGTCAGTTCTGAAATGGCCGGAAGTACTTGACAGACTATGCCAAAGATGGTCACTTTATACCTTTTCCTACGTCATGTGACATCTTAATGAAAATGATTATAAACGTTTTCAAAATAATAGTGTCTTTAAGAATAAATCAATCTGCTAAGCCAAATTGTTTTTTAACCGGAAGTAAAGGATTTTCTCCGTGCCGTGGTGGTACCGGCCTAGAATAGTACTCCCCCATCTCTTCCCGTGGGTGCCGTAAGAGTCGGCTAAGGGATCATGTACCAGAAGGTGGGCAGCAACCCTTCTGAGGATAGGAAATCATACTGCGCTCGCCAACCCCCGTGCCAAGCGTGGCGAGTATTGGCAAATCTCCCTACATGGGGAGGCATATGTCCAGCAGTGGACGACCTATTGCTGCTATGAACAGGATTTTCTCAGAATCTTAGTAAATTTTAGGAGCTATAATTTTCTGATCTTCGCTGAGCACTACCTTCCCGGCCATGAGCCATGCATTTTATCATTGTCATATGACGTGGGCAATGTTGGAGCGGGCTCACGGACTATTACTGACAATTATACTGGTTATAAATTACAATAGTTTTATTATATACATTTTATTTTATTGCTAAAACCGTTAAGTTTGTAGTCACAACTGGCACAACACGATTCTGTAATGCCATTTGTATTGTTAATTTTATCTATACTAACCTATAAATTATAAAGAGGGAAAGTATGTGAGGTTGTAGTGTGTACTGAGCCGATTATGAAAATTCTTTAACACATAGGTAAGCCAACTTATTTGTGAGTGTAAATAATATACAAATACAAAATGTTTTATTGACATAAATATTACATTCCATTTTTTAAATCCATAGGCTCCTGAACAAGAATGACTGTGTTTCAAGAGCCAGTGGCCTCTCCCAGTGTCGTAGACTACTTTCCATCATCACAATCATCATAATCACCACGCTGGTGAAACCTCGGCGCGTACTGTATCTATGGTTTTAAGTTCATTTGTTATTCAATGGTTAGATCTATCTTCTCAATAAAAAAAAAACAGATAAAGGCCCCAATTTTGTTTATCACTCGAATTAACTAAAATTCACTAACATTCTTCAAAATTGAAATAGCTTGTAATCTGTTTACGTTTAAATGTGTGTTGTTTTGTGTCTTGTTTTTGCTACTCCACAAACTGGATGTTAATATTATAATATGTTTTAAATTGTATTAAAAAGTTTTTTGCCTGAATGAGATTTAATATTTACTAATTATGTTACTTTGTTATTCAATATTTCTCTTTGGCATGATATTGTGTTATTTTTTGAATATTTTACTTTTCTCTGTGTTAGTATAATCATTATTTTAAGGTATTAGATTTTAAGGTCATTATAATGGTAATGTAACTAAGCCGTTCGTCTGTACGTGCGTGACGTCACCTACCGGCCCAAACGGAAGACCAGCGCTTGTTGTTCACAACCAGCACAACGCTGAGTTTGGGCTGATTCGTAGCAAAAAACTGCAAAACTTTGAGCTGTTTTACTATCGTAGTAATATCTTATGTAATAACTTTGTATTTTTTTTTGTTACGAATAAATATAATTCTATTCTATTCTAAATTCAAAGTCATATGACTGCATACACGCTGTTACTAATATTAGACGAGTTTTAATTAATTGCTGGCCAATTGCGGGTAGATTTAGTAGACACCAAATAGATAGCGACATACATAATTTATCTAAAACTACTCGCAAATCTTATTTGTGTTGTTAATGATAAGTGTCAGACTTTGTCGCAACCATACAATAACTTATCTTATTTTTCAGTATTATAGTTTAGTTAAATAAGTGAATCACTAACTCACTACCGATGACACCTAAAGCCTCCTTGTAAAAAAAAGCATATGGGTCGAATTGAAAACATCCTCCTTTTTTGAAGTCGGTTAAAAATGGTTATTTACAACTGTCTCACCTGATGTTGAGTAATGCTGATGACCTGTTCTAAAATGTGGCACGCAAGTCTGACGAGTGTACGCGAAAAGACCCAGTAGAATCAACATGAACTGCTTAGTCTAGTTTCTTTATGACCACGTCTTGGTGACACAATTTTGTCAATCATGTGTCTGCAGGGCTTTGTATCAGACAAGGCCTGTGCTAATGTGGCATTTGCTTTGGCAAGCATCCACTTGCATATGAAATCTACGACTACTCGAGGGCATAGACAAGAAACAAATAACTTTGTTTGCCAAAATTGATCAAAAACTAATTCACACAATTCGTTTTTGTCGAATTGTTTAGATTGTTTCAAACTTCGAGGTCATTTTAAGATTAATTCATAGTAAATGTATTTTATGTGCCGTGGTGGTACCGGCCTAGAATAGTACTCCCATCTCTTCCCGCGGGTGCCGTAAGAGTCGGGTAAGGGATAACGTACCAGGAGGTGGGCAGCAGCGCCTTCTGAGGATCGGAAATCATACTGCGCTCGCCAACCCGCCTGCCAAGCGTGGCGAGTATTGGCAAATCCCCCCTATATGGGGGAGGCATACGTCCAACAGTGGACGCACATAGCTGAGAAAAAAAAAAAGAAAAAGTATTTTATACAAGTGTTACTTCGATATATCTAAGAGTGGTTGGGTAATTTGTGTTTAGCGAGATCAGGTTTTTGACGTGATAACGTTTTATAAATTGATGAATACCAGCAACACTCATGAAAAATAGTAACGTTCCGCGTAACGTTCCACCTGAGTTTTGTATTACATAAAATAATCAAAGTCAAAGTCAAAGTCAAAGTCAAAGTCAAAGTCATAAATGATTATTGTCTGTAAAGTCGGTTTACGGACGATAGATTTACGTGATAACGTCATAACTTATTATGACGTTATCACGTCAAGACAATCAATTTTTTTTTTCTTACTATAAGCTTGCTTTTGAGAACTGTCTCACCTGATGTTAAGTGATGACGTTGTCTAGGAAAAAAAAGAAACAGGTGGGTTGGCGAGCGCAGTACGATTTCCGATCTTCAAAAGGCGCTGCTGCCCACCTTCTGGTACGTGATTCGTTAGCTGACTCTTACGGCACCCGCGGGAATAGATAGGGGAGTACTATTCTAGGCCGGTACCACCACGGCACCGGGAAGGAGTTACAAACATACAAACAACCAACGACAGACAAACTTTCGTCTTAACAAAATTCTAAATTCAAAATATTTTATTTGTGAAACACAGGTTTATACATAATATAGATTTCAAAATAGTCTACTTAGTGCAAGTTGTGACCAGCCATATCGCCATACAAATAATAATGGTTGTCATATAAAGTAGTACAATAGCCAATAAAGTAGTACAATTACAATATTAGTGAGTAGTGACATAAGTAATGTGATGACGAAAACTTGCATTTTTTTGCATTATTTCTGCTAATTCGTAAAATGACAACAAATTATATTATGATACGTTTTTCATTAATATTTGAAGAACTGCAAAAATGGAGAAAGCGACTCGTTCTTGTCTTTTGAAGCTGAAACAAACAAAAATACAGTTAGCAAACAGTTATGTACTCATATAATTATTATGTACTTAGCTAGAATAATGCCACATCTTCAGAATACAAATGGTAGTTTTGAATAATCTATGTGAACACATCACGCATACATTCATATATAAATGAGGCGTCTTCTATAAAAATAGAACTAGTTCGAAAATACTAACTAGATGGCGTAAGAGGCATATAAATTTACTAGTCATAGTCAATTGAAAGAATAATTAAGGAAAAGAAGACAATTGAGAGAAGCGACGACGAAGAACGAGAATATTTCAGGATCGAAAATGAAACTATAATCCTACTAATATTATAAATGCGATAGTTTGTGTGTATGTGTGTATGTTTGTTACCTCTTCACGCTCAAACAGCTGCACCGATTTCAATGAAATTTGGTATAGAGAAAGCTTATACCGTAGATTAACACATAGGCTTATTTTCATCATCACCATCATCACCGTTTTTCATCACCACGCGGGTACAAACGCGGGGCGCAACTAGTGAAAATAAACACTTGAGTCGCACTAGTAAGAGGGAACATTTGTCATTGATATCTTGACAGTGACAAAACGAGTTTTCAAACTATATAACGCCATCTATTGGGTACTTTTATTACTATTAGTTTCAACTTTTTTGAAAACGCCTCATTGAAATACCCATGTGTATCTAAAGTACCGACATGTGGCAAAAATGCTAGTCTGTATTTTGCTCATTGAATCATCATAGCGTTGTAATGCGGCTATTAACAACTTCGTCGAAAATGCAGGATTGTTTTTGGATTGGAGCCAATTAGCAAATAGTGTATAGTTCGAAATATAATGTGACGAAAGTCTTGAGAAGTTGGTCATCGTTTAAAATGTTGAGGGGAAAAAGATCCCGCGGTTGTTATCCAACGAGATGGACTCACCGAATCCAAGACCACAGTAAGGGAAAATTAAAAAATCAACAAGTGCCGAAGATGGCCGCCACCTGAAATAGCTGGGAAAAACCGTGAACGCTACCGCAAACACGTCCCAGTGATCACGACCTTCAACCATGAAGTCACCAACTACTGAGAGAATATAGTTGAAGGGGCTGAAGACTGAGCCTAACATCATGACAGTGGATGGGCCATGTCATTCGGATGAAAGCAGACAGAGTCGTTAAGCATGCACACCTGGGCCGAACATCTGGCCGACGCCCTTTCGGACGCCCCAGATATCGCTGGTCAGACGAGGTGCAAAAGGATCTGAATGGCTGGAAACATACCGCGCTACAGAGAGATCAGTGGCGTCCTTTTTTTTTTTTAACATTCACACAAGGTTTTCAGGTCCCAAACTAGGCAGAGCCTGTACTATGGTAACCTGATGACTGATATATATACCTAAATACATAGTTATATATATACTTTTATACATATACACACCCAGACACAGGTCAAACAGACATGTTCATACACACAAATGTTTGACCTGTCCGGGAATCGAACCCAGGACCAGCGGCTCAGAAGGCAGAGTGCTACCAACTGCGCCAACCGGCCAGTCAAGCCAGTCAGTTCTTTGCTGACGGAGGCCAAGATCCACTTTGGGGTCACTGCGCCTTCGTAATAAGTAAGTATTTTTTGGACTGTTTATGTTTACTTATTAATATGGGTAGAATTCTTTTAATGATGCCTAATTGGTTCTTCGGATGCAGTGTTCAGCAAGCTCCCTCCCACACATAATATAATCAGGAACTATCTATTGCAGCACAAACACAAACAATTTACTGAACCGGACGCATTTGGGGGAGAAAATAATTATCGTTACAATTGTATTTATCTATCGTTAGTGTGGTTACTTACGACATTGGTCATATGGTACGCAGACTCCTTCTTTTCTCCAATATCCTTTTATGCAACGACAAGCTGGCCGGCATTGCACCACAACCAAAATATTTCCAGGCAACGGGCACCTTCCATCAGGGGTAGCTTGCGAGCAGTCGTCAGATGGGCAGTAAGGTGGACATGTCACCGACTCCTCGTTCGGACGAGAACAAGGGAAGGCAGCTGTTAAGTTAAAGAACATATATGTAACAATGACATTAAGTAAATACAAAAATAAAGGAATAGTAAAATATATATTTTTTATTTATTAACATTCACACAAGGTCTTCAGGTCCCAAACTAGGCAGAGCCTGTACTATGGCAACCTGATGACTGATATATATACTTATATACATATATACACCCAGACACAGGTCAAACAGACATGTTCATACACACAAATGTTTGACATGTCCGGGAATCGAACCCGGGACCAGCGGCTCAGAAGGCAAAGTACTACCAACTGCGCCAACTGGACAGTCAATATATGTAACAACAGATGTTACAAATCGGTTATGAACCAGCGCTGGTCTTACGTTGGGACTGGTTTGTGACGTTTCGGAAGTATATTTACATAAAACCTACTGTTAAAAACCTCAGAAATAGTTTTTTTTTTTTTAACATTCACACAAGGTCTTCAGGTCCCAAACTAGGCAGAGCCTGTACTATGGTAACCTGATAACTGATATATATATACTTATACTATACATATACACACCCAGATACAGGTCAAACAGACATGTTCATACACACAAATGTTTGACATGTCCGGGAATCGAATCCGGGACCAGCGGCTCAGAAGGCAGAGTGCTACCAACTGCGCCAACCGACCAGTCAGATATTCATGACGTTTTAATTATAACTATTTAAATGCTCTAGGGATTCTATTGATACCGGATCCTTGCCATGCAGGTATATACCAGGGGTCGGCAACTTGCGGTTCGCGAGCCTTATGCGACTCTATCCATAGTCAGTTATGGCTCCATAATAATACATACCCAGAAACCAAACAGTTAAGTATCAAAACTTTTGAAATTCATGCAAATTAATTCATGAGCGAGTACTATGCGAGTACACCCGGGTTTTGAATGCACCGCGCCACACCGCGCCGTTCTACGGCGCTATGTCAGTCAAAAGTGTATTCAAAATCCTACTAAAATTATAAATGCGAAAGTTTGTGTCTATGTGTGTATGTTTGTTACTTGTTCACGCTCGAACGGCTACACCGATTTCGATGAAATTTGGTATGGAGATAGTGTGTACCCTGGATTAACACCTAGGCTACTTTTATCCAGGAAAAAGTATAGTTCCCGTGGGATAATTGAGGTAGTGGGAAAACTGTAATCCACGCGAGTGAAACCGCGGGGCGCTACTAGTATTATTTATTAGGTGGAAAATTTGGTGAATCGTAACTTTTGGATTTTTAGTCTGAAAATGTTGCCGATCCCTGTTATATACAGATCAACCGAGCAGTAAAAATGCCGAAAAGTATAATTAACGCAAGTGTGATATAAATCATGGGTAGGTATTAATTTTGACTGGCCGGTTGGTGCAGATGGTGGCACTCTGCCTTCTGAGCCGCTGGTCCCGGGTTCGATTCCCGGACAGGTCAAACATTTGTGTGTATGAATATGTCTGTTTGACCTGTGTCTGGGCGTGTATATGTATATAAGTATATATATCAGTCATCAGGTTACCATAGCACAGGCTCTGCCTAGTTTGGGACCTGAAGACCTTGTGTGAATGTTAATAAAAAATAATAATTGGGTAAACAGAGACCTCAAAAGTACATTTTCGCATGTTTACTGTTAATTTTGTTCTGTGTATCGTGATTCCATTTTGAATAGAAATCGATTCAACTTAAGATTAGCTAGGCGTTTAGCCACTATATCACTCGATGTTCAGTGACGATGTGGTCGAAGATGTAATCACGCTAGATCTAGAATGTTTACTGGAGTCTCACGGACTGCTGCTTGACAGTATTATACACACAATGGATTTGAAGACAGTTTTTCGAACTTGAGGTTGGTGGCTACCAAAGTGAGCTCCAGGCAGGCAGGTACTAAAAAAGTACCCTACCACAATACTGTACGTTTTATAACGGCGTTAATTTCAGCGGAAGCTCAACCCGTTGCTGGGAATCAAACCAGCGTCAGTTTGACAGCCGACACTTCCGCCGCTACAGCATCATCGCTGCAGTGGATAGTCAGTGTTTTCTTTGAACAACTTACGGCAATGCCGCGTGGGTATACAGGTCCCATTCTTGGCTCTGCTATGGTTGAAACCGCACTTGTTGCCCGGTGTTTGAGATCCAACAGACTTTTTGCAGGAGTGATTATAATTCTCACACGTAGGGCAGTGTTCGACATCGCAATCTGTTGGGCAGTCTGCACCCAAAGCGACATCGCCTTTAATCTCTGAAAAATAAGAGAAGTTTTTGGGTTTCCTTCTACTTAAAAAAAAATTGGTTGTCTGTAAAGTCGGTTTACGGACGATAGATTTACGTGATAACGACATAATCATGTATGACTTTGACATTGACATTGACCATTGACCATTGACCATTGACCATTGACCATTGACCATTGACCATTGACCATTGACCATTGACCATTGACCATTGACCATTGACCATTGACCATTGACCATTGACCATTGACCATTGACCATTGACCATTGACCATTGACCATTGACCATTGACCATTGACCATTGACCATTGACCATTGACCATTGACCATTGACCATTGACCATTGACCATTGACCATTGACCGTTACGCGGAACGTTACTATTTTTCATTTTGGCATTCATCAATTTATAAAACGTTATCACGTCAAAAAGTATAAGAAATATGATTAGAGTGAAACTGAGTGACAGAGTAAAGAATAGTGTGATAAGGAAATAATTTGGTGTAAACGAAGATGTATTGAATAAGGTTGAGAAATAGAAGAGAAAAGTATGTTAAGATGGTCATGTAGAAAGAAAAGACGAAAGAAGATTGACTAAGCTGGTATACATGGGTGAAGTGAAGGGCCAGGCCAAGAGTAGTCTAAGCCGACGCCCACGTATTAAAGGTCTGATGAGCGTGGATGAAACGAAGGTATATTGTGTCGGGATCGGAGCGATCGCAAAGATTTGCTCTCTACGGCAAAGAGGCGTGAATGTATATAATATGTATGCATTAAAAAGGTTCAAGTTCAATTTCAAGTTCATTTATAGTTATTATCATTTACAGTTATTATAATTTATAGTTATTATAAGTTCTTCAAAGGGTACATGGTAGTTTTGGTATCCCTAAGGCCAAAGGTTGATTTAAAGATTAATTTATTAAAGAGCGTTTGATCGATGCGACGCGTGACCAAAATGCTGGCACATATTTGGTTCAACGAATCAGCATTGCAATTCAACGTCGCAATGCTGTTAGCATTCTGGGCACGCTGCCAGCCGGTAGCGGGTTAGAGCATTTGAGTTATCTATAGGCTACCAATAGCTAGTGGATTGCTCGAATGTTATTGTAGTAGCTGTAGTATTGTAATTAGTATTTTATTTTAATAAAAGGTTGATACGCTCTGCTACATATACTGTAGTATAAATATATATATATATCCATTGGATATATATATATATATATACTAGCTGACCCGGCCACGCGTTGCTGTGGCCATGTGGCGCCATCTATTGATTACTTACTGAACCCAGTCGAAAGGTATCGATATCTGTTAGAATCATTTGGAGTTAACAGATAATTGTGACTGTCAAATAATAACAGACAAATAATTAGCAATAAATTAAAATTGCGACTATAATTTGAGATTTAAACTATCCTATCTCTCAAGTTGGATCGAACTGCACATGGTGTGCGAATTTTATTATAATCGGTTAAGTGGTTTAGGAGTCCATTGAGGACAAACATTGTGACACGAGATTTATATATATTAGATATATATATATATATATATAAATATATATCCATATATATAAATATATATCCATATATATATATAAATCAGGACAAGGAAATGTTGATCGCTGCACGGTCCGCAGGAAACATCCCGTGTTGCTGTTTTATTGTTTTCGCATGTTCCATCACCCATATTACAACTACCCGTGAAAACCTGTAATTGACTTTCTATTAGTAAACATAAGTATTTAATATATTGTACATAGGCTGTTGGTTTTCCAATAAATAAATATACAATTTTTTTTTTTTTTTTTTTTTTTTCTACATTCACACAAGGTCTTCAGGTCCCAAACTAGGCAGAGCCTGTACTATGGTAACCTGATGACTGATATATACTTATATACATATACACACCCAGGCACAGGTCAAACAGACATGTTCATACACACAAATGTTTGACCTGTCCGGGAATCGAACCCGGGACCAGCGGCTCAGAAGGTAGAGTGCTACCAACTGCGCCAACCGGCCAGTCATAGTCATAGTTATATATGATGACGATACCCGATAATCACATATCAGGAAATTCCTTGATTCTACATAATTTATTCCTTCTTCCCCGTTCCATCTACGAACGAGCAGCCGGATGTCAATGTGACATCCGCTATGAGTTATTTATCTTCTCATACAAGCGTTTTCCTTTCACATTAATCATTACGTCAAATAAAATTACAACACTATACAAAACATAAATATGAATCTTATATTATGTTCAATAAAAACAAGTTTTTATTTTCTGGTATGTATACTATAGTATTTATTTGAGCTCATGAAGGTTACATTGTTTCTGATGCAGTTGCTAAGAGATAAAACAAACAAACAAACAAATAAATCAAACATACACACAACTAACTCGTAATAATACGGGTTAAAGTATGAACTTGCCAATTAAAATACAATCTCGTTTTTTTGTATGATTTAACATATTTATTTAAGCTGGCCGGTTGGCGCAGTTGGTAGCACTCTCCCTTCTGAGCCACTGGTCCCGGGTTCGATTCCCGGACAGGTCAAACATTTGTGTGTATGAACATGTCTGTTTGACCTGTGTCTGGGTGTGTATATGTATATAAGTATATATCAGTCATCAGGTTACCATAGTACAGGCTCTGCCTAGTTTGGGACCTGAAGACCTTGTGTGAATGTTAATAATTAAATTAAAAAAATTAAAAAAAAATCATAATATATACCCTCATTATCCATCACATGTCATCTAATTGGGAGTTCAATTATGCCTTTAAGATAAAACTCTGGGGATCTAGATTGACAAACTGTGTAATATCATGTTGTACTACCTCCCGGGAAGAACTAAAGTTTTGAAGCGATGCAAGCTCAGCGGGAACAGCGTTGGCTGTCAAACTGACGGACACTGGTTCGATCCCCAACAACAGTTTGAGCTTCCGGTGAAGGTAATACCGTTATCAAATCCCCAGCATGGTGGTAGGGTACTTTCGAGGACCCGCCTGGCTAGCTACTTATACTATATAATGTAAATCCTTTTATTGGCTGTAGGTTTAGATTAGGTCCAAAAAATGTTAAATTAAGAGCTGTGGATTTTGTTTAAGAAATAAATAAATAGCTACCGCCTTCAAGTTTGAAAAACTGTCACCAAACACATAGTGTGTTCAGGCAGCAGTCCTCGAGAGCCAGTGAGTATTCTAGGTCTAGCGTGATAACATCTTCGATCTCATCGTCACTGACCATCAAGTGAGATAGTGTTCATACATCTATACAGTATAAAAAGATCACTTGCGTTATCATGGAGGAATTGTTTTTTTTTATATTAAACTATTTGAATTATTCTATCAAAGTATGTACCAGTGTGTAAGTTGTTATCTATGCGCTTTCGTCATACTATTGGTAGTTCATCGATTCCTTTACTGGAAAAATTAAGGAAGCGAGAATCAGTGAATCTATGAAGACGGTTTTGACAGCCTTATGGGGATTGAATTTTTTTCTCTGCGAGAAGTTCTCGAAATTCGGGAAAAAAGTGATAATCTGTTGGAGCAAGGTCCGGGGGGGACGGTAAGTGTCTGAAACATTCCAGGATCATCGCAGGACTTGGCGGGCTCTCCTGGGTTCCAACAATGTCATGAGCGTTTCCGATTATCGTACAGGATCCATTTTTCATCACAAGTAACGATGCGATTCAAAATCCCCTCATTATTTTGTGGCGGTCGCTATGGCTTAGTGATCAGCGATACTGACCTTGGTACCGCAGCGTAGGGTTCGAATATCGGCTGGGGCAAACATTTCCGTAATGAGCATAGATGTGTGTTCTCGGGTCTTGGATGTTTGTGTAATGTGAATGTGAGGGTCCATGGGTCCAGCGACACAGGATATCTTAGTGCGGGGCATGTGAATGCGTTGGTTTGTTAAGTAGCCCTCGACTTTTATTTGTTGGTTTGCTTTACTCAATTCATGCGGTTTTACATTTTTTTCACTTTTACAAATTTGTTTCAAACAAATTAAAATTGTTTTTAAAATTGTTTGTTTTAACAAACAATAAAATCTTTCCTCATTATAATATTAGGATAGATTAAATTTAAAACTTTTGTTACTTGAATTTTTTAGTTGCTATATAATATTAATGTAGGTACGCCCAAAATCGGCAAAACTTTCGCCACTTTTATTTTACTTTATAATATCTTTGCATGTACGTAGTACACAGTTTATGCAATAAATTTCTTCTTATTCATAGCCGGACCTGCGTCATAGATAATACAGGTATTTTTATATGGCAATAAATGGTATTAAAATTAAAATTGAATATAATATAATAATTATAGGACAACATTCAAACAAGGTCTTCAGGTCCCAAACTAGGCAGAGCCTGTACTATGGTAACCTGATGACTGATATATACTTATATACATATACACATCCAGGCATAGGTCAAACAGACATTTCATACACACAAATGTTTGACCTGTCCGGGAATCGAACCCGGGACCAGCGGCTTAGAAGGCAGAGTGCTACCAACTGCGCCACCCGGCCAGTCTATCTGTAACCAATAAACTGAGATATTAAATAATTGTATCATATTCCTCACCTGCAGAATAAATGCAGACGATCAAAGAGCACAAAATTAAAAACACTGTTGGCGTCATGGTTGGCTTCAGACTGAGAACTAACCAATAATGAAACAGTTTCGCACCTTATACACATATTAGTCAATGCCTTATCTATTGTATTTGTAAAGAATATGGCATATTATTGGTGTAATTTCCAGTTTACTTCGAGATGATTCAGTTGAATGTCATCGGTCGCATTGTTAAGATATTAGTAGGTACCTACATGTTAGATGACATAATCAAAGTGTGACGTGCTCGCGCGCAGATTCCATCACCGTAATTGATATACTTAATAGCAATGATGTTTTACTAAAATAAAATACTAATAACTAATTACAATACTGCAGCTACTACAATAACATTTGAGCAATCCACCAGCTATTGGTAGCCTATAGATAACTCAAATATTCTAACCCGCTACCGGCCGGCAGCGTGCCCAGAATGCTAGCAGCATTGCCACGCTGAATTGCAATCTTGATTCGTTGAGCATTTATGATGTTTTACTAAAGATGACGTACATTCATACTGCGGTGCTCTGATTTTGTTCCTTTACGACATAAACATGCTTATTGCGACAGATAATACAGTACAAATAATATAGAAAAGGATAGCTATATATTTAGACTTGCGCTTGAAATACGCGTCGTAATCAAAATTACTACAATTAACTCAATTTTGCCGCCTCAGTGTTATTTAATAAAACGGGGCTTGATCGCGAGATAAACATTTAGTAATTTATTTACCTCGACGTTTCGACCAAGTTCGGTAAATAAATTACTAAATGTTTTTCTCGCGATCAAGCCCCGTTTGATTTAATAACAATGTGTTCGAATCGCGAAAGTCTAAAAATTACAATTTGCCGCCTCAGTTTCCGCGTGCTTGTGCGACATCTATCTCATATAAGTATATAATATAATTTGTAAATAGCCTCAAATACGCGTACTGCTCGTAATAATAGTTTTCTTTCATGTTTATATATCACTTATGCTAAATATGAAAATTAAAAAACTTGATGTTGAATAAAATTTTACCAGTAAATGGAACCGACTTCGACAAGTTATTCCACAGTTTTGAGTGTTGAAGTCGGTCCATTTTTTGGTTTATTTTTTTTTCACCCTTTTCTACATGCTACCCTTGCTACTCACGGGATCAATTATTGTCATTGTGCATATGTTCACCGATTTTTTTACACGCAACTATAATGTCGTTGAGGTATACGTAACACTATTCAGTTATTGGAGTGTAACGCAAAAAGCGCTTGTCCGTTTTTCTTTCTTTTTTTTTTCTTTTCTCAGCTATGTGCGTCCACTGTTGGACGTATGCCTCCCCCATATAGGGGGGATTTGCCAAAACTCGCCACGCTTGGCAGGCGGGTTGGCGAGCGCAGTATGATTTCCGATCCTCAGAAGGCGCTGCTGCCCACCTCCTGGTACGTTATCCCTTAGCCGACTCTTACGGCACCCGCGGGAAGAGATGGGGGAGTACTATTCTAGACCGGTACCACCACGGCACATCGTCGTGTCCGTTTTTAATGATATTTAAATGGGACCTCCTCAAAGGTACACTCTATCAATAAAAAGAATTTTGAGTATCGGTCCAAAAATGGGGGAGAAATCGGTGAACATACATAAAAAATATAGTGAACATATAACGCGAAGTCGCTTAATTCACATTTAAAAGATATTGACAAAAGTACTCTTTGGAATATAAGCTTCTATTATTTCCCGCACCACACATGTCAAATTTGACGTTAGCCTCACTGTCATATCGTAGGAGAGCGTAGAGGGACTCAAAATCGTTGTAAGTCCCATATAGCGCTGGTAATGATGTCAACCGTGACATGACACGCTCTTAGAAAACCGTGCTCACAGTGATTAGGAACGCATTTGAGCGTACCCAAATCGATTTTGGCGCATATCGGAACAGGGGGCAAATGTACCGATGACGTAACCATTGAATTGATCGACCTTGTTCGAGACGAACTGACCTATGAGGAATAATTTGCGTCAATGATTACACATTGTCATTGCATAAACAATTGAATAATGCACCTACTGCACGTACATACTATTAATTCTCTGCGTCACGTTGAATTAGATAACGACCTTTGGTGCATATAACTCCTCAAAATTATAATGGGCATCGGGAGTCATGCGCGCCTACCTCAATTAGAGCTGAGGTAGGGATTATGTGCTGGGCGGGTCTGGGTTTATCCATTAAATAGTTGCTATGCCTATGCTTGCGGCGTTCACGCTGCTTGTTTTGGTTAAGTCCAGGCCTTCTTTACTCATCCCGTGATGGGTAGGGAGGTTACGGTCTTGGGGGAAGCGCAGGTCGTGATGATCCTCAAGGCAAGTCTGGCGATTACCTTCTCGCGGTGCTGCCTGTTCTTGGTCTAATTCCTCTGAATTAGACGTAACTAGACATCGTCCGGCGCCTCGCGTGTCTCATATCTATGTAAGTTTATTTGTATCCATGTATTTATGTATGTTTATAGTATTTTGGCCGGGACTGCTCCCGATAGGCTTTGCTCGCCAAGCCGACGAGGAGCGGTCCATCAGACGGTAGGTTGCGGTGCTGCAAAGCACTGCAACTGAGGGGGGCAGCGGCGCTGTGGGACGGCGCTGCAGCTGAGGAGGCGCTGCGGCGGGAGTGATTCAGTTCGTCTCCTGCTGTGGCGCCGATATGGCCGCCGTCGGAGGGTGGCGGCCGAAGCGGCTGGCGATGGGGCTGCTCCATCTGGCCCATCGCAGGGGACCACGAGCGTCGGATGTGGGAAGTCTGGCGTTCCTTGCACTGTGTGGTCCCCGGGGTGGTGCGGCCGTGCTCTTGGTCCCGGCACGGTCGCGAGGGGGAGGGTCATCCTCCCCCCTGGAGGGGTCCGGAAACGGACGGCCGTGGTGGGGGCGCGGTATGCAATACCCCGCGCTCCCTCCGTTATAGCGGCAGGATGGACACCGTGGGTTTTAGTCGGTAGTGGACCCTGGCTGCTGTGGGTGCAGTTAGGGTTGGGGGCCCTGAGGCCCCCCAGGGAGCGGTGATGCTCGAGCGAGCCCGACACACCCCGCCTACTTCCCGGTAGGCGGAAGTGCGTAAATGCATTTCGCCCACGTAAAAAAAAAAAAAAAAAAAAAAAAAAAAAAAAAAAAAAAGGGATTATGTGCTGGTTCAGTTATCGGAAAACCTAGAACTAATACGTCGCTAGCCAGAAACAACCCGGGAAATCATTTAGAAGGCCACTAACCTTGTACTGATGAATTCCCCACCACGTCTCGCCTAGGGTCCAGGGCTGGCAACTCCAGGCGGTGAAGCTTCTCTGGGCTCTCGCGTCTCCCCCCAGGGGTAACGGTTGTGTATTTGAGCAGATAGGCACGGATACGAATTATCGTATCGCACCCGCGCGCGCGTGTTACTCGAAGGGTGTTTGTACACGGACTGCCGTGTGCGGGGAGGCGCCTACGCAGCCTGCTGTCACTTGGACCCCGAGACAGGTTACTTCGCCAATAACAAGGAAGCAACCTTCTTTATAATGATATATCCGAACGTTTCTTAGCTAGCAACGTCGGTATGGTATATCTTGAATTAATTTAGTAACATTATATAAACGGGCGTAACCAGACCTTTTTTATTTTTTATACTGTATAGATACGTTTGACCACTATTTAATGGTCAGTGACAATGTGTCGAAGATATGATCACCTAGAATGCTCACTGGCTCTCAAGGACTGCGGCCTGAACACTCTACGTGTTTGGTGACAGTTTTTCAAACTTGAAGGTGGTAACTAACTATGCGAGTACTCGAAAGCACCCTACCGCTGCGCTGGGAATTTAATAACAGTGTTACCTTCACCGGAAGCTCAAGCCATTGGTGGGGATTGAAATAGTTGTCCGTCAATTTGACAGCCGAAGCTCCCACCGCTGAACTATCATCGCTTCGCAATACACTATTGAAACAGTATATTAACTTATCCTTCCTACTAATAATAATATAATAATAATAATAAGCAATTTTAATTTATTGTATTTATTACCAACTAGCTGCGCCCAGCAGTTTTACCCGCGTTATAACGATGATGATGGTGATAATGAAAATAAGCCTGTGTTAATCCAGAGTATAAGCTTTCACCATACCGAATTTCATTCAAATCCATTCACAAACGGTTGCGTTTAGACGTGAAAGAGTAACAAACATACATCCACACTCACAAACTTTCGTATTTATATAAATAGGATATAAATTACAGATGCGAAAGTATGTGTGTATGTTTGTTACCTCTTTACACCTTCGAACCCCTACTCCAATTTTCATGAAATTAGGTATGGAGAAAGTTTAGACTCTGGATTAACACATAGGCTTGTTTTCATTATCATCAATCATCACCACGCGGGTAAAACCGCGGGGCGTTACTAGTTTAAAATAATGCACATAGCAAATCGCGCTATTTACAATGGCGAAAGAACGAGGGCTTACAGAGTCGACTTATCATACAAAAAGCAAAAACAACAAACTCGTCTGATTGTCACGGTTCCAAAGAGTTGTGTGAACACCATTTAACTTCAACCCGACTGTGTAAAACCTATTTAACTTCTCAAAAAGTTATTTTAAACATGTACAGTCGACTGCATAAATAAATGATCTGGCTTCGTTCCAACATATTTATAGATTCTAACTTAATAGAAGACGAAGAGAAGAGAACTTATATCCGAATAAATAGTAAACTATTTTTCAAAACAACAAGATTTTCCACCTTTTAGTAAGAGAAAGGAGATTTTATAGTTTTTAAAAACATAATTATTCTTATTTAAGTACATTATAATTTATTCAGAACTTCACTCAGATTCAGAAGTGAGTAGATAATAATAATTGATATTAGACCAAATTTAGAGGAAAGTCTTAAAAAGGCTAAATAGTGTACAATAATATTACAAGGTCTTATATTGCAACTGTTATAAGTTTGAAACAATTATGGTTCAGAGGTGAGAGCGTCGGCTGTCAAACTGACGGACGTTAGTTTGTTCCTCACCTACGGCGGGTAAGCTTCCGGCGAAATTTACACCGTTATCAAATTAACCAAACACATATTGTGTTCAGGCAACAGACCCCCCAGTCATCATTCTAGGTCTAGCGTGATTACATCTTCGACCACATTGCGCTGACCATCAAGTGACATAGTGGCCAAACCCCAGATCTATAAAGTATAAAAATATATAGAGCTTAATAAAGTTTTATACATTAACCAATCTTTCCTTTCTCATATAACTAGCAGCATCTTGCTTTTTTATCCAATTGGATAATTTTTCGTTATCCTTTCAGAATTGAAAGAACACTTTTATTTCCTTAAATGTTGAATTAAACGATCCGTTCGTAGTACATGCGTACTGTTGTGAGACCCTATCGAGTTGTTTTTTTTTTAAAAAAAAACAATTATCACACATTCACATTAACTTGTATTAGTCGTAATATATATACAGGTTGGGGCAAATTTGTGGCCCCTTCAGGGTTCAAGCCCTCAAAATGAGCATACCAACTTAAAAAAGGAGTTACATACGAATTTAAATTAAGAACCATTGAATGAGTATAATCCTGGAGTCTTCAAGTCGCGAGTGAATAGGTACCTTCTAGGTTTGCGTGCTAAATCCTAGACAACGTCATCACTTAACATCAGGTGAGACAGTTGTCAAACGCAAACTTATACAGTAGAACCTCTATAAGTCGAACATCAAGGGAGACGCCAAAAAATTCGAGTTATAGAGTTTTCAACTTATGGAGGATTTCGACTTAGGCGGATTTTGATTCGACATAAAGAGTTTGAGGTTTATTCTTATAAATTTTGAGTTAAAGAGGTGAAATAAATAAAAATTCAACTTGCAGAGGTGAGAAACATATTTTTATTTACATATTATAAATCAACATTATTTCAAATCATTTTAAAATAAAAAATATGGCATTAATACAAGTCTGTTAATAAGTCTGATTCATTTTTTATTATTGTTGAAAGAGTACTCATTGGCAGGCCAAATTGTTCAGCAACATCTTTCTTTTTTTGACAGCTCTTCACAGCTTCGAGCACTTCTAATTTTTCAGCAAGACTCAAAGTTTTTAGTTTACGTTTCACAGCACTCATGTTAACTGTTGTACTAATTGATGTGTATTGCAGTAGAACCAAACTACTTCTGACGGTATTTAAGTCGAAAACAAATGACTGGCTTAGCTAAATTTCAAATGGAATCAAAATTGAACACCTGACACAAAGCAAGCAAACACGTGTTTCCATGAGTCATAAATTTATTATTGTATACTCCTAAAATGTTTTCTAAGAAACAATAGTGTACTCACATTGTCGGCAAGTTCTTAAAGTCGGTAACTTATTTGTGTTCGAACAATAGAGATAATAAATTCCAAATGATCAAGTTGTAAAGGTTGTAAAATAAAACGTTCCTATGTTCGAGATACAGAGGTCAAATTTAATTTTTCGAGTTATAGAGTGAAAATATGTACCAAAATGGCTTGGAGGGACTCGGTGATTATTTCGATTAACAGAGGGTCAAGATTTCAAGTAATGGAGGTTTTGGTGTTTTAAGGGAAGGGAACAAAACATTTTTTCGAGATTTGGAGGTTTTTGACTTATCGAGGTTCTACTGTAATATGTAAAAAAAAAAGAGTGGCATTGTTGTTTTCACTTACTCGTTTTTACATAGAAAATGTATGGGAATGTTTTTTTTAATTATTGCCAAAACTTACGGTTTGATTTGGTATGTTACTTTGGGAAAAGTGTTCTTGGTTGGAAATAGAGTCGATTAAGACCAACTTTTTTTGACAAATGTCATTTTTTGGTCGCCCAAAAAATGACATTTGTCAAAAAAAAGTTACTTATTTTCAAAAAACTAAAAATGGCAATATATTTTTCTTCAAAATAAAATTGAAGGTTCCTAAAAATAAAACCATCTAACTACAAAAGAAAAGGTACCTATCCTGAAGGGGCTAAAAATTTGCCCCACCCTGTATATATATAATTTTTAAAATAAAACTGCATTCTTGCACTTCACTTGTAACTCTAGCTAAAGTGGTCACAAGACGGGTTTAGAAGCAAATATGAACACTGCTGTGGAGAGCAAGTGATTTTGGAATCTGGTATTTATATATCGTTGACATTGCTTAGCGAATTTGGTCGGGGTTTGCCCCTAGGTCAGCAGAATTCATTGTGTAACTTTAGGTACGTCATAATAAGTATTTGTGTGCCAAGGTTCAATCCAATTCGTTCTGTGGATCTCTACTCTTCACCGGACATTCAATGGTAAGATACGACATGCCAGCATGACCAGCTGCGACTGGGTTTCTAATTTGATATCTCCTGATGACGCGCTACCACGCGTAACTTTAAATATCTACAGCTGACTGTATCTGATTTGAGTAAAAGCAAACAGTGTTAAAGTTTTGACATCGGTCGCTTTGGACCTAAATTAAGTAAATTTGTCTGCTGAGCTAATTAAAACGACATACTGTAGGACTTGATAGAGATATATATATAAAGATAAATGAAAAAGACTAGACTAAGATCGCAGGCAAGGGCTGGATGCGGGCCGCTTCCAACCGGTCCTTGTGGAAATCAATGGGGGAGGCCATTGTCCAGCGTCCTATGGCTGAGATGATAATGATGATGATATATATATATAGTATACAGTGTCTCACTCATCTCCTCCACTTCACTTCACTGTGGGGTCGCACAACATGTTTTTTCTTCTATCATTAGTAATTTCAGTGATCACACTTTTCACCGATCAATTGTCATTTTGTCATTGTGTATGTTCACCGATTTCTCCATCCGCAACTATAATGTCATCGACGTAAGCGTAGCACTTTTCAGTTATAGGAGTGTAACTCAAAAACCGCTTGACCGATTTTAATGAATTTTAAATGGAACCAAACGAAAAGCCAATAAAAAGAGAACGATCAATATCGGTTCACCCAGTCGAAAGTTCTAAGGTAACAAACATTTAAAAAAAATATGGATCGTATTGAGATGCTCCTCCTTTTTGTAGTCGGTTTAAAACAAGAGAAACCGATGGAACAGAAAGAAGTAACTACACCACACAACGTCAGTGTTCTGAATTTAAAGCTTTACATTTGTCAAATAGGATGCTGTCAAAGATTCTTTAGTCGGCTCGTCTGTTGATAACAAAACAGTTTACTTGACTATTTAAGCTTGTCATTTGGCAGCATATATTATAATAATCGCATTGTACTCGCTCGTACTAACCAAACTGAATACCATTTATTTAAACAAGCGACAGACAATGACACTTTCTCAAATTTGCATTTGAATAACCAGCTGTGCATACTCTAGATAATATTCTATAACATATTACTCTTATTTTTACCGTGAGCCAGAAGTTTCAAGACGTTTGCGAAGATGTGTAGTTTTTATATTTATTTCAGTGTTCAATTTGTTTTAATAATATCTTTATCGATAGGTAAGTTAATATTATCCATACATATATTTCTCAGAGAGTAAACATTTAATTATGTGTCAGCTACAAATAACTGGGTTAAGTGAATGTACACTAAAGCTTTATGAATAAATAGAACAATTTTTGAATGGCAGAGGAGAGAAAAGACTTTATTTCTATTCACAATGTTTGGGAGGCTGGCCGGTTGGCGCAGTTGGTAGCACTCTGCTTTCTGAGCCGCTGGTCCCGGGTTCGATTCCCGGACAGGTTAAACATTTGTGTGTATGAACATGTCTGTTTGACCTGTGTCTGGGTGGGTATATGTATATAAGTATATACATCAGTCATCAGGTTACCATAGTACAGGCTTTGCCTAGTTTGGGACCTGAAGACCTTGTGTGAATGCTAATAAATATTTTTTTTATTATTTAATTAATGAAATTAAATTAATTACTGAATTAATTGAATTTCTATTCACAATGTTTTGAATTATCACTCTTATCAGTGATGTAATTCAATCTTACATAAAAAGTCTACCCAGTAGAAAGGATTACATTGAAATAGATGTACAAGATACCAAATGCACAGTATCTATTTGATTTAAATATGAGGAGAGAACATTTTTGGCTTGGATTGAAACCTAAGCAAGCGAGGGGTTCCAGGATTGAACTATGAGCTAAGCGAGGCCACGCGAGCATCGCTCCGAGTAGATCAGCTATAGCCTATATTAAAAAAAAGAACGATCAAAATCGGTTCACCCAGTCGGATGTTATGCGGTAACAAACACAAATAAATAATTAAATAAAAAACATACGGGTCGAATTGAGAACCTCCTCCTTTTTTTGAAGTCGGTTAATAAATAGGAAAGATTTGACTGTTTGTTTCTTTGCTCTGAATAGGCTCCGAAACTACTCAACCAATTTGAAAAATTCTTTTACTGTTGGCAAGCTACACTATCCCCCGGTGACATAGGCAACATTATACTTAAAAAATTGGGATCCTTATAATTTCTAATTTTGAAATTTTTTACCCGCGCGAAGCCGGGGCGGACCGCCGTGTTTTATAATTTGAATTTAGTTCTGCTATAGTGCTTAAGATGCTTCAATGCGTACCTACATGTTATGTCAATTTCAATTATCCATTCATTTCAGGCAACAAAGAATTACAGCAAATACAAAAACATTGAAATGTATTCCTTAAACACTAGCATCATATTGTTTCAAATCAAAAATCTTTTTCTGTTGCAGTTATGACAATCACAACAATATGTCCCCCTAATGAAGAATTTAGCAACTGTACTCAACTTGTGTGCCGAACTCTGAACTGCTCTCAAAAAGATCAACCGTTCGCGTGTCCAGCTATTGAGGAAGGTACATGCAAGAGTGGGTGCGTCTGTCAACCTGGATATTTACGAACTGTGGATGGCGATTGTATATCTGAAAATCGCTGTTATGGTACTGATCAATTTCTCCTTTTTAACCGACTTCAAAAAAAGGAGGAGGTTCATAATTCAAGTTACCGCATAACTTCCGACTGGGTGAACTGATTTTGATTGTTTTTTTTTTATTTAAAAGCTGATGCTTTCCGTGTAGTCCCATTTAAATTTCATCAAAATCGGACGAGGACTTTTTGAGTTACAAGTCAAAACTGAAAAATGCGTGCTTATACGATGTCCATGCGCACAATATTTTGATATCAGTTACTTTGGAACTATCATGGTACCGACTTCAACAAGTTATTTCATACTTTTGAGTGTTGAAGTCGGTTCCATTTTTTGGTAAAATTTTTTTCACTCTTTTTAGTGACGTCTGTTACTCATGGGATCAATTGTCATTGTGGTGTAGGTATGTTCACCGATGTCTTCACCCGCTACTATAATATCGTGTAGGTATAAGCACGCATTTTTCAGTTTTTGACTTGTAACTCAAAAAGTGCCCGTCCGATTTTGATGAAATTTAAATGGGACCACACGGGAAGCATAAGCTTTCATTTTTTCAGTACAATTATTTTTTTATCGGTTTTTAGGAAAATTGGTATGCTCTGAAAACGAAACAGTCAACACATGCCCAGGGAATTGCACCAATGACTTCTGCCCCAAGAGCGATGATGATGATATCTGTTCCACCACTAGCTCAAAGTCGGAGCTATGTGAAACTGCAGTATGCGTGTGCAGATTTAATTATATGAGAGATTATCGCACAGGAAATTGCATACCAACAAGGGATTGTCGTAAGTAAACATTTTTTTAAGTATGAATGGAGCAGTATATTCCTATAAGAACAGCCATCAGGTGTCCAGAAAGGCACATTTTGCTGTGCATTGAGGAGTGTTGGTTCCAACACTTATGGTAGTGAAATTTGGTCGTGGCAGAAAAAGCATAAAAGTAGAATAAATATAGGGGGGACTAGCTGCAACCCACGGTTTTACACGCCTGGTGATGATGGATGATGATGATGAAAAGTAGTATATGTGTTATTCCGGGAGCTGAAATATCTACGTACCAAATTTCATCCAAATCCATCCAGCCGTTTGATCGTGACAGAGTAACAAACATCCATACATACATCCATACAAACTATCGCGTTAATAATATTAGTAGGATAATTATAATATCTATCTAGCTAGTAATACGATAGTAAGGATTCTAATTTGCCCCGTCGTTTCTATACCTCACTTCAGTTTTTTTTTTATCTTGACATCCGAATGCAGATAACGATAAGGCTTCAATTAATCTATACTAATATTATAAAACAGGAAAGATTTGATTGTTTGTTTGTTTGCATTGAATAGGCTCCGAAATTACTGGGCCGATTTGAAAAATCCTTTTACTGTTGGGAAGCTATGCTATCCCCGGGTGACATAGGCTATATTATATTTTTCGAAAAAAAAAAAAAAAAAAAATAAGTGCTAAATCCTAGACAACGTCATCACTTAACATCAGGTGAGACAGTTGTCAAACGCAAACTTATAATATGTAAAAAAAAAATAAAAAAAATTCGAGATCCTTATATTTTTTATTTGTAATTTTTTTACCCGTGCGAAGCCGGGGTGAACCGCTAGTTTATCAATAAACACGAACCTAACATTATGTCAATCTGTAATACTTATGATAGTTTGCAAACTTTTAACTGTATCATCAATGATGTTTTACTAAAGATGACGTATATTCATACTGCGCTGTGCTCAGATTTTGATCCTTTACGATATAAACATGCTTACTGCGACAGATAATACGGTACAAATAATATAGAACAGGATAGCTATATGTTCAGACTTGCGCTTGAAATACGCGTCGCAATGAAAATTACTACAATTGAATTAATTTTGCCGCCTCAGTTTTCGCGCGCTTGTGCGACATCTACCTCATATAATATAATTGTGTCTCATATGCCTTTTTTCAGCTTCCTACAACTGCAGTCGACCCAATGAAGAATACAACCCTTGCCCCCCATACTGTCCTACTGATGACTGCCATGAAGCTTCAACGGATGGCCGTTGTCCTCGATTTGGTCGAATTGGAATCGTGTTAGAGTGCAAGCCAAAATGTAGATGTATCACGGGGTATTGGAGGCACAATAGCACATGTAGACCTTACGATGAATGTCCAAAACAGAAAGATAATTCCACATGTTGTAATTTGACTAAATTTTAAATCTTGGGGAGTATCCTACTAATATTATAAACTAGCTGCGACCCGTGGTTGTACCCGCGTGGTGATGAAAAACGGTGACGATGGTGATGATGAAAATAAGCCTATGTGTTAACCTAGGGTATAAGCTACCTCCATACCAAATTTTATCCATATCGGTGTAGCCGTTTGAGCGTGAAGAGGTAACAAACATACACACATACATTGGTATGGAGATAATGTAACCCCTGGATTTAACACATAGGCTACTTTTATCCCGGAAAAAGTATAGTTCCCGTGGGATAATTGAGGTAACTGGAAAACCATATTCCACGCGGGTGAAACCGCGGGGCGCTACTAGGAATAAATAAACTTTTTACAGACCTTCTCAATAAGAAATTTTGAACTAAAAGTCACTTTTTGTGTGTCGTTAAAGTAAACCCGGCACGGCGCTTTTCATTAGCAAAACAACTTATTCATCTCTTAAATTGGAAGCATAAAACTAAAAACGAGGTAACCATAAATCTGTTTTCCCGTATATTTTTAGATTCAAGTTGTCTATATATCTCAGCTGTTTTCACGGCTTGCTGAATTCAGGATGCCAACGTTTTATGCAGTGAATATCTTTTTCTTGCACTTTGCATTGGGATTTTCTAGATGCTTTACCTTTGCTGTTTACTATTTCATTTTATTATTGAAGTTAACACGAATTTAGATGGAAAAGCCGTAGAGAAAGGCCGAAGAAAGCATGGATGGACTGTGTGAAGAATGATATGTTTACGAAAGGTGTGAGCACTGAGATGACTAATGATATGAATGGGACAGAAAAACATCTGCCGACCACAACCGGTGTGGGAAAACAAGAAAAAGAAGAAGAATTGTATTGCTTAGTAATAGAATGATAACATGATTACGGGTTGTGGCTCTAACGTTTTTTTTTTCTTAAATTGACGAGTGACAAATGAACCTACGGCTTGCCTGATGGTAAGCTGGCTGGCATGATTGAAATCTGGTGAGGATATGACCGGGAATGCAGTAAGCAGGCCCAAAACCAGTAATTATATAGCTTTTCAGTCAGATGCGAGTCTGGACTCGCCAAAAAAACTAACTCGGCTCCAAGATTACTCGACAAGTATTGCCGATTGCAGGAAGCCCAGAATTTACAACAGATGTCACTGACAGCGCAATATGCAAGCAGAAGATATATCCGTTGGTCCACGTATTATCTAAATAATTATATATAGAATAAAGCGCGTATAGTTAACGAGGTGAGGTCTTTGGATGAAATCAGGTGGATGGACTGACGACCAAAACCCGACATCACGCAAAATGGACCGAACAAAAACGGCCTATAGTTGCGGCACAGCTTACGGCGTGCATACAATACGCAAATAGCACCCTTATTTTAAATAAATAACATTAATTACAGTTAAACTTGGTGTTTTGATAAAGTGATTTCTTTTTTCCATTAAGTACTATAAGACTAGTCACATGTTATCATACCTAACAACGAACCGTATTTGCATAACCTAAAACTCTATTATTAAAAAATCAGATTCATATTTTTCCTTTCGTATTCTTTGTTTACAAAGAACTCATTATTTTTCTCCAATATTCAGCCGAGTCAAAATAAAAGGCAAACAATAATAAAAGACGATAATTATTCCTTCAACCCTTACCTTTGTGCCGCGACTGTCTCGCAAACACATAAATAAAACCTGAGGACGAGAAATAATAAAGGAGACAAGAAATAACGGTTACAGCTTTGCGAACGTTTTGTCTTACAAAGAAGATAAAGTTTAGGAGACATTTAACACGACTAGTTCAAATAGGTTTTATTTTACATCAATCTACTTTGAGAAATAAGTTTGTGTAATTTTAGAGCGCACATGCTGTCAACGTTGCCTTGGTCTTAATATATATTTTTTCGATTTCGATTCGATTTGATCGTAGTTCACGCATGCTTTGACTTTAAATTTAATTAATTTATTATTTTAAATAATTAAAATAAAATAAAAAATTTAATATTTTAAAACTGATTTGAAAAATTCTTTCACTGTTGGGAAACTACGGGTGAATATGCTATATTATATTTACAAAAAAATTTGGGAACCTTAAAATTTTTTGACGTGATAACGTTTTATAAATTGATGAACGCCGAAATGAAAAATAGTAACGTTCCGCGTAACGTTCCGCGTAACGTTCCGCGTAACGTTCCGCGTAACGTTCCACCTGAGTTTTGTATTACATAAAATAATCAAAGTCAAAGTCAAAGTCGAAGTCAAAGTCGAAGTGGAAGTGAAAGTGAAAGTGAAAGTGAAAGTGGAAGTGGAAGTGAAAGTGAAAGTGGAAGTGGAAGTGGAAGTGGAAGTGGAAGTGGAAGTGGAAGTGGAAGTGGAAGTGGAGGTCGAAGTCGAAGTCGAAGTCGAAGTCGAAGTCGAAGTCGAAGTCGAAGTCGAAGTCGAAGTCGAAGTCGAAGTCGAAGTCGAAGTCGAAGTCGAAGTCGAAGTCGAAGTCGAAGTCGAAGTCGAAGTCGAAGTCGAAGTCGAAGTCGAAGTCGAAGTCGAAGTCGAAGTCGAAGTCGAAGTGGAAGTGGAAGTCGAAGTGGAAGTCGAAGTGGAAGTCGAAGTGGAAGTCGAAGTGGAAGTCGAAGTCGAAGTCAAAGTCATAAATGATTATGACGTTATCACGTAAATCTATCGTCCGTAAACCGACTTTACAGAAAACCAATTTTTTAAAAAAATTTTTTACCCCTGAGAGCTAGGGTAGAGTTAAAGATATATTGATACTGACTTTGTCATCGTCATTATGACACTTTCCTTTATGAACCAGTAAGTAATTAGCATATCAGAAAAGAAGATATTCTTTCTTCTGTTTTATAGAGTTTCTTCAAAAGGGAGAGACAAGACAACCACTTAATTATGTAGCTTTTTCACTTTTGCTTTGTAAGACAGCAAGACACTCTGTCTCTTCTTCTTCTTGACCTTATCCCACACTAGGTGGGGTCGTCACAGCATGTGTGCAAGACATGCTGTATGGATTGCAATACAACATGCATATTACGTTAGGCTGACTATGGGCCTTGTGAGCAGGCTCAAAGTCGCAATACGACCTGGGGAGATGGCTGTGCTCGGGGTTTCTCTACGTGATCGAATCAGAAATGAGGAGATCCGTAAAAGATCGAAGTCACCGACATAGCCAAGTGGATTAGCAAGTGGAAATGATAGTGGGTAGGGCACATAGCTCAAAGAACTGATGGCTATTGGGGTCGAAAGGTTTTCGAATGGAGACCACGGATTGGCAAGTGCAGAATTCGACGGCCACCGACAAGGTAGACAACCTGACTAAGATCGCAGGTGAGGGCTGGATGCGGGCCGCTTCCAACCAGTCATCAATGAAGGAGGCGTATGTTCAGCAGTGGACGTTCTATGACTGAGGTGATGACGATGATGATGATCACGTTAAGTTGTTTTTTTTGTTGTTGTTTTATAAAATATATCAACCGTATTGTTAAATTATATAACGATGTGTAGGTATGTGGTGGTAACTGATTCTATGGAATATTATTTTCTGAGTACACGCAAAAAATAATAACATTTCTTGCTCAAATTGATCTAGAATTTGATCCTATACAGCTCGCATTATGAAAGGCGATATCATGATAGCTCAGTATCGGGTAAATTGGTATTTTTCACGGATATAAACGTACTGGAATTGAATATTTTGCTCACCTATACTGTACTGAATAGAAAAAAGTACCTATTCAGATTTTTCACGCGACCGTCATAAAAGCTGATAGAAAATTCTTAGTAAAAACATCGTAAGATAACAGATATGTAGGTTTTGTTACGATTGCTTTTTGCTTTTCTAAGTCTATATTTGTACCATTGACAAAAAATATTATGATCTACGTTTTGACAAATATCACAATGTTAATAAATCAATCGGGAATTGATCGCGTGAAAAATATTTAGTAATTTATTTAACCTCAATCATTGGATATAACTACATGACCCTAAAATCCCCTTCACGGACAGAAAATATATTTCTACAATCTTACGTGAAGTGGTTGAAATAAGAAACCATAAAAATTTAAATCGGGAGGATGGTTTTAGTTTGTTTTACATCTTGAAACTTAGGACTTGAAACTTGAAACTATGTCCACTGCTGGACATAGGCCTCCCCCATTGATTTCAACAAGGACCGGTTGGAAGCGGCCCTCTTTATAATATTATTATCTAAATAATGTATTATGTACTTATAGTGTCTTTACCAATCCTGCTATGTTCGAATATTCAGTTGTGTGATTCACGCCTCAATCAAGCTGCATCCGATCGTCAACCAACGTAAATAATTGCTAAATCCCTGCGTCATCAGTATATAGAGGACAGAGGTATTTACACTATCCGAGCCGGGAGCGTTCCGAGGAGGCTTGGATGTAATCGCACTAATAGAAAAAAAACGAGTTTCACTTTTTCAGTACAATTTGGCAATTTCATACATTAAACCCCTATTATCTTAATGTTACTATGAAACACTATATCTGAATATTACGTACATTAAGCATAATATGACATAGTGCTAGTCACAGTTAAATAAAAATAACGGATAGGTACTATGATTTTTACTTTCCTACCTACTACTTTACTACCCGTTTTTGCTTTCCTATACCGTTAAGGGCACATGTGACACCATATTTAAATAAACACTCTATTCTCAAAATGCGGCACCGCCGAAAGTTTCATTTAGCATGTCTTCTTTATGGTGTTCTTAAACACCAATCACCTGCTTATCTGTGCGACAAGCTGTCTTGGAGATCGAGCCAAAGACATTATGAATCCCGCGATTGTGCAATTCAACTAGCGACAGAACGACACAGTTCTGCTGCTTTTAGAGGAAGTTTCCGTTACGCAGCGTCGAAGTACTGGAACAATATTCCTCCTCCAATAAGAGACTTGCAATGTTTACACGGTTTTAAAGATAAATTAAAAAAGTTTATTTTCGACCATCAGAAACATGAGGAAGCTCAAAGAAATGACACTAGCGCTATTTAACTATTAATTGTTGCCATCTGTGTGCTAACTGTCAATTGCTTTTTTTTTTTTTTTTTGAAGAATCCTTTGTGTATTGTTTTTGCTACTCCACAAACTGGATGTTAATATTATAATATGTTTTTAATTTTTTTTAAATAGTTTGTTGCCTGTATGAGATTTAATATTTACTAATTATGTTACTTTGTTATTCAATATTTCTCTTTGGTATGATACTGTGTTATTTTCTAATATTTTACTTTTCTCTGTCTTAGTATAATAATTATTTTAAGGTATAAGATTTGGCCGTTAGTCTGTACGTGCGTGACGTCACCTACCAGCCCAAACGGAAGACCAGCGCTGGTTGTTCACAACCAGCACAACGCTGAGTTTGGGCTGATTCGTAACAAAGAGCTACATAACTTTTAGATGTTTTATTAACGTAGCAATATTTTATGTAATAACTTTGTATATCTATTTTTTGTTACGAATAAATATAATTCTATTCTATTTGCCACAAACAAAAAATATTAAAAATTATCAATAAGAATATTTTTACACCGGTCGCTTTAACGTCTTCTACTTAATTTAAGTCTTCTACTTGATTTTTATAGTACAAAATGCATTACTTAATTTGTATAATATGTATTTTATTTTAACTTTTACTTTATTTTGACACCTCTTTACAATGTTCTAGGCTAATTATTTTGTTTTTAAGTACTCTAGAGTTCTGATGCCTGTAATAAACGACTTTTTAGATGCGACGCATGAGTTTGAAAAATTAGTCGCCCCCGATAGCTCAAGGGAGGCGTACGTCTCCTTGTCGAGTATCCCGAGATAATATTCAATCGCGATCTAATGTCGTTTATATTGACGTGACAACGTCTTATAAATTGGTTTGCCGGGTGACACTTCAAGAAACTGCGTTACGCTCCGCTCACGTTATGCGCTCACAATGAGAGCGAGTGAGAGGCACGCGTCCCTTCCACTCGGCGGGTTAGCCCGCCTAAGAGCGAGAGAGACAGACATAAAAAGTGAAAGGCACTCAAAGTCGTTGTCACGTAAAACTTTCGCCCGTATACCGACTTTACAGGCAACCAATTTATATTTTTATCATTGAATACTGAAACGAATTTGTATGTGTAATTCCAATGCAAATAATGTTATCTTCGAAATCTATCTCATAAAAACCGATAAACAACTTCACGCCTTTTTTTAAGGCACTGAAGCCTATGTTTTGACATAAAGTCGATAATATTTATGGCTCGCCTCAGGATTTTTAAGTGTATTAGGCCCAAATGCGGCAATAAAATTATCCCATGTTTTCGCCTAATCCTCAGATCAAATCACAAATTTATTGGTAATAATCGTTATTTTATCTTAGATCAGGCGATAATCTCGGATAAATATATCACCCCCATATACTATCCAGATCAAAGAACGCGTAATTGGTAAGCCATTTTTCGTTTTTGGAATTCTGATTGGAGACTAGGCGTCTCGGAATCGTCACGTTGTCGCGTAAAGTTATTCATACATCAGCGCTAATTGGACTTGGTCGTCGGTCTGTCAACATCTCTGTAATTTACTTGTCAATAGTATTGGCGGGAAATGGGTTTTTATATCAACAGATACGAAGTCGAATTGCTATTCGATATGTAGCACTTCGGTAAATCGAAATTGAAGTGTTTGCTTTTTCTTCGTGTCAATAAAGATACTCTAAGAATAAAAAAATTGGTTGTCTGTAAAGTCGGTTTACGGACGATAGATTTACGTGATAACGTCATAATCATTTATGACTTTGACTTTGACTGACTTTGACTTTGACTTTGACTTTGACTGACACTGACTTTGACTTTGACTGACTTTGACTTTGACTGACTTTGACTTTGACTGACTTTGACTTTGACTTTGATTATTTTATGTAATACAAAACTCAGGTGGAACGTTACGCGGAACGTTACTATTTTTCATGAGTGTTGCTGGTATTCATCAATTTATAAAACGTTATCACGTCAAAAATGTATTCGATTTCCAGTATATGCGATTTTATATTACAGTTACTACTTTAATAAGTTTTAACAGTTTCTCCATGGAACAGGCACGAATTGAATTCGTGACGTAACCTAGTATTTTGTTTTATTAGTTATTTTGTGCATGGGCTGGGTAGAATAGTAAATTTATAATTACTACTTGCGCCCCGCGGTTTCACGTGCGTGGACTACGGTTCTAGGGGGTACACCGTAGTCCAAAAAAGTATAGCGGGAAAAGTATATTTATTATACTCGGGAGTTATACTTTTTCCGGGATTAAAAATAGGGTCAACTGTCAAATACGGTACGTAACCGTATTTGATAGATATTATGTCAAATACCATAATGGTACATTTAAAAGTTTAGGTTGTTAAAAGCACTAATAAGGTAACATTGGAAAATTGAATATGGTAAGTTTACTTCAATATTTCTAATTTATGGGCAACAATTTTTATTTTACCTTTCATAAGAATCTTTTTATGACAATAACTAGTACATAAAAAAGAATAAACGAAATTGGTCCAGTTGTTAACGCGTGATGCCGTGACGAAGATAAATAGGAACTCTTTTTTAAATGTACAGAATTATGTAACGAGAACTATCGCTATCTCTCTTCACGTGCGTACAAGTATAATGCTATCCTTGTCCCTTAAATTCACTTAAAAATATCCACTTATTAAAAATAATAATAATGGACTACCGTTATTTTAGGTTCAACTTATAAATTATTAATGGCAGTTTTAATGCCCACAGAGAGTTCTAAAGCAGTTTAAGGTCAAGTCACTGCATATTAATTACTTGGGAGGCCGATGTCTCCAACAGCTGAGAGGGTTAACTAACTTAATATTATAACTTACGAAACTTTAAAAAGATTTTTTTTTCCATTGTATAGATCTAGCGTTTGACCACTATCTCACTTGATGGTCAGTGACGAGGTGGTCGAAGATGTTATCACGCTAGACCTAGAATGCTCACTGGCTCTCAAGGACTGCTGCCTGAACACACTATGTGTTTGGTGACAGTTTTTCAAACTTGAGGGTGGTAGCTAGCCAGGCGGGTACTCGAAAGTACCCTACCACCATCCTGGGGATTTGATAACGGTGTTACCTTCATCGGAAGCTCAAGCTATTGTTGTGGATGGGACCAGTGTCCGTCAGTTTGATAGGCGACGCTCCCCCCGCTGAGCTATCATCGCTTCAAAATTTGTTTTCCTTTTTTTTAAAACAAGGGGCATTTTCTTGTATGCTGCTTCATATAGCTGGAGTATGAAGTTTACTTATTTTCATGTTCATATTCAGTCCAATGCGAGGCCGACTCTATGCCAAAATAACGACCAAAATTCGCAGTCTGCTAAGTTCATAGTGAACTGAACTGGCTCAGTCTATGCTGATTTGGTAGGCCATTTGATATTTTATGTGCAAGCCATCAATGATATTATATTTTATATAAGGTAGATGTCGCACAAGCGCGCGGAAACTGAGGCGGCAAAATTAGGTCAATTGTAGTAATTTTCATTACGACGCGTATTTCAAGCGCAAGTCTAAATGTATAGCTATCCTTTTCTATATTATTTGTACCGTATTATCTGTCGCAGTAAGCATGTTTATGTCGTAAAGAAACAAAATCTGAGCACCGCGCAGTATGAATATACGTCATCTTTAGTAAAACATTATTGGCAAGCCATCGATTTGTATACATAGGTATATGTTCGTGGTGCTGGCAAACTATGCAAAATTATATGCTGTGTCATTGAACCCAAAATTGAATCAAAATTTATTTACTATAATTAGATACTAGCCGCTCTTGCAGTTTTACCCGCGTAGTGATGATTTATGATGATGACGGTGATGAAAAGCCTATGTGTTATTTTCGGACCTACATTATCTACATATCAAATTTCATCCAAATCCGTTTAGCCGTTTAGGCGTGAAAGAGTAACAAACATTGATACATACTTTCGCGTATATACAAGTTGCGCTCCGCGGTTTTACCAGCGCGGTGATGATGAATAAAGCCCATGTATTAATCCAGGGTATAAGCTCCAAATTTCAGCCAGATTCGTTAAGCCGTTTTGGCGTGGTCGAGTAACAAACATCCATCCATCCAAACTTTCACATCTATAATATTAGTGGGATTCATACATATACAAGCCTGTAAGGACTTACGGAACATATAGGACTATATTATATAATGGGACAGAGAGATTTGAAGTACTACTAAGAACTGGAGGAGGCCTATACCCGGAATGGGGTTCCAGCAACAGAAAACTTAGACTAAGTAAATTTTGTGCATTGTTATGTTGTTGGAATCAAATAAAAGGCTAAATAATAATAATAATATGCTCATCGACATCACCATCCCGCATGACAAGAACCTCGTAAAGGCTGAGAAGGACAAACTCAGCAAGTACCTTGACTTAGCTCACGAGGTAACCGCCATGTGGGATGTTGACTCGACGATCATTGTCCCGATAGTCGTTTCGACGAACGGCTTAATAGCGAAGAGCCTCGATCAACATCTTAAGAGGCTCTCGCTAGACGGTTGGATCAAGGGTCAGATGCAGAAGGCGGTACTCCTTGAAACGGCGCGTATTGTCCGGAGGTTCCTCACTCTGCGGCCCTAACCACCGGTAGCTTGGGCCCTGCCCCGCTGCTGGCGGAACTCTAGGTTTAGGTTTTTTTATAATATCTTTATTAATTTTTGTTTTTGATATTTATACTGTAAAAAACTAAACCTAAGAAAAAAATAAAATAAAGAGATAATAATATTATATATTAATAGGAACCGGATAAGAATGTTATGTTTTTAGGTAACAGGGGAATTGAAATCCGAATAAGGGTCTCCACAGATTTTGAAAATCGGTAAAAAATAGTCAGACAACTTCTCAAGCCACCAACAGAGCAGACACAAGTAGCTCCCAGGCATTTTCATATAAATTAAGCACGACCAAGAGCTGTTTATGTGAACCGCAAGCCGCAGCTCGGAGGCTAGTTTCTGAATCTTACAGTTGGTGTTACGTACCACAAACATACGTATGTAACTACGTAAAGTGGCTTAATAGGTGCGGTCCGGCCCGGCTTCAAACGGCTTTCCTAATCCCACTTCCCACTATACCACTAATATTATAAATGTGAAAGTTTTGATGATTAGATGGATAGATAGATGTTTGTTACTCAATCACGCCAGAACGGCTGGACGAATTTGGATGAAATTTGGTCTGTATCTACTTCAGGTCCTGGAATAACACATAGGCTACTTTTCATCATCATCGATCATCACCACGAGGGTTAAAAACGCGGGGCGCTGCTAGTAGTTACTATTGTATATATGTAGGTACTATTACTAGTACATATTATGTACTTAGTTTATTGCATTGCCCGCTGCGCTGGGTGGACCGGGTATAAAGCGGCGCGGATGCGCGGCCGCGCGGCGGTGGGACTGCGCAGACGCAACGTTTATTTTTTTAAATTTTTAATATTTTTTGAATGAACTGATTTGAAAAATTTAAAGAGTGACCTTAAGGTCTTGAATACTAAAAAAATATTTCGATAAGGATCATTCGATAAAGTTACGGATATCGGGATTTGCCTAATTTTGGTCAGCATTTCTATCAACTAGTAAAATGTAAAAAAGTAATTATAAGACATACAATAGTTGGACATATGGTATTTCGGCGTTTATTTGTAGAAATTGATATGTTCTTTATTATTATTAATATTTTATTCTATCATCAATGTTTAATTGCTTATGTACACAGTTATATGCAATAAACATATTCTGTATTCTGTATTGTTATTATCTGTTGTTTGTTTCCTTCTGTGCCGGCTCAAATGGTTCCAACGGAAGACCAGCGCTGGTTTACTCAGAACTAGCATACGCTGAGTTGGGACCAATTTGAGACATGTCATTTAAAGCACTATTTAGGAATGTTCCAAATTTTTAATTTTTGTTAATATTTAAGTGCTTTTGTTATTGTCTCAAATAAATCTAATTTCTTTCTTTCTTTCTTTCTATTTCTCAATAGTTTAAACGTAGAAGCGGATCGGCACTATTTTAGTGCTTCAGTTTAACAGTAAGTATTACGGCAGCCTTCTCTATTTATTCGTCCGAGTGTAGACTGTAGATAGATAAAGTGAATTTCCACATCTTAATGTAATGTAATCTATTTTTATAGATTACTTTATTTTAAAAATATTTCTGATCGGAGAGACTGAGTCTCAGTCTCTACGTGATCATGGTGCGTGGAACCGCGCCGAAATATCGGGAACTCAATCAAAATCTAAATCATGGTGCGTATCTCGTGTTAAACAATATTTTTATTGTGAAAAGCCATGAAAGTTTAAAACAATACTTTACTTTATTTTATATTCGAATATTCTATTTTCTAGCTACCGTAACACACGGCAGTAAAAACCATTATGAACTCTGCTTCTGTTCACTCCCTCGCTAAAAAGCGAGACAAAAACTACCTCGTAGTTCAAATATTTGAAGGGAAAAATTCGGCTGCTAGTGGGACTTGAACCCACGACTACAGAATACCGTCCTGTCGCTTTGTCCAACTAAGCTATAGCAGCCCATAACACTAGGGCCGAATTACTTCCTTCCTTTATTAACATCTTGCGGGGATGTTTTAGCGCCATCTTGACTGGCCGGTTGGCGCAGTTGCTAGCACTCTGCCTTCTGAGCCGCTGGTCCCGGGTTCGATTCCCGGACAGGTCAAACATTTGTGTGTATGAACATGTCTGTTTGACCTGTGTCTGGGTGTGTATATGTATATAAAAAAAGTATATATATAAGTATGTATTTAAGTATATATATCAGTCGTTAGGTTACCATAGTACAGGCTCTGCCTAGTTTGGGACCTGAAGACCTTGTGTGAATGTTGTCCCATATTTATATTTATATTTATTTATTATCTACCTTTAATTGTATGAACAATTAATTAATAGGACTGATAGACCAACATTACAGTTGATATCGTATCAAACGAAGGCACCCTACCCTTATTTTAAGAGATTTTATTGTGTATCGCATTAACGCGAAATTTATATTAATCGCATTTTTACCGCGTATATAATGAAAATAGAATATATTTATTGCTTATAATTGTGTACATAGGATGGTCAAGGTTATACATAAGTATCAATGGTTTTCCCATTTAGGACGTACAATTATTATTAAAGGGTAATTTTATTCCCTTGTATAAAAATCTACTATTTTATATATTTATTTGTAACTCAGCAGTGCAAGCTTGACTGAACAAGCACTTACTGTCGTATTTTATCGAGTCGACGATCCATGCTCGCAGCCCTGGCTCGAAATCGGGTACAACTCGAAGGACCAATCCCATTAGAAGCTTCAAGCTCCGAATTGAGATCCATTTTCTGGTACCAATATAGTTCAATGAACATTTTATCAACCCGTTACAGTCGACTTCACCCTGGCACCCGTTATTGGAACGGCTCTATAACTCCCCGCATAGTATTTTGAGGCTGTTCGGATTACATATGAGAATACTAGTACGAGATACCGCTTAAGAAATCTATACCCTCAAGACCCTCATCTGTTATTTACTTATGACACCTATTATATGTTAAATAATTATGTAGATTGATGCGCACATAGGTTGTCTGGCGAAATCCCGTAACTATACTGTTGAATAACCCAATAATTATTGTTACAGCCGTGAGGCTTCGATACGGGCACATTCCTCTTAACAAGTTCAAGTTTATGATGAAGAAAAGTAATAGTCCTGACTGTGATCAATGCTTCAAGTTAGAAGACGTATACCATGTTTTAGTGGAATGCTCCCGCAACGACGCCTTACGGCGGCAATTATTTGTTTCTGAACATGCTTTCTGGCAGTTAGGTGGTTGTAACGGGGTGCTGTCGCAACCTGACTCTGCGGATGCCAGAAAAGTGTATGCATTGTACCACGCAGTCGTGGAGACTGGGTCTAGTTAATTGTTGCAGCTTAATTTGATTATCAATAAGGGTGTCATATTCTCTAAGAAAAAACCCTGTATAAAAAAAAAAGAATAAAAAAAAAAAAAAACAATAATTATAAAAATCTCTCTGCGTCCTTGTCTCTCGCATGGAGTAGCGCGCGCAAGACTTGTGTGAATGTTGATAAATAAAAATGTAATATAAAAATATATTGTTTAACAATATTAACTTTAATATTATACAGTATTATTTAACTGTTTCTTTATTTTAAATTAATGTATATTTTATTGCCTACCCAACAGTATAAGGTTGCCTTCTTAAACAGTGTCATGTTTATGGTTGCTTAGATTTAAAAAAGGTCAGATTCAAGCGCGAGTACGGAAAGTGACAGAAAAGCACGCACGTTGCGCGCGCTACTTCATGCGAGAGACAAGGATGTAGAGAGATTTTTATAATTATTGGGTTATTCAACAGTATAGTTACGGGGCTTAGCTTGGCAACCCATGTGCGATTATCCATCTACATACTTTCTAACAATTAAACGTCGTAATAATTAAATAACAGATGAGGGTATATATTTCTTAACCCGTATCTTAGACCATACACTGCGACGAGGAAGCCTGACTATTTCGGATATCAATGAAAATTTAATATAACTTTTACGAGATGTTTATATAGTATTCTGAATTCTGAACTATATTGGGTTGGGAATGAAGAACTTAGCACCTATTTGCTAACGCAATATTTTGTTTGATTGCATTTGAACTAAATCTAAGTGGTGATGAGGCTATCATCCTAGGACGCCTGTCTTGAGTCATTCCCGTTCATTTTCTTTATATAGTTGTGTTTGGTATTGTTTGAGGTATGGATATATATGAAATTTAGTATGTAGATACGTCATCTCCCGGAATAACACATAGGCTACTTATCATCATCATCATCATCATCATCAATCATGACCTAGCGGGTAAAACCGCGGGGCGCAGCCACGATGAAATAACAATGTGTAATAAAAAACATCAACGCGTTTATGTATAAACCTAAATATACCTATACATGTTTAAGTACTAATAACTCTCTCTTGGAGTCGGGAATTTAAAATATTTTAGACTTTAATTGCAAAGTTGCAAGTTCGAAATGGACGAAATGTGATATCTAAACTCTTAAATAAACTACAAAGTCCGAAATACCACAAATCGCATCAAAATGAAATATCGTCAAAGTTCAATAATTTCGCGAAGAAAACTTAGACAATAACAGTAGTGCAGTTCGATGGCAGAGAAATAGCGTTTGACACTTGTCTAACTGTTATCTTGCCGAGATAATGGGTCGGTTATGGATTGGGCACGTATTCGAGAGGTAAACCTGAAGCGATACTGTACAAAAAAATGGAACCGACTTCAACACTCAAAAGAGTGAAATAACTTGTTGAAGTCAGTATCATGATAGTTCAAAAGTAACTATTATCAAAATAATGTTCTCATGCTACTGACTTCAACAAGTAGTTTCACACTAATGAGTGTTGAAGACGGTTGCATTTTTTGGTAAGAAAATTATTTTTTCACCCTTTTCAGTGACCTTTGCTACTCACGGGATCAATTAATTGTGTTGTGTGTGTAAAGTATGACCTATATACCTAGTATTTACTGGCTATTTACACGCTCATGGTCTACGCTTTTTCCCGTTTCGTTTATAGAATTTATGACTAAGATAAAATTTAAAAAAAAAACAAGCATGGTCACTACCAGAACCAAGCCTCACCCTTGGGGTGCCTTGCTAAAATTGCAAGGAACTTTTACTATGAAGAAGCTTTTACCTATAATAGTGCTACACGGCTGCTCAACAAGAACTTTGTTTTTCAATATGGTCACACCGGAACTACATGACAATTTTGATTATTTAATTTTTGACGTGATAACGTTTTATAAATTGATGAATACCAGCAACACTCATGAAAAATAGTAACGTTCCGCGTAACGTTCCACCTGAGGTTTGTTTTACATAAAATAATCAAAGTCAAAGTCAAAGTCGAAGTCGAAGTCGAAGTCGAAGTCGAAGTCGAAGTCGAAGTCGAAGTCGAAGTCGAAGTCGAAGTCGAAGTCGAAGTCGAAGTCGAAGTCGAAGTCGAAGTCGAAGTCGAAGTCGAAGTCGAAGTCGAAGTCGAAGTCGAAGTCGAAGTCGAAGTCGAAGTCGAAGTCGAAGTCGAAGTCGCAGTCGAAGTCAAATACAAACTCATAAATGATTATGACGTTATCACGTAAATCTATCGTCCGTAAACCGACTTTACAGACAACCAATTTTTTTTAAAATATATTTATAGAAGAAACTTGATAACCTACTAGATGTTAACTTAGAACCGCGCCGAGATAGTACATAATTTGCCGTAAGCATTAACGAAATTTGCAATGAGTTTTACAATTCCGACCGATGTCGATATAATGAGATAAGATAATATTTCCAGGAAGCATCTTGTATGTGGTGAAAGGAGCGTTGTAGTTCAATAAATGTTGATTAAAGGACTCTGCCCACTACCCCGTAGCTTACCATGACAGTGCTAGGAACGTAACAACCAAAAAAATATTCTTTGTATTGAAAAGTATGAGATTATGCCCACTAGACCGTTCCTTCACCGACCGACACCGTCGCATACCATGAACGGAGCGTCAAGAATTGTCGGCGAGAATATTTTGCCGGTGGCGAAACGGTGAGCACCCGGGTTATAACCGCGTATGATGGCCGTTATAAACGCGTTGCCATTCTTCTCTTTCTACTGGCCATTTTGTTACCGCATCGGTTCAAGTGAGACAAAGACATGCGTACACGATCGATGTAAGATGGACGACGATTCACATTCAGGCGACAACAGGGACCGCTAGGATTTAGCACTAAGATGATTCGGAGATGATATGCGGACGCTCCGGTCACCATACGGCTTTGATACGTAATTTATACGCTCTAGTGGGCATAGTAGAGCGTATTGGATTACTTTCCGTGCCCGATACGTTCATAGCACGGTCATGGTATGCTACGGGGTGGTGGGTAGAGTCCTTAAAACCTTTATTACTCTCTCACGACTATTTGTGTCCTATTGTTTAGTATGTAGAGTCTAGAATCTTATATTCCACAATTTCCTTTTCACCGCCACCCTTTTACCAATTGTACCAACATCCAAATGCTACAATATCGAAATTTCGGCGTCTGTGTCAAATTTCTTTTTGTTATGTAGCAGAAACTTTACTGTGACGGACGTAGGGCAATATCTCCAGCATTCATCTTGTGACGTCAAAGCAACCCTTATCGTTATAAAAACAATCCGGATATACGATCACGTTTATTGTACAGCTTGGCGGTAGGGTACTTTCGAGTACCCGTCTGGCTAGCTACCACCCTCAATTTTGGAAAAACTGTCATTAAACACAGTGGGTTCAGGCAGCAGTCCTTGCGAGACAGTAAGAATTCTAGGTCTAGGCATGATAGCATCTTCGACCACACCGTTACTGACCATCAAGTGAAACAGTGATAAAACGCTAGATCTATACAGTATACGGCCGTGGTGGTACCGGCCTAGAATAGTACTCCCCCATCTCTTCCCGCGGGTGCCGTAAGAGTCGGCTAAGGGATCACGTACCAGAAGGTGGGCAGCAGCGCCTTCTGAGGATCGGAAGTCATACTGCGCTCGCCAACCCGCCTGCCAAGCGTGGCGAGTATTGGCAAATCCCCTCTATATGTGGGAGGCATACGTCCAGCAGTGGACGCACATGGCTGAGAAAATAAAAATAAAAATACAGTATAAAAAAAATCTTTAATTTTTTTATGCTGTTTATGACTCTCAAACTATGTCAACGAGCATCGTCTTCAAACACGTATTAAGCCCAAAACCTACGAAGGTACATTAGTAGTGTTGTGTAAGTATTTAACCACAGAAATAGCAATCCTGAAGTTCGTCCACTACACTGTATCACTAAGAGGAAAACTTGGGACTCCGGCTTGCCACTTTGCGGGGGTGCTAAGCTCGGATTACGACACGGGCACAGTGACTGCTACATCTGTGATCTAAATACGCAGCTTTTGTTGTCTATTGAATTCAGGTTATATACCAAGAATAAGATTAGAACATTTATTTCAAATCAAATCAAATCAAACTATATTTATTGTCTCACAACTACACTATTGCCACATAAAAATTAATACATATAAACACAGAGAGAAAAAAAAATCATAAGGAAACAATACAATAATTGAGGACAAAAGGCGCACACTCAGCATTTGCCGCGCTCACATATAAAGTGTGCGAGTTTTCAGTGTACTCCGCAGCTCGGGCTGATGGTCGCCGAGATAGTAAGTATGAGCGGGTAATATCAAAACTATTTGACACATAAATGAAACGAATATATATAGGGGCGGTGCGTGAGTGTGGGGAGGGGTGCATGAGTGTAAGTGTGTGAGTGTGTTAGAGGGAGAAAAAGAAAGTGTTTGTTGTTTATTTATTCTTATTTATTAACATTCACACAATCCTAACTTCCACACGGTCCCAAACTAGGCAGAGCCTGTGCTATGGTAACCTGATGACTGATATATATACTTATATACTTTTGACTGGCCGGTTGGCACAGTTGGTAGCCCTCTGCCTTCTGAGCCGCTGGTCCCAGGTTCGATTCCCGGACAGGTCAAACATTTGTGTGTATGAACATGTCTGTTTGACCTGTGTCTGTCTGTTTTCTTCATCATCATCAATCATCACCACGCGGGTAAAACCGCGGGGCGCAGCTAGTAAAAAAAATATGAGTAGAAATATCAAAGGCCGCTATTCAGCCACACGGAGTTGGCTGAAGTTACCTGAATAGAGGCAGATTCTCTGAGGACATAATTAAATAAAAAATCGTCGAAAACTGACTCAGTTCTGAGCCTTTATGTCTTAACACAGTTTCGGGCAATCATTTTCCAGTTCAGCCAATTATAAGTTACGAAGTTGTAAATGGCGTCGACGAAATAATTTAAATCGCAAACAATACGAACAAACTCCATTGGAACTTCGAATTTAATGTTTTAATGATGAAATACTGAAGTTAATTTAATTAAGTAATTATGCTTTGCCTACTTATTCCACTTGGAGAAAGGAGAAAGTAATTAATTCCAGAAATGTTAAAAAAATCTCATTCGTAGAAATTATTTTATTTTAATTTAATTTATTTATTTTTATTTCATTTATTGAAAAGAGGAGTGTGGTAGAGGAAAGCCGTGGTGTAAATGTGATGTTGCAGGTTCGGGGATTGTACGAAGTCACAATTATACGTCCGATTGGTTTAATATGTTCTTTATTACTGGCTCACATCAATTATTTTTTTTCTAACGATCTAATGCTGTTTGCTGGCATTTACAGGGGCGAGCACTGACGGTGCTCAGCCCGGTATTTGTGCGGGCGCAGAAGGCGCACCGCCTAGTGAGGCTAGCGCTGACGGCGCTGTGCCACTAGGAGAGGACGAGGCGACTAGCTCGAGGGCACCACTGAGGTTCGGACCTCGGCTTGAGCTGTCGCCAGGACAAGAAGATTTAAAAAAAATCGAATCGAGACAGGGGGATATCGGATCGAAACTCGATAACATATACATACACGCACCTTAAGTACTAAGCGTTACAGACCTATACATAGCTTGTCTACACTCTACAAAACGAAGATGTAGTGAAAAAGTACGTTTGATGGTTTGGTCATGTAGAGAGAATGAACGAAAAGAGATTGACTTACTGAATAAGCAGCTGTACATAGGAGAAGTGAATGGTAGTGTTGGAAGAGGAATCCCTAAACGAACGTTCCAGAAATCAGACTGAGGAAGTTCTAAGAAAGGGTCCCGTCAGGAGTCGTCTAAACCGACGCTCTTGCAATGAAAGGTCTTAAACATAAAAAAAGAAAAAAAAGCATACGGGTAGAATTGAGAACCTCCTCCTTTTCTGACGTCGGTAAAAAAAATTGCAGCAATAGCAAAACAGCAAGTAGGTATTCAGAATACAGAATAAATTTATTGCAGAATTTAAAAAGCACCACATTGTCTTCACCATTTAAACCGTAAATCATACCACCCATAGTTTTGTGAATGCAAAAGGTAAAATGCAACCAGCTGCGGCAAATAACTTCGAAAGTATCGTTATTTATTACAAAAATGTTTCGACCATTTTCATGCACGCGGTACCCACGGGAAACTTGGTAAAACTGTATCTGCTATAAGTATTATAATAGCGTACTCGGAAAATGAGATCTCAATATATGTATAATTTGAGTCTGAAAACTATCGCGAGTTTCTTCCATAATTGTAATGGTCGGAGAGTAATTTTCCAGTGTTTACCACGTGAGTCCTAGTCGGTTTGTTACATTACAAATATGTGTAATTTATATAGACCTACAACAAGATTGACTCTCACTTGTAATAATAGTTATATAATGTGTATTACAATTTATAACAAAATTCCTAATGAATTCAAAGACTTGACATTTAATAGATTTAAGATAAACCTGACGCGGGGGTTAACTGAGAAATGTTTCTATAGTTCAAACGAATATTTGGACCATAAAATAAGAAGAAACTGTTTAGCTGATAAAAGTCTGTACTCATTAATAAAACTATTGTACTCGTATGTGTTTATACCAATTCATACGTCTGTAAAGGCAGATTTTGGCAGGACAGAACTATTTTATAACATCATGTATTACCCGAAATCTATGAATAAAGTTATTTCATGCATAAGCTTTTACTTAGTAAAAATTGCCTGTAATCGCTTGTTTTACATTTTACCACATGTTATATTATACTAATTTATTATTCGACTAAACTATGATTCGATTAATAACTGTGCCATGCCAAATCTGAAATTGTAACAAGATGAAAAGGAGTCCCTCTTAATCTTGTTACAATTTCATACTGCGGGGGCGCTACATGTGGCGCGTGTGAATACCGGCACTTCTCCTCCTGTGCGGCCCCACCACATCCGCCATCAAACAAGAGTGGCACACCGAAGTACCAGTATCCCCTCCACGTGCTGTAGCAACATTAAAAAAAAATAGCACCAGACCACTGTTTATATACTATTGCATGGTGGTAGGGTACTTTTTATTTTTTATTTTTTTATTAACCTTCACACAAAGTCTTCAGGTCCCAAACTAGGCAGAGCCTGTACTATGGTAACCTAATGACTGATATACATATACACACCCAGACGCAAGTCAAACAGACATGTTCATACACACAAATGTTTGACCTGTCCGGGAATCGAACCCGTGACCAGCGGCTCAAAAGGCAGAGTGCCACCAACTGCACCAACCGGCCAGTCAAACTTTCGAGTAGCTACATCTTTTCTGGCTAGCTACCACCCTCAAGTTTGAAAAACTGTCACCAAATATTATAGTGTGTTCAGGCAGCATTCCTTGAGAGTCATTGAGCATTCTAAGTCTGATAACATCTTCGACCACATCGCCACTGACCATCAAGTGAGATAGCGGCCAAAAGCGAAATCTATACAGTAAAAAAAAATCTTAGTTGCGCCACGCGGTTTTACCCGCGTAGAGATTATTGATCATAATGATGATGAAATTTAGCCTTTGTGTTATTCCGGGACCTAAAGTATCTACATACTAAATTTCATCCAAATCCGTCCAGCCGTTTGAGCGTTATTAAGTAACAAACATCCATCCATCAAAACTTTCACATTTTTAATACAACTAGTAGCGCCCCGCGGTTTCACCCGCGTGGATTACGATTTTCCCGCTACATCAATTATTCCACGGGAATCATACATTTTGCCGAAATAAAAAGTAGATTATGTGTCTTCCAGACTATAATCTATCTCTGTGCCAAATTTCATCCAGATCTGTTCAGCCGTTTTGGCGTGATTGAGTAACAAACATCCATCGATACTTTCACATTTATAGGTTTATTTTTCGGTATAGATTCGATATTATTTTTAGCTATTTTTCACATTATATTTATTTATTACGAAGTAGGATATTAATGGGATGGGATATGTGACATTGCATTGTTACATGACATACTGACATACATCGTAACATAACATATCACGGATATAAAAAAAGTTTCCTTTTGAACACTATTTCACGGAATTTATGCGACGATCAATAGATGCGGCGGGGTGTACCACGCAAGCCTGAAAATTTTACTCACTCGTGACTTGAAAACAAAACCTCCCTTTGGCCTCGTGGTGGATCAGCTGCATAAAACAGCTTTAGAGGCTTTACAATGAATAACTTGATCTAATAGGACAGTGAGAATATACGAGTCTGTGTATAAAAGATTAATAATACAGAGATACGTACGGGAGCTAATCGACACATTTACGAATACACAACCCCTTTTCTGAAAATCGTTTGCTTGCTATGTTTAAAATGGTAGGATACAATTATGCGACATTTGTAGTGATTCGCTTATTCAACTGAACTAAACTAAAATGTTTTAAAACTAATCCAGTTCTTATAAGGTTACGATAAAGTCTAAATTAGTATGAGACTTATCAATAACATCACTAAAATTAAAATATATTTATTAAATTTGCGGGTAGTTTTAGCGAAATTAAGTTGCCATTTATTTGGTGCCTTCTAAAACTACCCGCAATTGGCCAACAGTTGAATAAAACTCGTCTAATATTAGTGAGAGCGTTGTATGGAGTTATACAAATTTGAATTTTAGCGTAAATAGAATACGAGCTATTTCAATTTGAAGAATTTTAGTGAATTTTAGCTAGTTTATGTGATTAACAGAATTAGGTATAACATCTATTCTATGTCTTATTTTCAATATGTTATTTTATTTGGTAACTTATATAAGCGCAAATGGCAAAATTGACACGTTGAGTTCCGCAGGAATATACTGAGTGCAGACCTCTTCCAGCTGGTAAGTATTTTTAGAAATCAATAGGTCACGCGTATCTTCAGGAATGGACTTCCTTCGTTCTGTAAGACGAAATACTTCCCTTAAATCTCATGTTTCTGGCAGTGGAACGGCTAAAAACTCTCGATAGTCGTCAATACTGTAAAAATTACGCGAATTAATTATGAAATATAAACGTACCCAACTTTAAGTAGACGTGTCGATGCTCTATTCAAAACTAGATTTAAGTTCTATGTTCACTTAATTTTTACTAGTTAGTACTAGATTAACTAAACTAACGATTGTAGTTTTTGGACTTTCGCGATTCGAACACATTGTTAATATATTTACCAAGTCGAAGTAAATAAATGATAAAAAAAAAAAAAATAAGAAAAAAAAAAAAATTTTTTTTAAATTCATGAATTACTAAATGTTTTTCTCGCGATCAAGCCCCGATTGATTTATTAACAAACTAACGATAATTGTAAAGTTGAAATGACAAAGAAAAAATCCTTGATTAAAAGAATGAAAAGGTCTTACAACGCAAACGAGCCGACATCTGTACAAAACTGTGAAATAAGTAACTTTAATTAAAACTCAGGACTGGACTGGCCCTGTTAACAACCAAGACCCGGGACATTTACCTACACTCATCGCACAAATGTTTGCCCCTGCCGGGATTCGAACCCAGGGTCGCGGAGACACCAAAGTCATGTCACTGGCCACTGAGCCGCGGCAACCGTCAAATCAACGTTGTTTACGTATAGTTTTTTGTGATATTATGTCACTTGTGCTTGTGAAATACTTGTGTGTAAGTCACTTGTGTAATATACGCAGACACCCTATGTGTCTGCGTATATTATTCATAATACAGAATTATGATAAAACCAAGTCATACCGTTCATTTCTTGTACACTTGCATAGGAATAAATTGAAATAAAAAAGTTGACAGACGCAATCTATCTATCAGTAATTATGTAACGTTTTACAGCGTTACATTCATAAACTGACTATCTGTGCCCCGCGGTTTCACCCGCGTGGATTACGGTTTTGCCGCTACCTCAATTATCCCACGGGAACCAAACTTTCTTAGGGTAAATCACAAAATCCTTTCTTAGAGGATGCCTACGCCATAGTAGCTTTATGCATGCAAAGTCTCAGCCTGATCAGTTTAAAATTGACAAAGTTTCATACAAACTTTCATCACCTATTTTATCCCCTTGGAAGAATTAATCAAAATCCTTTCTTAGCGGATGCCTACGTCATAACATCTACCTGTATGCCCGATCCGTCCAGTGGTTTGGGCTGTGCGTTGATAGATCACTATGTCAGTCAGTCAGCCACCTTTGTTACCATTTTTTCGCAATAAAGAATATTGATTGATTGATTGACCTTTGAGTTATATATATTTAGATTTAGGAAAATTTTCGTAAATTTCAGTCACGTACAAATTGAGTGTAAATTCCTCCCCAGGGTGAAGAGGAGGAAAAAAAGTTGATGAAGATAAGTAAACGCTCGCACCAGTAGCGATCCTGGATACTTTGAAGAAGCTAATACTACTCAAACTTTTCGGTGTGCATATTTGTTTAGGCTAGATTAGATAACCCAAATACAACGATGTAATTAAAAGGGAAGATCTAGGTCACTCTCTAAAGTCAAGTAAACGGTTAGCAATCACAAACTCGGAGTTCTCTACGCGATCGAATCAGAAATGAGGACATCCGTAGAAGAACAAAAGTCACCGACAAAGCCCAGCGGATTAGCAAGTTAAAGTGGCAGTGGGCAGGGCACCTATGTGCCCTGCCCACTGCCACTTTAATTTTATTTAACTCGAAGAACTGATGGCCGTTGGGGTCGAAAAGTTCTCAAATGGCAAAAATGGCGAATGGACTTGCAAGCGCAGCATAGGACGGCCAACAACCAGGTGGACAGACCACCTGACCAAGATCGCAGGCATGGGCTGGATGCGGGCCGCTTTCAGTCGGTCCTTGTGGAAATCAATGGGGGAGGCTTATGTACAGCCGTGGACGTCCTATGGCTGAGATGATGATAAATCACAAGCCCAGTATTGCAATTTACGAGAGCAATTTTTGCTTAATTACAAAATTGTTTCGTCAGTACCATACGTACTGCACAACTACTAATCCGATTGCGACTGAAGTAAATTAGGAGCATGAATCTAATTTATGCATTCCATTCCCATATCTCGGTAACATTAATAATAATACCGTGCCCATGTAGCTAGTTCCTAATCCATCGTTTTTAATAATATAATTGTTTACGTTTTTTTCTTGGCGTGATCTACGGGTTGCAGTGCTATAAGAACCTTCAAGTATTTTTTTGGTTGTATGTCTATTTATTTATTAACAAAATCCGCTGCTCTAATTTAACATTTGTTGAATAATTAATCGAAACTTACAGCTAATAAAAGATTTTTCATCTTGGATTTACATTGTATAGTAGGTAATATTTTAAAGTTATAACCTTAGACGTAAGCTGACCGAAGTAGGTACCTTATACATACCTGCTTCATGTATTTTTAGTTATATTTTAGTTTAGTTTTTGTGTCACTTAAATTGTGTGTACTACTGCTATGCGAATTTATTACCCGAAATAAAACATTTATTATTATAATATTACCTATATTTAGTCGTCACAATGAGTACCTTGAAAACTTTTAATTGAAAGAAAGCCAGCAGTAGTAATGTTTTTGAAAGAAATCTTTAACAATTGATTAATTATTAATAAATCAATTTTATAATTAGTTTATTAATAAATAATTCATTGTTGAAATTAGTTCTCTTTTCTTAGTTTCGAATATAAAAAAATTAACACTTCAGAACTATTACAATTATTTTACATCGCCCTGCGCCGCTTAAACGAAACAGCAGGAGCAGGCATACATATCCGCCGCGCGGTAGAAAGAGAGGAGGATATTACTTCCTCTTCTACGCCGCGCTAGCAGTCTACTCTCCCTCCGTCTTACGAATTCGATTACGTCAAGCATGTTACGAATTTTCGACCAGGTCACCTGTCCTGACGCGATTTTAAGATTTTTTTACCCATACGAAAATTGCACAACGCCGCTAAAGAAGTTCTCACTACAAAAAAGATTAGTCGTTACAAAAAGAAAAAAATGAAGATGGCATCGTTCATTTGATTGCAACCGCATGATAGTTTGTACAGCATCGTGACTCCGAAAGAAAAAATAAATATTTAATCCTTTTTTGAGACATGGAAAGTAACAACGCAAATACAGATTAAAAATTTAATCGCTAAAAAGTTTAGATTGGATTGTTCGTTTCCGTCTGTATTAATTTTTTTCGCCTAACTCCAAACTTTGTTGATTATTGCAGATGTTTAGCTGTTTGCTGCGCGGAAAGTTTCGATTGAATAATTCTAACAATCACCCGGCGAATCGAATGCGAGTAGGTGTCTATTTTTAGTTAATTTATGTCGGAGCAAGTGAGATACTCAAATCAAATACGACTTGACAAATTGACGGTCGTCGTGGCGCAGTGGTCAGTGTCAGTGACTTGACTTCTGTGTCTCCGGGACCCTGGGTTCGAATCCCGGCAGGGGCAAACATTTGTGCGATGAGTATAGATGAGGTGTTTGTCCCGGGTCTTGGGTGTTTGTGTGTTATGATTGTGTGTGTCCATGCTTCCCGCGACACAGGGAATCCTAGTGCGGGGGTCTGAGTGTGATATAAAAAAAAAAAAAAAAAAATAGAATCCGTAAAAAGTAATAGATTAGACTGTAGGTTTTGCTAGTACTCGATTTGTTGACTAAGTGAAGGTAGGTAGCACTTGTTGTAGCCTATTCGATTTGTGCCAATAAATGAGGATAATACGAAAAACAAGGTTGTACATAAGCTGTGGCAAGCCGGCAAACAGTCGAGGCGATGAAGTTTTAATGTGTACTTTCGAGCAGAGCGTCACAGACGCAGCGTCTATAACGTCACCGACGTCGCGTCACTAACGCCAAGACAGTAATACTTTGGTGACTTTCGATACCCACGACAGACGCAGTCTCATCGCTCTCGTCGCGCGACGCGACCGGATTGATCTATAAAGCAGTCATCATAAAACATTATGAATATGCAACTTGTTTTGCTAGAAGAGGAAGAAGACGATGATCTTTTACTACTCATACTATCTCAGTTTGGAAAGAGCCTCTACCAATCTGATTTTCCAATTCCGCGCTTAAATCATAAATAAATGGGTGCTGAGAAACCAATGTTATTAAAATTTCGTCTTCTTCGTCGGTAAAAATCTCAACAGATGCCATTTTGTAAAAACTAACCTCAAAATACAGCGACAGTGCGAGCGCGGCCGAGCGACAAACGCGGGCGTCTGACAACGCGGTCACGGCGGCACTGACGCTGCGTTAGTATCGCTGCGCTCGAATGATGTTCCTCAGAACTTCATACATTTGTATAGAACATCTACGTGTCGCTCAGACGCGGCGTTACAGACGCGGCGCCATTGACGCTATAGACGCTCGCTTTGAAAGTCTACCTTTACCGAACGGATCCGCAGCGGAATAATTATGAGTAATCTATTATGGTATCTTGCAACTGTCAGATCTCTCTGTGCTTTGACTGGAGGAACTTGAGAACCGGAAGTGAGAGAGAATGTTGTCATTACCAGTTTTAATCCACCGCCGTGGGTAACAAGTCCCACGGCTTCCGAGTTCGGTCCACTTGAATAACAATGATATTATAATAGGAAATGTTAATGTGTGTTACTATTACTGCTGTGCTATGATAATGTTACAGCCTCTTTTAGGCGTCATGGCGCTCGCGCCGTATTTGCGCCAACATACATGTCCCGGAATAGTATTACTAATGATTTTTAAGGACAGGATAACAGGAATCGGGGACTTAAATACAAACCAAACAAAGTATTCAGATTGATTTTAAACAGTTTTAAAAGGATGTAATGGCGTATAAATTTATTTCATGTAATTCTGACGCCGCTTCAAACACATCTTCAGAACCAAATACCAACATTAAATATTTAGATAATCGTAGTAACTGTGTTTTCCAAACAAAGTAACTAAGGTGTAAAGATTTTACACAGATTCGACAAGTCCAAAGTATAGTATATCAACTATGAATAAAATCTATTCAATTCATTTATGTATATAAGTGTGAGTACTTTTACGTAAAATAATGTAATATATCTCGTCATGTAATTTAGTGTCGACTTAGAGTACTAAACAGGAATAAAAAAAAAAGATAATACTAGCGGACCCCACAGACGTTGCCCTGCATGCAGTGCCAGGTGGATTTTTTTTTTGGTAATGTGAACCATCTAGGGCACCACCCAAACGCATAAAAAAAATCATTCAAATCGGTCCAGCCGTTTAGGAGGAGTTCAATGACATACACACGTACAGTAGAATTATAAATATAAAGATTAGGAATAGCATTGTTAAGAGCTATGCGAACATAATTGTCCCCGTTATCTCTTAGTTTTAACTAAACAAAGGCATAATGTTGGCTTATCTCTTAAGCGGTTATAAATATATAAATACTTTTAATATTAAATATATTCAAACTCAACGAGATTCAGATTTTGTAATGTCAATGTGAAAATAGAAAGCATTTAGAAAATATTATCTTACAATGTTTTTTATATCTTTACATCTGCTGTAGCTGTCAATTCCTGAGTTGACACAGTTTTATGAATGTAAAAGTAAATAAATTATGTTTAATGTTAAAGAATGACAGTCCCTGGAGTCTGTGGAGTGTAATATTTTTAATACAAATTTTAAAAAATCCCGAACCTTTCCGAAAAAGGACAATTCATTAACAATCTATGAGCAATGTGTTTAGTAGAATTGACACCCTGTTGTCAAAAAAGCTATAAATAATTGTAAGCAGAAGTAACGTAGAAATGAGACTTAGCAACGACTTATTACATAAAACTTTTAATTAAGTTACAAAATTACTTCGAGTTCCGCCTAAGCCCATGTCTAGATGAAATATTATAAAAGTTTTAGACGAATATACAAAACATTTAGTACACTTTAAGAATGTATAAAATACGGGAATTACTTACTCACGTAGTAAGTTAGAGGGTTCCGACTATAGTTTCGACCACAATTGAAGATCTTTTCAAGGAGAGTACGTAGCGCTCGCGGGCTCGGTCGCGGTTTGCCTAGTACTCAGTACCTACTTGACGTTTTTTTTTTTTGACGTGATAACGTTTTATAAATTGATGAATGCCAAAATGAAAAATAGTAACGTTCCGTGTAGCGTTCCGTGTAGCGTTCCGTTTCCGTTTCCGTCAAGTCAAAAGTCAAAAGTCAAAAGTCAAAAGTCAAAAGTCAAAAGTCAAAAGTCAAAAGTCAAAAGTCAAAAGTCAAAAGTCAAAAGTCAGAAGTCAGAAGTCAGAAGTCAGAAGTCAGAAGTCAGAAGTCAGAAGTCGAAGTCGAAGTCGAAGTCATAAATGATTATGACGTTATCACGTAAATCTATCGTCCGTAAACCGACTTTACAGACAACCAATTTGTTTTTTTTTAATGAATTGAATAATCATCATCTCAGCCATAGGACGTCCACAGCTGGACATATGCCTCCCCATATAGGAGGATTTGCCAATACTCGCCACGCTTGGCAGGCGGATTGGCAAGCGCAGTTTGAGTTCGCAGTAAGAGATGGGTAGTTATATTCTAGGCCGATACCACCAATATTACTGATTGCACCTTCGAGCACATCGTCACTGCCCATCAAGTGAAATAGTAATGCTAGACTATAAATGGTAAATTTATCCATTGACATAGCATATATGTATATATATATTATATATATATATATTTAAAGGTTATAAGCTTGCGTTTGACCATTGTCTCACCTGATGTTAAGCGACGACGCGGTCTAAGGAGCACGCAAACTTAGAAGGAACCTATTCACTCGCGACTTGAAGACTCCGGGGTTGTACATATCGGGAAACACAGACTCAGGCAGTGAGTTCCACTCCCTGGCAGTACGCATTATAAAAGTGGAAGCAAAACACTTCGTGCGTAACGGTGGTATATCTACCATGTAGCGGTGGCGCATAGTCGTACGTCTGGTTGACCGATGATAGAATGGAGAAGGTGGAATTAAATTGTGTAATTCCAGTGCACATTCGCCGAAATGTAACCGATAGAACACCGATAGGCAAGCAACTCTACGTCGGTGTTCAAGGCTCTGTAGCCTATGTTCGACCAAAGAGTCGCTACCAATGACCTTTTTGGCTCGCCTCTCTATAGAGTCCATATCATATCACAGACATAATATAATATTTCAGGGCAAAATAAACCTCAACGGCTGGTACCAGTGAAAAGTAAATATTTGTTGAGTAATTCAGAACTGTCGAGAGATGGAATAATATTGTAATAGCATTCGCTCCAACATTCTGTTGACTTTCAACGATATGTTTATAAGTATATGTAAATACTCACTTGCTATCTAATATTGGCATGATTCAAAATTCTGCGCACTGTCATTGAGTGGCTAAATCTAAGATTCACAAATTTTGTCTCGTTGGCGTAAACCATAGATAAGCTGTATTTGAATAAAATAGGTACAAATTACAATACTACAGCTACTAGAAAAACATTTGAGCAATCCACTAGCTATTGGCAGCCTATAGATAACTTAAACTCAATTCTACCAAGATAAACTTGGTATCGGATGCGGGCCGCTTCCAACAGGTCCTTGTGGAAATCAATGGGGGAGGCCTATGTCCAGCAGTGGACGACCTATGACTGAGATGATGATGATGATGAAACTTGGTATCAAAACATTAATCACAAGGCCACCCTTATATAGATTGTATACTAAGGTATCGATAAACAACATTTTATTCTAATTTGTTACGTACATAATTATGTATAGTGAAGGCTGGGCTAAATTAGAATAAAATCACACCTTCAACTATAACCTTGTCAAAAAAAAGTCGCGAACTTTTACGACATTCGTGAAAAGTTTTATTAACATAATGTCAGTACCGTGTGCCGTGGTGGTACCGGCTCAGAATAGTACTCCCTCATCTCTTCCCATGGGTACCGTAAGAATCGGCTTAGGGATCACGTACCAGAAGGTGGGCAGCAGCGTCTTCTGAGGATAGGCAGACGAGACTGCGCTCGCCAACCCGCCTGCCAAGCGTGGCGAGTATTGGCAAATCCCCTCTATATGGAGAGGTATGTGTGTGGACGTCCTATGGCATGAATGAATGAATGACTTACATGGAAGCATGTAGCATTTCGTTTCTAAAAACATATGCTTCATTTTTAAGTAGACCCGAGACAGGAGATTGCAAATTAGCTGGCTTTTGGCTTTTCATACAACATACAATCATTTTCATACAACCTTAATAAACCTTACCCTGAACCCTCCTGTAGAAACCGGAACCAATTCCCGAAAGTGTAATTATTTCGGAGATTTGATGTATGTTCTTGATTGGGTATCTAATCAAGAAAGTAAATTCAGATCCTTCTTTTAATAAATCTGGGATAGGCCCAATATAAGGAGTGGAGAGTTTTAGAAGTGAAAACTTCTTTAGGCGCGGTGGGCCTTTTTGGAAATGGGAAAAACCATTGAATTCTTGACACTGGTACGGTATTTCGATAAAATTTTGTGTAGATATAATTTAGACCCTGGATTAACATAGACTACTTTGCATACCGATTATAATTGCTGTTACTTTTGTGTTATTTATTTGCTCTAGAGAAAAGATCGCAAAAACGATCGACCAGCTGCGGGTTCACCCTACGCGATATAAATACAAACTGGTCCTACCTGGATCGAAACTAACAATGCATATTGTAATTTTTAGACTTTCGCGATTCGAACACATTTTTATTAAATCAAACGGGACTTAATCGCGAGAAAAACATTTAGTAATTTATTTACCTCGACGTTTCGACCAAGTTGCATTGGTCGTGGTCACGAGAAGACTGCATAACAACGCATAGCAAAAGTCCGAATATAATGGCAATAAAAAATTATAACAAAATACCGGAGGTAGTAAAAGATATAGAATCAGAACCTAAATATCTAAACAAATTAAAAACATTATTAACTGATAAGTGTTACTATACCTTGACTGATTTTTTTAGTGATAAATTCTAAATTACCTTTATTTTATTATTTATAATACCTTATAATTATATTAAATACAAATCCCATATTAATGTATCAGTATCATTATTATAAAACGTTACCATAATTATTATTATATTTTTAATAAACCGGTCCGCATCTGCACTCTATTGCTATAATACCCTTACAGGTACTCCCCTTACCTCACTTCGCGGATGCCGTAAGAGGCGGCTAAGGGATCACGTACCTGAAGGTAGCAGCGCCGTCTGAGGGTCGGAAATCATACTGCGCTTGCCAACCCGCCTGCCAAGCGTGGCGAGAATTGGCAAATCCCCCCTATATGGGGGAGGTAAAATGTCCAGCAGTGGATGTCTAATTGCTGAGAAGAAGAAGAAGTATAAAAATTGGTTGTCTGTAAAGTCGGTTTACGGACGATAGATTTACGTGATAACGTCATAATCATTTATGACTTTGACTTTGACTGACTTTGACTTTGACTGACTTTGACTTTGATTATTTTATGTAGTACAAAACTCAGGTGGAACGTTACGCGGAACGTTACTATTTTTCATGAGTGTTGCTGGTATTCATCAATTTATAAAACGTTATCACGTCAAAAAATACAACACTCCCTTTTCATACTTTGATTCTGTTAGAAACATCGAATGGTTACTCAAATATACAAGCTGAAATGAATAGGTATCCCATTAAATGGACCCCAGGACCCTCTTACAAATGTCATAAACGCATCTGATATATTTTACGTCGAACATAAAGCCAATCTTCAATATTTACCCTGGAATTTATTGCCCTATTATATCCGCTGTAAAATAAACCAACGAGATTGTACAACATTTACGCCATTTCATATTTAAACAGTTCCTTATATTTAATAATGTACATAAATATGTTTTTATGAACGGGATTGTTTTAGAAAAAGTACAATATATTTTATTTTTAAAGCTCAATTTTGATAAGCACTCTTTGAAACAAAATGAAATATCGTGTACCACTTTGAATAGTGGAGTTATTGAAACTGTTTGTTTTTCTAGCTATTAGTGACGCCTCATAGCCAAAGCATTGTATTCTAAGTCTGACGGTCGCAGTGGCGCAGTGGTTAGTGTCAGTGACATGACTACTGCGTCTCCGGGACCATGGGTTCGAATCTCGGCAGGGGCAAAGATTTGTACGATAAGTGTAGATGTTTGTCCCGGGTCTTGGATGTTTGTGTGCTGTGATTGTGTGTGTCCATGCCTCCCGCGTGGTGCCGTGGTGGTAGCGGCCTAGCATAGTACTCCCCCATCTCTTTCCGTGGGTGCCGTAAGAGTCGGCTAAGGGATCACGTACCGGGAGGCGGGCAGCAGCGCCTTTTGAGAAAAGCAAAACCATACTGTGCTCGCCAGCCCGCCTGCCAAGCATAGGAGGTCTAGCAGTGGACCTCCTATGGCTGCGATGAATGCCTCTCGCGATACAAGGAATCCTAGTGCGGCATCTGAGTGTGAAAAAATAAATCACACTAATATTCTTGTTTGTTATTCCTTCACGCTGAAACGGCTTAACGTAATAACGTAATCTTGAATTAAGATACCTTGCGCGCTAGGAAAAGAGATAGGTTATCCCGGAATAAGTATAGTTCCCGGATAATTGACGTAGCGTAGTCGCCGCTCGGACCTGAACCACTGAAGATGTCGACCGCAGTTATCGACGAAACGTCTGGAACACAAGTTTCTTATAGACCACGGCCAAACAGCCCGGAAGCAATACATACAACATGTAACACCATTGTTACAAATCCGTTCATTATATTTTTGTCATCAGTTATAATTCGTGAATTATATTTTATAGATCAATTTCAAATAATGCTCAGTGACGATGTGGTCTAAGATGTAATCACGCTAGACCTGGAGTGGTTACTGATTCTCAAGGATTGACGGCTTACACACTGTGTTCGGTGACAGTTTATCAAACTTGAGGGTGCCTAGTTACTTAAGCAGGTACTCAAAAGTACCCTACCACAGTGCTGGGAATTTGACAACGGTATTACTTTCACCGGAAGCTCAAGCCGTCAGTATCTTCTAGAGGAGTTTTGTATACTTTGGAAACATTTAAGTATAGTTTAATAAAAATATATTAATGAAAAATATTGATCAAGAAATAAAGTTTACAAAAAAGCATTTACTTTAAGTTAAGAAATTACTAGCGCCCGTCACCCTGAGACATAAAGATGGTAAGTCTCAGGTGTCTGTAATTTCACCGGAAACCATACCCTTCAAACCGGAACACAGTAATGCGAACACTACTGCCTGGCGGTAGAAATAGATATGGTGGCAGTACTTCCCCGGCCTAACTCTCACACAGAGTGCGACTACTCTTAAACCATTTCAACACATTGTAATAAAATATAGAAGATAAAATATCGAGATTCCTTTCAACGACCCATTCGTAATATGAAGGAATTCCAAATAAATTTACATTCAAGAGGCCTCGTAATTGTGCGAATTTCTCTTGGATGCGGAAAGTGATAAATTCTGGCCGAGTAATTGGTACAACTCGCTTCAGTGACTCGAGGGATCATATATTATTTTAATCTCGCTGTTGTTTCTGTTCTAAGGAGAATGCGCTGTATAACATATTATATTGATAAGAAACCTCGTAAGATAATATTATAATGGATCCATAATAGCTTTATCCATTCAGTCCCATCAGTAGCAATTCTTACATGAATTGCTTATTTATATTTTTATTCATATTATATACTTAGATTTTGAATTTACGGAACACTGAATTAGAAACTACACTTACGAATATTTTCAAATAAGGTTAACTCACTTGAATTATAATTCCATTCCAAGTTTGAAAAATAGGTCGGCGCACGACCCTTGACTACTTTTGTGGGATTGAGACCCACGTCTTCAAGAATTGAGTGGTATGGCTTTCTTAAATTTATTAAAGTTATTTCTGAATTTTTCGCACACCATTTTAATTTAATTTTAGCTATTCATTGTCATATACTTTAAATAAATCATTTAAGTATTTTACAACAAATAGTTATAATTAATTGACGATTGAATGGTAGTACTATCTAACTGATAAGGAAATTTAACACGCTTATTTTTTACATTACGTAATAGCATTTTAGGCGTATAATACAGTAGCTAGTTTTTAATGACTTGGCGGTATGACAATTATTATTGTGTAAGAATATTTCTAGTAATCTGGTAGTAATTAGACTATATGAAATATTACAAAAATATACTAACTGTACAGATAACTAAAAAAGAGGCTGAAAAAATTACTAATCACATTTTTAGTCTTTTTAATTTCGTTTCTTCTGGTGTAAGATACAGTTCAAGCGCATTTGTCGTCATGGCGAGTATTATTGAAAAAAGGAAAATAAAGTTGCTTAAAAATATATTTTTACTAATAAATAAGCAAATGAAATCAAATATTGTTCAACCAGAAACAGCCTTCATGAACTGTTGTCATAAGTGGTATTTTTTAAAGTTTATTTTATACATATAAAACTTGCACCCGAATATGCTTAAAAGACTCAAAATTGACCATTTAGCCACGCCTTAAATAAAACGTTGTCCAAATGTTGTTAAGTGACTTGTCCATTTAGCCACGCCTTAAATAAAACGTTGTCCAAATGTTTTTAAGTGACTTGTCCATTTAGCCACGCCTTAAATAAAACGTTGTCCAAATGTTGTTAGGTCACTTGTCCATTTAGCCACGCCTTAAATAAAACGTTGTCCAAATGTTGTTAAGTCACTTGTCCATTTAGCCACGCCTTAAATAAAACGTTGTCCAAATGTTGAGTCACCATTTGCAACGTCGTGAAGTTTATACGATTACATTTGACGACCAATTTGGAAGTTTCAGTCGTTTAGGAGGAAAACATCATAAACAAAGCCGCTGCAATGGCGCAGTTAATGCAGTCGTGAAAACCACATTTTTATTTCTTCGAAACTTTTGGAGTACCTAGTTGGTAAGCGGGGTCATTTCCGCAACCAAACCGACACTGCGCGGTCTTTTTTGCGTGATATCGGGTGGTGTCTGTCAGTCTAGCCACCTGACATGGCCCAGGAAACCCAATAACTTGCTGATGCTGGTGCAGGCTTCCTGGACAGTCCTCGGCACGCTGAGGCAAGCTGCTCTTAGTGTCACCACGGTACTGCACTCAATTTCTTCCGCCTCCATTCATCCTCTGCAGAAATTAAACTCAGCTAACTATAGATGGCACTAGTAGGCAACGTTTCTAAATTATTTTTCTTAAAACTACTTTTCGCTCGGTTTTTCAGAAAAGATAGGTGTATACATGCGACTTAAAAGCAATATTGTAGTCATTAATTTGACTGGTCGGTTGGCGCAGTTGGTAGCACTCTGCTTTCTGAGCCGCTGATCCCGTGTTCGATTCCCGGACAGGTCAAACATTTGTGTGTATGAACTTGTCTGTTTAACCTGTGTCTGGGTGTGTATATGTATATATATATCAGTCATCAGGTTACCATAGTACAGGCTCTGCCTCGTTTGGGACCTGAAGACCTTGTGTGAATGTTGTCCCATATTATTAAAATATTATTATTATTAATATAAAACCTAGTGTAGGTACTTGAATGTTGTAATTTTCAAATCGTCAGCCATTTGAAAGGTACATAATAATATAGATACGTCTGCATTAATTTAATTTTTAAAAGATTTCGTTTTCTTAATATTACCTAATTGCCAATCAAGCTATTTCAACCTTTACCCTTTGTCATTTTACAGAATATGGACCAAGCTTTACGCTTGAGAGTACCACAAGCTTCTGCCAGTAAAAAAGTTTACAGAACAATTTCTATTCAAAATTCAACGTTAAACAAAGGTAGGGAGAGTTGAACTTAATCCACAACATCAACTGAGTCAACGTGCATAAAGTTTAACGCTTGTGTTTATGAAATCGTCAAACAGATTAAAACTTTAGTAATTTGGAATGTGTTTTGCTATGACCACAAACGCCTGAGGACGGGCACTTGATGACGTCAGAGCTAGGCTATGAATCCTTTTTTTCTCCACTTAAAATGTGTTTTAAGCCAGTGTTAATAAGATCCATATCTATCTTTGCCGACTTCGACAAGTTATTTCACACTTTTGAGTGTTGAAGTCGGTTTTATACTTGGTAAAACAAATGTTTTCACCCTTTTCAGTGACCTTTGCTACTCACGGGATCAATTGGCTTTATGTGTGTTCACCGATTTCTTCACCCCCAAGAAGTCATCCAGATAGACGTAATACTTTTTAGTTATTAGAATGTAACTCAAAAACCGCTTGACCGATTTTGATGAAATTTAAATTGGATCACCTAAAAGGTATAAAAGGTAGGTAAAAAAGATAAAAACAATACTTTTTTAAACAAGGACGAATTTATCCGCAAGCACACATTAAAAAAAAATAAACGGTCGAATTGAGTAACCTCCTCTTTTTTGAAGTCGGTTAAGAACACAATCGTACATGTGAACCTGCCTTTACATTACGCACCACAGCGAGTGGGGGGTAAATTGTTTTGTAACATGTACATGTCGAAGTACGTGTTATCAGGGTATGGCGACGAGCGACGGTTTAGCAAATTAGGTGAAAATGAAATGCTAAACCCATTTAGAGCAATTCTTGTCCCCACATTTTCACCTAATAAAGTACGCCTTTTCTGGCATCTTATTTTCGCGAAGGGGACTCACTGTGAGAAACACACGATTCAATCGACGGTCGCCGTGGTTAGTGTCATGACTACCGTGTCTCCGGGACCACTGCCTGAGTCTGTGTTTCCCGATATGTACAACCCCGGAGTCTTCAAGTCGCGAGTGAATAGGTTCCTTCTAAGTTTGCGTGCTCCACCTTAGACCGCGTCGTCGCTTAACATCAGGTGAGACAGTGGTCAAACGCAAGCTTATAATCTTTAAAAAAAAAAACCCTGGTTTCGAATCCCGGCAGGGGCAAACATTGAGGCGATGAGTGTAGGTGTTTGTCCCGGGTCTTGGAGGTTTGTGTGCTGTGAATGTGTGTGTCCAAGCCTCCCGCGATGCAGGGAATCCCAGTACGAGGGTTTAAGTGTGATAAAAAAAAAAAAATTCTTCAAATAAAACAAAATTACAAATACAAATACAAATATGTTTATTTCAACAGTAAATACAGGATACAAAAGCAACTTAAATATAATGTGGTAACGAAAACAATTACAAAACTATGGCGACTAATGTTGCTATCTATTGTAATTGATTACAATATAGTCTTTTTAACCAAACGACCTCAAACACAAATAAGTTCAGTTTATTTTATTCTCTTTTCCATTTCTTTCTCACGCACCTGTAAGCTAATTATGAAAGCAGGAATATAACTTCTTTTTACCTCCGATTCTCTAATTTCTTTCGCCCTTTGTTGTTACAGAGGATCGTAATTGTAAAAAAGTTTAATAAGTCGTTTAATTTCAGTCATGGAGGAATAAATTCAAGCGAATGTAATTACGTGCTTACTAGGTGGTACTGTAGTACCTATGTCAGGCAATAACTTAATCGTTTTGTCGATAATTGCGTTCTTAATTAATTACCTTTCTTTTATTCCAAGGCTTACTTGTACATAAGCTATCTTACAAATACAAATAAGAAGATCAGTATCAGAGAAGACGCCGCGGAGGAGAGTTCTACGCTCTTGTCGCCGCTCGGACCTGAACCACTGAAGATGTCGACCGCAGTGATCGACGAAACGTCTGGAACAAAAGTTTCACATAGACCACGGCCAAACAGCCCGGAAGCAATACATACAACATGCAACGCCGGCCGAAAGCCTTAGAGTTTACAAATACAAATAACTTAAAATCCGTTTAATAACTAATATCAAAATATTGTCCACATGGTACCGACTTCTCAAGTTATTACACACTTTTGAGTGATGACGTCGGTTCCATTTATTGGTTTTTGACGTGATAACGTTTTATACATTGATGAATACCAGCAACACTCATGAAAAATAGTAACGTTCCGCGTAACGTTCCACCTGAGTTTTGTATTACATAAAATAATCAAAGTCAAAGTCAAAGTCAAAGTCAATCAAAGTCAAAGTCAAAGTCAAGATCAAAGTCAAAGTCGAAGTCGAAGTCAAAGTCAAAGTCATAAATGATTATGACGTTATCACGTAAATCTATCGTCTGTAAACCGACTTTACAGACAACCATTTTTTTTTTGTTATGCACGGAAGCGCTTGGATATAGTTTCACCTAATGTTAAGTGACGACTTAGTTCATAAGTTAAGCTCGGTTACGTATACTCAGCTCATATAATATATAAATAATTATGTAACTGAAATAAATCTTTACCACGGCATATCATTATAGAAAACCTTACAAGAAAAACTAAGCGACAAAGAAAACCTTTTCCTTCCCTTATCTAGAACCCAAAAATATTGGTGCTATTTATATCATGCCTCTGAAGCCCTATGACTAAGTGCCGCATCAATTTCCCTTCTGTTAACTTTATTTCGGACGTTCCATACATCTTGCGGACTTAGCTCACGTGGACCAACATTAATCTTAAGCGCACAGGAGATGCGAAATAACGTCCCTACGGACTTTAGGTCTTTAAATAAAACCAAGACGTAATATAAGAATCTCTATCTTGCTATCCCAATAGGTTCAATAATTTGAAGCGATGATTTGACTGGCCGGTTGGCGCAGTTGGTAGCAGTCTGTCTTCTGAGCCGCTGGTCCCGGGTTCGATTCCCGGACAGGTCAAACATTTGTGTGCATGAACATGTCTGTTTGACCTGTGTCTGGGTGTGTATGTGTATTTAAGTATATATATATATATCAGTCATCAGGTTACCATAATACAGGCTCTGCCTAGTTTGGGACCTGAAGACCTTGCGGTGAGAGCATCGGCTGTCAAACTGACACACGCTGCTTCGATTCCCACTAACGGCTTGAGCTTCCGGTGAAGGTATCATCGTTATCAAATTCGCAGCATGGTTGTAGGGTTAAGTACTTTCGAATACTCGTTAGGCTAGCTACCCACCCTCAAGTTTGGAAAACTATCACCAAACACCTAGTGTGTTCAGCCAGCAGTCCTTGAGAGTCAGTATGCATTCCAGGTCTATGCTTATGTACATCGTCAATGACCATCAAGTGAGATAGAGGTCAAACGCTAGCTACTTAAATTATAAATGCGAAAGTTTGTGTGTATGTTGTTACTTCTTCACGCTCAAACGGCTACATCGATTCCGATGAAATTTGATATGGAGATAGTTTAAACTCTGGATTAACACATAGGCTATCTCTATCCCGGAAAAAGTATAGTTCACGTGGGATAGTTGAGGTAGTGGGAAAACCGTAATCCACGTCGGTGAAACCGCGTGGCACTACTAGTTAATAATATTAGTGTGATTTGTACGCTGTGTGTTACAGAAACACTGGAGTATATAGAAAAGTAATAAACACTAATCCGCAGAACTTATGGTTCATTGTGATGACCAAAGACATGCGACTTCCTCACACGCCCACCCACTTGTTATGGCCGTCGCGTCGCAGTGACACTTAAGCCAGATGGCTGAAACTAGCCGACTGATAATCAATAGGCCTTAGCCTGCGAGGAATGCTACCGTTCAGCTAATAAAGATTACCAAAGTTAATTACGAAGCGCGTGACAGGGTAGATCAATTGAAGACACAAAGCATATACGTATTTGTGCTGAAGAAGAGAATGTCAAGCTTTGAGAACTTACGAGTATACCATTAAACGTAAGAAGGGAGAGATCACTTTTAGTGATAAGGCCGCACATTGTCACGTTCTTTCTGTATATGTATATTGTAAATAGTATTTTAGTAGTATTCTATAATTATTCTGTTAAAATAAAGAATTTTCTAATGTAATCTTTCTGAAGGACTTTAATATTTAAATTCTATACATATATTTCTATACAAAATTATTTTTAAAGCGATGATTGCTCAGCGTTTGGAGCGTCGGCACTCAAACTGACGGATGCTGGTTCGATCCCCACCAACGGCTGAAGGTAACACCGTTATCAAATTCTCAGCATGGGGTTCTTTCGAATACCCGCCTGGCTAGCTACCACCCTCAAGTTTGAAAAACTGTCACCAAACGCATTGTGTGTTCAGGCAGCAGTCCTTAAGAGCCAGTGAGCATTCTAGATCTAGCGTGATAACATCTTCGACCACATCGTCACTGACCATCAAGTGAGATAGTGGTCAATTACTTTTTCAATATTATATATCTATTAGTATGAGTCCAAGTCTAGAACAGGAGGATTTGTCAATCTACATACTATTAATATAATAAATTTGAAAGTTTGTGAGTATGGATGTATGTTTGTTACTCTTTTACGCAAAAACTACTGAACGGATTTTGATGAAATTTGGAACACAGATAGCTTACTGTCTACATAGCTAGAATTAACAAGAAAGAATTTCTATTTTTATCACCACCGTTTTTCATTAGCATGCTGGTAAGACGGATTTGGATGAAATTTGGTATGTAGATACTTCAGGTCTCGGAATAAACACAGGCTACTTTTAATCATCATCGTCAATCACGGGGGTAAAAGCGCGGGGCGCAGCTAGTGTATAATATACCCGTTATCATACATGTAACTAAAAAAAAAATAACTAGTGAGGGTAGGTGTATATTTCTTAAGCTGTATCTCATATGCCCTCTGATTTAGAACTGTTCGATAACTAAGAAAATCTATTCGGTTATTGTGAGTGTTTCAGACTTTCTATCTATTTAATGCATTCGTTCAACAATTTCGTTAAAGATAGACGTACATATTAGAATATTCCATTACATTTACGAAATATAAACGAATACAAAATGTTCAAATGAAATCGAATTGTTTAGAAATGGAACGTTCTTAACCGCGGGGGCTGGTTTGTCGGTTAGTTATCGAACGTTTTAAATCGGGGTCCTATGGTTAGTTTTAATTGAATCAAACGTCGAAGTACATACAATTTTGCTTGTTTATACAATTGACTTTCTGGTGTTCTAAGAACAAAATAAAAGCACATAGCAATAAGAATAAGAATAAGAATCTTTATTGGCCTTATAACAATGGTCGTTACACTGGGCAAGTCAAAATTACAATAATAAGCTTATAATACATAAATAAGAACGTAAGGATTAATAATAAAATAAAATAAAAAACATTTTATACAATTCTACGAGATGAATGAATATTCTCTGAGACGCATTTCAGCAAATTCGTTTAACGAATATAATGGATGGTTTTAAATAAATATTTTTAGTTTTCTTTTAAAGTCCCTAGTGTTTAATTTGGCTATAGTCAATGGTAGCTTGTCAAATAATAATATTTTATTGCAGATTCCTTGTTTTTGAACCTTTGTCAATCTTACTTGTGGAACAAATAGTTAAATTATGTATGTCTTTGTTTGAATAACGCAATAACGCAGTTTTAACGCGATACAATCCACATTCGTATGATTGGTACATAAGTATATTTAATGTATTATAATGTTATACTGCTAGACTAGATGGCGTGGATACTGGGAAGCTTTTTTTTTTTTTTTTTTTTTTTTTAGCTGCCGATGTGAAGATGCCATGGTAATAGCAATTGATAATGAACAAAGCTTTACAGGCGAAAATCTCTTTATGCCATGTGCTTGAGTTCTCACGTCACTTTAGGTGTTGGGCCAAGTGATTAATTTGGCATTGCTTTGTCTTATTTTATGCTTAAAAGAACAGAGTAAGATTATATGCTCTAGGTAAAAAATACTTGCCAAAAATTCTTTATACAACAATGCTTGTTAGAAAGAAAGAAAGAAACCATATTTATTCAAGACACTCACAACACACATTACACAAGAGATACATACAAAAACAATAAAGAACAGAGTAATAATGATGTTGTGAGTGTCATGAATATGGGCCCCGACTCAGCATAAAACTAAGGCAAAAGCCTCAGTCACTGATTTTCAGTCGGTGCCCATAGACATGACCTCACGAACCTCAGGACAACATTAACTTATAAACCTATGTAAATAATAATAATAATAAATGTTGTTTTGTTTATTGCATCAGTTCCCAAGGTACATTGGCTTTGTTATTACATTACATAATAAAGGGTATTTCAACAATGGGTCAACAATGGGTCGATTATTAACGATTTTTTTATTTTATTTGAAAGGGCCATTTATGCCATTATGATATACATATTCACGAAATTTTCGACGAAGTGAAAACTTCCTTAGCTGCGGTGTGCACTTTTTTATGGGGAAAAAATGTTGAACTCGCGTCAGGACGTGACACTGATCGAAAATTCGTAAGACGCGTGACGTCATCGACGTCGTCGACGAAGACGGAGGAAGAGTAGACATAATGTAATATAAATTGTCATGTTTGCGTTTGATAGCGCAATAAATGAATATTGTATTTTACCACATAAATAATATTTTAAAAAAGAATTAAAAACAAACAACGGGTTGCACTCCGGGAGTGCCGGCAGAAGTGAAAACTTCCAGAACTCCTCCAACTCTTCCACGCCGTGGTCGTACCGGCTTAGAATAGTACTACCCCTTCTCTTCCCGCGGGTGTCGTAAGAGTCGGCTAAGGAACCACGTACCAGAAGGTGGGCATAGCGCCTTCTGAGGGTCACAAAATTGCCTCCTCCCTCTACGGAGGAGGAAAATGTCGAGCAGTGGATCCAATTGCTGAGAAGAGGAGTCAATTGGCATATCTTGGAAAGAGATCATGTCTGAGTGTCTCAGATACAGTGAGACCAATACGTGATATTTTTTAACTCTAATATAAGTTGTGAATGTAAATTTATTTGTTAGTTTAATAGGTTAATCCGTGCTAATGTAATGTAAATAAAAATAAATAAAATAAATAAAAATTTTCATAAAAATACTAGCTAAAAATATGAGAATTCAATTCCCTTGTTCGCATACTAGTAAAGGAAATCAATCAATCCGTCATAATATAAATATAAAAGCCATTTATTAATCAAAGAAAATGTCAAACGAATTTGGCCCTTATCAGGTTGTCAACTTCGGGCTCAGGATGACATCCGAAGTCGATCACCGAAAGCGATGACTTATGATCTAATAAATTACATTTTATATACGCACGAGTATATGGAACAATAGGGATTATCTTGTTCTAAAACTAGGCTTAAATTCCAAGTCCAAGTTAATATATCGTTTATAAATAAAAACACAAGATCTTTTTTGTAAATTGCGGGTAGTTTTAAGTAATAATAATCGTCTATTATTAAGAATAGCGTTGTATGGAGTTGTACAAAATTGAATTTATTTATTTATTATTTATTTTATTATTAGCACGGTTATAATACCAATTACACTAACACAAATTGTTATTTAAATTTAAAACACTATAAAATAAAATAATTAAGTATTTAATGCTAAGCATAATTCAAATCACTTACATGTCAATTTAAAATTAATTGTCACACAGCTATCTATACATTAGGAGTATAAAGATAAATTAATAACCTAATATTTATGATAGTCAATATACATGTCATGTCAAAAGGGATGTCACACAGGAACACTACTTATTCTGTAATTAGCTCTATCACAAAACCTCAAGCATTCTTTCATCAAAACCTGAATTTTAATCCAAATAGAATACAAGCTACGTACTTACTTAATTCTGAAAAATTCAAGCTAGTTCGAGTGATTAACAGAATTAAGGCCAATGCATCGTAAAAATAAATCATTTGCTGTCACATTGCTGTCGATGCAAATTACAGACAATGATTATTTGCGTTTATTGTTGGCGATAAAACAACTAGGTTAACTGGTTACAAACTGCTATTGGTGATAAATGAGACAACAACGGCAGCCTGTTTCATTCGATGACTTGCATCCATGCTGATCGAGATATGTGGTTTAAATATAAAAAGGGACCAAAAGGCTAGCGATTAAATCTCATATTGAAATATTTTTAAAATCTACCCTTAAAATAACTGTTGTAACTTACAATAACTTTATCATAACCTTGGCAACTAGCATGTTCACAGTTTTAAGCAATAACTATATTCTGTATTTTTTGTATTCTGGAAACGAACCTTTCCCCGTGGTGCAGTGTTCAGTGACATTGACTTATGTGTCTCCGGGACCCTGGGTTCGAATGCCCCGGCAGGGGCAAACATTTGTGCGATGCGTGTAGATGCTTGTCCCGGGTCTTGGGTGTTTGAGAGCTGTGATTGCGTCTGTCCATGCCTCCCGCGATACAGGGAGTCTTAGTGCGGGGGTCTGATTGAGATCAAAAATAATTATTGTTATAAAGAGAGACATGCCGGCTGATGTGTATTTACAAGTTTCTAGACATTTCAGTGGAACTGTCTCTAAAAACTTGAATCATTTATTTTTGCTCCAGATACCCTCACCAGCTGCTCTTAGGGTCGGGAGCCGAGAATAGGCGGACAGAAATAATTTTTCACCCTTATCGAGTCAATCTTAAATTCAATTGCTTTGGAAGAGGGATCGAGACATCTTAAAAATAGGACGGCGATAAGTCTACGATGTTCCGGACCCTAAAGTTAAAATAAAAAATTGCCATGAGGAATTTTTGTGTTTTGTATAATATACTAGCTGATGCCCGCGACTTCGTCCGCGTGGTATTTATTATTCTTCAATTAAAATGTTATAGATCACAATACCTTTAATTACTGTTTTTTAACTATGTCACGGGAACTCTTTAATTTACCGGGATCAAAAGTATCCCATATGTTGACTAGGAATATAAGCTACCACCATACAAAATTTCATTTAAATCGGTCTAGTTGTTTCGGAGATTATCCCGTACAAACACACAGACAAACAGGCAAACAGAAAAATAATAAATTAGAAAAAAATCTAAATTAGTTTTATTTCACTTCTTACATCTCCCTGACTCGGTTTATAGCATTTTTCTTCATTGTACAGAAATTTGACTTCTAGGTAAAGTTTTATTATGTATGTATAGATTTTTAGGCCATGATACATGGTGGAAAAAGCAAATAGATTTATAAATTTTAAGCTATTGCATAGCTTCTATCGCGGGCCTTGAGCGTGGAGACCGAATCCAGAAATTCCGTAACGAAAATAACCTATCACCCCCCACTCCGACCGGCACAGCGGTGATACTTTTTAGTTTTGCCATCTATCGATGAATAGCAGAACTTTTAATGACTTTTTTGAAATATCACGCTTGTCTGTTTAGTTCAGCAACTCGCCTCTAGGTGGCATTGGTTGTATCGGCGTTAATGCATAAGTTATTAATATATTAATTGCATAAGTTGATGAAAAATGCTATGTAATAGCTTTACCGCGGCAGTCCCCGAGTGCTACACGTCTTTTTTTATTTGTATTATTTTATAACATAGACCTAAGCATTACAAGTTTGCTAATACTGTTTTTTTTTCGACATCCACTGACACTCTTTATTTCGCAAATGAAATATGTGCGTCGTCTAAACTCTTCTTAAATCAATTGTTTTTTTTTTAAATTATGTCAGATTTCGTCATTTAGCGGACTCAGATACTTTACGTTTTACGCAATTTATTTGATAAAAGTTTTATAGCTGTGTAACAATTCGATGGTACATAACTCGAAACACTGGTTAATCTTTGAGTAAAGTACAAGAAATATTCTAGGCGCTTTCTTCTCCAACAGAAGTTTGCTGGGCTACCCTCTTTTTTGTTTCTTGTACTTTTCTGTACACTCTTCGTTTATTTTTTTCTTTTTGCACTGATTATGTGATTTTTTGTTTGTTTATTTTCTTTATGAAAAAGTCGATATTAAAGCTACATATTCTCCGCAAAAATGACACAAAGCAGCCATAGATTCAAACACATATATTTAACACTAGCTACGCCCTGCAGTTTTATCCGCGTGGTTATGATTGATGATGATGACGATGAAAAGTAGCCTATGTGTTATTCAGCGACCTGAAGTATCCTGACCTGAAGACCGTTCAGTCGTTTGAGCGTGATTGAGTAACAAACATCCATCCAAACTTTCACATTTATAATATTAGTGAGATTAAGGATTATGCGTTGTTTGTAAGAAATGTTTTATAATAAATTTGACAATATCACGCATGATAATTGGAAAGTTTATTTTAGCGTAGTCCATTTAAGCGGACACAAAGCCTTCCAAGATTTGATCTCATCAATTTAACTGAGCTTATCTCCAGGGATCCATTCAAATTCAGCCTTATCTCTTCTCTTATAAGATTTAATCTTATAAAGTCATTAACATTTCAGACTGTTTCAAGTTTAGGGTACTTTATACTCCACGTTCTATTTACAGCTTGGCTGAACATTTCTATAAATATTATAAACTTTATCTTCTATGGAATCTTAACATTCTGTGGTTCGAATTTTCGAGCGCGCTAAGAATTGTTGCTGTTAAACTCTAAGAAAAGGGAATAAGATAGAATATTGGATGTGCACAGCGTGCAGACTAGTAATTTTAAAGCTGAAATTCTTCATTGGGATGCTGGTACCTTTATTGCAGCTAAAAACTTTTTGTTTTATGACCTTAACTTGGGCAATCTATCGTTATCTAAACCGTGATTGTCGAAACTCTTTAGAGCCGTTTAGAAACTAGACTTTGCTGGGTACATATTGCCAATTTTGACCAAGATCTGACCAGTAGTTTTTTAGTCATCCTTTTTATGAGATTTGAATAACTTTTTAGTTTGATTAGGGTTCCATATTTTTATTCTATTTTAGTCCAGATGGTCGCCTGTCGTCATGTGAGGCATTGGTTGAACGATATAGCTACAAGTATTATAAGAGAGAATACATTCAAAAAATAGAATGTATAAACATAGACAATCCTATATGTTATATTTCGTTTAAATTCCGAACGCTTTGATGAGCTTTAGCTTTTAAAAATAGAACCCAATATCAACATAAACGCTATTTATTTAAACTTATTTTCTAGTTATGATACGATAACCGATCTCCCAAAGTCTCGATAAAATCGGTCGTTCGACAAAATATGTTAAACTGTAGAGTAACAAAACAACTTAATAGTTACAATGCTCTGGTGACATTCCTCTGCGTAGCACTGCGGTGGGAATAACTTGCAAAATGCGCATAATATAATTTGCATTATTACATTCTTGCAGTTCAACTTGCAAGCTCCAAGGAAATATATGAACAATTTACTCTTTTAAGACACGTTATCATTTCTTTATGTTTGTGTAAAACAACCTCACGCGTCAGCTAGAGCAGCTATGCTGTGACTAAAATTAAGCAAAGCCGTATAGTTTTTTTATTTACATAACAATTTATGAGGTTTTCACCATTGCAGTGGCGAAATTATCAGAATAGGTATTTGTAGAATCATGCGTTGTGCGCAGTGGAGCATACTTTCAAATTTTTGAAGGAAATCATTCGGTAGTAGAGAAACTTCAACCCTCTAAACAAGAATTTGATCAAACATTTCAACATCGTAGATAATAAACTTTATTCGATTGGGAATATGTTACAATTTGAATATAATTTATTATTAAAGCGTCGGGCTGGATGCATATAAGTCAATGCAAAATCCTGACATTTATTTGCTAGTACTAATAACTTGAAAAAAATATAATAAAAAGCCATACTATTAAAATAAAACTGAATATCTAAAATCAATAATAATAATTCATTCATTCATTCATTCATCTCAGCCATTGGGTGTCCACTGTTGGACGAATGCCTCCCCCAATTGTGGGGAATCGCCAATACTCGCCACGCTTGGCAGGCGGGTTGGCGAGCGCAGTATGATTTCCGATGCTCAGAAGGCGCTGCTGCCCACCTTCTGGTACGTGGTCCCTTAGCCGACTCTTACGGCACCCGCGGGAAGAAATGGGGGAGTACTATTGAGAGAGATTCGAGTATTGAACCGTCGGTCAAACAGTCTTTATCATACAGATATCAGACGGTTAATTGATAATCAGACGTTTAAATTTTGGTGAAAAGTAGCCGTAGTATCATAGGTCATTCACATAATATATATTAAAAACTTCCTTAAACTTCAATCATTTCATCGTGTGGAGCCTACCTTGGTTAATGGTAGGTTGACTATTCAAATTTGTCTTAATTAATGTCTTTATGAATGTATAAAACACGGGAGTCACTCAGGTACTAAGTCAGAGTGTTCCGACTATAGTTGGCGGTGCGCTCGCGGTCGCGATAGCTGTTCGCCTAGTATACCGCGACCGCGAACCCCCCGTATTCTCCTTGAAGAAGACCACCGGATGTGGTTGAAACTATAGTCGGAACACTGACTTATTACGTGAGTAATTCCCGTGTTTTATACATTCATAATGTGTCGAAACCATGTTTGTTTTAATGACAAAAAGTAATGTCATAATTCTGATCTGTGTGTCTAATCTTATTGTATTTCATTTGTTATGTATGTGTACTAAATGGGTGTAATTTGCCTCAAATAAATAATTTTGATTTGAATACAGTTTCCATGCAAATTGTTAACATTGAATGTTAGTACCGTAATTAGTGTTGTTAGTATAACGGACTTATTCAAGTGCTACTGTCCCAAATTGTTATTGTTTCTCGTTCATTCTCACAACAAACATATTTTGGCCAATTCGCCGACCGATTTCTATGCAAATAGATTTACATAAATTCAATAGGAATAGCAACATTTGTGGAGCTTGTTTTTATTAGCAAGTTGATATTTTTTCCACTCTACGATCATTATCATACGAGGAAAAAAGTCCAGTGCGTATACTTATTCATATTTTTTTTTCAATATTTTTGAAGTGAAATCTTCTTTAGCGGCGTCGTGCACTTTTATAAGGGGAAAAAATGTTAAACTCGCGTCAGGGCGTCAGAACGGACGTCAGTATGTGACGTCATTGAATTTGTAAGACGGAGGGAGAGTAGACCGCCGTTGAAATTTAAACTTAATAAGTTACAAATAAGGTAAAAAGTCGTTTTGTTAAAAGTATTATTGTTAATTATATGTCTTCGTGTCCCACTAATATTATAAATCTGAATGTTTGGATGGATGGATGGATGGATGTTTGTTACTCAATCTCGTCAGAACGGCTGAACGGATTTGGATGAAATTTAGTATGTAAATACTTCAGGTTCCGAAATAACACATAGGCTACTTTTCATCATCATCATCAATCATGTTCAAGGTTTCGCTTCTTTTGGCATTCCCGGAGTGCAACTGCTTGTTTATTTTTTCTTTTTCAAACATTCCGTTCTCGGTGCAGATAATATTCTGTTGTCAGTCTAACATCTTTAAAATGTGTTGTAAGTGTTTTGTAGCGATCGCTTAGTGGCACATATAGTAAATCTTAGTATTAAGATGCCAACAAATGACAGCCATGAATAAAACCTCTCTCAACATGTAGAACGACGAGCGTGCAAATCGTTACGTTCAAATCTGTTGCATTTATTTTTAAGGTGGATGCCAGCAATTCATGAGAGAAAGTCGACGCTTATTAGTTTGCTACCACTTTGGCCGCATTATTGTACTGAACCTCAAATGAACACTATCTCAATAAAGGTTCAGTACAATACAAATATAAGCTAGACTTCAACCACTAGTTCAACTACTGGCTTACTACCAAAAAAAATATGGAATTATCTTAATGGCTCTAATTCTGTTAATCAAACGAACTAGCTAAAATTCACTAAAATACTTCAAAATAAAATAGCTCTTATTCTATTTATGCTTAAATTCAAATTTGTATAACTTCTTACAACGCTCCCACTAATATTAGTCGAGTTTTATTCAATTGTTGGCACATTGCGGGTAGTTTTATGAGAGACCAAATAAGTGGCGACTTAATTTACCTAAAACTAACCGCAAATTTAATATAAACATTTAATTTTAGTGATCTTATTGATAAGTCTCATACTAATTTAGACTTTATCGTAACCATATACAAATTTATCTAATTTTTCAATATTTTAGTTTCGTCCAGTTGAATCAGCGAATAGTGGTCGCTGATTCAACTGAACTAAAGAACTTTGTAGACACTGGTAGTGACCAGTGTCTACAAACCGTCGAATATTAGAAATATTTGCTTAAAAGCAATAAGAAGAAATAAAACCTAAATAGAAACTAAAAGACTAAAAATACAAGGATTTATTAAAGCCGATGGAGGTCATGGTATCCGTCCCTAAGGGCAGTCAACTTCGAGGTATGTTTGGTATCTCATTATGCAAAAGGCCAATAACTGCGAGCGGGCCAAATTAGTTTGGGGATACGGTATGAGTTACTAAATCTTGTTTTGTTCATTTTTGGTGAAGGTTAGTCGTTTTACTGGCGATGCAGGTCAACCGCACGTTTTCGTTGATTTAGTAATTCTTTAGTTTCATTATCGTCGGACTTGAAATGTGGATGATATTAGAAACCGAGTGAAATGAAAGCGTCATCGGTAGCTTAGAAAAATTGGTTTTTATTTGTCGCGTATAGACAAATAAAACCAATTTTTCTCACTCACTGACCACTTGACTGGCCGGTTGGCGCAGTTGGTAGCACTCTGCCTTCTGAGCCGCTGGTCCCGGGTTCGATTCCCGGACAGGTCAAACATTTGTGTGTATGAACATGTCTGTTTGACCTGTGTCTGGGTATGTATATGTATATAAGTATATTTCAGTCATCAGGTTACCATAGTACAGGCTCTGCCTAGTTTGGGACCTAAGACCTTGTGTAAATGTTGTGTTGTTGTTGTTGTTGACATATGAATGAGTATGATTAAATTTTCACATATTTGGTTCAACGAATTAGCATTGCAATTCCACGTGACAATGCTGCTCTGCTAGCATTCTGGGCACGCTGCCAGCTGGTAGCGGGTTAGAGTATTTGAGTTATCTATAAGCTGGCAATAGCTAGTGGATTGTTCAAATGTAATTGTAGTAGCTGTAGTATTGTAATTAGTTATTGGTATTTTGTTACATTGCCTACATTGCTTAATTGATAACATCTTCGGCAATATCGTCACTGACCAACAAGTGAGATAGTGATCAAACGCTAGAGCTATACAATATAAAAAACTGGCAAAGTTCGAGTCGGACTCGCGCACCAAGGGTTCTGTACAAAAATGGGTAGTAAGTTTAAAATTATTAAAAATATTGTTACCGCACTAAAGAAAGGTTTTTCTTCAAATGCTCTGAGTTCTCAGCGACGACCCCACTTTATTATTTATGAATAAAATAGCTAGACTAATTTCATCTCCGCCATAGAACGTCCTGAACATCCACTGCTGGACACATGCCTCCCCCATATAGAGGAAATTTGCCAATACTCGCTATACTTGGCAGGCGGGTTGGCGAGCGCAGTATAATTTCCAATCCTCAGAAGGCGCTGCTGCCCACCTTCTGGTACGTGGTCCCTTAGCCGACTCTTACGTCACCCGTTGGAAGAGATGGCGGAGTACTATTCTAGGCCGGTACCACCACGGCCTGCTAGACTAATATATCAGTTCAATAGTCGACCAGATTTCTAATTTCTAGTTTATATTTTGAATAATTAATTAAAGCCGTGGCGCGTCCGCCTGGCCGTGTTTGCTTTCCGTACTACAGCGGGTGACAAGACACACGAGTCAAATCTGTTTTTTCCTAGAATCGGGCGCACTCTTAACGATCATAGGCAGCGCCTTGTATTAGCTGATTGGGTTTTGGATCATTTGGCGGCTGCTCCTGCTTTCAAAATCATCTGAGGCTCATTTCGGGCAAAGCAACGAAACTGCCGGATTTGGAGCGAGGAAATTCACGGACAAATTCCGGTCGGTCCTTATTCCTTTGAAGATGCACAAGGAGCCGCGCTTCCTGACAATGGCGATATCGGATAATGATAGCGAATTGTTTGTGAGCTAGGATAGATAGTCTGGATCTCAAACACATGTGGTTCCAACAGGACAGCGCCACTTGCCATACAGCAAGGAAAACATTAAATGTATTGAATGAGAAGTTCGAGGTCTTCGTCATCTCGCGTGGTGGCGACATCAACTGGCCACCGAGATCGTGTGACTTAAAACCACTCCATTATTTGACGGTCGCCGTGGCGCAGTGGTCAGTGTCAGTGACATGTCTTCTGTGTCTCCGGGACCCTGGGTTCGAATCCCGGCAGGGGCAAACATTTGTGCGATGAGTAGGTATAGATGTTTGTCCCGGGTCTTGGTTGTTTGTGTGTGTTCATGCCTCCCGCGATACAGGCAATCCTAGTGCGGGGGTCTGAGTGTGATGTAAAAATGTGTTAATGATTACGTTCTGTAAGACTACGTGGAATCTCTAGTCTATACAGACAAATCACAATTTATCGGTCTTAAGGCCAAAATAACTCCAATCTCCAATAAAAAAACCATTGCTGATGTTTTTTGATGACTCATTAGTATGAGCGCGTGTTGTCGCGACACATAAAAAAATATTACATCTGACTCTCATTTTTACTTTTTATTATTGCAATCGAAATATATACATATAGGCTGTATATAATTTCACAGTTATTTGTAAAGTTACAACTTTGCCATTTGGGAAGGCGGCCGAGCGGACAGCGCTGGCAGATAGCAAGCACTTTGAATAAAGTTTTAAATGTAAAGCTCGGTGCTCACAGTTATGCATTTTCATTAAAATACATATTTTAGACTAGTTTATTTATTTCATGTTTACAGACGACTTGACTAAGATCGCAGGCGAGGGCTGGATACGGGCCGCTTCCAACCATTCCTTGTGGAAATCAATGGGGGAGGCATATATGTCCAGCAGTGGAAGTCCTATGGCTGAGATGAGATGATGACGATTTATTTCATCGTCACCATATCCGCATTCAATTTCATACAACAAGATTATTTAATATATGGTTCGAATAGTATGTGTATAGGTATATAACCGATTCAAAAAATGGAGTAGTATCCGATTTTGACTGTATTTTTATTTATTTATGTGTTTCCTCAGTACTGTGTTCTGACTGTTCCATTTGCTTATGTAATACATGGCTTATGTATCTACACTCAGGAAAGCTAAGATGATAGTAGACCTAGTTACATAAAGAGGCTTTAACATGCAAATTATTTATATGTATTGTAATTTAAAAAAAAGCTTGTACTGTATTGTATTGTTGTCATACAGAGCCACATATTCGCCTAACCGAATACACCCGTAATTTAATCATTTAAAAAAAAAACCAAACACGGAACCGACTTCGACACCCAAAAGTGTGAAATAACTTGTTGCAGTCGGTAGTTCTGAGGTAACAAAATAAAAACATACGGATCAAATTGAGAACCCTTCTTTTTAAGTCGGTTAATAATAAGCCCCTCTTAGTTCTTGATACGTAAAAAAATGTATAACACTAAATAGTAACACAGATTGGCGACTATCTTTATTTTACTGACAACTAGTTGCAGTTGTAGTACTGGTTGCATTTCGCCGCCACGGAAATATCAGATCAAGTTCGGCGTTGTTCTACATTCAAGTTTCTGGTTGTATGTTGTACTGACAGCAAATTAGTTAGGTACGTACTGTGAATGTTTATACATAGTACCGCTTCCAACCGGTAATAGTAAAGCCTGCAGCACCGACGTAGAGTCGCTAGTTTATCGGTTTTTTACCGGATACATTTCGGGGAGTGTGCTCTGGTGTTACATAACTTGATTCCTCCTTCCCCATTCTATCAAAGAACGACCAGATGGACTGCAATGCGAGATTCATATATGATAGACGTTCCAACCTGTCGTACGAAGAGTTTTGTTTCAACATTCTGAAGAAAATGAGCAGCTGATACAAATTGATGTATAACATTAAAGTAGATAACTGATTTTCAATGCTTAAGCTTTCGTTAGATATAAAATATACATAGTTAAAGTAAGTACCACATTAAGTTACTCATTGTCACGCTTTGTTTGTAACGTTTATAATATATGTACTACAATCCGTGCTGTAATCTGATTTCCACAACACAGGGAATCCTAGTGTGGAGATCAGAGTTAATTATGAATAACTTTTGATTGTTCTTTATTAGTATTAGTACTAACATAATTTATTTTATATACATTATGGTTGAACTAAATAAATAAATAAATAATTCTTAGTGCGTACAGCTAACGAGTGGAATTCATTCCCTAAGTCTGTGTTTCCCCTTGGATACAATCTGGGCATCTTCAAAGCACGAATGAACAGGTATCTTCTAGGCAGGCGTGAATCATCGTAGACCGCATTATCAGTTAACATCAAGTGAGATAGTGGCCAAACGCCTGTCTATCGTGAAAAAACAAAAAAATAGTGGAAACAATGGGGGACGCCTATGTCTAGCAGTGGACAACCTATGGCTGAGATGATGATGACTGTGACTGAAGCAGGAATAAGTTGCGTCATTTCATCGAATCGCAACAGTTTAAATAATTCAATAATGCACGTACCATCTGTACAATTTTCTATAAATTTTGGTGTAGCCACACCGATTTTGAAATTTGGTATGGTTTAAACCCTGGATTAACACATAGGCTGCTTTTATCCCGGAAAAAGGATAGTTCCCGTAGGATAATTGAGGTAGTGGGTAAACCGTACGTAAACGTAACGTAACCGTAGGTGAAACCGCAGGGCGCTACTAGTAATAAACAATTTTGATATTGACATTCATTTGAGATTATATTTTATGTAGACACTTTTAATTCTTACTTGACATTAATTTGACATCGTATTTTGTGTAGGCAATTTTAATTCTTACGATATCTTTTTATATTTCCACGCCTGCTTGCAGGCTGAACACATACCCCTAACCAAATATTTTTAAGAGCTTATGTTATACGATGTATTGTCGCAAATAAACTTTTGATTTGTTTTGATTTGATTTGATGGAAGGGCTCGGTTATGTACTCTCGTATAGATCGAGGCGTATACCTATATACTACCTATATAGCAATTCTTGTTTATATGTATTTGTGTATAAAAAAATTTGAATCTCGGAAACGGCTCCATCGATTTTTATTAAATTTAGTATGAAGTGGGTTCCGGGGGCGATAAATCGATCTAGCTAGGTTTTCTTTCAAAGAAAACGACGTTTTATCCATCTTTTCAGGCAATGAAACACTGATATAATTAGAATATGACCGTTTCCTGGCATAGCAAACCTCAAACATAGCCCATAGTTGAGGTTTCTCTACGTAAACGAATCAGCAGTGCGAGTATGGATCGTCGACTCAATAAAATTCGACAGTAAGTGCTTGTTCAGACAGGGCGATTTTTGTGCGGTTTGGAGATCTCCATAGCAAAAGATCCGCGCGGGGGCCGCACCATTCGCGTGTACACCATGTCTGAACAAGCACTTACTGTCAAATTTTATCGTGTCAACGATCCTTGCAGTATAGAAATAAGGAGATATTTAGTTGATCGAAATTTACTTATGTAGCGGAATATTGCAGTAGCTGTTGATGGCTGATGGGATCCATAGTTTCTCGAGAGTATGATAGCACAGGCATCAACAGCTGCTGAACTGATGACATACAATATTAGTGGGATATCTACAACAGCGATTCAATTGCTCAACAATTGCAATTGTTGTTTGTTTCAAATTATAATTCTGTTATAGCTCTACATAGTTGCAAACTAGATCTGTTGGCGGTACAAAACAAAACGGTCCAGTTTGAAAAAAATGAATTGCACTTCTTTTAGCCACAAAAACGGAGATATAGGTCATTATTTGAGATGAAAATTATTGTTCGCTGCTGACCCTATCAAGACCCCTTTCATTAACACGCGCGAGAACCTCCCGATGAATTGAGATTTGGCGCCGCGCGTGTTTTCGTCACGCTCTGTTATTAATTAGGGTTCCGCAAAAAGGTGTCGAGGTCCAGTGGCTGTGACGCAGGCTCCTGCGGCAACGCCAGTATCCACCCGGCTGCCGAATCGGGAGCTCGTGCCGCCCTCATCTCCCGATGTCGGCTTAGGCCCGCGTTCGAGCTTCACCCAAATCAAGATTCAAATTTGGAGCACACAGTTTTTCTATGTGATTTTTTATGTGCCAGTATTTTTTTACTTTTTAATATTATTTTCATGTAATAAGTGTTTTGAAAAAATATTGGTGAACCGATTTATTAGTTATTGAAAATAGCTCACGTGGTTACAAGGTACGTTTATTATTAATTTTACATTATTTTAATTTGTTTGTTTTAAATTCAACTTGATTACATCAAGATACGTCAATTTATATTTAAATTCCATTCTGAATTCAAATAGTTCCAACTATAGGTATCTATATGGATTAATTAAGCTATTCATTAACTCTCATTGAGCCTATCGTTAGAATCCTCGTCGAATTAATTGGCCAGAGCCAACACTATCAGGCATTCGATCAGTTAATTATACGTAGAACTCGATTTCAGGCTTCAAGTTAATGATAGATAGTCCTATAAATTTAATCCCTTGATTTATTTCATTTAATTTTATATGGTGTAATCCCAATAATATTATAAATGTGAAAGTTTGGATGGATGGGAGGATGGATGTTTGTTAGTCAAGCGGAACGGCTGAGCGGATTTAGATGAAATTTGGTATGTAGATAGTTCAGGTCTCGGAATAACATAAAGGCTACTTTTCATCATCATCATCATCATCAATCATCACCACGCGGGTGAAACCGCGAGATGCAGCTAGTATTTTATAATGTACTAGCTGCGCCCCGCGGTTTCACCCGCGTGCACTACGTTTTTCCCGCTGACTCAGTTATCCCACGGGAACCATACTTCTTCCAGGACAAAAAGTAGCCTATGTCCTTCTCCAAAGTCCCATGTATCTTTATACCAAATTTTATCTAAATCGGTCAAGCCGTTTTCATGTTATGTCGTGACAACGGAAAACGGGTTTCATTTTTATATATATAGATAGTTAAACTAGTTCGAATGATAATTAAAACAAAATTTTATTTAAGTAAAATAAGATTTGCCTTAAAACCAATGGCGGTGTTAAATTATTATTTAAAAAAATATATATTTAAGTTACAGAAATGAAAATGATCCTTGAAATTCTCAGACTTCCTTCCTAGAAATATTTAACTAAGCGTAATTTTCAATGTCATCGCTTAACATCTGGTGAGACAGTTGTTTACAACTGACTGATGTTAAGTTAGATAATATATATGAGTAGTGAATACATCAACATGTATGTATATGTAATATGTGTATTAACTGCAATTACATTTCTGATAATAAATAATTTATCTTATAGAAAGGTTCTCGAATGGAGACCACGGACTGGCAAGCGCAGCATAGGACGGCCACCGACCAGGTGGACAGACGACCTGACTAAGATCGCAGGCAAGGGCTGGATGCGGGCCGCTTCCTACCGATCCTTGTGGAAATCAATGGGGGAGGCGTATGTCCAGCAGTGGACGTCCTATGGCTGAGATGATGACGATGATGATGATATATATAATAAACTAAGCCAGTTATAGCTACCACCGTGATAAGAGATAGCTTTGACCTTTATTTTATTATAACACACAATGTTCAAAATAGGGCGCTTGAAACTGACGTGATATTTGCTCCTAACATTCACGCTGCATAGTAGCCTAGCGCGTGTCAGACTCCTTTTAGGAAAAATATATATCGTCCTATTTATCCTAGTCATAGTCATAGTGGCGGCCGTGGTGATACCGGCCTAGAATAGGACTCCCCCATCTCTTCCCGTGGGTGCCGTAAGAGTCGGCTAAGGGATAACGTACCAGAAGGTGGGCAGCAGCGCCTTCTGAGAATTGTAAATCGTACTGCGCTCGCCAACCCGCCTGCCAAGCGTGGCGAGTATAGGCAAATCCCCTCTACATGGGGGAGGCATATGTCCAGCAGTGGACGCACATGGCTGAGAAAAGAAAAAAAAAAGTCATAGTCATATCCTAGTTGTTCTAATTGTCTTGTTGTCCTATCTATCCTCCTCTATTTATCACGAAAGGATGCTACTTTGAAGCACGTGAGCAATTACCACTATACTCATTTTATATAAACCGACAGTCGCCATGGTTCAGTGGTCAATGATATGACTTCTGTGTCTTCGGGACCCTGGGTTCGAATCCCGGCAGGGGCAAACATTTGAGCGATGAGTGTAGGTGTTTATCCTGAGTCATGGTTGTTTGAGTGCTATGAATGTGTGTGTCTATGCCTCCTGAGACACAGGGAATCCTAGCGCGGGGTTTTGAGTGTAATAAAAAATAAAAATAAAACTCTTTTTTTTATTTATTCACAATAGGCAGGCGTTTGACCACTATCTCATCTGATGTTAAGTGATGATGCGGTCTACGATGATTCACGCCTGCCTAGAAGATACCTGTTCACTCGTGACTTGAAGATGCCCAGATTGTATTTATGTGGAAACACAAACTTAGGCAAGGAAACTCTTTGGAAGACCGCAGGCTTCAGAGTCTTGAACACATGCCTATCGGTTTTCTATCGGATTTTCGAAAAATGTGGCCTCGAATTACATCATTTAATTCCACTATCCCCTTTCTATCATCGGTTTATTCAATGTGCGGCAATGCACCATTGCTATGTGGTAGTTATACCACCTATACGTACGAAGTGTTTTGCTTCCACTTTCTTACTGCTTACTGTCAAGGAATGGATATCGTTGCCTGAGTCTGTTTCTCGATAGGTACAACCCCGGAGTATTCAAGTCGCGAGCGAATAGGTGCTTCTAAGCTTGCGTGCTTCACCTCAGACCACGTCGTCACTGTTTGCAGTTGCACTATATAACGATAAATACAAATTAAGACGAAAACAACTTTTCTATCTATATCACTTTCTTCATGTTCCCAGCATGGTGGTAGGGTACATTCGAATACCCGCCTGGCTAGCTACCAGCCTCAAGTTTGAAAAACTGTCACCAAACACATAGTGTGTTCAGGTACCAATCCTTGAGAGCCAGTGAGCATTCTAGATCTAGCGTGATAACATCTTCGACCACATCATCACTGACCATCAAGTGAGATAGTGGTCAAATGCTAGATCTATACAGCATAAAAAAATAAATATAAAAAAATCGATCAAATCTCGTCTCTTGCATTTCACACACACATATAAAATACACATACACATATAACACACAGTCATATAACAGTTGGTATTTGAACTTATCATAAAGGCTACAAAAGAATGAATACCCACATAGATAGCATTGAAATACATTTATCTTACACAATCCTGGGCAAAGCAACACAATGTACGAGGAAAATGAAACAATCGTTTCAGAAAACGGCATAGAAATATTAATATCATTCCTTTCATCCGATATCATATTACGCTAGGGGGAGATCCATTACTCATTCAATACTTGTTTTTAACGTCCCAAAAATAGGACAAAATTATATCTACTAGCTTTTAACGTCCCAAAAATAGGACATTATTTCTACTAGTTTATGTGTCGTTAATTCCATTGGCATTTTACCAGTTTTTATTTTATTTTATGAATATTTGATACTAGCTACGCCCCGCGATGTTACCCTCGTGGTGATGAAAAACGGTGATTATGGTGATGAGGAAAATAAACCTCTGTGTTAATCTAGTATATAAGCTATCTCTATACCAAATTTCATCTAAATCCATCCAGCCGCTTAGGCGTTAAAGAGTACATGCTTCCAGACATATAAATATTCAAGTGATTATGACAAGCAGCGCCCGCGTAGGTTACGATTTTCCCGCTACTTTCATTATCCCACAGGAACCATACTTTTTCGGGATAAAAGTAGCTTATGTTTTATTCCTTATACCAAATTTAATCGAAATTGGAGTAGCCGTTTGGGCGTGAAAGAGCAAGAGAAGTTTTTGAATTATTAGCTCCCTTCTTTTGCTACCTTACACAATTTTAGTTTAGTTTGGTTGAAAAAGAAAATGACTAGTTGTGATTCTCTTATTCAACTAAACTAAACTAAATCTATGGAAGTAAGATAAGTTCTTATATAATTACGATAAATGCCAAACCAGTATGACACTTATCAATAATAACACTAAAATTAGATCTTTTTAATAAAATGCATGTAATTTAAGGCAAAATAAGTCGTCACTTGAATAAAACTCGTCTAAGAGATAGTGTTTTAAGAATTATACGAATTTGAATTTTATCGCTAATAAAATAAGAACCTTCTGAATTAAAACAATTTTAGGAAGTGTGATTGATAGAATTAGGAGCAATAATCCAAATTTTAGTTGATAATTTTAGTATTCATATTTTTAAAGATAGTTTCTCATATTTTACCTATCATTTTATCTTCGCTTGATTCATGAAAACGCATTTCTCTTTTGAACTCTTTTGTACTTTACGTATACATACGATATTTGGTTCAACGCACAAATTTTGTCGAATAGCTGACTCCCATAGTCAATCGAATAAAGTGAAGCGATACTGAAAGGTCACCTTAAAAGGTTCGAATGAAAGGCCTTTTGGAGTCCAGCCTGTAATCTAGCTTAGTTTATTTGGAACTAAAATAAATCATCATCATCATCATTTCTGCCATAGGACGTCTACTGCTGGAAAGAGGCCTCCCCATTGATTTAGATGATATATTATATAGATAAGTTGATAATAGCCTGCAGGCTCTTCCTTGGATCTAGGTCACCGTGTGACCCTGTGAGGTCACCAAGGCGACCTAATCATCATCATCACTTAACATCAGGTGAGACAGTTGTCAAACGCAAACTTCTAATATGAAAAAAAAAAAAATTGGTTGTCTGTAAAGTTGGTTTACGGACGATAGATTTACGTGATAACGTCATAATCATTTATGACTTTGACTTTGACTTCGACTTCGACTTCGACTTCGACTTCGACTTCGACTTCGACTTCGACTTCGACTTCGACTTCGACTTCGACTTCGACTTCGACTTCGACTTCGACTTCGACTTCGACTTCGACTTTGACTTCGACTTTGACTTTGACTTTGATTATTTTATGTAATACAAAACTCAGGTGGAACGTTACGCGGAACGTTACTATTTTTCATGAGTGTTGCTGGTATTCATCAATTTATAAAACGTTATCACGTCAAAAAAAACCTCGAAATTGAAATCATAGACAGGTAAAGACCTGTCTATGATTTCAACTCAAGTTCTTTGCGACTCCATCGCCGATCAGTTCTGCGACATAGGTACCTTGCCATTGCCACTTCCACTCCCTAATCCGCTGGGTAAAACAAATTACGTTTATTTGAAAGTATAATGTATTATTATTATTATTATTATATATATATAAAGCTCGATTACCACTGACTGATTGACTGACTCACTGACTCACTGATTGACAGAATTGTTCTCCTAGAAGGAGCGATGGGGGGTGTTTGTGGTGTAAAGGAAAAGTGTAGAAGAGGTTCCCGTGACCTCCAGAAAAATCCGAAAAGTGTCATTTTTGGTTTCCATCATGGAACTGGTGTAGGGATCTCGGAAACTATAATCGATAGGGGGTAGGTGTCAAAACTAAAAATGACTAAAACCCTGGGACCCTTTTGGAAATTAAAAAAAATTTACCCTCCCGAACAAAAAAGAGGTTTTCCCATACAAATTTAAAACGACCGCAGCTCCGGAACCGTTATGGGTGGGTATGGGGGGCTTTAACAAATATTATAGAGGGTTTGCAGGGGAATTTGGGGTTTTAGTCGAAAATTGCAAATTGGTCCTTCGACCCGGATACCAAAATCCAAGTTGCTCCGATCTGGCTGAAATTTGGTATTTAGGGAGATTGGGGGTCCCTGATTCCAAATATGAAAAAATTTTTTGGATGACGTCATTTTTTTTTTTTTACTGGATGGGGATTTTTGATGGCGAAACCACTTCTTATTTGCGAGGCCGCAGGCCGAGCTTCAAACCTGCGAGGCCGAAGGCCGAGCTTCCAGGGCGAGGCCGAAGGCCGAGCTTTTGGCCCGCGAGGCCGAAGGCCGAGCGTGGCCTCCGCGAGGCCGCAGGCCGAGCCGTGTTAGTCACTTACGAGGCCGAAGGCCGAGTTCCGAATGGGGTGTAACGAATTAACGACCCTCAGGTGAGTCGCTAACGAGGCCGAAGGCCGAGTCCCGGATGGGGAGTTTTTTTTCCTCATCTCGAGCTGGTCTTTGATGCAACCGCTCACGGGAACTAAAAGTATCTGTCAGTTGCTCGACTTGCATGAGAATTTTTAAATCTTTTTATTTACTGGATGGGGATTTTCGCTGACGATACAACGTCACGGTTGCGAGGCCGCAGGCCGAGCTTCAAACCTGCGAGGCCGAAGGCCGAGCTTTCGGCCCGCGAGGCCGAAGGCCGAGCGTGGCCTCCGCGAGGCCGTAGGCAGAGCCGTGTTAGTCACTTACGAATGGGGTGTTACGCGTTTACATTCCTTAGGAGAGTCACTAACGAGGCCGAAGGCCGAGTCCCGAATGGGGAGCTTTTTTCACATCTCGAGCTGGTCTCCGAGGCAACGGCCCACGTTAACTACTGCACTTAGAGGTATGGTCCCTCAACAAAACTCGATTACAATCTTGGGGCGATTTTACATCGACTAAAATTTTATCGAAAAAATCAACTTGCACATGGTAACCCTGCTCACACTTTGTACTGAACTAGAAGAAACTGTCCCTTTCTCGACTTGTATGAGAATTTTTATATATTTTTTTCAACTGCAACTAAAATTTTAAAAAATATACAAATGCACATCGATAACGCGGGCTGCTCGCAGCCCGCGCACCACCCAACACCTAGTTTATATATATAAAGCTCGATTACCACTGATTCACTCACTCACTCACTCACTCACTGATTGACAGAATTGTTCTCCTAGAAGGAGCTATGGGGGGTGTTTGTGGTGTAGGGGAAAAGTGTAGAGGAAGTTCCCGTGACCTCCAGAAAAATCCGAAAAGTGCCATTTTTGGTTTCCTTGATGGAACTGGTGTAGGGATCTCGGAAACTATAATCGATAGGGGGTATGTGTCAAAACTAAAAATGACTAAAACCCTGGGACCCTTTTGGAAAGTTGAAAAAAAATTACCCTCCCTAACAAAAAAGAGGTTCTCCCATACAAATTTAAAACGACCGCAGCTCCGGAACCGTTATAGGTGGGTATGGGGGGTTCAAACAAATATTATAGAGAGTTTGTAGGAGAATTTGAAGTTTTAGTCAAAAATTGCAAATTGGTCCTTCGACCCGGATACCAAAATCCAAGTTTGTCTGATCTGGCTGAAATTTGGTATTTAGGGAGATTGGGGGTCCCTGATTCTAAATATAAAAAAAATTTTTGGATGACGTCATTTTTTTTTTTTTTACTGGATGGGGATTTTCGCCGGCGATACAACGCCACGGCTGCGAGGCCGCAGGCCGAGCTTCAAACCTGCGAGGCCGAAGGCCGAGCTTCCAGGGCGAGGCCGAAGGCCGAGCTTTCGGCCCGCGAGGCCGAAGGCCGAGCGTGGCCTCCGCGAGGCCGTAGGCCGAGCCGCGTTAGTCACTTACGAGGCCGAAGGCCGAGTTCCGAATGGGGTGTAACGAATTAACGTCCCTCAGGTGAGTCGCTAACGAGGCCGAAGGCCGAGTCCCGAATGGGGGGTTTTTTCCACATCTCGAGCTGGTCTCCGAGGCAACGGCCTACGTCAACCACTGCACTTAGAGGTATGGTTCCTTAACAAAAGTCGTTAACAATCTTGGTGCGATCTTACAGCGACTAAAATTTTATCAAAAAAATCAACTTGCACATGGTAACCCTGCCGACACCTTGTACTGAACTAGAAGAAACTGTCACTTACTCGACTTGAATGAGAATTTTATATATATTTTTATAAACTGCAACTACAAATCTTGATAAATATTACTAATGCACATCGATAACGCGGGCTGCTCGCAGCCCGCGCACCACCCAACACCTAGTTATATATATAAAGCTCGATTACCACTGACTGACTCACTCACTCACTGACTGATTGACATAATTGTTCTCCTAGAAGGAGCTATGGGGGGTGTCTGTAATGTAGGGGAAAAGTGGAGAGGAGGTTCCTGTGACCTCCAGAAAAATCCGAAAAGTGCCATTTTTGGTTTCCTTCGTGGAACTGGTGTAGGGATCTCGGAAACTATAATAGATGGGGGGTAGGTGCCAAAACTAAAAATGGCTAAAACCCTGGGACCTTTTTGGAAAGTTGAAAAAAATTTACCCTCCCAAACAAAAAAGAGGTTCTCCCATACAAATTTAAAACGACTGCAGCTCCGAAACCGTTATAGGTGGGTATGGGGGTTTCAAACAAATATTATAGAGGGTTTGTAGGGGAATATGGGGTTTTTGTCAAAAATAAAAAATTGGTCCTTCGACCCGGATACCAAAATCCAAATTTGTCTGATCTGGCTGAAATTTGGTATTTAGGGACATTGGGAGTCCCTGATTCCAAATATAAAAAAAAATTTTGGATGACGTCATTTGTTTTTTTTTTACTGGATGGGGATTTTCGCTGGCGATACAACGCTACGGCTGCGAGGCCGCAGGCCGAGCTTCAAACCTGCGAGGCCGAAGGCCGAGCTTCGAGGGCGAGGCCGAAGGCCGAGCTTTCGGCCCGCGAGGCCGAAGGCCGAGCGTGGCCTCCGCGAGGCCGTAGGCCGAGCCGTGTTAGTCACTTACGAGGCCGAAGGCCGAGTTCCGAATGGGGTGTAACGAATCAACGTCCCTCAGGTGAGTCGCTAACGAGGCCGAAGGCCGAGTCCCAAATGGGGAGTTTTTTTTCCACATCTCGAGCTGGTCTCCGAGGCAACTGCCCACGTTAACCACTGCACTTAGAGGTATGGTCCCTTAACAAAAGTCGTTTACAATCTTGGTGCGATTTTACAGCAACTAAAATTTTATCAAAAAAATCAACTTGCACATGGTAACCCTGCTCACACTTTGTACTGAACTAGAAGAAACTGTCACTTACTCGATTTGTATGAGAATTTTATATATTTTTTTAACTGCAATTACCAGTTTGATAAAAGTTACTAATGCACATCGATAACGCGGGCTGCTCGCAGCCCGCGCACCACCCAACACCTAGTTATAATATATAAAGCTGCTCTACCACTGATTGACTGACTGACTGACATCATTGTTCTCCCAGAAGGAGTGTTTTTGGGTTTAAATTATATAATGGACTGTATAGGGAGTGCCCACGTGACTTAGGGAAAAATCCGAAAAGTGTCATTTTTGGTTTCCTTGATGGAACTGGTGTAGGGATCTCGAAAACCATAATCGATGGGGGGTAGGTGTCAAAACTAAAAATGACTATAATCCTGGGACCCTTTTGGAAAATTAAAAAAAAATTACCCTCCCGAACAAAAAAGAGGTTCTCCCATACAAATTTAAAACGATCGCAGCTCCGGAACCGTTATCGATAGGTATGGGGGGTTCGAACAAATGTCATAGAGGTTTTGTAGGGAAATTTGGGGTTTTTGTCAAAAATTGCAAATTGGTCCTTCGAACCGGATACCAAAATTCAAGTTGCTCCGATCTGGCTGAAATTTAGTATTTAGGGAGATTTGGAGTCCCTAATTCGAAATATGAAAAAAGTTTTTTGATGACGTCATTAGTTTTTTTTTTACTGGATGCGGATTTTTGGTGGCGAAACCATATTCTCTTTGCGAGGCCGTAGGCCGAGCTGCAATCGAGCGAGGCCGCAGGCCGAGCTATGGAGGCGAGGCCGAAGGCCGAGCTCCACCCTAGCGAGGCCGGAGGCCGAGCTGTAGGCCTGCGAGGCCGAAGGCCGAGCTGGCCGTCATTGGGAACAGCTTAACATTGCCTTTGTAACTTGCGAGGCCGCAGGCCGAGCCTTAAACACCGCGAGGCCGAAGGCCGAGCTTCAAACCTGCGAGGCCGGAGGCCGAGCTTTCGGCCCGCGAGGCCGAAGGCCGAGCGTGGCCTCCGCGAGGCCGTAGGCCGAGCCGTTTTAGTAACTTACGAGGCCGAAGGCCGAGTTCCGAATGGGGTGTACCTCATTAACGCATCCTATGGAAGTCGCTAACGAGGCCGAAGGCCGAGTCCCGGATGGGGAGTTTTTTCCACATCTCGAGCTGGTCTTTGAAGCAACCGCTCACGGGAACTAAAAGTATCTGTCAGTTGTCCGACTTGCATGAGAATTTTTAATCTTTTTATTTACTGGATGGGGATTGTCGCTGGCGATACAACGCCACGGTTGCGAGGCCGCAGGCCGAGCTTCAAACCTGCGAGGCCGAAGGCCGAGCTTTCGGCCCGCGAGGCCGAAGGCCGAGCGTGGCCTCCGCGAGGCCGTAGGCCGAGCCATGTTAGTCACTTACGAATGGGGTGTTACGCGTTTACATTCCTTAAGAGAGTCACTAACGAGGCCGAAGGCCGAGTCCCGAATGGGGAGTTTTTTTCACATCTCGAGCTGGTCTCCAAGGCAACTGCCCACGATAACCACTGCAATTAGAGGTATGGTCCCTTAACAAAACTCGATTACAATCTTGGGGCGATTTTACAGCGACTAAAATTTTATCAAAAAAAACAACTTGCACATGGTAACCCTGCTCACACTTTCTGCTGAAATAGATATAACTGTGAGTTATTCGATTTGCATGAGAATTTTATATCTTTTTAGCAACTGCAACGACATTTTTGTTAATAATTCTAATGCACATCGATAACGCGGGCTGCTCGCAGCCCGCGCGCCACCCAAATACTAGTTTATATATATAAAGCTCGATTACCACTGATTCACTCACTCACTCACTCACTCACTGATTGACAGAATTGTTCTCCTAGAAGGAGCGATGGGGGGTGTTTGTGATGTAGGGAAAAAGTGGAGAGAAGGTTTCTGTGACCTCCAGAAAAATCCGAAAAGTGCCATTTTTGGTTTCCTTCGTGGAACTGGTGTAGGGATCTCGGAAACTATAATAGATAGGGGGTAGGTGCCAAAACTAAAAATGACTAAAACCCTGGGATCCTTTTTAAAAGTTGAAAAAAAATTACCCTCCCGAACAAAAAAGAGGTTCTCCCATACAAATTTAAAACGACCGCAGCTCCGGAACCATTATAGGTGGGTATGGGGGGTTTGAACAAATATTATAGAGGGTTTGTAGGAGAATTTGGGTTTTTAGTCAAAAATTGCAAATTGGTCCTTCGACCCGGATACCAAAATCCAAGTTTGTCTGATCTGGCTGAAATTTGGTATTTAGGGAGATTGGGGGTCCCTGATTTTAAATATAAAAAAATTTTTTGGATGACGTCATTTTTTTTTTTTTTACTGTATGGGGATTTTCGCTGGCGATACAACGCCACGGCTGCGAGGCCGCAGGCCGAGCTTCAAACCTGCGAGGCCGAAGGCCGAGCTTCAAGGGCGAGGCCGAAGGCCGAGCTTTCGGCCCGCGAGGCCGAAGGCCGAGCGTGGCCTCCACGAGGCCGTAGGCCGAGCCATGTTAGTCACTTACGAGGCCGAAGGCCGAGTTCCGAATGGGGTGTTACGCATTTACATTCCTTAGGAGAGTCACTAACGAGGCCGAAGGCCGAGTCCCGAATGGGGAGTTTTTTTTTACTTCTCGAGCTGGTCTCCGAGGCAACTGCCCACGTTAACCACTGCACTTAGAGGTATGGTCATTAACAAAACTCGATTACAATCTTGGGGCGATTTTACAGCGACTAAAATTTTATCAAAAAAATCAACTTGCACATGGTAACACTGCCCACACTTTGTACTGAACTAGAAGAAACTGTCACTTACTCGACTTGTATGACAGTTTTATATAATTTATAAACTGCAACTAAAACTTCAATTAAAAATACAAATGCACATCGATAACGCGGGCTGCTCGCAGCCCGCGCACCACCCAACACCTAGTTTATATTATATAAAGTTCGATTACCACTGACTCACTCACTCATTGACATCATTGTTCTCCTAGAAGGAGCGATGGGGGGTGTTTGTAATGTAGGGGAAAAGTGTAGAGGATGTTCCTATGACCACCAGAAAAATCCGAAAAGTGTCATTTTTGGTTTCCTTGATGGAACTGGTGTTCGGATCTCGGAAACCATAATCGATGGGGGGTAGGTGTCAAAACTAAAAATGACTAAAACCCTGGGACCTTTTTGGAAAGTTGAAAAAAAATTACCCTCCCGAACAAAAAAGAGGTTCTCCCATACAAATTTAAAACGACCGCTGCTCCCGAACCGTTATAGGTGGGTATGGGGGGTTTGAACAAATGTTATAGAGGGTTTGTAGGAGAATTTGGGGTTTTAGTCGAAAATTGAAAATTGGTCCTTCGACCCGGATACCAAAATCCAAGTTGCTCCGATCTGGCTCAAATTTGGTATTTAGCGAGATTGGGGGTCCCTGATTCCAAATATAAAAAATTTTTTGGATGACGTCATTTGTTTTTTTTTTACTGGATGGGGATTTTTGATGGCGAAACCGCTTCTTATTTGCGAGGCCGCAGGCCGAGCTTCAAACCTGCGAGGCCGAAGGCCGAGCTTCCAGGGCGAGGCCGAAGGCCGAGCTTTCGGCCCGCGAGGCCGAAGGCCGAGCGTGGCCTCCGCGAGGCCGTAGGCCGAGCCGTGTTAGTCACTTACGAGGCCGAAGGCCGAGTTCCGAATGGGGTGTTACGCATTTACATTCCTTAGGAGAGTCACTAACGAGGCCGAAGGCCGAGTTCCGAATGGGGAGTTTTTACCACATCTCGAGCTGGTCTTTGATGCAACCGCTCACGGGAACTAAAAGTATCTGTCAGTTGTTCGACTTGTATGAGAATTTTTTAATCTTTTTATTTACTGGATGGGGATTTTCGCTGGCGATACAACGCCACGGTTGCGAGGCCGCAGGCCGAGCTTCAAACCTGCGAGGCCGAAGGCCGAGCTTTCGGCCCGCGAGGCCGAAGGCCGAGCGTGGCCTCCGCGAGGCCGTAGGCCGAGCTGTGTTAGTCACTTACGAAAGGGGTGTTACGCGTTTACATTCCTTAGGAGAGTCACTAACGAGGCCGAAGGCCGAGTCTCGAATGGGGAGCTTTTTAAACATCTCGAGCTGGTCTCCGAGGCAACTGCCCACGTTAACCACTGCACTTAGAGGTATGGTCCCTTAACAAAAGTCGTTTACAATCTTGGTGCGATTTTACAGCGACTAAATTTTTATCAAAAAAAACAACTTGCACATGGTAACCCTGCTCACACTTTGTACTGAACTAGAAGAAACTGTCACCTACTCGACTTGTATGAGAATTTTAAATATTTTTTAACTGCAACTACAAATCTTGATAAATATTACTAATGCACATCGATAACGCGGGCTGCTCGCAGCCCGCGCACCACCCGAAATACTAGTTATTATAATATATAAAGCTGCTCTACCACTGATTGACTCACTGACAGAATTGTTCTCCCAGAAGGAGTATTTTTGGGTTGAAATTATGGTGTGGACTGTATAGAGAGTGCCCACGTGACCTCCAGAAAAATCCGAAAAGTGTCATTTTTGGTTTCCATCATGGAACTGGTGTACGGATCTCGAAAACCATAAGCGATGGGGGGTAGGTTTCAAAACAAAAAATGACTAAAACCCTGGGAACCTTTTGGAAAAATGAATAAATTTACCCTACCTATTAAAAAAGAGGTTTCCCCATACAAATTTAAAACGACCGCAGCTCCGGAACCGTTATAGGTAGCTATGGGGGGTTCAAACAAATGTTATAGAGGTTTTGTAGGGAAATTTGGGGTTTTTGTCAAAAATTGCAAATTGGTCCTTCGAACCGGATACCAAAATCCAAGTTGCTCTGATCTGTCTGAAATTAAGTATTTAGGGAGATTTGGGGTCCCTGATTCGAAATATGAAAAAAGGTTTTTGATGACGTCATTTGTTTTTTTTTTACGGGATGCGGAATTTTGGTGGCGAATCCACATTCCCTTTGCGAGGCCGTAGGCCGAGCTGCAATCGAGCGAGGCCGCAGGCCGAGCTGTGGAGGCGAGGCCGAAGGCCGAGCTCCACCTTAGCGAGGCCGGAGGCCGAGCTGTAGGCCTGCGAGGCCGAAGGCCGAGCTGGCCGTCATTAGGAACAGCTTAAAAACATTCCCTTTGTAACTTGCGAGGCCGCAGGCCGAGCCTTAAACACCGCGAGGCCGAAGGCCGAGCTTCAAACCTGCGAGGCCGGAGGCCGAGCTTTCGGCCCGCGAGGCCGAAGGCCGAGCGTGGCCTCCGCGAGGCCGTAGGCCGAGCCGTGTTAGTAACTTACGAGGCCGAAGGCCGAGTTCCGAATGGGGTGTACCTCATTAACGCATCCTATGGAAGTCGCTAACGAGGCCGAAGGCCGAGTCATGGATGGGGAGTTTTTTCCACATCGCGAGCTGGTGTTTGATGCAACCGCTCACGGGAACTAAAAGTATCTGTCAGTTGTTCGACTTGCATGAAAATTTTTAAATCTTTTTATTTACTGGATGGGGATTTTCGCTAGCGATACAATGCCACGGTTGCGAGGCCGCAGGCCGAGCTTCAAACCTGCGAGGCCGAAGGCCGAGCTTTCGGCCCGCGAGGCCGTAGGCCGAGCCGTGTTAGTCACTTACGAATGGGGTGTTACGCGTTTACATTCCTTAGGAGAGTCACTAACGAGGCCGAAGGCCGAGTCCCGAATGGGAAGTTTTTTTTCCAAATCTCGAGCTGGTCTCCGAGGCAACTGCCCACGTTAACCACTGCACTTAGAGGTATGGTCCCTTAACAAAAGTCGTTTACAAACTTAGTGCGATTTTACAGCGACTAAAATTGTATCAAAAAAATCAACTTGCAAATGGTAACCCTGCTCACACTTTCTACTGAAATAGATGAAACTGTGAGTTATTCGATTTGCATGAGAATTTTATATCTTTTTAGCAACTGCAACGACATTTTTGTTAATAAAACTAATGCACATCGATAACGCGGGCTGCTCGCAGCCCGCGCGCCACCCAAATACTAGTTATTATAATATATAAAGCTGCACTACCACTGATTGACTCACTGACAGAATTGTTCTCCCAGAAGGAGTGTTTTTGGGTTGAAATTATATAGTGGACTGTATAGAGAGTGCCCACGTGACCCCCAGAAAAATCCGAAAAGTGGCATTTTTGGTTTCCTTCATGGAACAGGTGTACGGATCTCGGAAACCATAACCGATGGAGGGTAGGTGTCAAAACTAAAAATGACTAAAACCCTGGGACCCTTTTGGAATGTTAAAAAAAATTACCCTACCTATTAAAAAAGAGGTTCTCCCATACAAAATTAAAACGATCGCAGCTCCGGAACCGTTATAGGTGGGTATGGGGGGTTCAAACAAATGTCATAGAGGGTTTGTAGGGAAATTTGGGGGTTTTGTCAAAAATTGCAAATTGGTCCTTCGAACCGGATACCAAAATTCAAGTTGCTCCGATCTGGCTGAAATTTAGTATTTAGGGAGATTTTGGGTCCCTGATTCGAAATATGAAAAAAGTTTTTTGATGACGTCATTAGTTTTTTTTTTACTGGATCCGGATTTTTGGTGGCGAAACCACCTTCTCTTTGCGAGGCCGTAGGCCGAGCTGCAATCGAGCGAGGCCGCAGGCCGAGCTGTGGAGGCGAGGCCGAAGGCCGAGCTCCACCCTAGCGAGGCCGGAGGCCGAGCTGTAGGCCTGCGAGGCCGAAGGCCGAGCTGGCCGTCATTGGGAACAGCATAAAATCATTCCCTTTGTAACTTGCGAGGCCGCAGGCCGAGCCTTAAACACCGCGAGGCCGAAGGCCGAGCTTCAAACCTGCGAGGCCGGAGGCCGAGCTTTCGGCCCGCGAGGCCGAAGGCCGAGCGTGGCCTCCGCGAGGCCGTAGGCCGAGCCGTGTTAGTAACTTACGAGGCCGAAGGCCGAGTTCCGAATGGGGTGTATCTCATTAACGCATCCTATGGAAGTCGCTAACGAGGCCGAAGGCCGAGTCCCGGATGGGGAGTTTTTTCCACATCTCGAGCTGGTCTCCAATGCAACTGCCCACGTTATTTACTACAATTAGAGGTAGGGTCTCTTAACAATAGTCGTTTAAATTCTTTGTGCGATTTTACCCCGACAAAAATTTTAATGAAAAAAATAAACTTGCATATGGTAACTCTGTTCTCACTTTGTACTGAACTTGAAGAAGCTGTCTTTACCACCGCGAGGCCGAAGGCCGAGCTTCAAACCTGCGAGGCCGAAGGCCGAGCTTCAAATCTGCGAGGCCGAAGGCCGAGCTCGCATGAGGTGTAACGCATCAACGTACCTTATGGGAGTCACTAACGAGGCCGAAGGCCGAGTTCCGGATAACGAGTATTTTCACATATCGAGCTGGTCTCCGAGGCAACTGCCCACGTTAACCACTGCACTTAGAGGTGGGGTCCCTTAACAAAAGTCGTTTACAATCTTGGTCCGGTTTTACCGCGACTAAAATTTTCTTAAAAAAAATCAACTTGCACATGGTAACCCTGCTCACACTTTCTACTGAAATAGATGAAACTGTGAGTTATTCGATTTGCATGAGAATTTTATATCTTTTTAGCAACTGCAACGACATTTTTGTTAATAATACTAATGCACATCGATAACGCGGGCTGCTCGCAGCCCGCGCGCCACCCAAATACTAGTTATATATATAAAGCTCGATTACCACTGACTCACTCACTGACTGACTGACTGATTGACATAATTGTTCTCCTAGAAGGAGCTATGGGGGGTGTTTGTGATGTAGAGAAAAAGTGTAGAGGAAGTTCCCGTGACCTCCAGAAAAATCCGAAAAGTGTCATTTTTGGTTTCCATCATGGAACTGGTGTGGGGATCTCGGAAACTATAATCGATGGGGGGTTGGTGTCAAAACTAAAAATGACTAAAACCCTGGGATCCTTTTAAAAAGCTGAAAAAAAATTACCCTCCCGAACAAAAAAGAGGTTCTCCCATACAAATTTAAAACGACCGCAGCTCCCGAACCGTTATAGGTGGGTATGGGGGGTTTGAACAAATGTTATAGAGGGTTTGTAGGAGAATTTGGGGTTTTAGTCGAAAATTGAAAATTGGTCCTTCGACCCGGATACCAAAATCCAAGTTGCTCCGATCTGGCTGAAATTTGGTATTTAGGGAGATTGGGGGTCCCTGATTCCAAATATAAAAAAATTTTTTGGATGACGTCATTTGTTTTTTTTTTACTGGATGGGGATTTTTGATGGCGAAACCACTTTTTATTTGCGAGGCCGCAGGCCGAGCTTCAAACCTGCGAGGCCGAAGGCCGAGCTTCGAGGGCGAGGCCAAAGGCCGAGCTTTCGGCCTGCGAGGCCGAAGGCCGAGCGTGGCCTCCGCGAGGCCGTAGGCCGAGCCGTGTTAGTCACTTACGAGGCCGAAGGCCGAGTTCCGAATGGGGTGTTACGCATTTACATTCCTTAGGAGAGTCACTAACGAGGCCGAAGGCCGAGTCCCGAACGGGGAGTTTTTTTTCCACATCTCGAGCTGGTCTTTGATGCAACCGCTCACGGGAACTAAAAGTATCTGTCAGTTGTTCGACTTGCATGAGAATTTTTAAATCTTTTTATTTACTGGATGGGGATTTTCGCTGGCGATACAACGCCACGGTTGCGAGGCCGCAGGCCGAGCTTCAAACCTGCGAGGCCGAAGGCCGAGCTTTCGGCCCGCGAGGCCGAAGGCCGAGCGTGGCCTCCGCGAGGCCGTAGGCCGAGCCGTGTTAGTCACTTACGAATGGGGTGTTACGCGTTTACATTCCTTAGGAGAGTCACTAACGAGGCCGAAGGCCGAGTCCCAAATGGGGAGTTTTTTTTCCACATCTCGAGCTGGTCTCCGAGGCAACGGCCCACGTTAACCACTGCACTTAGAGGTATGGTCCCTTAACAAAACTCGATTACAATCTTGGGGCGATTTTATATCGACTAAAATTTTATCGCAAAAATTAACTTTCACGTGGTAACCCTGCTCACACTTTGTACTGAACTAGAAGAAACTGTCACTTACTCGACTTGTATGAGAATTTTATATATTTTTTCAACTGCAATTACAATCTTGAAATAAATACAAATGCACATCGATAACGCGGGCTGCTCGCAGCCCGCGCACCACCCGAAATACTAGTTATATTATATAAAGCTCGATTACCACTCACTCACTGACTGACTGACTGATTGACATAATTGTTCTCCTAGAAGGAGCAATGGGGGGTGTTTATGGTGTAGAGGAAAAGTGTAGAGAAAGTTCCCGTGACCTCCAGAAAAATCCGAAAAGTGACATTTTTGGTTTCCATCATGGAACTGGTGTAGGGATCTCGGAAACTATAATCGATGGGGGGTTGGTGTCAAAACTAAAAATGACTAAAACCCTGGGATCCTTTTAAAAAGCTGAAAAAAAATTACCCTCCCGAACAAAAAAGAGGTTCTCCCATACAAATTTAAAACGACCGCAGCTCCCGAACCGTTATAGGTGGGTATGGGGGGTTCGAACAAATATTATAGAGGGTTTGTAAGAGAATTTGGGTTTTTAGTCAAAAATTGCAAATTGGTCCTTCGACCCGGATACCAAAATCCAAGTTTGTCTGATCTGGCTGAAATTTGGTATTTAGGGAGATTGGATGTCCCTGATTTTAAATATAAAAAAATTTTTTGGATGACGTCATTTTTTTTTTTTTTACTGGATGGGGATTTTCGCTGGCGATACAACGCCACGGCTGCGAGGCCGCAGGCCGAGCTTCAAACCTGCGAGGCCGAAGGCCGAGCTTCCAGGGCGAGGCCGAAGGCCGAGCTTTCGGCCCGCGAGGCCGAAGGCCGAGCGTGGCCTCCACGAGGCCGTAGGCCGAGCCATGTTAGTCACTTACGAGGCCGAAGGCCGAGTTCCGAATGGGGTGTTACGCATTTACATTCCTTAGGAGAGTCACTAACGAGGCCGAAGGCCGAGTCCCGAATGGGGAGTTTTTTTTCCACATCTCGAGCTGGTCTTTGATGCAACCGCTCACGGGAACTAAAAGTATCTGTCAGTTGTTCGACTTGCATGAGAATTTTTAAATCTTTTTATTTACTGGATGGGGATTTTCGCTGGCGATACAACGCCACGGTTGCGAGGCCGCAGGCCGAGCTTCAAACCTGCGAGGCCGAAGGCCGAGCTTTCGGCCCGCGAGGCCGAAGGCCGAGCGTGGCCTCCGCGAGGCCGTAGGCCGAGCCATGTTAGTCACTTACGAGGCCGAAGGCCGAGTTCCGAATGGGGTGTAACGAATTAACGTCCCTCAGGTGAGTCGCTAACGAGGCCGAAGGCCGAGTCCCGAATGGGGGGTTTTTTCCACATCTCGAGCTGGTCTCCGAGGCAACGGCCCACGTCAACCACTGCACTTAGAGGTATGGTTCCTTAACAAAAGTCGTTAACAATCTTGGTGCGATCTTACAGCGACTAAAATTTTATCAAAAAAATCAACTTGCACATGGTAACCCTGCCGACACCTTGTACTGAACTAGAAGAAACTGTCACTTACTCGACTTGAATGAGAATTTTATATATTTTTATAAACTGCAACTACAAATCTTGATAAATATTACTAATGCACATCGATAACGCGGGCTGCTCGCAGCCCGCGCACCACCCAACACCTAGTTATATTATATAAAGCTCGATTACCACTGACTCACTGACTGACTGACTCACTCATTGACATCATTGTTCTCTAAGAAGGAGCGATGGGGGGTGTTTGTAATGTAGGGAAAAAGTGTAGAGGAGGTTCCTATGACCACCAGAAAAATCCGAAAAGTGTCATTTTTGGTTTCCTTGATGGAACTGGTGTACGGATCTCGGAAACCATTATCGATGGGGGGTAGGTGTCAAAACTAAAAATGACTAAAACCCTGGGACTTTTTTGGAAAGTTTAAAAAAAATTACCCTCCCGAACAAAAAAGAGGTTCTCCCATACAAAATTAAAACGACCGCAACTCCGGAACCGTTATAGGTGGGTATGGGGGGTTCAAACAAATGTTATAGGGGGTTTGTAGGGGAATTTGAGGTTTCTGTCAAAAATTGAAAATTGGTCCTTCGACCCGGATACTAAAATTCAAATTGTTCTGATCTGGCTAAAATTTGGTATTTAGGGAGATTGGGGGTCCCTGATTCCGAATATGCAAAAATTTTATGGATGACGTCATTTTTTTTTTTTTTACTGGATGGGGATTTTCGCTGGCGATACAACGCCACGGCTGCGAGGCCGCAGGCCGAGCTTCAAACCTGCGAGGCCGAAGGCCGAGCTTCCAGGGCGAGGCCGAAGGCCGAGCTTTCGGCCCGCGAGGCCGAAGGCCGAGGGTGGCCTCCGCGAGGCCGCAGGCCGAGCCGTGTTAGTCACTTACGAGGCCGAAGGCCGAGTTCCGAATGGGGTGTTACGCATTTACATTCCTTAGGAGAGTCACTAACGAGGCCGAAGGCCGAGTCCCGAATGGGGAGTTTTTTTTCCACATCTCGAGTTGGTCTTTGATGCAACCGCTCACGGGAACTAAAAGTATCTGTCAGTTGTTCGACTTGCATGAGAATTTTTAAATCTTTTTATATACTGGATGGGGATTTTCGCTGCCGATACAACGCCACGGTTGCGAGGCCGCAGGCCGAGCTTCAAACCTGCGAGGCCGAAGGCCGAGCTTTCGGCCCGCGAGGCCGAAGGCCGAGCGTGGCCTCCGCGAGGCCGTAGGCCGAGCCATGTTAGTCACTTACGAATGGGGTGTTACGCGTTTACATTCCTTAGGAGAGTCACTAACGAGGCCGAAGGCCGAGTCCCGAATGGGGAGTTTATTCCACATCTCGAGCTGGTCTCCGAGGCAACTGCCCACGTTAACCACTGCACTTAGAGGTATGGTCCCTTAACAAAACTCGTTTAAAATTTTGGTGCGATTTTGAAGCGACTAAAATTTTATCAAAAAAATCAACTTGCACATGGTAACCCTGCTCACACTTTGTACTGAACTAGAAGAAACTGTCCCTTTCTCGACTTGTATGAGAATTTTTAAATATTTTTTTCAACTGCAACTAAAATTTTAAAAAATATACAAATGCACATCGATAACGCGGGCTGCTCGCAGCCCGCGCACCACCCGAAATACTAGTTATAATATATAAAGCTGCACTACCACTGATTGACTCACTGACAGAATTGTTCTCCTAGAAGGAGTATTTTTGGGTTGAAATTATGGTGTGGACTGTATAGAGAGTGGTCACGTGACCCCCAGAAAAATCCGAAAAGTGCCATTTTATGTTTCCATCATGGAACTGGTGTACGGATCTCGAAAACCATAAGCGATGGGGGGTAGGTGTCAAAACTAAAAATGACTAAAACCCTGGGACCCTTTTGGAAAGTTGAATAAAATTACCCTACCTATTAAAAAAGAGGTTTCCCCATACAAATTTAAAACGACCGCAGCTCCGGAACCGTTATAGGTAAGTATGGGGAGTTTGAACAAATGTTATAGAGGGTTTGTAGGGAAATTTGGGGATTTTGTCCAAAACTTGAAATTGGTCCTTCGAACCGGATACCAAAATCCAAGTTGCTCCGATCAGGCTGAAATTAAGTATTTAGGGAGATTTAGGGTCCCTGATTTGAAATATGAAAAAAGTTTTTTGATGACGTCATTTGTTTTTTTTTTACGGGATGCGGAATTTTGGTGCCGAAACCACATTCCCTTTGCGAGGCCGTAGGCCGAGCTGCAATCGAGCGAGGCCGCAGGCCGAGCTGTGGAGGCGAGGCCGAAGGCCGAGCTCCACCTTAGCGAGGCCGCAGGCCGAGCTGTAGGCCTGCGAGGCCGCAGGCCGAGCTGGCCGTCATTGAGAACAGCTTATAAACATTCCCTTTGTAACTTGCGAGGCCGCAGGCCGAGCCTTAAACACCGCGAGGCCGAAGGCCGAGCTTCAAACCTGCGAGGCCGGAGGCCGAGCTTTCGGCCCGCGAGGCCGAAGGCCGAGCGTGGCCTCCGCGAGGCCGTAGGCCGAGCCGTGTTAGTAACTTACGAGGCCGAAGGCCGAGTTCCGAATGGGGTGTACCTCATTAACGCATCCTATGGAAGTCGCTAACGAGGCCGAAGGCCGAGTCCCGGATGGAGAGTTTTTTTCACATCTCGAGCTGGTCTCCAATGCAACTGCCCACGTTATTTACTACAATTAGAGGTAGGGTCTCTTAACAAAAGTCGTTTAAATTCTTTGTGCGATTTTACCCCGACTAAAATTTTAATGAAAAAAATAAAACTTGCATATGGTAACTCTGTTCTCACTTTGTACTGAACTTGAAGAAGCTGTCTTTACCACCGCGAGGCCGAAGGCCGAGCTTCAAACCTGCGAGGCCGAAGGCCGAGCTCGAATAAGGTGTAACGCATCAACACACCTTATGGGAGTCACTAACGAGGCCGAAGGCCGAGTTCCGGATAACGAGTATTTTCACATATCGAGCTGGTCTCCGAGGCAACTGCCCACGTTAACCACTGCACTTAGAGGTGGGGTCCCTTAACAAAAGTCGTTTACAATCTTGGTCCGGTTTTACTGCGACTAAAATTTAATTTAAAAAATCAACTTGCACATGGTAACCCTGCTTACACTTTCTACTGAAATAGATGTAACTGTGAGTTATTCGATTTGCATGAGAATTTTATATCTTTTAAGCAACTGCAACGACATTTTTGCTAATAATACTAATGCACATCGATAACGCGGGCTGCTCGCAGCCCGCGCGCCACCCAAATACTAGTTATTATATTATATAAAGTTCGATTACCACTGACTCACTCACTCACTGACTCATTGACATCATTGTTCTCCCAGAAGGGGCGATGGGGGGTGTTTGTGATGTAGGAAAAAAGTGTAGAGGAGGTTCCTATGACCACCAGAAAAATCCGAAAAGTGTCATTTTTGGTTTCCTTGATGGAACTGGTGTACGGATCTCGGAAACCATAATCGATGGGGGGTAGGTGCCAAAACTAAAAATGACTAAAACCCTGGGATTCTTTTGGAAAGTTGAAAAAAAATTACCCTCCCAAACAAAAAAGAGGTTCTCCCATACAAATTTAAAACGACCGCAACTCCGGAACCGTTATAGGTGGGTATGGGGGGTTCAAACAAATGTTATAGAGGGTTTGTAGGAGAATTTGAGGTTTCTGTCAAAAATTAAAAATTGGTCCTTCGACCCGGATACCAAAATTCAAGTTATTCCGATTTCGCTGAAATTTGGTATCTAGGGAGATTGAGGGTCCCTGATTCCAAATATGAAAAAATTTTTTGGATGACGTCATTTGTTTTTTTTTTTACTGGATGGGGATTTTTGATGGCGAAACCACTTCTTATTTGCGAGGCCGCAGGCCGAGCTTCAAGCCTGCGAGGCCGAAGGCCGAGCTTCCAGGGCGAGGCCGAAGGCCGAGCTTTCGGCCCGCGAGGCCGAAGGCCGAGCGTGGCCTCCGCGAGGCCGTAGGCCGAGCCGTGTTAGTCACTTACGAGGCCGAAGGCCGAGTTCCGAATGGGGTGTTACGCATTTATATTTCTTAGGAGAGTCACTAACGAGGCCGAAGGCCGAGTCCCGAATGGGGAGTTTTTTTCCCACATCTCGAGCTGGTCTTTGATGCAACCGCTCACGGGAACTAAAAGTATCTGTCAGTTGTTCGACTTGCATGAGAATTTTTAAATCTTTTTATTTACTGGATGGGGATTTTCGCTGGCGATACAACGCCACGGTTGCGAGGCCGCAGGCCGAGCTTCAAACCTGCGAGGCCGAAGGCCGAGCTTTCGGCCCGCGAGGCCGAAGGCCGAGCGTGGCCTCCGCGAGGCCGTAGGCCGAGCCATGTTAGTCACTTACGAATGGGGTGTTACGCGTTTACATTCCTTAGGAGAGTCACTAACGAGGCCGAAGGCCGAGTCCCGAATGGGGAGCTTTTTCCACATCTCGAGCTGGTCTCCGAGGCAACGGCCCACGTTAACCACTGCACTTAGAGGTATGGTCCCTTAACAAAACTCGATTACAATCTTGGGGCGATTTTACATCGACTAAAATTTTATCGAAAAAATCAATTTTCACATGGTAACCCTGCTCACACTTTGTACTGAACTAGAAGAAACTGTCACTTACTCGACTTGTATGAGAATTTTATATAATTTTTTGACTGCAACTACAAATCTTGATAAATATTACTAATGCACATCGATAACGCGGGCTGCTCGCAGCCCGCGCACCACCCGAAATACTAGTTATATTATATAAAGCTCGATTACCACTGACTCACTGACTGACTGACTCACTCATTGACATCATTGTTCTCCCAGAAGGAGCGATGGGGGGTGTTTGTCATGTAGGGAAAAAGTGTAGAGGAGGTTCCTATGACCACCAGAAAAATCCGAAAAGTGTCATTTTTGGTTTCCTTGATGTAACTGGTGTACGGATCTCGGAAACCATAATCGATGGGGGGTAGGTGTCAAAACTAAAAATGACTAAAACCCTGGGACCTTTTTGGAAAGTTGAAAAAAAATTACCCTCCCGAACAAAAAAGAGGTTCTCCCATACAAATTTAAAACGACCGCAGCTCCCGAACCGTTATAGGTGGGTATGGGGGGTTTGAACAAATGTTATAGAGGGTTTGTAGGAGAATTTGGGTTTTTAGTCAAAAATTGCAAATTGGTCCTTCGACCCGGATACCAAAATCCAAGTTGCTCCGATCTGGCTGAAATTTGGTATTTAGGGAGATTGGGGGTCCCTGATTCCAAATATGAAAAAAATTTTTGGATGACGTCATTTGTTTTTTTTTTACTGGATGGGGATTTTTGATGGCGAAACCACTTCTTATTTGCGAGGCCGCAGGCCGAGCTTCAAACCTGCGAGGCCGAAGGCCGAGCTTCGAGGGCGAGGCCGAAGGCCGAGCTTTCGGCCCGCGAGGCCGAAGGCCGAGTGTGGCCTCCGCGAGGCCGCAGGCCGAGCCGTGTTAGTCACTTACGAGGCCGAAGGCCGAGTTCCGAATGGGGTGTTACGCATTTACATTCCTTAGGAGAGTCACTAACGAGGCCGAAGGCCGAGTCCCCAATGGAGAGTTTTTTTTCCACATCTCGAGCTGGTCTTTGATGCAACCGCCCACGGGAACTAAAAGTATCTGTCAGTTGTTCGACTTGCATGAGAATTTTTAAATCTTTTTATTTACTGGATGGGGATTTTCGCTGGCGATACAACGCCACGGTTGCGAGGCCGCAGGCCGAGCTTCAAACCTGCGAGGCCGAAGGCCGAGCTTTCGGCCCGCGAGGCCGAAGGCCGAGCGTGGCCTCCGCGAGGCCGTAGGCCGAGCCGTGTTAGTCACTTCCGAATGGGGTGTTACGCGTTTACATTCCTTAGGAGAGTCACTAACGAGGCCGAAGGCCGAGTCCCCAATGGGGAGTTTTTTTTCCACATTTCGAGCTGGTCTCCGAGGCAACGGCCCACGTTAACCACTGCACTTAGAGGTATGGTCCCTTAACAAACCTCGATTACAATCTTGGGGCGATTTTACAGCGACTTAAATGTTATCAAAAAAATCAACTTGCACATGGTAACTCTGCCCACGCTTTGTACTGAACTAGAAGAAACTGTCACTTACTCGACTTGTATGAGAATTTTTTTTTTTTTTTTTTAACTGCAATTACCAGTTTGATAAATATTACTAATGCACATCGATAACGCGGGCTGCTCGCAGCCCGCGCACCACCCGAAATACTAGTATATATATATAAAGCTCGATTACCACTGACTGACTCACTCACTCACTGACTGATTGACATAATTGTTCTCCTAGAAGGAGCTATGGGGGGTGTTTGTGGTGTAGGGGAAAAGTGTAGAGGAGGTTCCCGTGACCTCTAGAAAAATCCGAAAAGTGTCATTTTTGGTTTCCATCATGGAACTGGTGTAGGGATCTCGGAAACTATAATCGATGGGGGGTTGGTGTCAAAACTAAAATTGACTAAAACCCTGGGATCCTTTTAAAAAAATGAAAAAAAATTACCCTCCCGAACAAAAAAGAGGTTCTCCCATACAAATTTAAAACGACCGCAGCTCCCGAACCGTTATAGGTGGGTATGGGGGGTTTGAACAAATGTTATAAAGGGTTTGTAGGAGAATTTGGGGTTTTAGTCAAAAATTGCAAATTGGTCCTTCGACCCGGATACCAAAATCCAAGTTGCTCCGATCTGAGTGAAATTTGGTATTTAGGTAGATTGGGGGTCCCTGATTCCAAATATAAAAAAAAGTTTTGGATGACGTGATTTGTTTTTTTTTTACTGGATGGGGATATTTGATGGCGAAACCACTTTTTATTTGCGAGGCCGCAGGCCGAGCTTCAACCCTGCGAGGCCGCAGGCCGAGCTTCGAGGGCGAGGCCGAAGGCCGAGCTTTCGGCCCGCGAGGCCGAAGGCCGAGCGTGGCCTCCGCGAGGCCGTAGGCCGAGCCGTGTTAGTCACTTACGAGGCCGAAGGCCGAGTTCCGATTGGGGTGTAACGAATTAACGTCCCTCAGGTGAGTCGCTAACGAGGCCGAAGGCCGAGTCCCGAATGGGAGTTTTTTCCACATCTCGAGCTGGTCTTCGAGGCAACTGCCCACGTTAACCACTGCACTGAGAGGTGGGGTCCCTTAACAAAAGTCGTTTACAATCTTGGTGCGATTTTACAGCGACTAAAATTTTATCAAAAAAAACAACTTGCACATGGTAACCCTGCTCACACTTTGTACTGAACTAGAAGAAACTGTCACTTATTCTACTTGTATGGGAATTTTATATATTTTTTCAACTGCAACGACATTTTTGCTAAAAATACTAATGCACATCGATAACGCGGGCTGCTCGCAGCCCGCGCACCACCCAACACCTAGTTATATTATATAAAGCTCGATTACCACTGACTCACTGACTGACTGACTCACTCATTGACATCATTGTTCTCCCAGAAGGAGCGATGGGGGGTGTTTGTAATGTAGGGAAAAAGTGTAGAGGAGGTTCCTATGACCACCAGAAAAATCCGAAAAGTGTCATTTTTGGTTTCCTTGATGGAACTGGTGTACGGATCTTGGAAACCATTATCGATGGGGGGTAGGTGTCAAAACTAAAAATGACTAAAACCCTGGGACTTTTTTGGAAAGTTGAAAAAAAATTACCCTCCCGAACAAAAAAGAGGTTCTCCCATACAAAATTAAAACGACCGCAACTCCGGAACCGTTATAGGTGAGTATGGGGGGTTCAAACAAATGTTATAGAGGGTTTGTAGGGAAATTTGAGGTTTCTGTCAAAAATTGAAAATTGGTCCTTCGACCCGGATACCAAAATTCAAGTTGGTCCGATCTGGCTAAAATTTGGTATTTAGGGAGATTGGGGGTCCCTGATTTCAAATATAAAAAAAATTTTTTGGTGACGTCATTTGTTTTTTTTTTACTGGATGGGGATTTTTGAAGGCGAAACCACTTCCTATTTGCGAGGCCGCAGGCCGAGCTTTAAACCTGCGAGGCCGAAGGCCGAGCTTCGAGGGCGAGGCCGAAGGCCGAGCTTTCGGCCCGCGAGGCCGAAGGCCGAGCGTGGCCTCCGCGAGGCCGTAGGCCGAGCCGTGTTAGTCACTTACGAGGCCGAAGGCCGAGTTCCGAATGGGGTGTTACGCATTTACATTCCTTAGGAGAGTCACTAACGAGGCCGAAGGCCGAGTTCAGAATGGGGAGTTTTTACCACATCTCGAGCTGGTCTTTGATGCAACCGCTCACGGGAACTAAAAGTATCTGTCAGTTGTTCGACTTGCATGAGAATTTTTAAATCTTTTTATTTACTGGATGGGGATTTTCGCTGACGATACAACGCCACGGCTGCGAGACCGCAGGCCGAGCTTCAAACCTGCGAGGCCGAAGGCCGAGCTTTCGGCCCGCGAGGCCGAAGGCTGAGCGCGGCCTCCGCGAGGCCGTAGGCCGAGCCGTGTTAGTCACTTACGAATGGGGTGTTACGCGCTTACATTCCTTAGGAGAGTCACTAACGAGGCCGAAGGCCGAGTCCCGAATGGGGAGTTTTTTTCACATCTCGAGCTGGTCTCCGAGGCAACTGCCCACGATAACCACTGCACTTAGAGGTATGGTCCCTTAACAAAACTCGATTACAATCTTGGGGCGATTTTACAGCGACTGAAATTTTATCAAAAAAATCAACTTGCACATGGTAACCCTGCCCACACTCTGTACTGAACTAGAAGAAACTGTCCCTTTCTCGACTTGTATGAGAATTTTTAAATATTTTTTTCAACTGCAACTAAAATTTTAAAAAATATACAAATGCACATCGATAACGCGGGCTGCTCGCAGCCCGCGCACCACCCGAAATACTAGTTATATTATATAAAGCTCGATTACCACTCACTGACTGACTGACTCACTCATTGACATCATTGTTCTCCCAGAAGGAGCGATGGGGGGTGTTTGTGATGTAGGGGAAAAGTGTAGAGGAGATTCCTATGACCACCAGAAAAATCCGAAAAGTGTCATTTTTGGTTTCCTTGATGGAACTGGTGTATGGATCTCAGAAACCATAATCGATGGGGGGTAGGTGCCAAAACTAAAAATGACTGAAACCCTGGGACCCTTTTGGAAAGTTGAAAAAAAATTACCCTCCCGAACAAAAAAGAGGTTCTCCCATACAAATTTAAAACGACCGCAACTCCCGAACCGTTATAGGTGGGTATGGGGGGTTTGAACAAATGTTATAGAGGGTTTGTAGGAGAATTTGGGGTTTTAGTCGAAAATTGAAAATTGGTCCTTCGACCCGGATACCAAAATTCAAGTTGTTCCGATTTCGCTGAAATTTGGTATTTAGAGAGATTGAGGGTCCCTGATTTCAAATATGAAAAAATTTTTTGGATGACGTCATTTGTTTTTTTTTTACTGGATGGGGATTTTTGATGGCGAAACCACTTCTTATTTGCGAGGCCGCAGGCCGAGCTTCAAACCTGCGAGGCCGAAGGCCGAGCTTCCAGGGCGAGGCCGAAGGCCGAGCTTTCGGCCCGCGAGGCCGAAGGCCGAGCGTGGCCTCCGCGAGGCCGTAGGCCGAGCCGTGTTAGTCACTTACGAGGCCGAAGGCCGAGTTCCGAATGGGGTGTTACGCATTTACATTCCTTAGGAGAGTCACTAACGAGGCCGAAGGCCGAGTCCCGAATGGGGAGTTTTTTTCCACATCTCGAGCTGGTCTTTGATGCAACCGCACACGGGAACTAAAAGTATCTGTCAGTTCTTCGACTTGCATGGAAATTTTTAAATCTTTTTTTATACTGGATGGGGGTTTTCGCTGACGATACAACGCTACGGTTGCGAGGCCGCAGGCCGAGCTTCAAGTCTGCGAGGCCGAAGGCCGAGCTTTCGGCCCGCGAGGCCGAAGGCCGAGCGTGGCCTCCGCGAGGCCGTAGGCCGAGCCGTGTTAGTCACTTACGAATGGGGTGTTACGCGTTTACATTCCTTAGGAGAGTCACTAACGAGGCCGAAGGCCGAGTCCCGAATAGGGAGTTTATTCCACACCTCGAGCTGGTCTCCGAGGCAACTGCCCACGTTAACCACTGCACGTAGAGGTATGGTCCCTTAACAAAAGTCGTTAACAATCTTGGTGCGATTTTACAGCGACTAAAATTTTATCAAAAAAATCAACTTGCACATGGTAACCCCTCTCACACTCTGTACTGAACTAGAAGAAACTGTCACTTACTCTACTTGTATTAGAATTTTATATATTTTTTCAACTGCAATTACAATCTTGAAATAAATACAAATGCACATCGATAACGCGGGCTGCTCGCAGCCCGCGCACCACCCGAAATACTAGTTATTATATTATAATATATAAAGCTGAACTACCACTGATTGATTCACTCACTGACATCATTGTTCTCCTAGAAGGAGTGTTTTTGGGTTAAAATTATATAGTGGACTGTATGTAGGACTGTGGACGTGACCTAGGGAAAAATCCGAAAAGTGTCATTTTTGGTTTCCTTGATAGAACTGGTGTAGGGATCTCAAAAACCATAATCGATGGGGGGTAGGTGTCAAAACTAAAAATGACTAAAACCTTGGGACCCTTTTGGAAAGATGAAAAAAAATTACCCTCCCTAACAAAAAAGAGGTTCTCCCATACAAATTTAAAACGATCGCAACTCCTAAGCCGTTATAGATAAGTATGGAGGGTTTGAACAAATGTTATAGAGGGTTTGTAGGGAAATTTGGGGATTTTGTCAAAAATTGCAAATTGGTCCTTCGAACCGGATACAAAAATCCAAGTTTCTTCGATTCGGCTGAAATTTGGTATTTAGGGAGATTTGGGGTCCCTGATTCGAAATATGAAAAAAGTTTGTTGATGACGTCATTTGTTTTTTTTTACTGGATGCGGATTTTTGGTGGCGAAACCACATTCTCTTTGCGAGGCCGTAGGCCGAGCTGCAATCGAGCGAGGCCGCAGGCCGAGCTGTGGAGGCGAGGCCGAAGGCCGAGCTCCACCCTAGCGAGGCCGGAGGCCGAGCTGTAGGCCTGCGAGGCCGAAGGCCGAGCTGGCCGTCATTGGGAACAGCTTAAAAACATTCCCTTTGTAACTTGCGAGGCCGCAGGCCGAGCCTTAAACACCGCGAGGCCGAAGGCCGAGCTTCAAACCTGCGAGGCCGGAGGCCGAGCTTTCGGCCCGCGAGGCCGAAGGCCGAGCGTGGCCTCCGCGAGGCCGTAGGCCGAGCCGTGTTAGTAACTTACGAGGCCGAAGGCCGAGTTCCGAATGGGGTGTACCTCATTAACGCATCCTATGGAAGTCGCTAACGAGGCCGAAGGCCGAGTCCCGTATGGGGAGTTTTTTCCACATCTCGAGCTGGTCTCCAATGCAACTGCCCACGTTATTTACTACAATTAGACGTAGGGTCCCTTAACAAAAGTCGCTTAAATTCTTTGTGCGATTTTACCACGACTAAAATTTTAATGAAAATAAAAAAACTTTTATATGGTAACTCTGTTCTCACTTTGTACTGAACTTGAAGAAGCTGTCTGTACCACCGCGAGGCCGAAGGCCGAGCTTCAAACCTGCGAGGCCGAAGGCCGAGCTTTAAATCCGCGAGGCCGAAGGCCGAGCTCGAATAAGGTGTAACGCATCAACACACCTTATGGGAGTCACTGACGAGGCCGAAGGCCGAGTTGCGGATAACGAGTATTTTCACATATCGAGCTGGTCTCCGAGGCAACTGCCCACGTTAACCACTGCACTTAGAGGTGGGGTCCTTTAACAAAAGTCGTTAACAATCTTGGTCCGGTTTTACCGCGTCTAAAATTTTATCAAAAAAATCAACTTGCACATGGTAACCCTGCTCACACTTTCTACTGAAATAGTTGAAACTGTGAGTTATTCGATTTGCATGAGAATTTTATGTCTTTTTAGCAACTGCAACGACATTTTTTTAAAATATTACTAATGCACATCGATAACGCGGGCTGCTCGCAGCCCGCGCGCCACCCAAATACTAGTTCATATTATATAAAGCTGAAGACCCACTGATTGATTCACTCACTGACATCATTGTTCTCCCAGAAGGAGTATTTTTGGGTTGAAATTATGGTGTGGACTGTATAGAGAGTGCTCACGTGACCCCCAGAAAAATCCGAAAAGTGGCATTTTTGGTTTCCTTCATGGAACAGGTGTAGGGATCTCGGAAACTATAATCGATGAGGGGTAGGTGTTAAACTAAAAATAACTAAAACCCTGGGAACCTTTTAGAAAATTAAAAAAAAATTACCCTCCCGAAGTAAAAAGAGGTTCTCCCATACAATACCAAAATCCAAGTTGCTCCGATCTGGCTGAAATTAGGTATTTAAGGAGATTTGGGGTCCCTGATTCGAATTATGAAAAAAGTTTTTTGATGACGTCATTTGTTTTTTTTTTACGGAATGCGGAATTTTGGTGGCGAAACCACATTCCCTTTGCGAGGCCGTAGGCCGAGGTGCAATCGAGCGAGGCCGCAGGCCGAGCTGTGGAGGTGAAGCCGAAGGCCGAGCTTCAAACCTGCGAGGCCGGAGGCCGAGCTTTCGGCCCGCGAGGCCGAAGGCCGAGCGTGGCCTCCGCGAGGCCGCAGGCCGAGCCGTGTTAGTAACTTACGAGGCCGAAGGCCGAGTTCCGAATGGGGTGTACCTCATTAACGCATCCTATGGAAGTCGCTAACGAGGCCGAAGGCCGAGTCCCGGATGGGGAGTTTTTTTCACATCTCGAGCTGGTCTCCAATGTAACTGCCCACGTTATTTACTACAATTAGATGTAGGGTCCCTTAACAAAAGTCGTTTAAATTCTTTGTGCAATTTTACCCCGACTAAAATTTTAATGAAAAAAATAAACTTGCATATGGTAACTCTGTTCTCACTTTGTACTGAACTTGAAGAAGCTGTCTTTACCACCGCGAGGCCGAAGGCCGAGCTTCAAACCTGCGAGGCCGAAGCTTCAAATCTGCGAGGCCGAAGGCCGAGCTCGAATGAGGTGTAACGCTTCAACGTACCTTATGGGAGTCTCTAACGAGGCCGAAGGCCGAGTTCCGGATAACGAGTATTTTCACATATCGAGCTGGTCTCCGAGGCAACTGCCCACGTTAACCACTGCACTTAGAGCTGGGGTCCCTTAACAAAAGTCGTTTACAATCTTGGTCCGGTTTTACCGCGACTAAAATTTTATTAAAAAAATCAACTTGCACATGGTAATCCTGCTCACACTTTCTACTGAAATAGATGAAACTGTGAGTTATTCGATTTGCATGACAATTTTATATCTTTTTAGCAACTGTAACGACATTTTTGTTAATAATACTAATGCACATCGATTACGCGGGCTGCTCGCAGCCCGCGCACAACCCAACACCTAGTGGTCTTATAAAATACATTTATGGAATACCAGTAGCGCTCGCGGTTTTACCCACGTGGATTACGGTTTTCTCGCTATCACAATTATTCCAAGGGAACTATACATTTTGCGAGACAAAAGTAGCCTATGTGTTAATCCATGGTTCAAACTATCTCCATAGCAAATTTCATCGAAATTGGTGTAGCAGTTTGAGCGTGACAAGGTGACAAACATACACGAATACACACAAACTTTAAAATAAATTTCAAGCGCATTCGTCGTTAAGGCGAGAATTTTTGATAAAAGTAAATTTAAAATCGTTGGAAAATATTTTTATCAGTAATAAAAAACTAGAAAATGGAATTTTGTTCAATCAGAATTAACCGACATGATGTTGTATCATAACAACATTCCCTTAATTTTTGTTAATCATTCTAGTCCGTCGCTAGGAACGATTATTTTGCATAAAATATGGTTGACAATAAAATAGCAGGCGGCACCAAAAACATTAATTCCTGTGAAATCGGAAAATTATGCGATAGCGAAATTATGCAAAGTTGAACAACAGATGTTTACAGTGCCCTCAAATGTATTCTCATCCTTAAACATTAGAGAGAGATAAAAGGGCAGACGTCACCAACCTTTTTCTTTGAATTTTTTTTAGTATATTTTATGAAACATGGTGTATATGTGTGTGTGTTCTCGGATAACTTCGTCTTTTATGAACCGATTTTGATGATTCTTTTTTTTTGTTAACTGGCCGGTTGACACAGTTGGTAGCACTCTGCCTTCTGAGCCGCTGGTCCCGGGTTGGATTCCCGGACAGGTGAAACATTTGTGTGTATAAACATGTCTGTTTGACCTGTGTCTGGGTGTGTATATGTATATAAGTATATATATCAGTCATCAGGTTACCATAGTACAGGCTCTGCCTAGTTTGGGACCTGAAGACCTTGTGAATGTTGATAAATAAAAAAATAAAAAAATGTATACTTTTGAGGTGGTCCCATTTAAATTACATTAAAATCGGACAAGCGGCTTTTGAGTTACACTCCAATAACTGAAAAGTGGTACGCATACCTCGACGAGGTATATAGATATAGTTGCGGTTAAAGACATCGGATAACATATACTATGACAATTGATCCCGTGAGTAGCAAATGTCACTGAAAAGGGTAAAAAAATATATTTTTCCCTAAAAAAGGAACCGACTTCAACATTCAAAAGTATGAAAGGACCGGTCGAAGTCGGTACTATGACCACAATATTGTGATAAAAGCTACTTTTGATCTATCATGGTACCGAATTCAACAAGTTATTTCACACTTTGCAGTGTTGAAGTCAACACACTTTTTTCCACTTTATGGGAAACATATTTTTATATTCACACGCTGGTTCCTATGTTCACCAGACCAAAAGCCCCTGACAATGCCTCGTGCATAGACAAGACATATATCGAAAAGGTTCCATTTGAGTAAGTAGTTTAAGTTGTATCGTAGCGCTACGCCGTAGATGGGACTACGAGACGCACAGTGGTATGGCGTAGCCCAAAGAATATCTACAGCTGAAGTAGACACAGAGTTTAATACAAGTTTAACCTGTTTGCCGGGAACAATTTAATTTTAGGAAAACATTATCTAAGGTATATTATGGGCACATTTATATATAATTGCCATATATACTTATATAATTGCCTTGAAAGTTATGTCCGCAGGAGATGTAATTTTAAACCTTTTTTTTTATTTGGTTATTACACTCAAACCTCCGCACTAGGATTCCCTGTGTTGGAAGGCATGGACACATACAATCACAGTACACAAACATCCAAGACCCGGGACAAACACCGCACATATGTTTGTCCCTGCCGGGATTCGAGGGAGACACAGAACTCTTGCCACTGAGCCATGGCGACCGTCGATTTCAAACCTTGTTTCTTAGCGAATTTCTTAAAGATCTTATTAATTACTAAACAACTTATTATTATTATAATATTATTATTAACATGAAACTGGCCTCCCCGAGTAGTTATAAAACAGGACAAACACACTCTTATAATGGAATAAGACAGTTATTGCTTACTAATAAGGTTTACTATTTAATAATTGTTCTTTTATTTCTCCCTATAATAAATATCTAAGAAATAATACATGTCAGTCTGTTCGATAATACATACAATTATTCTAAAAGTATTTTTTATTGTTTACAAGTTAAACAGAACCAAAGTCTAACTTTATTAAATTCAAAATAATATGAATTTCAAAATCTAACTCGCACTTCATATTAACCATTAATATATAATGGTTAATATGAATTGCGAGGTAGATTTTGAAAGCGATATCCTACTAATATTATAAATGCGAATGTTTGTGTGTATGTTGTATGTTTGTTACTTCTTCAGGCTCAAACGGCTACACAAATTTCGATAAAATTTGATATGGAGATAGGTTAAACCCTGGATAAACATAGGCTACTTTTATTCCGGAAAAAGTATAGTTCCCGTGGGATGATTGAGGTAACGGGAAAACCGTAATCCACGCGGGTGAAACCGCGGGGCGCTACTTGAAAGTAATATATAGAAATGACTCACTTGTTTTTTTTGTTGTTGTTTTTGTGTTGTTTGGTGTGGTGCCGTGTATTGGGTGGTACCGGCCTAGAATAGTACTCCCCCATCTCTTTCCGCGGGTGCCGTAAGAGTCGGCTAAGGGACCACGTACCAGAAGGTGGGCAGCAGCGCCTTCTGAGGATAGGAAATAATACTGCGCCCGCCAACCCGCCTACCAAGCGTGGCGAGTATTGGCAAATCCCCCCTATATGGCCTATATGTCCAGCAGTGGACGTCATATAAAGAAAAGAAGGAAACCACATTTATTTAAGACACTTACAACACACATTACACAAGAGATACATACAAAAACAATAATAATGATGTTGTGAGTGTCATGAATGAGATGTGCTGTTGTTTTTTATTTGCTACACAATTTATTACAATTATCGGTGTACTTCAAGATTACTATAAGAAGCGAAGCATTGCAAACATTTTAAGTATTATCTCTCTTCCCTTTGCTATTATTATCCAAGACAAGGGGGGGGAGGAGGAGAGGAATCGTGGCCTATATTTGATATTCACAAGAGAATTTTGATGGTACGTCTTCAAATGTCAATTTAATGCTAACTGATGTAGCAGCTGGGAAATATCTAAATATGTTACTAGTAATATAATACCTTTTAGTAATGAAACTGAGCCAACTTTGTTTCATAATAAACATTTTTATCTAACTTCAGAAAAAGGATGAGGTTCTCAATTCAATCCATATGTATTTTTAACCGACTTCAAAAAAGGAGGTTACGCAATTCAGCGGTATATATTTATCTTTTGTGTGATCGCGGATAACTTCGTCGTTTATCGTTTATGAACCGATTTGATGATTCTTTTTTTTTGTTTAATAGAGTATACCTCCGTGGTAGTCTCATTTAAATTTCATCAAAATCGGGCAAGCTCTTTTTGAGTTACAACCCAATAACTGAAACGTACTACGCATACCTCGACGATATTATAGTTGCGGTTGAAGACATCGGTGAACATACACAATGACAATTGATCCAGTAGCAAAAGGTGAAAAGGGTGGAAAATAAAATGTTTACCAAGAAATGGAACCGACTACAACACTCAAAAGTGTGAAATAACTTGTCGAAGTCGGTACCATGTTCACAATATTTAGTTTGTTTTTTGAACTATTATGGTACCGAATTCAACAATAGTGTTGAAGTCAGTTCTATTTTTGGGTAAAATTTTTTTTAAGCCAGAAAGTTAGAAAACTATTTTAGCGAATTTTTCCACGTTTGTAATATATAGACAATACATTTTTTTTAAATCAGAATTAACTTTCATGAATTGTTCTTAAAAGTGGTAGTTTATTAATTTTTTTAGGTATGTAGTAAGACTTTCAACGAATTAAGCTGAAAAGACTTTATTGTCTATTGAGCAAATGATCAAGCCTTAGCTACTATACGGTACAATGGTAGCTTATTCAAACTAAAATAATACTCTGAAAAATAAGATATGTAAGATAAGTTCTTATTATAATTACGATGAAGTCTAAATTAGTATGACAGTAATCAATAACAACACTCAAATTAGACGTTTTCGTTAAATTTGCGGGTAGTTTTAGGTAAATTAAGTCGCCACTAATTTGTTGCCTACTAACACTAGCCGCAGCTGACCAGCAATTAAATAAAACTCGTCTAATATTAGTGACAGCGTTGTATAGAGTTATACGAATTTGAATTTAAGCGTAAATAGAATACGAGCTGAAGAGTTTTAGTGAATCTTAGCTAGTTCGAGTGATTAACAGAATTAGGGCTATCAGCTGTTGGGGGTGGATATGCTAATTGTGTACACTAGAAGTAATATATGTATATTGTAGTTTTTTCTTTTTGCTTTGTTTAACGCAAATGTTATATACAGACGTCGATTTCGCGTCCAGTATAGTAATAGTATATATAGTAAGTATATTCCACGTGTGCCTAAGTCAGTTCTCAGATCACAATGTTTAATTATTAGTGTTCTTTATAAATTAGATATTTTATGTTTTAATTTATAGCCAAAACTATAGATATCTGTCACGTGTACGTTCGTGATGTCAGAAATGAGCTTCGACTGAAAATCAGTGCTCAGGGGTAACCCTAGCGTGTGCTGAGTCGAGACTCATTCCTGACATCTCGCAACATTACAGTACTATTGTGTGTGTCTTCTAATGTGTCGTATGCAAATGTATCGTAATTGTTGTTAATTGTGGGTCAAGCTGTTTGTGAGTTACACTCCAATGAAAATTGACAAAACACGCCCGCACGGTTTTTAACAAATAAAAAGTCTCTCAGGATTATGTATGTGCTTTTAGTATAAAATAAATATAGTTTTTATTACTGGTCATACTTCCTAGATCTAGGATATAAGTAACTTGCAACTGTCGCGACTGAAAAAGAACTGCCTAATTATAAGGTTTAATTATTTTTATCTACATTATAATCGTTCATTCAAGGGAAATACCCGTTTGTTAATGTAAGAGCCTTTTATTCGTATAACTAAATAACTTGTTGTTTTCATGGTTCGTGTTGTTAAACGCATTGTTATATTGTTTATGTTATAGATATTGTACTTATCTCTTAGATAATAAGAATTGTGTAATGGAACTGTAATGCAACAACTGTAAATAAATAAATAAAATAACATGTAATTGTAATGTTGCGTCATGTTTTGAATAAATGTATTAACTTTCTTTCTTTCTTCAATCGAATGTTTTGTTGTAAATAGCTAAGCTATTGTAATGATGACTTTTACAGTCACCCTTCAGGCGATTAACTGTGTACTCAGAGATAAGAACAAGGGTTCGTATATTATGTTTGTTCGTACACTAATAATGTAGAATTATAATACAATATAACAGTGCTTCATAAAGCTTATGAGGCTTCTCAATTGTTTGTTAGTTCGTAGTGTTATAGTGACGTAGATATTGTCATAGTTTTGTTTGAATTTATGTGAGACAAACTTAACGTTGAGCATTATTATCAATAGAAATTAGTTTTAGTTGAATTTTTTGTAAATATTTCATCACACAGGAATACGGAAAGAGATTAGGAATATTTGAGCTAAGAATTGTTAATTATTTTTGATCATTCATAATAAAAAAAATTTGTACTAAATGCAAGATTTTTATTATTTTCTTTATTTGTGAAGCGATGATCATCAGCCTATAGTAGCCCACTGATGGACATATGTGCCTTTCCAATTGCACGCTTCTATGCCTTATCCTCAGCTTCTTGCATCCAGCCTACCAGCCTATTCAAGATCTCCATTCAGCAAATTTTCCGTTTCCGTGTTAGCTCTGCGGAATACCTTGTTAGTCAGCCCATTGATAGTTTTGCTGGCTAATTCCGTGGCCTTTGCTGATAACTTTTGTTTATTCTCAAATTACCACGTTCCACATAAATAAATTAAAAAAAAAAATTGCCGTGGTGGTACCGGTCTAGAATAGTACTCCCCCATTTCTTCCCGTGGGTGCCGTAAGAGTCGGCTAAGGGATCATGTACCAGAAGGTGGGCAGCTGCGCCTTCTGAGGATAGGAAATCATACTGCGCTCGCCAACCCGCCTGCCAAGCGTAGCGAGTATTGGCAAATCCCCCTACATGGGGAGGCATATGTCTAGCTGTGGACGACCTATTGCTATTATGAATGAATGAATGAATGGATAAATAAATAAAATATTGCAATTTAATATGAATCCAGTAAAGGTTTTTATTATTTACTTTATACATACTTCACCAATGAAACAGCTATTTTTTTCGAGAATGAAGGCCCCTATGAAATAAAATGCAATGTCAAGAGTCTTGATATAACCTTAAAGTCTTTTTTATAAAAGCAGAGAATCATAAAATATCGTAATCAATTTATAACATGAAAGTTTTGGCTTAAACTTGAATACTTTGTTTTATATCTGCATATTATCATAACTCTGTATTTTATAGTAATCTGTGGTCGTCGATGTTTGTCTCACAATGATTTTATTACTTATTAAGTTTTATTCTTATGTAACTATATCGTGAAACTGTTTGTTAATCCTTAAAAAAAACACAAAAAAAGAGGCGCAGCGCAAAATTCCATCACAAACTTTCAGTCCTCCTACTTTTTGTATAACTGATTAATTTTTAACTTTATTGTCTTCCAGAAGGTGTTAAAAGTACAGTTACATCTCCATGGGGACAACAATATCTTCATTTTGGATGAGCATCCCGAGGGAATCACAGAAGCTGTAATTAAGATCTTAGTCAAAACCTCAAGCACAATGAATGGGATCCTTTATGTCGCCCGAGACGCTTTTTCCCATTTATGCAAAATTTTGAATTTAATTTAATAACTTTCGAATTTAATTCATGCATGTTCTAGGTTCACTTTAAGAGTATGAATAAATAATATTCTTATTATTTTAACCATCTTAAAATATTTTGTAGTATATGTGAAGTAATTTCAATAACAACGGAAACTTACTTTCATCTATCGACCTTGTCGTTAAAAAATATTTTTTTACAAAAAAATTAAACCGTCTTTAACACTCAAAAGTGTGAAATAAATTGTGGAAGTCGGTACCATGATAGTTCAAAAGTAGCTATTATCAAAATATTGTGCGCATGGTACCGACTTCGACAAGTTATTTCACACTTTTGAGTGTTGAAGTCGGTTCCATTTGTTGGTAAACATTTTTTTCATCCTTTTCAGTGACCTTTGTTACTCACGGGATCAATTGTCATTATGTATGTTCTCCGATGTCTTCAACCGCAACTATAATATCGTCGAAGTATGCGTAGCACTTTACAGTTATTGGAGCGTAACTCAAAAACCGCTTGTCCGATTTTGATGAAATTTAAATGGGACCACCACGGAAAGCACAAGCTTTCAAATAAAAAAGAATCATCAAAATCGGTTCAGAAACGATGAAGTTATCTGCGAACACACATAATATATAATATATACGGTAGAATTGAGTAACGTCATTTTTTGAAGTCGGTTAAAACAATAATTTTAAACATTCTTGTTTATTATTCAGTAAGTATGTTTATTATTCAGTTGACACAACTTTCAAATAAAGCCAACTTAATAAATTACTGCCATAGCTATTCGCGAGCGGAAATACCTTTCTTTGATTTTGATCCCCTACTTCCTGTTTCCCTCTATGTTTTATGTAGGTATACTTTCGTATTGACAGGTTCATCAATCTTTCATCGGTTAGATTCACTTTTTTGTTGATCCTTGCTACAATATACAACATTTAAGTTTAAATTTCAACGGCGGTCCTGACGATCAGACGATGTTACGATCTGGCGCGAGTTAGTAAGTTAGTAGTTATAGTAGTGTAGTAGTATAATATTAGTAGTGGTAGTAAGTGAGTTAGTAGTTAGTAACATTTTTTCCCCATAAAAAGTTGCTCAACGCCGCTAAAAAAGTTTTTACTTCAAAAAAACACTTTTATGGTGTGTAACTCTTGATTTTTAAATCTACATCCCTAAAATGTTGATAAAGATTTTGTAAACTATGGTATAACTGCGGACGGTAGCTAGAAAGCCAATTTTTTTGTTTTAAAAAAAAAGTGACTATTACTTTCACAAATCGGGAGAAGTTGTGAGATGACGAACAATATATTGACCAACGAACTAGAATCAACTTGCTAATGCCCCCTTCCGTATAATTGGTATAAATGTATGTGCGTCCAAGTGTATAACAATTTGTAAGAGAAACGGCTCAAGATTATTGTTTGTTAATATTGTTATGAAACAGGATAATATGTTGAATAACTGTATTATATAAACACAAAACCGCGTAGTTAGTAACAATTTGCGACAACAATTTACTTGGAAACTTAACTTAATCTGATGAGTCTTAACCTAAAATGCAATAACTTCGCTAAACCTATTTTTGTTACGATTTTTACGCATACCGACAGTTTGGTATCGGTAATTTTATTGTTTTATTATTTATTCGTAATATTGTTCAATTTTGGGTCAAGAATGAGGTTAGTGGTCCTATCAAAAAAGCGGTTGACCCTAATAATATTAATGTCAATAACACGTCCTTAAACGTTCTGTAAAAAAATACTATGTCTGTCAATGATATTGTATGTTTATAGGCGGCAGAATTAAGTCAATAGTAGTAATTTTGATTACGACGCGTATTTCAAGCGCAAGTCTAAGCATATAGCTATCCCTTTCTATATTATTTTTACCGTATTATCCGTCGCAGTAAGCATGTTTTTTGTCGTAAAGGAACAAAATCTGAGCACCGCGCAGTATGAATATACGTCATCTTTAGTAAAACATCATTGATGTCTGTAGATTTATTAAAATGTTGGCATTACTGTTTCTTGTACTCGTGCAAGCAAATGTCGACTTTAAGAAGCTGAGCCTTTTCATACCGCGACTTCGTTTGGATCGGAAACTTATGGGATCGTTATAATTTTTATATCCGAGCGATGCCGGGGCGGACCGCTAGTATCAATTATACTAATGGCATTTATTTGTTTACATATATTATCAAATGAGATAAAGATGAAATAGCAGAACAGTATTCATAAAAGCCGACTTCAAGTATCAACTTTAAACAAACAGTCGCATACCTATCCGTTTTTTGTACGAAATATGCCTTATTCATAGGAGAAATTTCAAACAGGCTTATTACAATTTCATGCCGCATACGAAGCGTATGTCAAACGAATATCGCGGGGTTCTCGGGCGAGCTCATCATGTTTTTTTGAGCATTTCTCACGCTCGAATGGACTGTTCGGTTTTATGGTTTTGAAGGGTACTCGTAAATTTTTGCAGAAATGTGGGTACACGCATAATAAGATGGTGTTGCGGGAATTATTTTTTGTCGCCCTTTGTGGTAGGTTATAAAATTATTTTTTCTTCTGTTTTTGATCTTTATTTGATAAAAGTTACACATTCCATGTTTATGTTAAACTAATTTAGATCTTCAATTTTGTGTCAATGAAAAATTTATTTTTATTTATTTATACTGTATAGATCTAGCGTTTGAACACGATCTCACTTGATGGTCAGTGACGATGTGGTCCAAGATGTCATCACGCTAAATCTAGAATGCTTACCGGCTCTCACGGACTGTGCCTGAACACACTGTGTTTGGTGACAGTTTTTCAAACGAGGGTGGTAGCTAGCCAGGCGGGTACCTACTACCATGCAAATTATCTATTGATTTTGATCAATACTGTGTACAACCGTATAAATTCTAATTAATTTTACCTCATAAATTTTCACTCATATATATTATGTATACTATACGTAAGATCTCTCTATTTTGATGTACTATCATATGGTTATAGAAATATAAAGTCTACCCTGGCCATTCAAATGTTATATAATAGACAAATGTACGACAAAAATGGACGTATAAATTCAGAAGACTAGTGGAGATTAAAAAAAGCACACAAAGCGCAAGACGGTATTCTGTAGTTGTGTAGTCGTCCTTCAAATCCTTCTTGTAGTCGCATTTCCGATTCACTTTGAATAAATAGTATTATCCACATATCAAGCTCGTCTCCAAGGCAACTCACCACCGGTTACAGACTACTATCAGAGGTGAGGTCCCTTAACAAAGGTCGTATTCAATCTAGGTCCGATTATACCGCGAACGTCTTTATTACTTTATTACTAATATCTAATATTATCGATTTTTTTGGCCTCAATTAATGTATAGTTAAACTACAGAATCAGTCTGAAGCTTCCTTGAGCATAAAAACTTTTCTGTCTCCGCAAATTGCTGGCAGCTCTTTTATCTCGATTTGTAGGACGATATTCAAATCGTCCCACGATTTGAATATCGTTTTCCTTTTCTTTTTCATCGCGTTAAATTCCAGAATTTATAAAGGATTTTCGTACGAATGACCTTTATCTCACAAGTTAAGTCACTTGTTTTGGATTTAAAGGTCATTCATGGTCGACCATCATCAGTTAGATGTTCTGATGCCAATCTATAATGATACACTTAATGTCGATTTTTTTAATAAGTTGGGGAAAAAGTTTCTTCCCTTTTTTTAAGAAAATTCAAAACATTTTTTATATAATTTTTTTACATTTAACTAAAGTATGTAGGTACCATTTCCTTCGATAACTTTTTGGCATCTTGTAGTAAGGGACATGATCCCATTGCTATAGAAATTTTGGGGCTTCTGATCAAAATACCGCGACAAGAATTTTTTGCGCGACTTGCGTTGCATTTTTACCTTTTTTATAGTATAATTTTAAAATGTATCGAATTTCTTCATTAGATTCACTCATCTTGACAGTACGAAAAACAAATAAAAATCACACATTTTCCTTATTTGAATTTGGAATTATCTTCTTTAAAATTTAGTCTTTTAATGATACCAAAACTAGCCAGATACAAATAGTATAGCCAAAGAGATTATATTACAAGTTCATACATACTATAATGCGAAAAGAGTTTTCCCCCGATCCAATATATAAACAAATAACTGCTGTGGCATTTGTCTTTTATGCGTTATGTTAAGCGCTACCTTTGTGTAAATGTATTCGTGAGCACACTGTTAGTTCGTGTGCTAATAAATAAATAATTAATAAAATTTTGTCTGCTTTTAAATCATAAATTTGAACGACGGTCGCCGTGGCGCAGTAGTGTCATTGACATGACTTCTGTATCTCCGGGATCCTGGATTCAAATCCCGGCAGGGGCAAACATTTGTGCGATGAGTGTATATGTTCGTCTCAGGATGGTTGTGTGCTGTGATTGTGTGTGTCCATGCCTCCCGCGATACAGGGAATCCTAGTGCGGGGATCTGTGAGCGATAAAAAAATAATAGAAGATTAACGTGAAAATATCGCCATCATCATCATAACCATCTCAGATATAGGACATCGACAGTCGGACATAGCCCCGTCGTTTTTTTTATTTTTCTTTGGGGTGAAATCGCCAATTCGCCTGCCACGCTTGGCAGGCGGGTTGGCGAGCGCAATTATTGATCATCTCCGCAGAAGTCACTGCTGCCTACCTTTTGGTACGTGATCCCATACGCTACTCTTACGGTACCCACGGGTAGAGATGTGTAGTACTATTCTAGGCCGGTACCCCACGGCATTAAAAAAATAACTATGAACCGGTTCAACACTCAGAAGCAAGAACTTTGAATGAAAAACACTCTTTGTGCACTTGAAAATCAGCTTTATTGCTATAGTTGCTATTGCTACAGATATTATATAGGTCAATGATGTTTTACTAAAAATGACGTACATTCATACTGCGCGGTGCTCAGATTTTGTTCCTTTACGACATAAACATGCTTACTGCGACAGATAATACGGTACAAATAATATAGAAAAGGATAGCTATATGTTTAGACTTGCGCTTGAAATATGCGTCGTAATGAAAATTACTACAATTGGCTTAATTTTGCCGCCTCAGTTTCCGCGCGCTTTTGCGACATCTACCTCATATAAGCATATAATATCATTGATATAGGTACAATTTTAGGTAGGAAAACCTACGGCGACACAATGCAAGAATGTCGGAAAACGATACGACGGCATACTGCTATAAAACGCCCCGCCGATTAACAAACCCCCCACTATTATATTTTCTTGTGATTGTTCGAAGTCTCGACAAATCACTCATATCCAATACAACTACTTTTGATCGTACAACTCTCTTCTATCATTAGTCGTCTCAGTGCTCACACCTTTCATAAACATATCATTCTTTACACGGTCCATACATACCTTCTTCGGCCTTCCTCTACCTCTATATCCATCCACATTCATGATAAGTACTCTTATCGTTAAATGATTTTAATCCCTTCTCATGACATGCCCATACCAAGCCAATCTATTCGCTTTCAACTTATCATTCACTGGTGCTACTTTCAAGCTTCCTCTGATATACTCATTCCTTATTTTATCCATCCCAGTCACACCACACATCCATCTCAACATTCGCATCTCTGCCACATGCACTTTTCTTTCATATGTAAAAAAGTAAAAACATACCTAAATAATTGTAGATATAATTTAGATATTTATAACATAATCAACATGAAATATCCGAAAATCCGAATAGCCTTCATCATAAAATGTAACATCATAGAAACTGGTCCATCCGTTGGTTTCGCGTGTTCGTAAAATATGTATCAAAATATTTTAAGGAAGATTCTGGAATGAGGTATCACTGATTCTATCTTGGTACTTTGCTTTATTGCAAGTAATTAAAGAAATTAATTAAAGTAAAATACAATCATTGTTCTTTAATTCGAAAAGCAGCTAAGTCTCCGTATGCAATCTACTTTTCTATGCAACTAAGCAAGAAAATTGATTGATGATTGAAAATTGAAGTTGATTTGACGGTCCCGTGGCGCAGTGGTTTGTGTCATCGACATGAATTCTGTGTCTCCGGGACCCTGGGTTCGAATCCCGGCAAGGGCAAACATTTGAGCGATGAGTGTAGATGTTTGTCCCGGGTCTTGGATGTTTGTGTGCTGTGATTGTGTGTGTCCATGCCTCCCGCGATATAGGGAATCCTAGTGCGGGGTTCTGAGTGTAATGAAAAAAAATAAAAAATGGAGAAAGAAGTTCATTATGGCGTTAGGTATATCAATCATCATTTGAAATTAGAACACATCATTGCATATTGATCACAATATTATAATGAGTTTCACTATCACCTAAGAAGGCCATAGTGCAATCGCCACAGAACAAAAACAAGTTTTCATAGCTAAGTGTACACGTAATAGTTCGCTTGAATGCATCAGGATTATGGAGCCCATTTGAATATTCCTCGCAGCTAGTTTCGTCTCGGTTTTTCTGAGTGTCTGTGTAACTCAGCGAGACGGTACATTGTATGTCTTATACATGCATTTGCCTTGCCATTCTTAGTACTGGTCTTATGAATAGCATTAAGCTTATTAGAAACACACGAAGCGAACAGAAATCTCTTATGAAAAACATAGACTTGCATAAGTACAATTTACAAAATAACGGAAAACTATTTGTTTCACTAGTTAGATTAACAAAGATACAACCCCCATGCCCTCACGCCCAGGTGGGAACCAGATCTTTATTCCTAATACGAGTCCAAGACAAAAAATGATGATAACCTTCTATAGACGATAGCATAGAGGCAATTAGAGTTTTTTTTTTTCATGGCGCCATACTGTATTTTTATACCTACGTTAAAATACGTACGCGTTGTAAGGAAGGCGCTCCGTGGATCCACTATAAATGTTTTTCACTGTTGGAACTTTGTAATAAAATTTAGTTTTTTTTTTTTTTTTACATATTATAAGTTTGCGTTTGACAACTGTCTCACCTGATGTTAAGTGATGACGTTGTCTAGGATTTAGCACGCAAACCTAGAAGGTACCTATTCACTCGCGACTTGAAGACTCCAGGATTGTACATATCGGGAAACACAGACTCGGGCAACGAGTTCCATTCCTTGGCAGTACGCATTAAGAAAGTGGAAGCATAACGCTTCGTGCGTATAGGTGGTATATCTACCATGTAGATTCAAGTCTACAAAAATGTGCACTATTCATCATCATCATCATCTCAGCCATAGGACGTCCACAGCTGGGCATAGGCCTCCCCCATTGATTTCCACAAGAACCGGTTGGAAGCGGCCCGCACCCAGCCCTTGCCTGCGATCTTAGTCAGGTCGTCTGTCCACCTGGTCGGTGGCCGTTCTATGCTGCGCTTGCCAGTCCGTGGTCCACTCGAGAACCTTTCGACCCCAACGGCCATCGGTTCCACATTAGAATTAATGTCGACTATTAATACTAATTAATTAAATAAGATACGAAATTTTTAAACTGACTGACTTATGTGTGTGTGTAGGTGTTTGTTAATTCATCACGCTCAAAAGGCTGCACCGATGTTGATGAAATTTCGTATGGACATAATTTTGACCCTAACTTAACACAAAGGCTACTTTTCATCTCGAAAATAATTGCTGTTCCCGTGGGATAATAAAATAATTCAAAAACCTCTGTTACCCCTTCACGCTCAAACAGCTGTACCGATTTCGATGAAATAAGATATGGAGATAGGTTACACCCTGGAATAACACATATGTTATCCCGTGAAAAGTATAGTTCCCGTGAGATAATTGAGGTTGTGGGAAACCGTAATCCACGCGGGTGAAACCGCGGGGCGTTATTAGTAAAACATAACACTAATTTACCAATCCTCATGTGAGTGGGGCATGATTCTGCACGCTTCCATTCAAGGCATAAGGTCACTGGGTCAACTGCTTGCTTTAACACCTCACCGCGAATTCAAACTTTACAACCCTTTTAAATGCTTAAATAATTGAAAACGCTATGAAAAAGTCTACTTCTTTTCAGCTTTTCATCGTTAGGAGTTTGAGCCACGGCAACCATCGAGTTCATCTGTACTAGCTGCGCCCCGCGGCTTTACCCGCGTGGTGATGAAAAATGGTGATGATGGAAACGAGCTTCTATGTTAATCAAGAGGCTATCTTCATAACAAATATAATCCAAATCCATCCAGCCGTTTAGGTGTGAAATAGTAACAAATATACATCCATACTCTCAAACTTTTGCATTTATAATACTTGCTGCGCTCTGCAGCTTTACCAGCGTGGTGATGATTGATGATGATGAAAAGTAGCGTATGTGGTATTCTGAGACCTGAAGTATCTACATATTAAATTTCATCCAAATTCATCCAGCTGTTTGAGCGTGAAAGAGTAACAAATATCCATCCATCCATTCTAATTTTCACATTTATAATATTGGTGGGATTAGTAGGATTATCTGCAAAAACGCTGAATGACGCATGGTCTTGGATGTTTGTGTGCATTGATTGAGTGTGTCCATGCTTCCGACACAGGGAATCCTAGTGCGGGGGGTAGTGTGATACAAAAAAAGAAAACCAAAATAAATATTTATTGAAGTGAGAACTTCTTTAGGGGCGTTGTGTACTTTTGTATGGGGAAAAATGTTAAACTCGCGTCAGGACACCTTTCGTTAGGCGCGCGACGGCATCGAATTCATAAGAGGGAGGGAGCGCGGCGTAGAGAAATTCAAACTTAAATGTGTCACGAATAAGAAACATTTTCGTTTGCTGGTAGGTATAATACCACCTCTTTGAAAGAGACCGCGCTCACCTCGCTCAACCATTTAACATGTTGATTTTGACTTCATTCTATTGTTTTTTCTTTTTTTTTAATTATGTGCAGGTACATAAAGTACAAGTTTTCACTTCTGCCGGCTCTCCCGGAGTTTGTTGAGTTGTTTTTTTATGCATAACGATAGATATGTACAAAGTATTACCCAATCGTTAGATCACTGTCCGAGATAGCTTGAAGTTATATAAAAGAATTTCTCGGTTATAATTATAACATAATTATTATAATATGAAGAATCAATTGGTAATTTTTTCACGGGGAAAATGCCTTTATTAAAATAAAACACTAATAACTAATTACAATACTGCAGCTGCTACAATAACATTTGAGCAATCCACTAGCTATTGGTAGCCTATAGATAACTAAAAAGTTCTAACCCGCAACCGGCTGGCAGCGTGCCCAGAATGCTAGCAGCATTGCCACGTTGAATCGCAATGCTGATTCGTTGAGCCAAATTGAATTGGTTATGATTAAATTTCAAAATATTTGAAATTTTTTTCACCTAAACACGGTGCAAGAAAAAGAATATTTAAAAACACAACATCTAAAGCCCACTACGATATTTTTTTATGAAAAACCTTTGTGGTAAATTCTTCTTCAATAGAATTAATTTCGACCTGTCGCTTCCGCAACTTGATCTCCATTTTAAATTTAATATAATTTTCAGGGCGCTTCTTCTCACAGCCTTATTTTGCGAAGTCTTTTCCTCTTTTTGGAGCCCCATCACTATATTACTAGTATTTTTAATGTAGTTCTGAATCAATAAAAATCTAAGCATCAATAAAAAGGGAATGTAAATAAATAAGTAGATACACCGACGTAGTGTAAGCAACTCTATCGTTTTTCTATCGGATACATTTCGGCGAATGTGCACTGGAATTTAAAAAAAAAATTCCACCATCTCCATTCTATCATCGGTGAACCAGACGTACGACTATGCACCACCACTACATGGTAGATATACCACTATTACGCACGAAGCGTTTTGCTTCCTCGTTTATAACGCGTGAGTCTGTGTTTCCTGATAGGTACAACCCCGGAGTCTTCAAGTCGCTAGTGAATAGGTTTAAGTTCGCGTGGTTAAGTTTGCGTGCTCCACCTTAGACCGCGTGGTTAAGTTTGCGTGCTCCACCTTAGACCGCGTCGTCGCTTAACATCAGGTGAGACAGTTGGCAAACGTATGCTTTTAAAAAAACATTGTCATTTGAAAATATATATATATAGAATCATCATCATCATCTCAGCCATAGGACGTCCGCTGCTGGACAAAGGCCTCCATTGATTTCCACAAGGACCTGTTGGAAGCGGCCCGCATCCAGCCCTTGCCTGCGATCTTAGTCAGGTCGTCTGTCCACCTAGTCGGTGGCCGTCCTATGCTGCGCTTGCCAGTCCGTGGTCTCCACTCGAGAACCTTTCGGATATATATAGAATAAGATATGGATTTATATTGTATATCCGTCAAGTACAAACAAAACAAAATTAATTATGAATCACTGTTACTGGTTTTTTTTTTATTAGGATTAGTATTAGCATAATTCAATTTATGTACAATGTGGTTGAACTAAATAAATGAAAAAAAAAATCTTTGACATCTCATACCTGTGACTTTTTAAAGATATTTACCTACATAAGCGCTTTTATTGTTTATTGAATTAACATCATGTGAGGCGACACTTTTTTTTTATAATATGGGACAACATTCACACAAGGTCTTCAGGTCCCAAACTAGGCAGAGCCTGTACTATGGTAACCTAATGACTGATATATACTTATATACATATACACACCCAGATACAGGTTAAACAGACATGTTCATACACACAAATGTTTGACCTGTCAGGGAATCGTACCTGGGACCAGCCGCTCAGAAGGCAGAGTGCTACCAACTGCGCCAACCGGCCAGCCGACTTATGCCTATCAATTGTGAATTAAAAAAAAAGTGAAAGGAAAGGAATACATTCGGACGGCTAGTGGAGTGCTACTATAGATTAGATGGCAAAGGGACAGGATGGTATTTTGTAGTCGTGGGTTCAAATCCCATCAGTAGCCAAATTTTTTCCTTGAAAAAAGGTTAAGGACTCGTTGGAAGCGGCCCGCATCCAGTCCTTACTTGCGATCTTAGCCAGTCGTATATCCACTTTACCTGACTTGATTATGTGTCACATGTACATAATTATATTAGCTTTTTTTTCTATATATAATGAAATCATCTTGATGAAATGAAAATGTGTGGTTTTTTTGGTGTATTTCCTGCAGAGTTTCTAAATAGAGCGTCTGTCGAAGAGACAGTTTTTTCTGTTAGTAGATAATACAGACAGAAATATCTATTTATTCCTTCTATCCGGGATAGTTCGAGGGCGCCGACGAAAGTTTTATCGATCAGAACAGACTTGTGTACATAACACAGTTTGCTGGAACAGATTCCTGCTTCAATTGTTTTGTGAAAATTATAGACTGTTTCAAATTGAACCAGTTTCGGGCGGTATTCGAATTAAAGCCCTTAGGGCTTACTAAATCAGCCTCGTAATTCCATTGTTTAATGACTAACTGTATCAATCTTATTTATTGCTTTAATGTTCAGGAATAATTTACACATAATTTTTTTTTTTTTTTTTTTTTTACTATTATAAGTTTGCGTTTGACAACTGTCTCACATGATGTTAAGTGACGACGTTGTCTAGGATTTAGCAAGCAAACCTAGAAGGTACCTATTCACTCGCGACTTGAAGACTCCAGGATTGTACATATCGGGAAACACAGACTCGGGCAACGAGTTCCATTCCTTGGCAGTACGCATTAAGAAAGTGGATTTAGAAAGTATATTCTATTCTCTGTGAATAATTCTACATATTGAGCGAAAAAGCCGTATGTAGATTATTACCCATTCTCTTTTAGGTACTTATCGAAATTCTACAAGAAAAAGCGATACTAAATGTGGAACCATCTACTTAACGTTTTAAATGCAATAAATAATACATAGGTATATGTAGCTTCAGTACTATATACACTACTAGTAGCACCCCGCGGTTTCGCCCGCGTGAATTAATATTTTCCCGCTACCTCAATTATCCCACGGGAACTATACTTTTTCCAAGATAAATGTAGCCTATGTGTAAATCCAGGGCTTATACTATCTACATACCAAATTTCATCAAAATCGGTGTAGCCGTTTGAGCGTGAAGAAGTAACAAATATACACATATACACACAAACTTTCGCATTTATAATATTCGTAGGAAGGATAGGATAGGTATATGCGCCTCAGTATTACGCTATAATAATATGCGTGGCAGCGTATATTAGTGTGATAATAAATTATTTATTTATTTATATATAGAAACACCAACAGTATACATATTGAGACGATCTTAAAAGTAACATTCACTCATAAACTAAGTTCTGATACGTATACCTTTTACAGGTGTTCACAACATTCTCCATATAAAAAGTGGTTCAACGGCTTTACGTAAAAACCAACTACAACTTAGTATTAACTAATCATTACAGATATATATTAAAGAGAAGGTTCATAAAAAGTTACACAGTCATCCAACAATACTTACACGATATCAAAATGTGCCTCCATTCAGAGACATAACTAATTTGCTCTTGAAGACATTAAATGAGTCGTGAAATATATCGAAATCAATCAATGAAGAATTATAATAATAATATAAAAAATAATAATAATAAATAAATAATGCACAAATGAATTCTTGAAATTAATAGACATATTTTGTTTTACGCCTAAATGTCGTTTACTTAAATACCGTGTTAACAAACAGTTATTAGCCTTTAGGCCCGGGTTCGATTCCCGGACAGGTCAAACATTTGTGTGTGTGAACATCTGTGTGTGTGTATATAAGTTTATATATCAGTCATCAGGTTGCCATAGTACAGGCTCTGCCTAGTTTGGGACCTGAAGACCTTGTGTGAATGTTAATAAATAAATATATAGTGATAATAATTAATACTGGTAGGTAATTAATTTTTTTTAAATCGTTCGTACCGTTTGTTAGACTCTGGTGTATGTGTACATATATGTATAATTATGCATCTGTCTTCTTCTTCTCTCAGCCATGTGCGTCCACTGTTACATATGCACATATGCCTCCCCCATATAGGGGGCATTTGCCAATACTCGCCACGCTTGGCAGGCGGGTTGGCGAGCGCAGTATTTTTTCCTACCCTCAGAAGGCGCTGCTGCCCACCTCCTGGTACGTGATCCCTTAGCCGACTCTTACGGCACCCGCGGGAAGAGATGGGGGAGTACTATTCTAGGCCGGTACCACCACGGAAAGACAGATGCATCTGTAAAAATGGTTTATTTGACACTAAATTAATTTTAAGTATTAGTAGGTATCAACGTAAGCCTACATTTAAAAAAATAAAGTTACTGATTATTCAAATTTGTTAAATAATGGTTAATAATGTGAATTTATTTTAATTAATCAAATAAATATAAAGATCATTAAATTATATGAAAACTTAATATTATTTTTTTTAATGAAATAGGTGGCAAACAATCATTCAGGCCGTCTGATGGTAAGCAATCATCGTCGCTTATGAATATCTTTAACACTCGGGGCATTCCGATACGTTGCCAATCCTTTTCTAGACTCTTTAACTCTTCTTTTAGATTTTAAGTTTTGCTTCTAAGTTGAACGTAATCATACCATATCATTTTAGACTGTGTTATTTTTGTTGATTCTTGTATCATCATCTTTGTATCTTCAGATGATGAAGTTGACGGCCGTCGTGGCTCAGTGATCAGCGACAATGACTTTGGAACCGCGACCCCGGGTTCGAATCCCAGCCGGGGCAAACATTTCTGTGAAGAGCAAAGATGTTTGTTCTCGGGTGTTGGATGTTTGTGTATTGTGATGGTGTGTGTCTATGCCTCCCGCGACACAGGGTATCCTATTGCAGGGGTGTGAGTGTGTAAAAAAAAACGATGATGAAGTGAGTTTAGTTGATTTTCTTAACAACCAGTTAGAAGCAGTCCGCATTTATTTACAAACTGCGGCATTCATAAATCATCTGTCCAATTTACTATTTACTAACTACTCATTACCTTTAAGACAATGATCGTCACTGAATGCAGTACGTGCACAAAAATATACATCACTAATATATAAAAAAAAACTGTCCGACTTGAAAGACACTCTACTCACCTAATTGATAATTCATAGGCCGTAATGGCTGACAGCTCTTTGGAAAACACAACAACTTCAATTAGTTTGTTGAAATGTTCCACCATGACGAAAATTTTATCACGATACTGAGGATGAGGATTGTCATATTCTGAAGGTATGGTTGTAGTCAATGTTACTTTTCCGAAACCAGCTCATTTGGAATGTCCTTAGTCTTAATTCTGCGGTCGTGAACGTAATTAATTTATTAGTAATTAATTAAATATTTAAGTACTTAATTAATTAAATTCTGCCACGTTGAAAGAAATTAATTACACTTATTATAATTTAATAATTAATTAAATATTTAAGTAATTAATTAATTAAATTTCGCGGTCATAAAAGTAACTAAAGGACAGTTTATACACATATAAAACTCCATCCTGTGATGGTCCTTAAGTTAGGGTTGCTTTACTGAATTCCACATTAATTCTTGATCCATATTTTCATAAAGTAATTAAGACTATAATAAAAACATGACCAGTTCCTTTCAACACGCCAGAAAACCCAAAAAAGTACATAGTTTTCTTACTTTGGTTTGCTCGAGTCAAGTTTGTCCTTGTCCTTGATTTACTGTGGTATATTTGTCTCCGAGTACATTCTTCGAAGCGGCTTCTACAGAGCTTAATCTTATTTTTGCAATATTCTGTCAGAAATAGAAACTTTCATTTGACGCATAAAGTAAAGGAATATGAGTCAGTTGACAGCTCGTGACGTATATAGCGTGCCGCAAAATTGCCTACCCTTGTCACTTATGAGAGGGGGAAGGAATGTCACACGTGAAAACGACATCTTATTTCGAATTTCAGTGCCTATAATAAGGTCAAACGTTTCGGCCATATTACATGCCATTGTTGCATTTATATGACATACATAATAAATTATTGTATTGTTAAAACTGATGTGGTATTTGACATAATTAACTATGAATGTATAAAAAACGGGAATTACTCACATAGTCCAACTATCGTTTCGACCGTATTCGACCGTATTCGGTGGTCTTTTTCAAAGAGAATACGGGGCGCTCGCGGACACGGTCGCGATTTGCCTTGCACTGACGTAGTGACTTTTTTTTTTTCATTCATAATAGCAATAGGTCGTCCACTGCTGGACATATGCCTCTCAGGATTTGCCAATACTGTGACTCATAAATTATTGTTATTTAAAATACCTTCATATTTGTATTACAATCTATACGTGTAACTTTTAAATAAGTAAAAGTTGTATTACTGTATGAGCAGCGTAATCAAACATTATCCCATGTAATACAAACAGCGATAAGACAAACGTTCAAGACTGAAATTGGCAACACTATTGCCTGCATGAAAACAATGATACTTTAATGTATATTCACCCTCTGCTGTTTTGAAATTTACGTTTAAAATGTATCATAGGCACGGATAAATAGTTTGCTAACTGTTTTTTTGTTTGTTTCAGATGTGTATTAATCGCTTACATGCAACACAAAACACACAACGGACAAACTAGTAACATGCTATCAAAACGAAACCAAAGTTATCAGTGCACAGTGAAACATATGAAATAGACAACAAAATTGACTCAATAAAATACAAACTGTATAGTAATGTCAGTGAAAAATAACGTGGTTCGTGCAAAAATGCAATGGGCTGGTGGGGGGAAGGTCGGCGATCTGATTGGCTGTTACCGTGATATATTGCATTTGACATCCTGCACTCGCTGAGAGCGGACGTCTGGGCAACGAAATGTCGGCAGGTAATTTATGATCTTTCATTTTCATCCAAAAATCAACTCCTCGACTGCTTATGACTTGTAAATAAAAGTGTCATCTTTCATTTGGAATGGAACTCTATATATCATGGTGATGAATGGTAACTGCTGCGATAGACATTGCGGTCGTAAAAGTTTAGTTTTATGCCTTTTTGGTTCGGAGAAAATAATATACGTATACATGATTAAAGATTTATTGGCAGTTTATGTAAATTATTGTTAGTATATAGGCAAGTATTTGTTTGTCATTCTAGCCTTTCGAACACATTGTCAATAAATCAATCGGGACTTGATCTAGGATTAAGTTATTAAACATTTAATAACCTATTTAAATCTCAAAGTTTTGTCCAAGTTGCATTGGTCGTGGTGACGGGAAAACTTTGTTCTTTTAATAAATTACTTCCACAATTATGATGTGAATTTGTTTATTGTAGTAAAAACTACTGTTTGTTTTAACTTTTTCTTTTTTCTACAAATTTACTTCAAACTCTCGACTATCCTGCATGCCAAAAATGATACGTTTTTATTTCACGTAAATTTTGAAAAGAAAATTTCAATGATACTAAAGTGTGTACAGACATTATATAATTCGGATGTATTATTATTCTAGCTGCGCCCCGTGGTTGTACCACCGTGGTGATGAAAAACGGTGATGATGGTGATGATGAAAATAAGCCTATGTGTTAATCCAAAGTATGAGCTATCTCCATACCAAATTTCATCGAAATCGGTGTAGCCGTTTGAGCATAAAGAGGTAACAAACATACACACATATACACAAACTTTCGCTTTAATATTAGCAGGGAGTAGGATAGAATACATAGGAACAAAATTTCATCATCACCTATTTCACCGTATTTCATCACCACTCGGTTACAACCGCAGGGCGCAGCAGGGTCACTGCATTATCCAGATGATTCCAATCACAAAAGCAATGCTTGATCACTTGTCATTCAGCAGGGTCAGCCGTTGCCATGATCGGTGCGAACCTACGCTTCGGATCAGCTGGAGCGTCAAACTCGTCCATATTGAACAACACGAGACACTGCCCGCCAGGGGGCGCGGCTAGTGCAGCGGCTCTCCTTGCCTTATCAGGACTGGGAATATCAGCAAACTTGGCTTTAATGACTGTCATCTTGAGCAAAAAGCAGTTAAGAAGGTAAGAATCAAAACCTCTGTTGTTGTGACGTTAAGTTGAAGGTAATCAAATGATATTTTCGCAGTTTTTTCCACAGTCACCAATACTTATTTTGTTAATTAAGGCTGTTAGTTTCTCGAAAATAATAAATAAATAAATATTAATAAAGAAGTATATGTTTGTTCTAAGATCATTTCATTCATTCATCGCAGCCATAGGACGTCGGGAAGAGATGGGGAAGTACTATTCTAGGCCGGTACCACCACAGCACTAAGATCAGTGTGATCTATGACAGTGATCTTAGCACTGTAACTAAAATCACTTACACAATATACACCTAGAAGCAAACAAACTCAATATGTAGTTGTTAGTTTTACACTATATATTTGTGCATTTTGTGAAAGCACAGACAGGCATTATTTCTGCCTAATTATAAAAATATATGTGTAATTATAAATATCATAAGTGCGCTGTACATGTGTTAGCCCAATTGAGACTAAATCAAATTAAGTGGATAAAATATTACTATAATCAATGTTATAATATGTTTATATGAGGTAGATGTCGCACAAGCGGGCGGAAACTGAGGCGGCAAAATTAAGTCAATTGTAGTAATTTTCATTGCGACGCGTATTTCAAGCGCAAGTCTAAACATATAGCTATCCTTTTCTATATTATTTGTACCGTATTATCTGTCGCAGTAACCATGTTTATGTCGTAAAGGAACAAAATCTGAGCACCGCGCAGTATGAATACACGTCATCTTTAGTAAAACATCATTGACTATAATCCTTTACGAGTAGGAAGGTAATTATGTAACCGTGAGATATTTACTGTGCCGCGGTGGTACCGGCCTAAAATAGTACTCCCCCATCACTTCCCGCGGGGGCCATAAGAGTCGGCTAAGGGATCACGTACCAGAAGGTGGGCAGCAGCGCCTGCTGAGGATCGGAAATCATACTGCGCTCGCCAACCCGCCTGCTAAGCGTGGCGAGAATTGGCGAATCCCCCCTATATGGGGGAGGCATATGTCCAGCAGTGGATGTCCAATTGCTGAGAAGAAGAGGAAGAAGAGATATTTACTTGTTCAAAGTTATGTATGCTATAATGTACCTACTTCCAGTTTTCTCGTGCTGAAATAAAAAAATAAAGTGCGCGAACCTATTTTATGCGGTTTATGCTTGAGGAACTAGCAGTCTATCTCTGTTTATTTAATTGATGTATTATTTTTTTTAATGTATCTATCCTAGTTTTACCAAAATCTATATTAGAATGCGAAAACCTTATCACATTTAAGAAAAGCCTTTTTACTTATCTATGTAAAAAATGTTACTATTCAGTAAATTAATTTCTGAACGATCGTTTCTTGTAGTTTCAAAATAATTTTGGTATATTTTGTTGTTTGACATTTATATTAAGATTAGACTATTTTTTGACGTGATAACGTTTTATAAATTGATGAATGCCAAAATGAAAAATAGTAACGTTCCGCGTAACGGTGAATGGTCAATGGTCAATGGTCAATGGTCAATGTCAATTTCAATTTCAATGTCAATGTCAATGTCAATGTCAATATCAATGTCAATGTCAATGTCAATGTCAAAGTCAAAGTCATACATGATTATGTCGTTATCACGTAAATCTATCGTCCGTAAACCGACTTTACAGACAACCAATTTTTTTATTTTTCTCTTGTTTTTAAATATTATTTTGACATGACAAAATTATTTCAATTATTATAAAATTTAATTCTTCTTGGTATGGTATTGTAGAAAAGTTAACTAGTATGTAAATTGTATAAATGAGATGTACAAAATGCCTATATATAAGAGTAATAGTTTGCATACCAGTAATGGTGAAATGTAGAGGACATAAGTAAAGTTATTAACACTACCAACACCTAACACCTATATTTGCAAATAAACTTATTTGATTTGATTTGAAAACTGAAACACTGATTTCGTAGCTCCAATATAGAAACGTAATAAAGACCGTTTTATAAGTTGCGATCGAGACAATTGCTAAGCCACTAAGGTCCAATACGTACACAATCGTTGTGTCCAATTCGCGATGGGACGCCGAGATTGGACACGTTTCTATTTCGAATCGCACTCTTCTCAAATGTACAGAAATTACCAAACGTTCTCGACAGCTACAAAATGTCTTGGTAACGTTTACAAATTTTGTATTGCTGTATTATATTTTATAATCCCACTATCCCACTAATATTATGTGTTTTTGTGTATTTATTTATGTGGCAATAAATGTAGTTTGATTTGACTTGATTTGATTATAAATGTGAAAGTTTGAATGGACGCATGAATGGATTAATTAATTATTAATTATTATTTTTTAAAATTATTTTTTATTTATTAACATTCACACAAGGTCTTCAGTTCCCAAACTAGGCAGAGCCTGTGCTATGGTAACCTGATGACTGATATATATACTTATATACATATACACACCCAGACACAGGTCAAACAGACATATTCATACACACAAATGTTTGACCTGTCCGGGAATCGAACCCGGGACCAGCAATGCATGAATGTTCGTAACTCAATCACGCTCAAATGGCTGGAGGGATTTGGATGACATTTGGTATGTAGATACTTCAGGTCTAGAATAACGCATAGACTGTTCATCATCATCAATCATCACCACGTGGGTAAAATCGCGGAGTGCAGCTAGTAATATTATAAATGTGAAAGTTTGGATGGATGGATGCAAGGATTTATGTTACTCAATCACGCCAGAACAGCTGAACGGATTTATGTGAAATTACTACTACTAATATACTTCAGCTCCTGGAGTAACACATAGGGTACTTTTCATTAACATCATCAATCATCATCACGCGGGTAAAACCGCTGAGCTCAGCTAGTGGTACATAAATTGGCTTTATCAATAATACAGGGTGGAGTTTTATGACGCCACTCGGAGGAAAGTACTCTCTATCCTATAAACATAGTCAAAAATCCTTTCTTGTTGTACTATTTGACAAATTTGCACGTCTGAGGGCAAAACTCGATCTAAGATCATAAATTGTTACTTTTCAACCGCACACGACATGACCAGATTATGCATGTGTGTTCGTGTTTTGAGGAAATAAATTATTCTGTTATTAAAACTGACGTGATTTTGAAACATTAGGAATGTATAAAACACGGGAATCACTCACGTAACTTAGAGGGTTCCAACTATAGTTTCAACCACAATACTTGGCGACCCGCGACTGCGTCCGCGAGCGCCCCGTATTCTCCTTGAAAAAGACTACCGAATGCAATGATATTATATGTTTATATGAGGTAGATTTCCCACAAGCGCGCGGAAACTGAGGCGGCAAAATTAAGTCAATTGTAGTAATTTTCATTACGACGCGTATTTCAAGCGCAAGTCTAAACATATAGCTATCCTTGTCTACGTTATTTGTACCTTATTATCTGTCGCAGTAAGCATGTTTATGTCGTAAAGGTACTAAATCTGAGCACCGCGCAGTATGAATATACGTCATCTTTAGTAAATCATCATTGACCGAATGTGATTGAAACTACAGTCGGAACCCTCTGACTTATTACGTGTGTAATTCCCGTGTTTTAAACATTCATAATATTATTCTCTGTGTGTAAAGGCCACGGAAATGCTGCTTTATGATGTCTCTATAGCGCATTTTGCGTGTATTACGGACCGTAGATAGAAGATAATGTCCCAGTTATGATTTACAGGGCAAAAGGTGGCTCTGACTTAATCTAATTACAACCTTTGTTAACGTTTACAAACGAGTTTTGAATTGTCTTTTGTGGTAGTGTGTTTTCCGTCAATACTATTTATATATTATTTGATATGATATATGAAAAAAAATGTTGCCTATGTGTTAATCCCAGGTTTAAACTATCGATTCGACATGTTGTCGAAGATGTTATCACGGACCTAGAATGTTTACCTACTAACTTCTTCTATAACGCTAGGAATATTGGACTTTTGATATTATTAATCAAATTTAAATAAAATGTATACCTTAATGCAAAAGAAACAATTATTTGATGATTTTATTGTATTTTTCTTCGTAAAATAAACATGCCCCTTGTTATAAAAACGAAAGATGTTGCTTCTGTGTTATATTATTCAGTAGATTGTCATAACGCTTCGCTTGGAGGCATTTTGCGGGAGATCGCTCAGGACTAAGGGCCTTTCTCGCTTCACATTTTCTGTGATTGATAAATTGCCCGTGTCGATAGAGATTCCTTTCACAGTTGACACCACGAGGGATGGGTGAGATATGAGATTTCCTATTTTTAGATATTTATTCTTGTTCGCTACAACCCGCTAGTACTCGCAGCGTGCCCAGAATGCTAGCAGCATTGCCAAGTTGAATTGCAATGCTGATCCGTTGAGCCAAATATGTGCTAGCATATTGGTCACGCGTTGCATCGATCAAACGCTCTGATAAGTTTTGGAAAATCCGATTATTTTAAGTTGAATTGTATATGTATCTGTCTGTCTTTATTGTATACTTATGTAAGAGAAGTACATATACAATAAAGTGTTTATGTACATCAATATGTAAGTGTGTCTCTTTCTATCTACTTACATGTAGCAGATTAGGAAAATTATTTTCCAGGTGGTACAAAGTATTATTATTTGTTTAAATCTATAAACCTAAAGCATTATCTTAATGAAGTAATCAAAACAAAAACTTTATTGCAGTGGAAACTTACCTGCTTAAGCTACCTACAAACCGCTTATATCTGGTTTTGTCATAGTATGTAATCGGCTTACCCTAGAGTGAAATCGGAAATATCTAGTTTGTCTTCGTACAAACGTTTGTTATTTACGGAGCAAAAAATAAAGAGATCGTCCTGGGCGCGCTATTGTAGTTTGAAATCGATTTTGAGAGTGCCAAATAGCAAGTCTAAAACAGTTTGAAATCGATTTTGAAAGTGTATAATAGCAAGTCTAAAACGGTTTGAAATCGATTTTGAGAGCGCAAAATAGCATGTCTAAAACAGTTTGAAATCGATTTTGAGAGTGCCAAATAGCAAGTCTAAAACAGTTTGACATCGATTTTGAGAGTGCAAAATAGCATGTCTAAAACAGTTTGAAATCGATTTTGAAAGTGCCATATAGCAAGTCTAAAACAGTTTGAAATCGATTTTGAGAGTGCCAAATAGCAAGTCTAAAACAGTTTGCATAAGGAGAGGCTGATGTCAATACAGATGCTCGCGGGTGTTTACAAGCAAAAGGGTCTGGACAAATCCTGATTCGAGTTGACTAGAAATATTACAAAATGTACTACTTTAAAAAAATGGTACTTAACACATTTTTAGGTATATTGTTTTCCATTCTTTTAGTATAAGAAACATTTGACAGTCGACACGGAACAAAATATATAAAATCATTATATTAGATTAAGTATCGACAAATTATTGTATAATTAAAACTTGGACTTTATCGTAACTGTACTTAGTAACTCAATTTTGTGATTTATACAATCCGATATGTACAATCCTCGAGTCTTCAAGTCGCGAGTGAATAGGTACCTTCTAGGTTTGCGTGCTAAATCCTAGACAACGTCATCACTTAACATCAGGTGAGACAGTTGTCAAACGCAAACTTATAAAAAAAAAAAAAAAAAAGATTTATTGGATTGAAATATTGTTTAGGATTGAACACTCAATACATGTTTTATATAATATAATCTATTGCATACCTACCCATTGTAAAAATGTAAATCTATATTAATGATAATAAACCCATATCATCATCAGCCTGTTGTAGTTCACTGCCGGACGTAGGCCTCTCACATTGCATGCAATCGAACTGGATCCTCGGTCTCGCACATCTAGCTATTTCTGAGTCATTTTCAGTTATTGAATTGGGTCCCGGAATCATATTTATGTTACTTTTAATTATCATCATCATCACTACGCTGGTTAAACCGCGAGACACACCTAGTATTAGTATATTTTGTACGTAATTTATAAGTTGCAACACTATTATACCATATATTCCTTTATGTAGTATTTAATATTACTTTTATTTGCAGGTGGTCACACGGACTACTCTTCCATCAGGCCGTAGTAGACTGCGCTCGAGCTGCTATCCTCTTACCATTGGGCATTGCAGTGTTTAGGTGTCAACCTGTATATAAATGTTCATTAGTCGAGACTGCCTTCCTCTTGTTGGTAAGTGTTACTATCACCATCATCATCATCGCCATCATCAATATCATCATCATCATCAACATCAACAACAACAACAACAACATGCTCATCATCATCATCAGTTTACACTGTCTCTACGGGTATAACGTGGCACTTACGCGTAGTCAGTGCGAGACGAGACGTTGCGACGAACGCACTGCACCCAAGATCCTGATGAAGGGTTCCGGAAGAAGCCGAAACAATCGTCATATCGACTACGCGTAAGTTCCACGTTATACCCGTAGTATCAGTGTAAAGTAATTATGAACGCGAGTTTTAATAATTTTTTTCATCATCATCATAATCATACTCAACATCATCATAATCATACTCAACATCATCATAATCATACTCAACATCATCATAATCATACTCAACATCATCATAATCATACTCAACATCATCATAATCATACACAACATCATCATAATCATACACAACATCATCATAATCATACACAACATCATCATAATCATACTCAACATCATCATAACCATACACAATATCACCATAGTCATACACAACATCATCAATTTAGGCGTAAGACATTCACTGCTTTTATTATGCTCTCTCCTCCAAAATATGTCTAACACTAGCCGTTTAACCCGTCCGGCAAATAATTACACCTAATGCAAACCCTTTGTTGATTCGTGACAAAAAAACGAAGTGGTTAGCAAAGGGTACAAAGTGGGTATTTCCTTGGGTATTAAACCTTATGGTTACATTTAGTAGAAAATAATAGCATTCCTTGGCTTCTTCATTTGTCTCCATCTCTAAAACTTACAGTAGTGTGCACTATTTTAACAAAACAAAAGCAAAACGAAGAATTATGTAAAAGCTTTGGCCCATTTACTTTCTGCTTCAAAACTTGAAGACTGATACTTTGATACTGGTTATACATATAGTAATTACCTTTTTATGTTACCTACAGCCAAAAATATTATGACAAGTTACCGTAATTCTAAGTAATACCGTACTATCGTTAGTGTAAACAAGAAGCCATTGCTTTGTACTTGATTAGTCAATCGCAAAAATGTCAGCTATAGTCTGGATATGATAAAAACATAACCCATCCTTAACAGTCGGGTAAAAAGAGATTTCTATAAAGTAATTAATATAATTGACAATATATTTGTCCAAGAATGGATAATTCCATTATTAAAAATAGGCTCCTCTTAGTTTAAAGTAACAATATAATGCACGGAGATAGAAATTATGTCGCTACAAGCTCGAATCTCCCGCAAAATTATCAATAATTCCGCATCACCGGGTCGCATTATGCCCCAATGTCTTTCCAAGTTTTCCAACAACGATTTTTAAGGCCTCTAGGCCCTTCGCCATCGGCGACTTTTTGTAGCGCTGCAGTAGACTTTTGTCGTAGTACAGTGTTACAGTGTAGCAGAACTTTTGCCCCAATGTCTTTCCAAGTTTTCCAACAACGATTTTTAAGGCCTCTAGGCCCTTCGCCATCGGCGACTTTTTGTAGCGCTGCAGTAGACTTTTGTAGTAGTACAGTGTACAATGTAGCAGTACTTTTGCCCCAATGTCTTTCCAAGTTTTCCAACAACGATTTTTAAGGCCTCTAGGCCCTTCGCCATCGGCGACTTTTTGTAGCGCTGCAGTAGCGATGCTGTCGCGCGTGTGTATACCGTCGCGCTACTGTCGCTGGCTGTGTACCTGCGCCCAGCAGGCTTAGACAAAATGAATCGCTACATAGCGATTCTTTTTCTTAATTCTCTTTCTCTAGCCGTTGAATGTCCATGCGTTGCATGCTGTTCATGTGATATCTAATGACTATGAAACCTGTTGACGAACGGTATACTTTCCCCTCGGGCGGAAATGAGTAGCGCAAATGGAGCGCGTTGCGACACTCATTGGCGAAGATGTCTATCGTCCCATCTTGTTCTGGTATGAGTAGTTTTATATCGCTTTATCTAGATCCCTCACCCTATTTTATCGCTCGCTTCGCCTACACGCCACGAGAACAAACATTCAACGGTTTTCGCTCGCGTTAACGCTTGCAGAATGTTACTCTGTCTACGGGCCCAGGTCCCTACTGTCGCGATAATGTCGTGCTTCAGTGGCGCGTCAGTCGCGATGCAAACGCGCTCGGCACATTCCCCACCGGGGTGGTGGGGAACGTGCCGAATGGTGGCACGGTCCCTCCGTTTCTACACCCTTCGTTCCCCGATGTCGTCAGAACGATCGCGCGTTCGTATCGATACAGTCGCGATGCAGAAGTGCGTTTACAAAATGCGCGACAGCATCGCTACAAAAAGTCGCCGTGGTCGAGGGGCCTTTAGTATATTACTTTCTACTAGCCAGCATCACATTCGTATTTTTATAAAGAGAAGATTAATGTGAAGAACTGCAAATAAGTTTGAAAGTGGTCCGAGAGTAATTTTTCAGTATATACCACGTGAGTCGGTTCGTAGATTACGATTATGGAAGGAAGTTGCGATAGTTTTCAAACTCAAAGAAGAGTAATGAATTTGAAGAGACTGAGCGACTAAGAGTCGTTGAGTAACAATAGTGAGAAAAGTTGAAGGTTTGGAGTCAAAATGCTGATTTATTGGCACTTAACTTCAGAGTTGCGATGGATGGCCGCGGCACTGAGTAATCTCCCCGCTTCAATTTGATAGCATCTCTCGGGAAAATCTGTAATATTTTGCAAACAGCAAGAGTAGGTATTTCACAGGAGTGTTTTTAGTAGTTAGAGTTTAGAGAGACTAAATAATTCTATGAGACGGAGCAACTTTCTATGTAGACTTCATTGGAGGAGGAAGCAGTAACGTTCTTAAATTTATTTAACAACAATGGGTTAGGAGTGAAGGAGTGTTCTAATGAGCATCGTTTCATTATCCATTGTTCTATACTTAGCCGGAATGATCTACTTACTTATTTATTATAGACTGGCCGGTTGGCGCAGTTGGTGGCACTCTGCCTTCTGAGCCGCTGGTCCCGGGTTCGATTCCCGGACAGGTCAAACATTTGTGTGTATGAACATGTCTGTTTGACCTGTGTCTGGGTGTGTATATGTATATAAGTATGTATATCAGTCATTAGGTTACCATAGTACAGGCTCTGCCTAGTTTGGGACCTGAAGACTTTGTGTGAATGTTGATAAATAAATAAATAATATTACTTTGATAACGAAATACACCTACGTTTACAAATCATATGAGTACTACACATTAACAAACAAAACATACAAACTCACTTTCTCATACCCCACACTACCCTGTCTCGCGGGAGGTCACAGAATACATACGGATGTTTGTTCTTGATCCAAGACTCGAGAACAAACATCTATGCTCATCACGGAAATGTTTGCCTCAGCCGGGATTCGAACTCGGGGTCGTTCCAAAGTCAGTGTCACTATCACTAAGCCACGACGGCCGTCATAATATGTAAGAGTTTTATGGTTTATTGCATTAACAAAATGTTAGGCGGAACTTACGCCCAAATTATTTGAAGGAAAAAATTCGGTTACTAGTTGGACTGGAACCGACGACTACAGAATACCGTCCTGTCGCTTTGTTCATCTAAGCTATAGCAGCACTCTACTAGCAGTCTAATTTATTCCTTCGTTTAAGAAGAAAAAGAAGAAGAAGAAAATACATTTATTTATGACACACAACACACATGAGAACACAATAAGAAAAAAATAAGAAAAATAACAAAAAGAAAGATATAGTGTATGTCATATACACATCACTACCTCAAAATGCTGCGGAACTATGACGTTCCGTTGAGAGCTGTCTCGTACATTGCCGCGATCCCAATGATCTTGCATTTGAATGCCAAGAGAGTTTTTGATATAAATAGTTTGGCGTTTTTCGTTTACCATCTGAGGTTGTTCTTAGCGCCATCTATCTTTTATTGTTTGAACTATTAACATCGTCATACACACAAAATCGTCATAATATTCATTACATTATTACTACTTCGTTCTAAAAACCTTATCAACGCGTGCCAATTCTAGAACTAGAAAAGTAAAAGATTTCTTGCCTCATAAGATTGCGGCCATAGAAAGACATACCCCCTTACTTATAAACGTTGAATAAGCTGCGAATAGTAATTCAATGTTTTGTTCCGTTCTTTCAACGTCAAACTGTCATATAAGCGACAAAGACAAAACACTGAATAACTATTCAGAGGTTATTCAACGTTTATAAGTAAGGGGGATATTTTACAATAAAACCCTGGTAATTTTAGAAATTATTATCGTCCCGTCACAACAGTATTAAATTTTTTAACCATAAAATGGAACAGGCTTCAACACGTCTTGAAAGTGTGAAATAACTTGTTGAAGTCGGAACCATAATAGTTCAAAAGTAACTATTATCATAGATCATGGTACCGACATCGACAAATTATTTCACACTTTCGAGTGTTGAAGTTGGTTCCAGTTATTAATATAAAAAAAATATCAATATGTTATCGAATATCATTCACCGTGAAAGAAATCATCAAGATTGGCGTAACACTTTCTAGTTATTGGAGTGTAACTCAAAAACCACTGACAAATTTTGAGGAAATTTAAATCAGACTACTTTGGCTTTGACTAATTTTAAAAATCAGTCCACATATGGGGGAGAAATAGGTGAACAAACATACAATTGAATATAGAACCTCCTTTTTTGAAGTCGGTTAGAAATAACAAAGTTTGCCAATAAAATAAACAGATCTTTCTTTCCCTTTAGCATTATTTTCTAAGAAATGTATAAAAAATATGTTTACAGGTGACAGTTTCGACTGTAAACATGCTCACGACGGTCCTCAACGACAGTCCCATTTTCCCTGAAAACGAAGAGGAACAAGCTGATTTATCTGCCCCATTACTGATGGACAGCCCCCAGGTAAAATGGCAAAAATATCTCCACTTCTGATAATGTCCTTACATTTATAATAGCCCCGAGAGGAAATTTGGGATTCTTGTGACAAATGCCGCAAATTGTAAACTAACTCAAATGACATTCTTTTTTTGAAAAAAAAAGAAGATACGCTCTGTGATTTAGTAATTATATGCTTAGAAAATAAGATATGAAGGAATAGATAAAGGTATTGTGTCTTTATGTTTGAAATTATTAATGTTTAATGTTTACTATGAATATGTTAAATACTAGATATAAGCCAATAAATATTATATGTTCGAATGGACATAGCTGTTGATACCCCTATACAACATATATAAGAACTGAATGTATAACACAGCTAACAGTAAACAAATCTGAATCTGAATCTAATAATCGTGTTATTAAAAACTGGACCAGATACAACTATAGAAAAACTACATGCAACAAAGACTTTATACAAACTAGGTTTGTGCATTTTGTGAAAACACAGAAAGGCATTAATAAATAAATAAAAAGCCTTTTATTTCTTGCTTACAGCAGATATTGACAATAAAGGTGTGCAAACAAAATTTAAATTGATCCAACGTTACAAATCAAGTATTGTCTTAGACAGTTCTAAATTTACATGTTAAAAGTTTTAATGGATCATGATAGTAAGTATTTAAAAATATTTTTTTTAGAAATGTATTATTTGTGACTAATTGTAAAGATAAGAACTAACGGCGCTCCGCGGTTTCTTCTCTTCTGTCTTCATCTGTCTCTGTCTTCTCTTCTGTCAAAGTTACATCTGAGGAGTTTTATTTTAGCGCCTGCGTTGCGTGAACTGAACCATAAATATATTATATATAATGCAGAAGAATATTAAATTACAAATACACATTAAAAATAAGGACAGACTTAAAACATTTCAATTGTATTGTAGTGATGCGAGCTGCCAGAAACTCACTTCTGGGTTCGTGAGGCCTATGCAGAGATAGAGACTCATCCCTATCTCTGCATAGGCCTCACGAACCCAGAAGTGACTTAAGATAAAAAATTGGTTTTTAAGGTTTAGTTTCAATTCATTTATTATTTAAAAGACACAATTTATTCATCCTCTGGGACCTTACTTTAATGAACCAATCGAAGGTAATACAGAACCTGCGATACAAGAATCAATTCTTAGTGTAGGTTCTGCACGTCAATATTTCTGTGGAATATGTATACTTTTTACCGCAATAAATTGAATTGAATACAAAAAAAAATATTTCTGTAAAAAAATCTTACATAAATTGAAATGGCATGAATATTTGTTACAGTGCGTCCTATTCGGGTCATTCATGATATGGTTTGCGTCGATCACGATAAATCTCGGCCCGACTTTCTTATCTGGAGCTTTGGCTGCCAGTGCTGGCTCCTACGGATCTTACGGACCATCGCCCTCGTGCCCTCTCGTCCGGGGGCCCTTCAGGCATTATGTGCTTAACGCCCTCTGGATAGGCGTGAACGCCGTCTGCGTCGGGTTGACACTTTTCCACTTGAAGAAGCTACATCGGGACCTCACGAAGGTTTGTGTCATGGGTTATTAATGTCAGCGTAAGGGTCAAGTGATTAATTGGTTCGTGCGCATTGTCTTAGTACTTGGGTATAATACCTTCATGGAGAGCTGCTATTTTATAGGGTGAATAAAAAGGTAATTAACGACACACACAAACTGTTTAAAAAAAATTACCCTCATCCCCTGTTGGAACAAGTGCAATGATAGAAAAAAAGACGTGTGGCACACGGGGACGGCCGCGGTAAAGCTATTGCATAGCATTTTTTATCAACTTATGCAATTAATATATTAACAACTTATGCAGTTACGCCGATACAACAAATGCCACCTAGAGCCGAGTTGCTGAACTAAACAGGCAAGCGTGATATTTCAAAAAGTCATTAAAAGTTCTGCTATTCATCGATAGATGGCAAAACTAAAAAGTATCACCTCTGTGCCGTCGGAGTGGGGGGTGTTAGGTTATTTTCGTTACGGAATTTCTGGATTCGGTCTCCACGCTCAAGGCTCGCGATAGAAGCTATGCAATAGCTCAAAAACCAAAACCTTTTTATGATTATTTTTATTTTATTATATTATCTCTCACGCATAAACTCTTTACGATAAGATAACGTCATAAACCGATAACATTAAAAAACGATTAGATATAACCAAATAGTAAAGGTTGACCTTAATATTAGCAACTTTTATTTCAATAACAAGATGATACATTTGTGTTTTAGTTTTATTCGCTTCTTAATTACATATTCGCGAGTGAATAGGTACCTTCTAGGTTTGCGTGCTAAATCCTAGACGACGTCATCACTTAACATCAGGTGAGACAGTTGTCAAACGCAAACTTATAATACGTAAAAAAAAAAAAAAAAAAAAGTATTAATACAACTTTGAACAATTTGCAATTCGCTATTGGTAGCATTTTTCACTCAACACAAACTAAAATATTAAACATGTGGAAATATTTGTATTACCTTACTTTTATGTACCATTCAGTATATTTTGAAAATATAAGTATATTGACGTCAAAAACTCGTCATTTTATTCAAAAATATTTTTGTTATACGTACGCAGTGTCCCGTTCACAATTAGGACGAAAATAACGACACCCCTCAAGCTAAATAACGAGTACATCAAACCATTTGCCACAGAGCGTGCCAAATATATATAATACATGCACTCTATGTACATACACTGTATGTATATACTATTATATAACCCTACTTTTGGCACAATCTGGTAGTAAATAATTGTGATATCTAAACCATTCGTATTTATGTATTATGGGTCTGTCGCTGAACCAATGAAGTTTTTGGGAATCTGTTAGATTTTGATATTAAAATTAACATGGTTTTGACATATTATGAATGTATAAAACACGGGAATCATTCACGTAATAAGTCAGAGGCTTCCGACTATAGTTCATTACTAGGCAAACCGCTACCGCGTCTGCGAGCACCCTATATTTTCCTTGAAAAAGACCACCGAATGTGGTTGAAACTATAGAACCCTATGACTTATTACGTGAGTAATTCCCATGTTTTTTATATTCATAGAGCGTGTTAGATTGGGTAAATATTTTATTTACGAATTTATTGGATTGACTACGGATTGACTCAAATTTTTTCGATCCCGATCTAATGTTGGCGTTACAGTAGCGGTATTTCTAGTCGTAATGCTTGTTAAGAATACGAGCGGTTTTTATTGTTCGCCCAAGGATGCTGCAAGTTGCATCATCATACTGTCTATTATTTACACTGTGACCCCAAGCAGGTGGGTGGGAATAGCGAGGGTCTTTATGGTATAGCTGTACATTATTATGAACCATCCCTTCAAGGTTTCTAGCCTAATGGATCCTTTATTCTGGCTATTTAACAATTACCTTAGCTTGTACATTTCTCCGAAGCTCTCTATTTTTTTTTTCCCTTACAATCAATAACAATAACAGTATCTCAATAATTAACTTACCGTTACGGAATTTCTTAAAGTACGTTATATACACCTTAATCTAAGAACTAATTTGTTTAATGTGGTGGACACCACTAAAATAATCATAAAATAATTAATATAAATAATTTATTTTTGAAAATAATACGTAAAATAATTGTCCGGGTTCGATTCCCGGACAGGTCAAACATTTGTGTGCACGAACATGTCTGTTTGACCTGTGTCTGGGTGTGTATATGTATATAAGTATATATATATATATCAGTCATCAGGTTACCATAGTACAGGCTCTGCCTAGTTTGGGACCTGAAGACCTAGTGTGAATGTTAATAAATAAAATAAATAAATAAATAAATAAAATGTTGAGAACATTACTACGTTGTTGTAATGTAACAAACCGACTAGGACTCACGTGGTAAACACTGGAAAATTACTCTCCGACCAGTTTCGAACTTATTTGCAGTTCTTCATCTGGGAGTTATGATCGTGCCAGGCGGCGAGCGCGAGCCTCAGCACGTAACTGGCGTTGAGACGGCTCGCGCTCGCCGCCTGGCACGATCATAACTCCCAGATGAAGAACTGCAAATAAGTTCGAAACTGGTCGCAGAGTAATTTTCCAGTGTCTACCACGTGAGTCCTAGTCGATTTGTTACATTACAATTATGGAAGAAACTCGCGATAGTTTTCAGACTCAAATTACTACGTTGATAATCAAGAATTGTAATAAATATATTATTATTGAGATTTGCTTTTAAATTGTCCCATAAAAAGTTAAATTTCGAATAGATTTGCCTCATTTTTGTGACAAAAGATTGATTAACTTCCATATGGTATATTTATTCAGTTACCTTTTTCTGTAGGATGTTTTTTTTTCTATATTCAAACCATCATAAATATTTTTATATAATTCTTTGATATATCTTACATATTTTACTTACTATAAAACTAATACTCTTCTTACCATACGATTATGCGTAAGGAATGATGCGTAGAAGACAGCTGGTAAGGCTGTAAAACAATAGTACAAACTAAATGAGTTTTAGGAATCGAATTGTGTAAGATTTATTTTTAAAACTTAAGTATGCATTTCATAATGCTAATTTCTACTCAATTAATCGCTTGGCCCAACATTAGAAGAGATATGAGAGTTTGAACACATGGCGTGGAGAAATGCGTAAAATGCTTTGTTCGTTATCAACTGCTATTATCGCACCATCTTCATGACTATTTCTATTATAATCATTTGGACATAGAAACATCAAGACATCAAGCTTCGTAACATACGTGTGTTGTAGTCACAACAGTGTGAAGATTACTTTACACTGTTTTTTACGGGTATAACGTGGTACTTACGCGTAGTCGATGTCACGATCGACAATTGTTTCGGCTTCTTCCGGAAGCCTTCATCAGGATCTTGAGTGCGGTGCGTTAGTCGTAACGTCCCGTCTCGCACTGAGCGCCGCATTGTCGATCGTGACATCGACTACGCGTAAGTACCACGTTATACCCGTAAAAAACAGTGTAAAGTAATCATGAACGTGAGTTTTAATATTAGTGTGAAGATTGTCCAAGAACCATACCACTTTTCCTGTTATACAACGCCCAAGGAAGAATCGGAATCTATGTTTGACATTTACATAATGAGAATTACTATAAGTTTGAAGTGTATCAGTTTGTACAATAGAAAGAAATATGTTTTGCCGGATTTCACTATAATAATATAATAATAAATTGTTTTTATTGCGTTCACAAAACATACAATGTATTCAAATGGATGAAATCTCCTTTTAAGTAAAAAATACTTGTCACAGGCGATTTCGCTCTTGCCCAGATGTATTTCTTTATTATACTGTATGGTTAGTAAATAAAAACAAAGTGTGAGTGTGCGTGTGGTGAGTGTTGGTGTGTGTGTGTTTGTATGTGTGTGTGGATACGCGTGTGAGTTTGTAAAGATGTCATGTAAAGAGAGTTGATTTAACTTGACCATACATAGTGACCCGGGGGGGGGGGGGGTTTAATTATTTTTTTTTAACTTAAGTATGTATCTCCAAGATATATACTATATGTTTGTATCACCTGTAATCCTATAAAAAATTAGCATGTGGTTGCGCGCAAAATCAATTTCATTTCACAGATCTCTAACAGTAGTGAAATTCGTTGGCGGTGTAAACTGAGAGAGATTCTTGAACTCCGAAACTTGTTGAAAACTAGTACATACATTTGAGCCGAAATCCAATATGTGCATTCCAGGCTCAGGCTGGCCTGAATAAGTATTTTGTTTGGTATCTTGCCAGCGGTCCTTGCGGCACTCCGAAAATAAGATTTAAATTTTCCGATGTCGTTTACAGAGCGCTAACCCGGAACCGCGTTTATATCCACTTTTCTAAACAAACATCAGAATTTTTGGAAAACACGTGCGTTTGCCAAATCGTTTGGATGGAGTGCTCGATAAATTTAAATCTTATCGCATGCAGGCTAACGTAGAGGCAGTGCGAGTAGCAGGTTTAGTGACTACGCTTGTCAGCATGGCTGGAGACAACAGACGCATGGACTCTCTGCCCAACAGCGTCGGACCAAGGGTGAGTAAATGCATGTGCCTCTTACCATTGTCTTGATGTTTGCATAGCAACGCATGAATAGCGTTTCTTGATGGTAAGTTTTAGACATTATTTAGTTGATACTATGGTTTATCTCGATCGGTTTCGTGACTTACTCAGTCACTTTTTCATAAATATGCGATCTTGACCGCGTTCATGTGCATGTTCGCGATACATGGAGTAATATGTAAGGAAAACTATGGTCTCAACTAAATCATAAATAGCATGTTTGTCAGTAGAATGCCTGCCATCACAATCTATCAAACAAGTTAGTTTTATGTCTGAGGATCTTAGCCTAATCTTTAATTTGACTTTTGGAGTGGAGCCGTTGAGTGTCTGGCAAACAGAAGATTTGTCGTAGTAGTAGAAAATGCACAATTTGAAATATATTCTATTGTACTACTGTTTTTATTACCTGATTCTTTACACTATTTCTACGTGTATAACGTGGCACTTACGCGTAGTCGATATCACGATCGACAATTGTTTCGGCTTCTTCCGAATGCCTTCATCAGGATCTTGAGTGCGGTGCGTTCGTCGTAACGTCCCGCCCGTCTCGCACTCAAGATCCTGATGAAGGCTTCCGGAAGAAGCCGAAACAATTGTCGATCGTGATATCGACTACGCGTAAGTGCCACATTATACCCGTAGAAAAAATGTAAAGTAATTATGAACGTGAGTTTTAATATTAACAGATTCTTGTTCTGATATGTAAAAAAATACACATACAGAATAAAAAATCGTCTGTAAAACCAAATAACCAAAATGAAAGTATTAGTTTTTGCACTTAGAAACAATTTATGATTGATTACTAATTTTTTATTACTTTTGTTCAAAATCATTCAAACAATGAAACAAAAATTTCTTAATTTCCGATTGCTTTGTCTTCTACAAACTTTTCTTAAAATTTATATTTATATTTTATTATTTTCCCCTTTTTTAACTTGTTTGTCCTGTTTTGTAATGCTTTCCTCTTAAGCATCACGATCTGTTTTATCCTTTATTTACTAAGTGATATTTTTGCAGACCATTGACGGCACTTTGTCAGACCACTGCCGTCCATCTGGAAACCTTCCCTTGGGCGGGGGTCGTCGTCTTCGAGGCTACTTGGCTAGAGTAGAGCGAGAGGGCGTGCGAAGAGTACGGATGTTCCTTGTCATCACTGCAGCCTATGTGCTGTTCTGGGGACCACTTTTCATCATCACTCTACTGCATCATCCAACGTTGACATCACATATAGCGTATGAGGTATGTACAATCCTGGAGTCTTCAAGTTGCGAGTGAATAGGTACCTTCTAGGTTTGCGTGCTAAATCCTAGACAACGTCATCACTTAACATCAGGTGAGACAGTTGTCAAACGCAAACTTATAATGTGTAAAAAAAAAATGAGGTAAGAATTACTATATATCAAAAAATTACACGATTAAGAATAGCTTTTAACTTTTAACATAATATATAAGACAAGGAACTAAAAAAGGAAAAACATAATATAAAAATAATTTAACTAAAAAAGTATATAAAAAATCATCCATTTATTGCCCGAGAATAATGAGATACTACAATAGACATAGGGAATTGTAATGTAACAAACCGACTAGGACTCACGTGGTAAACACTGGAAAATTACTCTCCGACCAGTTTCGAACTTATATAAGTTATAAGTTCGAAACTGGTCGGAGAGTAATTTTCCAGTGTTTACCACGTGAGTCCTAGTCGGTTTGTTACATTACAATTATGGAAGAAACTCGCGATAGTTTTCAGACATAGGGAAATAAACATCCACGAAGATATCCTATTTATATATTTTTCTACTTAGTTTATACACTGACACATAAATACAAGTAATTTTAGAGCATAGACTCAGCTTGTGTTTCATTTACATTGTAGCCAAACGAAACGCTGTTTTTCAGTCTACCCCTTTATTAGTACTAAACATTCTAGCGATTTTCTACTAAGAACTAGTCATTCTAGCTAAGACCTTTCCGCAGTATAACGATTAGGGTATCAATTGTAAATTTTAGATTTTTAATTGAATGGTCTTCTCCGTCCTCTCCTTGTGCTGTTTTATTATTAATAATAATAAAAACTATTATTATCTCTATAACAAATATAATGAAACAATATAAACCATGCTCTATGACGGAACTAATTAATTAAAAAACGTGTAATGTGTCTAAGTTATAAAAAAAGGCAACATAACTCAACATACGTCTTTATGTGGAATCCTCATTCTCGTATGAATAGATTATGATAGTATGATTATGTAGTATGATATTAGTTATGCCTCACTATGTTTTAAGTTAATATCATTTAATTTTTTGACATAATTATGTATATTTTCATTGTAAACTGTGACATCTCCCTTTAAACATAAACTTATGACATTGTTAATTTAGATATCATGTAAATCTGACTTGCCTAGTATAATTTTAAGATTATAAGGCTAAGAAATATTTTTATTTCTATGATTATACACATCAATGGAATGATTTGACGGTCGCCGTGGCGCAGTGGTTAGTGTCAGTGACCTGACTACTGTGGCTCCGGGACCCTGGGTTTGAATCCCGGCAGGGGCAAACATTTGTGCGATGAGTGTAGATGTTTGTCCCGGGTCTTGGATGTTTGTGCTGTGATTGTGTGTGTCTCCATGCCTTCCGCGGTACAGGGAATCCTAGTGCGGGGGTCTCAGTGTGATAAATATATATATATATATATAATTCGGATATTATTTGATTTGATTAAGCTCGGGCTTAAATCAAATACCTAAGCATTAAAAATATTCTTTTGAAAACTGTTTTCAGTTTTGAAAAGAATATTTTTAATGCTCGAATAAAATCGTGATCTAGTGGCTAATATATTTATTAATAAAATAATCTTCATTAATTCTGAGATTTTCTTTCATTAAGATGTACTTCCAAATCACCCTGCACATCTCGTACGTTCACGCAGCCGTGAACCCCTTACTGTTCATGGCTCTGCACCGGGCGTTGCGCAGAGCAGCGCTGCAGCTGTGTTGCGGGTGCTGCGTCCACTGGAGCCAGTTCGTTCTCGCACTCACTGCAGCTGGTAAGAAAAAACGATTAAAAACTAGAAGGAACCTGATTCGTCTCATTACTCCAAATTCCTGTATTTTGGCTCTGATAATAACAGCGTAGGTAAAAAAGACACGCTATCCTGATTTTACCAATGCAATTTTGCTGCGATTCCATAATATGGTCATTATATCAAAAATGAAATGAAACGAATCAGTGCTCCATCATATGAAAATGTTATATTATATACCTTACTGCTTGACCACGTTGTTAAGTTCACAAACGTAAATGGATTTGTAAGGAATATTTCATTATTTACCTATTTACATTACTGCAGTCTTAATTAACTTCACACTATTACGAAAGTCTTCAAAAGTTTGGGACTTTGTAAATCTGTGTACATAATTTTTAATGCTGAACGTATGACATGGTCAAACTGAATTTGAATAAGTTATCGGGAGTCAACGTGAGCTGCTTTTCGTTGTGTTGTGTTTACTGAGTGTATTAGCTGTTTTGTCCTTAAATATAGCCATAGGGTCAGCTGCTGTTCACATCTCGCCGATTTCTTACGCAGTATTGACCATAGCGACGGGCTGCACCGCACTTGTGTTATGGATGCTCCGTGCTTGGGAGCCCTACGTGCAGGACCTCAGCGCATCAGATGAGTAGTCTTATCTAAAGTGGTTCAGCCGACAACCTTCCGTCGCCGTTCTGGCGCTGCTTTATGGAACAAGCTAGTCGTTGCATCACGGTAAGTTAAAACAGTCGAATAAGGTAGACGCTTGGTGTGCATGTTATATCTAACTCTATTGCTGAAGTTTTTTTGCCACCAAGAGCACAGCGCTGCAGCCGGGTGTTCGGAAGCTACAGATAATAGCATCACTGATTCGACTTGCACAGTTTTAGCAATGGTGAAGGATGATGATAGATGCGTATGGCTATTTGGATTGAATGATTGATACGTTGTCTGCAGCCCAGTCTCCACTTGCACCATCCTCGTTCTCTCCGGCCGCAGTATCACCGGAGCCTCCCCCCGCTCCGCCGCCCCCGTCGCACCCCGCACCTGGACCTCCAGCGCCACCCACACCACACACGATGATGGTAATTACTTCTTATATGTAAGTGTTGACACCGTAATACGTGGTTTAATCTCGCACATCCCCGCACACCTCCCGCCCCTCGTAAATGTCGACCTTCACGTCGCGTCTTCCCGATCCGCTAGTCGCTAGATCCTGCTCTTAGTTATTTAATTAAATCTCGATCTCAGAGTTGGGAAGTTGAGGAGTGTGACGCTGAGAGTATGTCGAGTGCGCGTGTGCAGGGAGACGAGGATATGATGGAGCCGTGGGGTGGAGGCGTGCGGCGGCCGCGCTCTCCCAGCCCGCTCCTGCAGCCGCTCTGAGCGCTACCCCGCCCGCCTCTCCGACCGCGCCCGCGCCGGCCGTCATACGCGTCTCACTCGCGCCACTAGCGCCATCTACAACCAACACCCAACATATCTGCAACACGACCGCCATTACACTCCGGACAATCACTTCAGTGCTATCTTTAAACTATTATCGGATTATGTGTGCGTAGTGAAAAAAATATACGTGTTTATCTTTGTAGTATAAAAAGAAATTGTATTGTTTATTCCGAAGGGTATAAAAAAATATTTGTTTATTTATTATCGGTAGATGCTAAAGCGTGGAAACTAAATGTATTTGAAACAATTAAATCTTAACTTATTCCATTACAAAATGTCATAAGAAGCTCAACTCTTAATAATTAATCAGAACTCAATGTATGTTATAATATCGTTGGTAACGCACGTTTATGTACTTTAGAAAAGCACTTAGCGTTCATAAGATAGTACTTTAAATAATAAAATTATATGTGAGTGTGTTATTTCACGGGAAGTGATAAAATTATATATTTTTGTGATTCGAAAATAGATGTACTTTATTAAAAAAAATAAGATGAAACACCAATGTTAATGCAGAAAGAGTATAATTATATACCTAGTAGAATTAGACCGATAAATACATAGTAGGTAAATAATTGTGTGAAATGTCTATAGCATTAAGTTTAAATTAAAAAAATAAACTTATGTATTTATCTCATTCTGCATAATTACTATGTCTCTATGAAGACAAAAAAAAAACATTAATATTATAATGCATGGTTTAATAGGAAATTGTCACCAGCTAGTTCTCAATTCACTTACCTAAGACTCCATAACTCTACACAATTAGTAATTTATTTAATAAAAATCAGATTTCATACTGTTTCAATTATTATAAACAGTCTCTTTTAATATTATCATTACTATTATTTTAATTACTTACATTACTATACATTTTTAATCACTTTATAACTTAATATTTAACTAAGATTTAAAAACATAATTTGTCTATATTATAAGTTTATGAATTGGGTATGATGACGTTGCCTCTAGTTGAACTTTTTTTTTTATAGTGTAAATATTGTGTAGGTATGTAACTGATTACTATTTTTCAAGACTGATGTGGTTTTTTTTCGCTTTAAATGCTCCTGCTGCTCTGTGGTAATCTCTCTTAATTTAACGTCCAGAACGGCTAAGAATGATATCATAGTTAATTTTACGATTGTTATTCATTAATTTTTTTAAAGTTATATAAGCTTATATTAAGTTGTAAACTCTAAGGCTTTCACGGCCGGCGTTGCATGTTGTATGTATTGCTTCCGGGCTGTTTGGCCGTGGTCTATGTGAAACTTGTGTTCCAGACGTTTCGTCGATCGCTGCGGTCGACATCTTCAGTGGTTCAGGTCCGAGCGGCGACAAGAGCGTAGAACTCTCCTCCGTGGCGTCTTCTCTGATACTGAAAATGTCGACCGCAGTGATCGACGAAACGTCTGGAACAAAAGTTTCACATAGACCACGGCCAAACAGCCCGGAAGCATTACATACAACATTATATTAAGTTATTCGATTACACAGATATATGAATAAATAAACTTACACATTATGTTAGTGATATTTCAGATTATGTTATACACATAATTTAAGCACATTATTACCATGTTTGCTAATGGTATGCACTGCTACATCAGCGTAGACACAGGCCTGTCTGCGAGGCCTATGCTCAATCGCATGTGTGACTCCGCGGCTTCCTAAGCCTTCTAATGTCATCGTGTCAACGTGTCGTCGTGTCATTATGTTTTTAACCGACTTCAAAAAAGGAGGAGTTTCTCAATTCGACCCGTATATTTTATTATATTTTTTTTATGTTTGTTACCGCATAACTTTCGAGTAGGTGAACCGATTATTATCGGTCTTTTTCATTTAAAAGCTAGTGTTTTCCGTGTGGTCCCTTTTAAATTTTATCAAAATCGGTCAAGCGGTTTTTGAGTTACACTCCAAGAACTCATAGTTGCGGGTGGAGAAATCGGTAAACATACACAATGACAATTGATCCCGTGAGTAGCAAAGGCCACTGAAAAAGGTGAAAAAACAAATTTTACCAACAAAATGGAACCGACTTCAACATTCAAAAGTATGAAATAACTTGTCGAAGTCGGTACCATCCTCACAATATTTTGATAATAGTTACTTTTGAACTATCATGGTACCGACTTCAACAAGTTATTTCATACTTTTGAGTATTGAAGGCAGTTCCATTTTTTGGTAAAAATTTTTTTGATTAAACATTACATATTCTAACAAATATGGTGCTGAGGTCGTTTGAAACCCTGCCTCACTTCACATCCTATTTGGTATGCATCGGTAACTTTGCCTGCCCACATAACAAAGTGTCTTCATTTGAGTACCAATATTCAAATATCGACGATATTTCAGAGGGCGCTCGCTTTCTCCACATAACGTCAATAGTCTGAATTCAATCGCGGTACCTCCTTCTAGTTGCTTTTTATCTTGTGTCATTTGTTTTGCGCCAAAACTTCTTTTGTTTGTGCAGAGAGAACGAGTCACCTTGACGACTATGTAAATAGCGCTCATAAAAAAAAAGAATCATTACTTAACATTATATAACCAACGTTTGTGTGATCTTATTTTATGTAAACACATTTGTATATTTTATAATGACAAGTCGTTAAAGACATACGTCCTGTTTACATTTTTTCTGATTAATATACATTTATTATGTATTTAGTTTGTTTACAATGTGAATCGATGTACTTATGATGTTAGCTTGTAAGTTATGATATTAAAAAGGGAAAATTATGAATAGAAAATTTTAAAATCGTGTTCTATTATTATAAAATGAGAAATTGATAAACAAATGAAATAAAGTTGTATAATAAAAAGGTTAGTTTCTGTATATTTCCTCATATATCATGATAAATGTCTACAGATATCTAACTGCATGCATCATAATTATGGCATCATCATCATCATCTCAGCCATAGGACGTCCACTGCTGGACAAAGGCATCCCCCATTGATTTCCACAAGGACCGGTTGGAAGCGGCCCGCATCCAGCCCTTGCCTGTGATCTTAGTCAGGTCGTCTGTCCACCTAGTCGGTGGCCATGACATACCATTATGGCATAACCAGTAAAAAAGATAACATATAAAATATAAGCTATAGCATAAAAATTAAATGACATATTATGACTAAGTAAAATATAACTCTTACGGAATATTGAACACATTACATGAAGTACTAAAAAATGATGTGCAGGTTATATAATATTATTTTAGACTAGCTATGCACCGCGGTGTTACCCGCGGTAAAATATTAGGTTTTTTTTTTTACTTTTATAAGTTTGCGTTTGACAACTGTCTCACCTGATGTTAAGTGATGACGTTGTCTAGGATTTAGCACGCAAACCTAGAAGGTATTCACTCGCGACTTGAAGACTCCAGGATTGTACATATCGGGAAACACAGACTCGGGCAACGAGTTCCATTCCTTGGCAGTACGCGTTAAGAAAGTGGAAGCAAAACGCTTCGTGCGTATAGGTGGTATATCTACCATATAGCGATGGCGAATTGCCGTACGTCGAGTCGACCGATGATAGAAAGGTGATGGTGGAATCAGATTATGCAATTCCAGTGCACATTCTCCGAAATGCACCCGATAGAAAACCGATAGGCTTGCTACTACTCTACGCCGGTGTTCAAGGCTCTGAAGCCTATGTTCCACCAAAGAGTTACTGCCGATGATTCTTTTTGCTCGCCTCTCGATTGACTCTAGAGCTTCTAGCTGGTATTTGGCTGACCCATCCCAAAGGTGGGAGCAGTACTCCATGCACGACCGGACTTGTGCTTGATACTTTGATCAAAGTACCTTGACTTGGCATCGAACCAGTGCCCGTCAGTTTGACTGTCGACGCGTTGAGCTATCGTCGCTTCGAAATTATTCTACAATATAAAAATGAATCGCTGAATGTGTTGCTAAGCGTAAATCTCCAGAGCAACTGAACCGATTTTGCTTAGTTTTCTTTTATAATATTCCTGGAAGTACGAGTATGGTCCTCACGGAGAGAAAAATTTAAACAAAAGCCTAAAAAAACACTTTTCAATATTCCCATACAAAAGATTCGCAATAATTTCTACTTAAAAATCAATTTGAATTTTAATACCATACCATAAGGTTTAAGTGTTAGCGGAGGGGTTCCGGGAATGCAAAACAATTGAGTGACGATACTCATAAAGCCGGGGCGGACCGCTAGCTATTTAATAAACACGGAGCACCAGTTAGCTACGACTAACATTTTTTTTTTTGTACGTGGGGAAAATGCATTTACGCACTACCGCCTACCGGGAAAGTAGGCGGGGTGTGTCGGGCTCGCTCGAGCATCGCATCACCGCGATCCACCGCTCCCTGGGGGGCCTAGCGGCCCCCAACCCTAACTGCACCCACAGCAGCCAGGGTCCACTACCGACTAAAACCCACGGTGTCCGTCCTGCCGCTATAACGAAGGGAGCGCAGGGTACGTTTGCATGCCGCGCCCCCACCACGGCCGTCCGTTTCCGGACCCCTCCAGGGGCGAGGATGACCCTCCCCCTTGCGACCGTGCCTGGACCAAGAGCACGGCCGCATCACCCCGGGGACCACACAGTGCAATGAACGCCAGACTTCCCACATCCGACGCTCGTGATCCCCTGCGATGGGCCAGATGGAGCAGCCCCATCGCCAGCCGCTTCGGCCAAAACTTACAAACAAAAGCTTATAGAAACTGCGTATATCGTTATGATTTCAACTCGATACCTCCTCGCGTTCCCAATATAAATGGTCTTGACAGACGGACGGGCAACAAAGTGATTCTATAAGGGTTCCTTATGAGGTACGGAACCCTAAAAAGAAGTTTCGTAAGCTTTAATCTCCCATATTATTAAAGAAGACGCCAAAATTGAAGAGTCTACGTCTACTTAAACAGAATATTCTGGTACGTTCTCATATCTATTACAATTTTATTTAATATTACGTAAAGTGGCTGATGAGTATCTGAGCAGGTATGGGTGACTTGACATCACGCCATTTAATAGCGTTTCCCTACAACCCACTTTCAGAGGGTGCCTTCAGCGGGTAATTGAATTGTCTCCCTTCCTGTCATTTCATTACCAGCCCTTGGGACCACCGTAGTACCTAAACTATTTCGGGGGCCACTTTTTAGATTTTACCATTTTTATTTTTACGTACCCAAGGAAAATATTTTTGTCATATTTTTGAACGAATTAATTACGAAGAAACTTCCCGAGGCAAATTCAATAATCAAACCTGTTACCTACTTGTCTCGAAAAGAGACTAGTACTCGTAATATTTTAAAAGAGTAAGTAGTAAACATAGTAAATATTCTTCACTTTTTTTCATAAAGTTTTCTATATTTTCCCTAGAACTGAAGTTATTAAAAAATAATCAATTTAAATATAAAATAAAGAGCGGGCTTGCATCCAAAGCATTTTACAATTTGGCAGAATATTTTGATGTAAAGTAATTAAGTTGTCAGTTGCCTTTAAGTTGTTAGTAGAAATTTAAGTAAACATCCATTATTATGTTTGTGAAATTAATATTATGTATGTGAAAAATAAACAACAAAAATTGTACGTCCGAAATGGGCAAACTGTTGAAACTTACATTGTAACCTGACCATCTTATGTACACAGTTATATGCAATAAATATATTCTGTATTCTGTATATAAATTATCTTGATAATAAGAATTTCCAACAAAGAAAACTTCTAACGAAACCGCGATGTTATTTACGTCATCTCGAAAAGCGATGATTTATCGATTGATAAATTTCGGCAAAATATGTTTTCCTACAACAGTAATAGGTTTGAAAATAAAAGATACTACCCTTTCTCAGTGTTTTACAGCTAAACAGATCTAACAAAAATATTGTTTGAATGTTAACTATGATTGTTGATGTTACTGCGTGTATCCTTTAAACATACCTATAAGCATACCAAACCTTTAGCATACGTTTAAACGACCTATTCTTGTACATATATATTATATAATAATAATAATAATAATATGGGACAACATTCACACAAGGTCTTCAGGTCCCAAACTAGGCAGAGCCTGTACTATGGTAACCTGATGACTGATACATATACTAAAATACATACTTATATATATATATACTTTTTTTTATACATATACACACCCAGACACAGGTCAAACAGACATGTTCATACACACAAATGTTTGACCTATCCGGGAATCGAACCCGGGACCAGCGGCTCAGAAGGCAGAGTGCTACCAACTGCGCCAACCGGCCAGTCAGTATATATAATAGTAATCTGAATCTCGGAAACGGCTCTAACGATTTTCATGAAATTTATTATGAAGGGGGTTTCGGGGACGATAAATTGATCTAGCTAGGTTTCATTTTTGGAAAACGTCGTTTTGTGCGTGGAAATAAAAAACTGTTATAATATCATTAGAATATGACTCTTCCTGACCTCGATTCGGTTATCAAAGTCCGAGCATAGTCGTCGGATACTTTCGAGTACCCACCTGACCTAGCTATCGCCCTCAAGTTTTGAAAAACCAAACACATAGTGTGTTCAGGCAGCAGTCCTTGAACGCCAGTAAACATCGGTCAAGCGTGATTACATCTTTGACCACATATCGTCACTGACCATCAAGCGAGATAGTGGTCAAACGTATATTTTATAGTATAGTATAGTAGTAGTAGTAGTCGTATATTTTTTTATAGTATACACTATAAAAAAATTGTTGGTGGTTGCCTGTAGGCTTAGATTGCTGTTTGTAAATTTAGCTTAAAATTAGTGTAAGAATACATTCTTACACTATTTTTACAAATGCAATTACTATCAAGATTATTTTTCCGTGTACCCTGATTCAGAATAGCAGAAAATCTAAAAGTTTGTTCTGTCCGCTGCTGTCCCGGTCATCGTTAAAAGCGGGACATCTTGTCAGTGACAGCTGACAGGACTGGAATCTACACCGCTGGGAGCAAGACAGCAGCAGGATAGTAACTATGCTGTGGACTATGTCGCTTAGGAATTTTATCTAAGAATATGTATAAGAGTTATAAGCTTTTTTTTCCTTTATTAAAATAAAATACTATTAACTAATTACAATACTGCAGCTACTCCAATAACATTTGAGCAATCCACTAGCTATTGGTAGCCTATAGATAACTCAAATGCTCTAACCCGCTACCGGCTGGCAGCGTGCCCAGGATGCTAGCAGCATTATTATTAAACTTTTCTGTGTGATATGTGAAATCCCAGTAATATTATAGCGGAGAAAGTTTGTATGTGTGTAAGTGTGTATGTATAAGTTTGGGTGTGTGTATTAGTTGTACTTCCATGAAATTTCGTGTGAAGATTGTTTAGACTTTAGATATACACATAGGATACTTTTAACCCGAAAATAATTGCTGTTCCCGTGGGATAAGCAAATAATTAAATAAACTCTGTTACTTTTTCACGCTCAAGCGCAAGGAGAGATGGAGCGGAGAGATAGAGCGCTCAAATGCTCTAATCCGCTACCGGCTGGCATTTCCAGAATGCTAGCAGCATTGCCACATTTAACTGCAAAATAATATAATAGCCACTACTGCCATTTTAACCATTCGACCAGGTTGAGTAACGTTGTTGGATAATACCAAACTATGTCGGCTTCTTTGATGGGCTAAAGCGGCATTTTCAACTGAGTGTTCTGTACTTCAGACTTATTGTTACGCTTTGTTCAGATCGTCATTTAAGCCAAGGATTGCTGGGCCATTTTAGTCTATCAGACTGGTCGTTTCAGACCTCAAGGGTCTTCAAACTCTAACACGAGCCTGCCCATTGGTGTTGATCTGCGTGGTGGATTTTTCACAATTCTCTGAGAACAAGGCGTTATAAAGGGGTATAATAATGAAACTGACCTGTGCCCCTTTCATTAGGGGGTTAACATTTTTACTTGTGATGAATAAAATATTTTCTTTTTTCGAGTTAATATACATATCACTCACGACGCGGCTTTCTAGAGGTAAAAAAATTTTCAGAATCGGTTCAGCAGATCCAGAGATTACTCCAATCCTCTTAAAATCTCACAAAATTGCAAACTTTACCTCCTTATTAGTATAGATAATAGTATAGTTTGCATGTATAATGTTTTCAAATAAATGTTTTACTAAAAAATACCACTTAGGCAGAATCTATTTTTTGCGATATGACTTACCCACACCGGAAATGCTTTTTACACGGATTTTTACGGTTACAATTTTCTTCATTGCTATATTAAGTTAATTTGTATATTTCTATGGTCTAATGCGTAAGCATTATCGTTTTAAGTTTCAAAAAAGTAAGTGAAATTGTTAGCAGTCTAAGGCCCACTTGCACGTTCCCGAGTTAGCCTAAATAACTCGGAGTTAACAGCTAACACAGGGATAAATAAATAACTTGTCTTGTGCCATCAAGAGTTAGGAGTTAGCCTTGGGTTAATTTTCTAAATATTTAACCCACCAATGTGGGAGAGTTAAGTCGCTAACTCTAGGTTAGTGAATGTCAAAACAAATTGACGTTATGCACTGAGGTACTATTACTACGTATAGAGATGACAAATGACTTTACTTCAGACCCTTGCAAAATGAAGCATGACATTAGCTTTTGATAGCTCCTCTATACGCAGTAATAGAACCTCAGTGGCTAAAAAAAAGAAATGTCGGGTTAGATGTTATTTTATAGATGTGCAAGGGACAATGAAAGTTAAAATTTTAATGATCTAACCCTGAGTTTACAAACTCTACATTTATTTAGTTAACCTGACTATGCGTGCAAGTCGGCCTAAGTAGATTATCGTTTAAATCATTTTGAAATAACAACACAAACCTGCAGCGGGTTTCAGATATTGTAATATCCGGGACAAGTTGACAGCGCAAAGGGACATTGGATGACGTCACGAGCTTGACAATAAGGATGTGTGTATGCAGATTCACCTAACAAAGCGCCGTCAAGCATCGCACCGCACCGCGCCGGTCAGATAAATATAGAGAACTAGCTGCGCCCCGCGGTTTCACCCGCGTGCACTACGTTTTTCCCGCTGACTCAGTTATCCCACGGGAACCATACTTCTTCCAGGACAAAAAGTAGCCTATGTCCTTCTCCAAAGTCCCATGTATCTTTATACCAAATTTTATCTAAATCGGTCAAGCCGTTTTCATGTTATGTCGTGACAACGGAAAACGGGTTTCATTTTTATATATATAGATTATAAATCACCTTTCAACAGCATAGTCAAGTATTAATAATGCACATTTAGTGGTATTGTTGTTGACTTATCAACAATATATGCAACACGAGTTTTAATGTTGAATGACGTACGCATCCATATGTCATAATTTAGCATATTAGATTGTATTGAAACAAGCTGAAAATAGTATGGCAGAGATGCGAATGTTGAAATGGAAGTGTGGTGTGACTAGAATTGATAAAATAAGGAATGAGTACATCAGAGGAAGCTTGAAAGTAGGACCAAGTTGATAGGGAATAGATTGGCTTGGTATGAACATGAAATGTCATGAGGAGGGATGAAAAACATTTAACGATAAGAGTACTTATCATGAATGTGGACAATGTGATATTATTATGAAATATGAGAACACCGTGGAGAGAGGCCGCGGTGGTACCGGTCTAGAATAGTACTCCCCCATCTCTTACCGCGGGTGCCATAACAGTCGGCTAAGGGATCACGTACCAGAAGGTGGGCAGCAGCGCCTTCTGAGGATTGTAAATCATACTGCGCTCGCCAACCCGCATGCCAAGCGTGGCGAGTATTGGCAAATTCCCCCCTATATGGGGGAGGCATATGTCCAGCAGTGGACGCACATGGCTGAGAGAAGATGAGAACACTGAGATGACTAATAATAGAAGATAATGGAAGAGAAAAACATGTTGTGTCGACCCCGCCTAATATGGAATAAGGGCAAGAAGAAGACAACCAATGGGCATCACGATTCGTTATGCTGGAAGATAAGCTACTCGTACGCACGCACCATTGTACGCAGCACCGAACAATCTGGCAACCTGATCTGCTGTGGTTTCTTTTTATGATTATTCTGCCAAGGAGGAAGGAGAGTGTTGGTAAACCATAATTATACCCATTAATCTTAAGTCTCATGTAGAATCAAACTCTTTTATGGGTATTGTACGATAAATTTATTACAATAATTTTTTTTTTCCTTTCTTTTTTTATATCTCGGCCAAGACCATAGTCCGAGTTTAGGGGTAGGCTAAAAACAGCGTTATGGTCTCTACATCGTGGGAACATGACACATGCTGAGCCTATCCCTTTTGCCACAGATATTAAATTATTTAAACATGTCCTGTATAAATATTTGTTTTTTTGTGGCAATAAATGATTTATTATTATTATTATAAAGTTTGCTATAGTGTTGTAAATCAATAAAATGCCGAGTGATGCTTCTCAATCTGTTTCAAACGTCACCCACAGTGTGATTATCGGCCTAAGATATTACTGACTGCTTTTGCTAACCTACGAGATCTAGACCCTACGTGTATTTTGAACCGATGATAGCTCAGCGGTGGGATGCCTGCCAAACTAACGTACCCCACCAACGACTTGCTTCCAGTGAAAGTAACACTGTTATTAAATTCCCAGCTTGGTAGTAGGATACTGTTGGAAACCTGCCTGGCTAACTACCACCATCAAGTTTGACAAACTGTCACCAAATACATATTACGTTCAGGCAGCAGTCCTTGAGAGCCAGAGAGTATTCAAGTTAAGTTGAATTGTGCCTAATGTGTCATAATCAGATTTATACTTGTGTGCAGGTGCTGTTTATTATTCAGTTTGGAACTGAGGCTAGAACGTAATAGCATTAATTATTCATATTATTCATAGTATGAATTGGAGATTCTGTGGTCGAATAATTTATTTCTATTAAATTAGAAGCAAAATACGTCTTAGGAAATGGTCGAAGCTAAGAAAAAAACATTTTTCATAATATTTTTATACTTAGCTGATAGATTCAATTTGATTTAGTTTGAATTCATAGTATCTGTGGTAATTGTATCGAGATATTATGTACGTAGTACTTATTATTTCGATTGATCGCAATCTATGACGGATAAAGAAAAAACTTTTATCACAAAATAATTTTGACAGTTCACGCCCATGAAGTTCTCTATTTTTACCGATGAAATGTTCTGAAGGTAATTACATTTTTCGTAGAAGGGACCGCCCACTCGGATAAATGCTGTTTATATTGATTTTTCATATTGACCATAGACTATAAATGATCAGTTAAGGAAAAAATAAATCGATCTACATATATTTTTTACGGCCGACTTGCACTTGACCTGTTTTATTTATTTAAATACTACTGTTTAGTAGGTATCGAGGAACGTGTCGTATGGTTACATCACTAGTTACGTCGCGAAGATAAAATATTTCAAAGCAGGTTGTATTTTCTGATAAGTTTAGTCGGTACGGTATTAATGTGGTTTTTGAATTGGTTTTTATACTAATTTGGATGCTTTGACATATTTAATCTAAATAAAAGACAGTTATAACAAGTCTGTTAAATAAGCAGATGAGCCTCCTGATGGTAAGCGACTACTGTCGCTCGGGATATCCGTAAAACAGTGGGCATTGCGATATATAAGACTATGCTAAATGTCCTTTTGAAAAATCGCTATTCGGAAATACCGGGGAAGGAAACCAGTTTCACATTTTGCAAGTGTGTGGCAATAATAATGACTAAGGGTGTATGATCTTTGGGCAAAAATAATCGATTGAATCGCGTAGTCTGTGTCTATGATCACGAGTCTATTACATTTGGGTAAAATTTTAAGCGATAGAAAAAGTATGATCGTGGAATAACGTTGAAGACTTCATCAGAACATTCCAAATAAGTTATATTTTGAAAAATATATACCTACGGTCGTTATCAAGTATAGAAATAAGAGTTTTATGGTTTATTGCATTAACAATATGCTAGGCGGAACTTACATTCAAATTATTTGAAGGAAAAATTCTTGACTTGAACCCGCGACTACAGAATTCCGTCCTGTTCCGTCCACTCCACTAGCCAGGGACTAATATTAACGAGAATAATTAAATTTATAGGAGAGCGTATAAGGTAGTGAACTAACCATAGTAAATGAAGGTACGATATATTCGAAGCAGTCACACGTTCTAAGAAACGCGGACTTTATCTCGAGAATCTTGTCGAGTTTACGCGCGCATTCAATTCTCAGTGCTCCAGTACCACAACTGAAAATATGTCATCAATATTCGCAACATTCAACCTTACTACGATAGCTGTAAGAGCTATGTCGGATGTAAAAATAAGGTAGCGTAATGTAGCGCTACGTTTTATGATAGAAAAAAATGCGTGAACATTTTATGGCCACGATGATTGAGCCGAATCCCGCTGGGCTCCAAATTACCGTTTCACGTTTATAAAACTTGAGATCTACTCCACTTGGTAAAGATAATTTATATTGGGATCAGAAAATTATCTCGAAAATTCTCAACGTTACTACGTTCAAGACAATATTAAAAATTACAGGAGCATGGCAACAATTTTGACAAAAGTAATGTCTGAAATTTACGGTAAATGTTGAGCTATTAAATTAGCGTTTATTATTCTTCGTATTCGGGCCGTAATTTAATTGTTATCTTTATGAAAAAAATTATCCAAGAGAAATAGAATTATTATGTCATTTTTGAAGTGAAAACTTCTTTAGGCGCGTTTAGCACTGTTTCGGTGAACAAAAAGCGTGAAACTCGCGTCATCGGCACCGCACACTCTCTATGTTAGCTTAGAAACCATGAAGTTTTCACTTCTATCGGCACTCCTCAAAGACTACCCCGCATCCCGCATGCTTTACAATACAGACATACAATACGATTATACAGACAATACTTAATTTCATCATCACAATCATCACCCCTTTTCCTCACCTTCACCATTCTTCACTATGCGGGCAAAACTGGTGTGTATGTTTCGTGTGTGTGCCTCAAACGACTCCACCGATTTCGATAAAATTTGGTATGGAGATAGTTTATACCCTGGGCCTAGCCTTTGTACCTAAGCTAACATATAGGCTGTTTTTCATCACCACCATCATCAGTGTTTTTCATCATCAAGCGGCTAAAACGGCGGGGTGCAGCTAGTACTATTATATGATATATACATAGCGGTAGGCATGATAATTTTTATTGTATGTAGATTATACAATTTAGGAAAAATTACAGCTCTTAGCATTTATTTGTAAACGTTTAGCGCCAAAATCCATTTGATGGTCGCACAGGCGTGTTGCGCAGCGTCCACAGACTATATGTGGAAAAACTGCATCCTTGGTCCAGCTGAAGTTGTATCTTAATAATAAAAAAGTTACATTATGATACTGTTGTCAATAGCTGTATCATAACTTTTTAAATTTATTTCGATATATTGTCTATAAAGACTGTCATTCAAGTTCTGATTTCGATTTTTTAAATTTAAGATTAGATACAAATGATATTGAAGTATGTACGTACATACTTCAATATAATTTTTGCTTGAGTGCTTAATAACAGAACTTCGCGAAGCCATGAAAGATTTTTTCTTTACAATTCGTGCAACTTTTCTTTAAATGAGGTTTTTTATTTTAATCTGAGACCTTAGTATTATATTTAACCTTATATAATAACCTTTTTATTACAAAACAATTATGAGGTATCTAAACTCAATTCATCCAAACTCATCCAAAGCAATTAATACACATGCCGCCATAAACGTTTATAATCAGAATCAACCTCAAGTACGGACTTATCAGGACACGCTTCCCGGGTTGGTTAATCTGTTTTGGATGTCGGGCATTCTGCCCATTCGTCACTTTGGGACATGTTTATAGCCGTTGGAGATCTGATGGGCTTTTATCATGCTATATAAACTAGCAATAAACCACACGCTTCGGGATCTTATCTTAATGAAGTTCATTGTATCACAAAGGATTATTAAACAAACAGGAAGATGTTACATATCTTCTTCTCAGCCATAGGAAGTCCACTGCCGGACATATGCCTCTCTATAGGAGGGATTTGCCAATACTCACCACGCTTGGCAGACGGGTTGGCGAGCACACTATGATTTCCTATCCTCAGAAGGCGCTGCTGCCCACTTTCTGGTACGTGATCCCTTAGCCGACTCTTACGGCACCCGCGGAAAGAGATGGGGGAGTACTATTCTAGGCCGGTACCACCGCGGCCAATATCTTTTGTTTGTGGATGTGTTTATGTATGTACACCAAAGGTAAAAACACACAAACACATCTAATTAATAAAAAATATGTACCAGTACCGGCTTCGACAAGTTATATCACACGTTTGAGTATTGAAATCGGTTAAATTTTTGGTAAAAAAAATTCCACTCTTTTCGTTGAGTTTTGCAACTCACGGGATCAATTTGTCATTTTGTGTGTTTACTGATTTCCTCACCCACATTAGGAAATCGTCCAAGCAGACAAAACACTTTTCAGTTATTGGAGTATAACTCAAAAACCGCTTGACCGATTTTAATGAAATTTAAATGGGACCACACGGGGAGCACCCGCGTTATCGTTATAACAAAATAGGCTGGCCGGTTGGCGCAGTTGGTAGCACTCTGCCTTCTGAGCCGCTGGTCCCGAGTTCGATTCCCAGACAGGTCAAACATTTGTGTGTATGAACATGTTTGTTTGACCTGTGTCTGGGTGTGTATATGTATATCAGTATATATATAAGTATGTATTTAAGTATATATATATATCAGTCATCAGGTTACCAAAGTATAGGCTCTGCCTAGTTTGGGACCTAAAGACCTTGTGTGAATGTTTAAAAAAAAAAACGAATCGTCAAAATCAATTCGCCCAGTCAAAACTTCTGGGGTAACAAACATTTAAAAAACATACAGTTCGAATTGAGAGCCTCCGCCTTTTTTGAAGTCAGTTAATTAACTTTTTATAATAATTAGCTCACTTCTGCACGAATTTCTTGCTCCACTTCGGAGCTCAATTGAAACGAGTTTTTTAACTTTGCTTACGGTCCTTATAAAATTGTGGAACAAAGAGCGAAGCAAAATTAGAGAGTTGGAGTAAGAGAGAAATAGTATTTTTACTTTTAAAATTAGGTTACTGATGCGAGAGTACCTAATGGGGGAGAAAAGAAAGGTAATAGAACGTAATTGCTTTTGGGTCAGATAAAATAGAAAATCTTTATTTTGTGTTGCATATAGGTATGTGTATATACGATTTTCTTACACTAGATAGATTTAGTGTTTGGCCACTATCTCACTTGATGGTCATTGACGAATTATATATAGCTGGTTCTCAAAGTCATCCAATTTTATTATACTGTACAGATCTAGCGTTTTACTACTATCTCACTTAATGGTCAGTGACGATGTGGTCGAAGATGTTACCATGCTAGACCTAGAACGTTTACTGGCTCTCAAGGACTGCTGCCTAAACATACTATGTATTTGGGAACGGTTTTTAAACTTGAGGATGGTAGGTAGTCTGGTACTCAAAAGCTTTGAAAAAGCTGTGCCTTGCTGGAAACTTGATAACGATGTTGCTTTCACCTGAAATTCAAACCGTTGGTAGGAATCGAACCAGCGTGTGTTGGGTGCAAAGCCGCCGATCCCACCGCTAGGCTGTTATCGCTTGAAACCTGAGCGGCTTGCCGTATTTTTAATTTTTTTGTTGTTTACTGTTAGTAAATTATTTATTGTTACACTCCACAGGCTCTAGGATCTGTGCCATTTTATAACTTATAACATAATTTATTAATGCATTTATGTAAAACAAGACAATTTTACATATCTACAGGAACACATTCCATACAATATAATATTCTTGACGATCAGAAGTGTATTCAATTTTTAAACAGAAAATACAAAGCGAACTATCAACATTTTTCATTGAAATTAAATAACAAAACGCGATATCACCAAACACGATAACATTTCACGTAGATTTCCTAAGCCACGTCTGACGTCTCCGAGTGCCCAGGTAGAAGTGTCCAACAGTGGACTAAATAAGGCACGTCCGCTCTCCGCTCAGTACGATGTCCCGAAGTAGAATGACTCGTCCAAGCCAGCCGCGCCGGTGACGTAACGTCGGTCGCCCCTTCCACTTGCTACGTCATTGCGTCGACGTCCGATGCCGGCGAGCGCCCGAGTAAAAGTGTGCGCGCTTTTTTTTTTTTTTTTTTTTTTTTTTTTCTAACGGACTAATGCTGTTTGCCTCTACCGGCATTTACAGCTTCACCGGAGGGGGGGCGAGCACAGATGGTGCTCAGCCCGGTATTTGTGCGGTCGCAGAAGGCGCACCGCCTAGTGAGGCTAGCGCTGACGGCGCTGTGCCACTAGGAGAGGACGAGGCGACTAGCTCAAGGGCACCACTGAGGTTCGGACCTCGGCTTGAGCTGTCGCCAGGACAGGGAGTTATCGGATCGACTTGCCCCGGTACCAGAGTGGTCCGTAAGTGGGCCCTAAGGATGTTTGCTCTTTGACTATTTGGAGAGAATCTAACCAGGATGTTTTTGCCTCAAGCTCGCCGCCGAGCTCGGTGTCTGACTGATGTGCGCGCTTCGGTTCTGTCTGGCTTATATAGCCAGTCTGCTGCTCGCCCCACCACTACCACTAGGGGCGTGTAAGAATATAATAACATAAATACATACATAATCATATGATTATTAAGTCTGATTTGCGTATGCATCCAGAGCAGAACTTAGTCCGCAAACAGCACCCGTTCACGAGTTGACACGCGTGCCAGCCATCGCCTTCCTCAACCGTATTTGTGGGAAGATGGCGACCCGACACACGATGCCACCGTTCGCCAACACCTTTTCGTGATTGGCTTGCCGTATTAAGGACCCCTAAAACTATTTCCCTTGCTCCGTCCATGCAAAATGTTTCACACATTCAGGTGTTTCATGTATAATAAGACAATTATTCCATTGCGCCTGGAATGTGAACTGTGCTGACGCTTGTGGAAATGCGGTTTGCGGTTTCTCCCCCGCCTTTATTAATTTTGTGTAATATAAGCGAGGAAATGTTTTGATTAGACTGTTTGTACGATATATTATTTAATTCCCGCACTGAGTTGAATGCTCAACAGTAATGGAGACACGAAATTAAGTTTTGCCATTTACCCGACCTGACACGGTTAAGGTAAGAGAAGGAAGTTTACGTATTTCATGCTTTGTCCCTAAACAACATACAATGTAGTCGAAACCAATCAAGCACGCTTGATATTACAGTTATCTAACTTTCATTTATAATATTGCATGCATTTGAATTGTAGGACAATATTTTTTAATTTTTTTTATACACACTCAGACCCCCGCACTAGGATTCCCTGTGTCGCGGGAGGCATGGACACGCACAATCACAGCACACAAACATCCAAGACCCAGGACAAACATCCACGTTCATCGCACAAATGTTTGCCCCGGCCGGGATTCGAACGTAGGGTCCCGACGATACAGAAGTCCATGTCACTGACCTCTGCGCCACGGCGACCGTCAAAATATATAAATTAGTTTAATTAATTAGTATTAATAGTCCACATTAATACGAATGTGGAACCGATGGCCGTTGGGGTCGAAAGGTTCTCGAGTGGACCACGGACTGGCAAGCGCAGCATAAGACGGCCACCGACCAGGTGGACAGACGACCTGATTAAGATCGCAGGCAAGGGCTGGATGCGGGCCGCTTCCAACAGGTCCTTGTGGAAATCACGAAAATAGAGTAAATTGATGGTTGTATTTTAGTTTGTCGTTCTTCTATTCTGCCGTTTACCGACACGTGAAATTGCATACTTGGACTTAATAAAATAGAAACAAATAGTAATCAAATTAAAAATATACAATAGTCAAATAAAGATAATGTCGAATAGTCGATTACAGGCATTATTAATCGTCAATGAATCAATTAAATATATTACATAGCAGTACAGTCAAAACTAAAGTCAAAAATAATAATAATAATAATTAAAAATCGCTAGCGTATAATATAGTCAATCAGATATACAGTAATACAGGTACAATAGAAAAATCCAATAGCGTTAATTTGAATAGCAAATTTACAACAACCTGATTTGGTGTAGCATTTTAAACTAATAATTATTTATAAAATCAGATAGTTCGTAGTAAGATGGACGTCCTATGGCTGAGATGATGATGATGACAAACTAAAACTCAGAGAAAAAAAATTGGTTGTCTGTAAAGTCGGTTTACGGACGATAGATTTACGTGAAAACGACATAATCATGTATGACTGTGACTGTGACTGTGACTTTGACTTTGACTTTGACTTTGATTTTTGACTTTTGACTTTTGACTTTTGACTTTTGACTTTTGACTTTTGACTTTTGACCTTGACCTTGACCTTGACCTTGACCTTGACCTTGACCTTGACCTCGACTTTGACTTTGATTATATTATCTAGATCTAGATAAAACTTAGGTGGAACGTTACGCGGAATGTTACCGTTACTATTTTTCATTTTGGCATTCATCAATTTATAAAACGTTATCACGTCAAAAACGTTCACAGAGAAACTCTTCTTAAAATTAGATTGTAACGTATTCTGTCTCTGTTTTTATAACGTGAATATTAGAATAGGTAATTTCATTAGGGAAACGAGTCACAAACGCTCAACAAAAATGATAATGTTAGTTCATAAATATTAACGATTATTTGTGTCATAAAACGGTACATTTCAACACCGTGTATCAGGACAAATCGATTCAGTCGGACTTATAAAACGGGTGAAATGTCGTGTTAATTACTTAAAATGGGTTGCCATCAATATTAGTGGGGAGGAGGGTCGCATTACAGATTTAAGGGCCTAGGAGGTGCAGATGACATTACAGAGACTCGCGGGTGTTTACAGGTGGAAGGGGCGGAGAAATCCTGATGCGTGATGATTTAAAATATTATACAAATGTACCTTACATTTTTTTTTTTTTTTTTTTAATATTTTTTTTTTTTACACATTCATACCCCCGCACTAGGATACCCTGTGTCGCGGGAGACATAGATACACACAATCACAATACACAAACATCCAAGACCCGAGAACAAACATCTTTGTTCATCACATAAATTTTTGCCCCAGCCGGGATTCGAACCCGAGGTCGCGGTTCCAAAGTCAGTGTCGCTGATCACTGAGCCACGACGACCGTCAGTTTGCGAGCCGCGGTTTCATCCACGGACGATAATGATAGTAAGTCATGACATGACCATATGACACTCAAAAATAAAATAACTTATTCCCTGGAAATTAGGGGGGCCTTTAGTGTGGGACGCTACATGTGTTGACACTTTGGCGCCGTCACATCTTCCTGAGACGCACGTTAGGGCTGGCGCCGCGGCTTATTCGGCGGAGCAATTGAAACGGCGAAAATATGCTAACCTAGGTAGTGGTTACATGGGCGGGTCTGGGTTTATCCATTAAATAGTTGCTATGCCTATGCTTGCGGCGTTCACGCTGCTTGTTTTGGTTAAGTCCAGGCCTTCTTTACTCATCCCGTGATGGGTAGGGAGGTTACGGTCTTGGGGGAAGCGCAGGTCGTGATGATCCTCAAGGCAAGTCTGGCGATTACCTTCTCGCGGTGCTGCCTGTTCTTGGTCTAATTCCTCTGAATTAGACGTAACTAGACATCGTCCGGCGCCTCGCGTGTCTCATATCTATGTAAGTTTATTTATATCCATTTATTTATGTATGTTTATTATATTCAGGCCGGGACTGCTCCCGATAGGCTTTGCTCGCCAAGCCGACGAGGAGCGGTCCACTTGACGGTAGGTTGCGGTGCTGCTGCAAGGCACTGCAACTGAGGGGGGCAGCGGCGCCGTGTTGGACGGTGCTGCAGCTGAGGAGGCGCTGCGGCGGGAGTGATTCAGTTCGTCTTCTGCTGTGGCGCCGATATGGCCGCCGTCGGAGGGTGGCGGCTGAAGCGGCTGGCGATGGGGCTGCTCCATCTGGCCCATCGCAGGGGACCACGAGCGTCGGATGTGGGAAGTCTGGCGTTCCTTGCACTGTGTGGTCCCCGGGGTGGTGCGGCCGTGCTCTTGGTCCCGGCACGGTCGCGAGGGGGAGGGTCATCCTCCCCCCTGGAGGGGTCCGGAAACGGACGGCCGTGGTGGGGGCGCGGTATGCAAATGTACCCCGCGCTCCCTCCGTTCTAGCGGCAGGATGGACACCGTGGGTTTTAGTCGGTAGTGGACCCTGGCTGCTGTGGGTGCAGTTAGGGTTGGGGGCCATGAGGCCCCCCAGGGAGCGGTGATGCTCGAGCGAGCCCGACACACCCCGCCTACTTTCCCGGTAGGCGGAAGTGCGTAAATGCATTTTCCCCACGTAAAAAAAAAAAAAAAATAAAAAAAAAAAAAAAAAAAAAAGGTAGTGGTTACATATTTGAACCTTTGGGGTCGAGACATTGGGCCCGTGGGGACCTGGAGCTCATCGGATTTTCCAAAATTCTCTGATAAATTTTGGAAAATCCGATGAGCTCCAGGTTTTGATCGATGCGACGCGTGACCAAAATGCTGGCACATATTTGGCTCAACGAATCAGCATTGCAATTCAACGTGGCAATGCTGCTAGCATTCTGGGCACGCTGCCAGCCGGTAGCGGGTTAGAACATTTGAGTTATCTATAGGCTACCAATAGCTAGTGGATTGCTCAAATGTTATTGTAGTAGCTGCAGTATTGTAATTAGTTATTAGTGTTTTATTTTAATAAAGGCATTTGAAAAAAATAACGTGGCTTTCTATTTGTAAAACAATTTTCAATATCGGTTCAGTAGATCCAGAGATTACCCCCTACAACCTCACAAACTCTAGCTCTTTATAATATTAGTATAGATTGCATTTTAACCGACTTAAAAAAGACAGCTACTCAATTCTACCGTATATTTTTTTTAATGTGTGTTCGCGGTTAACCTCGTCTTTTATGAACAGATTTTGATGATTCTTTTTTTGTTTGATAGAGTATACTTCAGTAGTCACTTATTTTATCAAAATAGGACAAGCGGTTTTAGAGTTACACTACAATAACTGAAAAGTGCTACGCGTACCTCGACGATATCATAGTTGCGGTTGAAGATATCGGAGAACATACACAATGACAATTGATCCCCTGAGTAGCAATGATCACTGAAAAGGGTGAAAAAAAACTTTTTACCAAAAAATGAAACCGACTTCAACAAGTCGGTACCAAGCTCACAATATTTTGATAATCGTTACTTTTGAACTATCATGGTACTGACTTCAACAATTTATTTCACATAAAGCCATAAAGTCCTTATCGAGATATGTGATGTGGGTAACTGCGAAGTCCTTACCTACCAAATTTACTATTTTTAACTGACTTCAAAAAGGAGGTTACTCAATTCGACCGTATATATTTTCTTTTTTTTGGAGATGTACGTACATATACCATGTAAGCCTAAAACTTGTTGAACCTATTTACGAATGTGAGCTGTTCGCGGTCAGGAGTAGCGAGGAAGCGAAATAACAACACACGCGTTCATAAGCACGGCTCGTTTATTACTGCCGCCGCATGACAGTTGGCACTCGTCGTCTATGTAACTATAGCTACGTGCGTACATGGGCACGGCGCATACTCCTCAGAATGTAAGTTGAGTTAGTAGTTATCACTAAGAGTTTATATGCGTTAATTCTATATACATATATTTAAATATATCTCATGTATGTCACCATATAAACGTCACCGAACACACTTTGTGTTTGGTGACAAGTTTTTCAATCTTGATGGTTGTAGCTACCCAGGCGGGTACTTGAAAGTACCCTCTGTTTGGTTTAATATTACCAAACAGTGTGTGCTTCATGGACCGTGTCAACGTACTTAACATCAGGTGAGACAGTGATCGAACGCAAACGTATAATAATATTAAAAAATAGTAGCCTTAAAGTAGTACTACGTGCATGGTGGTAGGGTACCTTCGAGTACTCGTCTGGCTAGCTTCCATTCTTAAGTTTGAAAAACTGTCTCCAAACACATTGCTCAAGCAGCAGTCCTTGAGAGCCAGTGAGCATTCTATGTCTAGCGTGATAACTTCTTCGACCACATTGTCACTATCACGTTTGAGTTCAGCGTTTAACCACTATCTCACTAGATGGTCAGTGACGATGTGGTCGGCGATGTTATCACGCTAGACCTAGAATACTCTAAGTTTTAATACTAATATACTCTAATGACGGTCGCCGTGGCTCAGTGGTCAGTGACATTGACTTCTGTGTCTCCGGGGCCCTGGGTTCGAATCCCGGCAGGAGGAAACATTTGTGCGATGAGTGTAAATTTTTGTCCCGGGTTTTGGGTGTTTGTGTGCTGTGATTGTGTGTCCATGCCTCTTGCGATACAGGGAATCCTAGTGCGGGGGTATGAGTGTGATAAATATTTTAAATATATAATTCCTAAAAACACAATAATTAAAGTTTAGTCATAGTTGCTAGAACATTAATATGGACGATTATATCTTATATCTATGCTATTGTTAAATGGAAATTACGTGCATTGGTTGAATCATGAAACCCATGATATATGGATAACATTTCAAACACATGACTCCTTTTTAAGTACCTAGTCCCTTTCCACAAAACGCTGATGTGTCGTAACTCGACCTGTTTTCACTAACCCAATATATTGCGAATTCAGAACGAGTAACAAGTCCCTTATAAATAATATAAGGGTTTTAAATGTAACTACTATACATTATTTGGAGGCTTGTGATTGGACCAATTACTTATGGATAGCAGATTCGTGACTGAACACTGAAGTTGGTTTGTAATGGATTTGTCCTTTTCGTAGCTTAGTTCATGGCTGGATAGCCGGATGGAAAATGTCCTTTTCATCCCTAGGGTGGAAAGTATTTAAATGAAATGTCATCATTAGCCACGCCGTCGAAGAAAAGTTTATAATATCGTCCTTTCGATACATATATAATCTACCATCTGCACCCCACAGATTTACCCGCGTGGTGATGATGATGAAAAGCTTATCACAAATATCTCGGCTTACTTTTGGTAAAAAAAATTATTTAAAAAGTATTTTTAAAATTGTTTCGGTAGATCCAGAGAATACTCCCACAAACTTTATCTCTTTAAAATATTATTAGATAATTTCTGCAAAGTAACAAGAATTTTCTATTTCTGTCCATCTAGAAGGTCTATTCATATCTCTTGGGATTATACCCAAAACCTTTATCTTTACGTAATAAATATCGTAGTTTCAAGCTTTTTGTAATCTAATACGAAACCTAACATTAATCCTTTAGGGATTTGGTTCTCTTACGCAAAAAGTAGACCGATGAAATGCAAAGCCAAGCTGGTATGTTTTGTGGATTTTGGTAAGTGGATTTTTCCCTTCCGGCCTATTCAATATATTTTATAAAGTAATGATATTTGAAGGTTTATGAGATCTTGGTCAGTTCGTTTATACCGTCAACCGACGCGTACATTTTTATTACTGGATATATAAAATAAAAAAATACAAAAAATACAAAAGTATAGCTGGCAACTTTCGCGTATCGCTCCTAGCGCCATCTGAGATAAGTTTTGCTTGTAGATTACCGTTTGAATTAAAAATATAAAACATCTACTGATTGCTGGCGTCTTCACGAGGGTTTCTTTTCATTTATGACTTTAAAATATAAATATCTTTGTGTTAATAATAATGTCAATGCAAGCACAAATCTTTACACCAAATAGGCCAATATTTATTTAATTGATACAATGATTTTGCAAATAAACACATCAATTCTGACACCCCACTCCTATTAATAGAATTTGACTTAGGGTTGGACTTTCATAGAAGGCCTACCTTTAATACGATTATAGAGTAGTTTTTGTAGTGTCTGCTGTCATCTGCAGGTCACCCTGGGTTTTCGGTAAACGTAACATTGCAGTTAATAAAAGATTAGTGGTTTGTTAAGATCCTTTGTCTGTTGAGCTAAAAGTGATTTTACATGTGGATGTCGACCGACATAAGCGATTGGTAATGTTTTAGAAAAGCGTACCTACTCTGTTAGGGTGGTTCGTTTTGCATTTTGTATAGAAACTACCTTAAGCGAGGCAGAACATGTTAATGAGGGTAAATATACCGTCAATGACGAGCGACGCAGTTGTGATAGTGAATAATTTCCGAGTACATACATATACAATATATATATACGGCTCTAACAAGGCATGTAGGCATTTGTGGTTAGTTTGCTGGCCGGTTGGCGCAGTTGGTAGCACTCTGCCTTCTGAGCCGCTGGTCCCGGGTTCGATTCCCGGACAGGTCAAACAATTGTTAGTATGAACATGTCTGTTTGACCTGTGTCTGAGTGTGTATATGTATATAAGTATATATATCAGTCAACAGGTTACCATAGTACAAGCTCTGCCTAGTTTGGGACCTGAAGACCTTGTGTGAATATTAATTTTTTTTAAAAAAGTAACTTTTTGTTTTTCAATTTTACAAGAACTATAAAATATTCCCGAACAAACAAATAACAATAAAATTGATAAAAAAATAACCAATTTCACACAAAAATATAGTTTTCAAATATTCAATAAAATTTTAGTTAGGTATTATACTTAAATGTAATTGATGTACTTGCTGATATTTTATACCTACAAACTTTACTTATATCCACTATCTGACTTGATAACGAGATATTGGATATATTTTAATTAAAAACATGTATGATATAATTATAAAACGTAAGGATGAGATAAAATCTACAAACAGAATATTATATATATTATTTATATCTTCGACCACATCCTCACTGACCATCAAGTGAGGTAGTGGTCAAACGCTAGATCTATACTGTATGAAAAAAAAGCCTTAAAAAAGGCCATAATTGCATAACGAACCCAAACCATCTACTCGTTTCATGCCAAACAATGCGGAGCCAGTATTAGGGTATATAATACCCTCCTTTTTAACATCATTTGACCGCAACTTACTACAAGAACCTACATGTCTTTTTTCCTGTTATAAATTTTATCCAAGCACAAATGTAATAAGAAACATAGACTAATATACCTACTATAAGAAAACTGACAATCGCCTAAAGAAAATCGTACGCTGGAAAAAACCTCATAATTTCAGGCTAAATCTAGATGGCGCTACAGCTTTGGAAATTTTTGTAGTCACAGAACGAGTACGGACTAGTTTTATTAAGTTATCGGTTTATATTATTTAATCAAAAGTTTATTTGATGTTGATTTGTATACATATATATTGCAAATGGGACATATTCCATATTTTTTTCTACCTTTTGATAGATGGCGCTGCGGGGCGCAGCCGGTGTATAATGTTTACAATCCGTTGGAGGTTGTAATTTGATTTAACACGAGATACTTTATGGAATGATCAGAATTAACCTTTCATAATTAACTTAAGCTATCCTACTAATATTATAAATGCTAAAGTTTGTGAGTATGGATGTATGCTTGTGTTCACATGGATGTGTGTTCACGCCTAAACGGCTATATGATTTGAATGAAATTTGGCGTGGAGATAGCTTATACCTTGGATAACATACAACATAATACGCTGATTTTCATCGTCACCATCATCACCGTTTTTTATCACCGGAGGGCACAGCTAGTTTATTAATTAGCGTAGGCTGGATTAGATTAAATAAGCTAGCTTGTTTCGTCTTACTACCCATTGGCTAGAAAATTGGCCTGTTATAAAAGCCATGGCTCGCTGGAGAAATAGGTGGAAGATTGGCGGCTATAGCTTCTGATTGCTAAGTCTGCAGAAGTACGTTTTTTTCAGCAACGGAATCAATGAACTGCAGCTTATGTTTAACCGATCACCAAATATAGTGAAATATAGCACCAAGAAAAAACTTTTGAGCATCATTAAAATACTTTTGAGCACCAAAATTAGAACACCAATTTATTGTACCATGGCAACCAAAAATTTCACATCTTGCATTTTACACAAGTTTTATGGGCTAGGCTCGCGCGTTGTGCGGTCACAAGAAACCTAGCACTCCTCCTGGCTTCGCTCGTCGTCGTACCTACACTACATGACTCCGCCTTAGACTACATGACTGCGTATTTTGTGACCACTTACTAAAGGAGGATGGCAGAACCAGCCTAGCTCCCGAAAAACGAAATGACAACCCGTACATGTATTCTTTATATATGAAAATTTAGATTATATTTTTGTGGATTCCGTGAATAATTTGCATTATTTATAAAGTTGGGAATCAGAAGTACTTTTATTTTATTTATTTTTGTGGTGCTTGTAGTTTTCGAACGCACCCTATACTTCTCATTATGTTTGTTGCGTTCGAATACTTACGCTCTGAAATTAATTGTTATTATTACTCCATAATCTGTAGTCAGCTGCTCTGTAGACCCGGACTGCGTTCATAAACACACCCATGCCTAGTTTATTCCAGAACATAATAAGTAATCTGTATCTGTGGCGCGATCCATGCAATATTGCTTTCTCTGTCTACGTGTAGTTAGCATACTGATACAGATGATGTCTATGATAACTTTTTACTCCCAACTTCTAGAAAAATGATTGAATATACAATGCATTTATTGCTCTATCGATACGTATAAGTTTCATTCATGAACGCGGTTTCTTTCTTCTAGGCTGCAAATGTATGGGAGTCTGCCATCCTCCTTTAGTAACTGAGTACCGAATAAGTATTTGGTGCTCAGTCACTAAATTTGGTGTTTATTTTTTGGTGCACATTATATTTATCTGGTGATTATTATACATATTTATTCCCATGAACTATTGATAAAATGCTGAATGTGCATAAACAATAATGGTACATACTTTCATTTTTATTTTAGAAAAATATATGATATTAAACGCCGAGGAAGTTGCAAGCGAAATCTACTCTTATACAAATACACAATAAAAACCCATTTCGCATGTATTCTATGCAAATATCAGTTGTTTTTCCGTCTTTCATTGTACCAGCCAACAAGGGATTTACATTTGGGTCCTCGTTTAATAAAGGCATATTTGTTCAGGCCTCGGTTTAGAACACTGAATGTACCTAAATATTACATTAAACAATCATATGCGATACAATACCGCTTTAAAATTTGTTTTAGTTTCAGCTGGTATTTTTGTTACGTTGGTAATTTTTGGTAAGAACAATATTATTCTCTACAGTAATGCAAATAACCATCACGATGGCTTGTTAAATAACATTAAATGCCGATTTTAAGTTTATGAAGCTCTGAGTTCTGAGGTAACAAACATAAAAAACGGGTCGAACTGAGAACCTCCTCCTTTTTTGAAGTCGGTTAAAAATCACAAACACCTACACAGGCCTTAATTTGAAATATATTTGAATTCGGAATTCCTAACCTCCTTCCTACCTACGCCAGATATTTGACATCATAGTAGCCAGTTTGACAAAACGCCAATTTCATATGTAGGTATAAGGACCTATTATTCCAGCACAGAGAGACAAAATGTTATTCTCTCCTCAGCCATAAGATGTCCACAGCTGGACAGAGGCTTTCCCCAATATTCTCCATAAATTTGGAGAGTGGCGGCCCTGCATCCAGTATATTCCTATTTTTCACCGACTTCAAAAAAGGAGGAGGTTCTCGATTCGACCCGTATTTTTTTTTAATGTTTGATGACCTCAGAACTTTTCCCTTCCCCTTCCCTTCCCGTGAGGTGCTACGTATCAAAATCGGTCAAGCGGTTCTTAAGTTACCCTCTAATAACTAAAAAGTGCTACGCATACGTCGATGACATTATAGTTGCGGGTGGAGAAATCGGTGAACATAAACAATGTCAATTGATATCGTGAGTAGCAAAGGTCACTGAAAAGGGTGAAAAAAAATTTTTTACCATAAAATGGAACCGACTGCAACACTCTAAAGTATGAAATAACCTTGTCGAAGACGGTACCATGAGCACAATATTGTGATAATATTTGGTTTTGTGAACTATCATGGTGCCGATTTCAACAAGGTTATTTCATTTTGTTAATAAATAAATAAAATAAAATAAATAAATAAATTCTTTTGAGTGTTGAAGTCGGTTCCATTTTTTAGTAAAAATGTTTAGTATTTTTGGTCATGTTTGGTCATCTCAGTCGGTGGACGTCCTATTCTGCGCTTGCCAATCCGTGGTCTCTATTCGAGAACCTTTTAAATGTAGTGAAACATTTTTATTGATCTTACACCCATTTATGCTCATAGTAGATTCCCTTCTTTGAAACTCTTGCTGCCTGAAGAATTAATCACCATCGCAAACAAAACGCAACCGTATTACTGCGTAAAAAAATTGACTCTGAAAAGTCTCTCTACTGAAGCAACTCAGTACTATCTGTACTTAATATAGTAAAACAGTGATACATGTAATTGATGTTTGTATGTTCAATAAGAACGATTTTTGATTGTTCATGCGGCGATAATATACCATTTTTACTAAATTTACAATACTAGTAGCGCCCTGCGGTTTTACCCGCGTGTTTTACGGTATTCCCGCTACATCAATTCCATGGGAATCGTGCATTTTACCGAAATAAAAAGCAGCATATGTGCTATTCCAGACTGTAATCTATCTCTGTGCCAAATTTCATCTAGATCCGTTCAGCCGTTCTGTCGTGATTGAGTAACAAACATCCATCCATCCATCCAAACTTTCACATTTATAATATTAGTGGGATTAGCACGTATATTATTAGTAGGATTCTCACGATAACAACTAAAGCGCTTGAATTGAGTCTTACATCAGAAGAAAGAAAATTCTAATTCTATATATGTGATTAGTTATATATTAACAAAAATTTTGAGCATGCAGATGATCTGTAAAGTACTTATTTATAATATTTAGATCATTTCAGATCAGGATTTGTCTCGCCCTCTCTGCCTGTAAACACCCGCGAGCGATGTACCTGTTAAGCCCTTAACGTTAGACGTTAAATAACGTTAGACGCAGTTTTACCCGCGTGGTGATGACTGATGTTGATGATAATGGTGAAAAGTAGCCTATGTCTTATTCCGGGACCTGAAGTATCTACATACCAAACTTCATCCTAATCCGTTTAACCCGCGTGGTGATGAAAAACGGTTATGATGGTGATAATGAATATAAGCCTATGTGTTAATATAGGGTATAAGCTATCTATATTACTGCGGTTTTACCCGCGTAGTGATGATTGATGATGATGAAAATGAGCCTATAAGTTAATCCAGGGTATATGCTATATGTGTTCCAAATTTCATCCAAATCCGTTCTGTAGTTTTTGCGTGAAAGGGTAACAAACATACATTCATACATCCAAACATCCATACATCCTTACTCACAAACTTTCGCAATTATAATATTAGTGGGCTATCTATTTTGAGATTCTTTGGAGTTGACTCTGAAATGCAGATAAAAAATTTAATCGCTGAAAAGTTTCTGATTGCCTATTCTCGGTGTTCGCTGCTGTCAGTTTTAATTTTCCCGTCTGGCTCCAAACTTATTCAATATTGCAGATGTTACTACTACTCTGGGCATCAATTCAGTTATTTTTCTATGCACTAAGGCTTGCATAAAATTCAACCTCAAAACTAAAATGTTCAATTAATCATAGGTCATTATTTTATCTAATTGTCTTATCACACCTAATCGCTGAAATGGAAGCCTTATAGAAAAAATCAAATAAATATATTTCGTCAATAGATTTCGTGCTATTATATTTTAACATTATTAGTGGCATAAGCCACGTTATCTCTTATAACCACTACATTATTTAGGCAATACTTCTGTAATTTAGACGTAAGATGCCTGGATCCCATGTCACAGGTTACGAGCCTAGTTTGGGACCCAGGTAGACAAATTGTTAATGTATCATAAGCCTTATTTACTCAAATAAACGAATTATAAGCTTTATTTACAGTAAACTACCGTTATACATAATTCATGGCCATTTACGAGAGTATTAGCGGATCTAAATGGAACAGTTTATGTTTGTTGTGTGAAACAAGACACATTCCCGTCGAATGTTTGTCATGCTTTTAACCTACTTCAGTGTAAACACCCTCTTGACACGGAGAACCAATCAGTCTTGTTTGTTGATGCGATGTAGGCATCACCATGCCTCGTGTGTCGCTGTTAAGAGCTCAGATCCTTCAACAGTAGCTCATGTTGACACAATAGCAACCAAAATAACGTTGCGATAGCGTTTGAATTAGCATACGCGTAAACCTGGTTATTATGCTGTTTAATTTCCCATAACTCGGAGTAAGGATATTTTATGTACTTATGACAAAAATAACGATATTTTCAGAATAGAAAATATATTAATTTTTTTTTTTTTCATTGGTGTGCAGTCTTCGAATGACCACGACTAATGCAGCTGGGTTGAAACGAGATATATATTAGTAAATATTTTCACGCGATTAAGTCACAATTGATCAATCATAAATCATTCTTTTTGTGTATAATTGGTAGGACAAGGTTTGCACGGAATCAATTGGAGGAACCTTAGGATCAAAACTCCCACGAGAACGGGATTCGAAATTGTTGTCGTTGATGATAGTTACTCTTGTGAATTATCATGGTACCGACTTCAACAAGTTGTTTTACACTTTGTAGTGTTGAAGTCGGTTCCATTTTTTGATAAATAATTTTTTTCACCCTTTTCAGTTACCTTTGCTACTCACGGGGTTAATTGACATTGTGTATGTTCACTGGTTTCGCCACCTGCAACTTGTCAATATCATCGACCGCTTTTCAGTTATTCGAGTGTAACTCAAAAACCGCTTGATGAAATTTAAATAGGATTACACGATTTCTCCACCTGTAAGTATAATGTCATCCACGTATGCGTAGCACTTTTCAGTTATTAGATTGCCACCCAAAAACCACTTTACTGATTTTAATAAAATTTAAATGGGACTATCTCAAAGGTGTATTCTATCAAACAAAAAAAGAATCATGAAAATCGGTTCATAAACGAAGAAGTTATCCGCGAAAATGAAATTAAACATGACCCGCCATTTTTCTAAGAAGTTTACTCTTTTCATTTTGGTGATAAATTATACACCACTCAAATTTTGACCGGAATATTTTTGCATTAACCATTTCTTCGCAGCTGACACTTGAAAATATTTTTATTAAACTTTAACGATCCTCCTCCTCGACCTTGCCTCGTCAGCAATATCTAAGTAATACCACCACCAGACACAGACACCATATTATGGTGTCAAGTAATTTTTGTACACATTGATATGTTATTTAATACTGTATAGCTTTTAATCGAAGCGACGCGTGACAACAATGCTGGCACATATGTGGATCAACGGATCAGCATTGCAATTCAACGTGGCATTGCTGCTAGCATTCTGGGCACGCTGCCAATTGGTAGCGGGTTAGAGTATTTGAGTTATCGATAGGCTGACAATAGCTAGTGGATATCTCAAATGTTATTGTAGTAGCTGTAGTATTGTAATTAGTTAATAGTATTTTATTTTTGAGTCACCGGCTGGCCGGTTGGCTCAGTTGGTAGCACTCTGCCTTCTGAGCCGCTGGTCCCGGGTTTGATTCCCGGACAGGTCAAACATTTGTGTGTCTGAACATGTTTGTTTGACTTTTTTTTTTGACATGTTTCTTTATAACATTAGAGTAGATATGTGCAAGCTATATAAAACAATAACAATACATATTGCTTACAAAAATACAAAACTATATTTTATTTATATATTTAATTCAAAAACATAAAAATATTTAATCTCTCTCAGATATATGCTTATGTATGACATATATATAACGTGTCAATATGTACTAGCAGATTAAGATAGATAGATAGCTTTACGTGAAGATTTAAGTCGTTAAGAGAAGTAATATTACCACATCAATCTTGGTGACAGAAGATGGATTATAGTCGACATCAGTGTTCGATAAAAGTAAGCTTTGAGCGACTGGGTGAACGATGGGTCGGCCATTATGTAATAGTACCAACACTGCTAAAAGCACTGTGATAGAACATTTATCTATAAATATGTATATCAAATCTCATACTGATATATAAAAGTTAAAAAATCAAAATCAGAACTTAAATGACAGTCTTTATAGACAACTAGCTGCGCCCCGCGCTTTTACCCGCGTGGTGATGATTGATTATTAAAAGTAGCCTATGTGTTATTTCAGGACCGGAAGTATCTACGTACCAAATTTCATCCAAATCTGTTTAGCCGTTCTGGCGCGATTGAGTAACAAACATCAATCCATCCATCTATCTATCCAAACTTTCATTTTTATAATATTAGTGGGATATATCGAAATAAATTTAAAGTTAAGAACTTTTTTAGCTTCCACAGATAAATTACGTAAACGGTAGCTGCATTTCTCATTCCAATATTAAGAGGTCAAAAACAACTTTTCGAGATTACAAAAGTAAAAAAGAATCGCGAGCATAATCCGCTTGTTAGGGATGATTGTTTGCGACCGTCGACACTGAGCGTTGTCGTCTTTTTATCAAAGAACTCGGAGGACCTTTGTGACCTTTATCATAGATTATATTACTTTTCAAGTTTTATTTTCATAGCCAGTTCAATACATTCCCACTTTTAGGATATGTACTGTATTCTCACAGTATGGCAGGTATTTATTGTGTTCTGACAATATTGGCTATATATATAACCAGATGCGCACCGCGGTTTTACTCGCGTGGTGATGATTAATGATGATGAAAAGTAGCCTATGTGTTATTCGTGGACCTTTAGTATCTATATACCAAATTTCATCCAAATCAGTTCAGCCGTTATAGCGTGATTGAGTATCAAACATCCATACATCCTATCATCAAACTTTCGTGTTTATAATATTTATAATTCGGATACTCGTTCCTTTGCTCAAAATCGAAACTTCTGAAACCTTTTATTAAAGAACAAAACTATCATGGCAATATGTTAAGCTTATTGTCACTAAATTCGCGTTCTTTCATCTTAAATATACCATGGGCACTATTGCGAATCACAAAGTGAAAATAATCTCGGCGTAATCTTATTTAAAATGCACCAGCTCCGGCAGGCGGTGAGCTCATAAAAATCATCTCACTGAGAAGCAAATTACGTTAGCGGTCTTTTTACCCGTATGCAATGATGTTTTACTAAAGATGACGTATATTCATACTGCGCGGTGCTCAGATTGTGTTCCTTCACGACATTAACATGCTTACTGTGACAGATAATACGGTACATATAATATAGAAAAGAATAGCTGTATGTTTAGACTTGCGCTTGGAATACGCGTCGTAATCAAAATTATGACAATTGACTTAATTTTGCCGCCTCAGTTTCCACGCGCTTGTGTAACATCTACCATATATAAACTATAATATCATTGCCGGTATCAGTTTAATATCCAGCCTGCATAAAACTAATTGTTCAAATTGATTCTGATTTCCGAAAATACATAAATTTGCGGTAGCACAGATGTTTAAAAGTGGTAATTGGTGGTACATTCCGAAAATAGTTGCTGTTCCCGTGCAACCAGCAAACAATTCAAAAACATCTGTTACTCCTTTACGCTCAAAAGGCTGTACCAATTTTGATGAAATTTGTTGTGGAGATGGGATATACCCTGGAATAACATGTAGGCTACTTTTATCCCGGAAAAAGTATAGTTCCAGTAGGATTATTGAAGTAGCGGGAAAACTGTAATTCACGCAAGTGAAACCATGGGGCGCTACCGATTGATTAATAAAATGTATTAGCTTGGTTTGCGTCACTTTACGGTAGAGTAAAAGAAATGACAGGGCACATATCTCGAAGAACTGGGGGCCTACCACCAACTCTTATAGCAGTATTATTGTAATCTTACTTTGAATTTTCGTACCACAAGGCCACATAAGCAATGTTACTTTAATGTTGTTTAGACTAAGCAGTTTTGTGACGTAAACCTCTATTTCGTTCACTCAAAGCGTACCATGAGCCAGCGCCAACGAAAGCGACAACGGTATATGAAAATATAATGTTGTCTCGCTTGCCCTTACAGCAGGAATGTTTCTTCGTTCATTCTACACGTCACTGAGCGATAATAAAACAATAATGTTTTAAGACGTTCATGGTACGAATTTGAGCATTATTACTTTAAGCTTGAAGTATGACGTTCTTGAAACATGATGGTTTTGTAAAAGTTGATGGTACGGCCCCTGATGGCTGTTGGTGTCGAAAGTTTCTCAAATTTACACCACGAACTGGCGAGCGCAGAACTGGGTGTCAAGTCTACTAATTCAAAGTTCATATTCAGTCTGCTGCGAGGCCGAGCCGATGCCAATAAGACAACGTCAAAAATCCGTAGTCTGCTAAGTCATAGCGGCCTGAGTCTATGTTGAATCTATGCTCGGCCTGTGTCAATTTAGTAGGGCGTTTGACATTTAATGTGCTAGCAGACTACGGATATAACGCACTGTGTCATTGAATCTAGAATTGAATCAAGATTGATTCAATATGGACGAATTGAAAATAGCGGACTACCAAAGCTGTCAAATTCGCCCATTGTGAGCCGATCATATTGCCATATTGAATAGTAGACTTGGGCCCCTGGACGGCCACTGGTCTGGTGGACAGACAGCCTGAATAAGACCGCACGTGATCTAAGAGGTCGCACACTAGCCTAGAAGAAACCTATTCACTAGTGACTTGAAGATTCCGGGATATTACCAACCGGGAAACGCAGACTCAAGCAACGAATGCCATTCCTTGGCAGTACGTAACTTATTCTACGGTAAATTTACATTGAGGATTTTGAAATTGGAAAAGAGTGTTCACAAATTCCGAGCTACAGAAGCAGGTAAGTTACGAACACAAATTAGAAATATTCCGGATGAAAAGACGGCATCATTGAAATGTATTCCGCATTTTCGTATTCGGGTTACCGGTACACCGTTCCTTTTGGATGCCGTTTCACCCGCGCACTTGGAATCCGGCAATCAGCATTATTAATTAAAACTCGAGGTGCTTTACAGAATGCAATATCAATATTGGGAGACTGGTTCAATCAAATAAATCAAATTGTATTTACGCTTTTTATCGAAAATGCATAGGAAAAAAAATCTTTCAAAAGATAAGTGATTGAAAAAAAGGCAATAATTTATTTAATGTAAACTCTAAGGCTTTCACGGCCGGCGTTGCATGTTGTATGTATTGCTTCCGGGCTATTTGGCCGTGGTCTATGAGAAACTTGTGTTCCAGACGTTTCTTCGAGCACTGCGGTCGACATCTTCAGTGGTTCAGGTCCGAGCGGCAACAAGAGCGTAGAACTCTCCTTCGCGGCGTCTTCTCTGATACTGAGTGATCGACGAAACGTCTGGAATACAAGTTTCTCATAGACCACGGCCAAGCAGCCCGGAAGCAATACATACAACAATTTATTTAATGTCAATAACATTTTAATAACAATGTGACAACATGGTGTAACATGGCTTTAACTAACATGAACCGTTATGAATGTATGAAACACGGGAGTTACTCACGTAATAAGTCAGAGAGTTTCGACTATAGTTTCAACCACATTCGGTGGTCTTTTCAAGGAGAATACGGGGTGCTCGCGGACGCGTTCGCGGTTCGCCTAGTACTGCGGGCGGCCGCGCGCAGCGCACGCGATGACAAATGCTTTCGCGGGGGGCAGGGTGCTAGTGGCTACGTCGGTGCATCCTGGTGTGAGTCCTCTTCGTCACTGCAGCTGTCCTCCGGGATGGTGTCGGAAACACTCAGATACTCACTGTATCCTCATCACCAGCCACTTCACATACACTCGTGCTCACAAACCCTCTGACTTATTACGTGAGTAATTCCCGTGTTTTATACATTCATAATGTGTCAAAACTACGTCAGTTTATTTATTTTTTATTATTTTATTTTTCACCCGGAGATAATTATATGTTTCAAAATATTAAAAAATAGTATCTAACAAATTTGAATGTATAAAACACTGTAATTACTCACGTAATAAGTGAAGGGGGTTCCTTGATCCTAAAATCATGTCAGTTTCAATAATCTAACGAATTGTGTAGGTGCATACGATTACCATAATGAATTTTATTTTGTTTAGGTGAAATGTATCTTAACGTAAAAGAAATATGTTTTGTGTATTAATATTTTGTAATAATAGCAAATAAATATGTCTTTCTTTCTTTCTTTTTTATTTTATGTCAGGAATGTGACAGTCTATCTAAAGGATCTTAAACATTTAATTATATAAGTGAACTTAAATAGTGAGTATTTTATTTTGTATTAAACATACGCGTAGTACAATAAATATTAAAACGAAACTTACTCTAAAGGTCTTTTTTAAAAAATTATATAATTTTTACCGTGGGCCATGGGTCGGATACTGGTATGGGATGCGACTTGTGTAGACACACTAGCCCCTTCCCAAGTCCACTAAACCTCCACGAGGCCAGGAACGGCGCAGAATCGGCCGAAAAGGCAAAAGTAGCTAAATACAGCGGTCTCTGCGCGGAATACAATTTTGTTCCTTTCGGCGTAGAGACCCTTGGCCCGTGGGGTCCTAGCGCGCTCAGCTTCGACAGGAAATTTCCAAGAGGCTGGTTGACGTCTCAGGTAACCGAAGAGCTGGCAGCTTCCTCGCTCAACGTATTAGCCTAGCAATACAAAGAGGGAACGCTGCCAGCGTCTTGGGCACAAAGCCGCAGGGGCCCATTTTAGATGTAATTTAATTTTTATTAAATTTTTAAGGTTTTTATTTTATGTTAGATTATTTTATTGCTATATAGCATTAAAATAATCTAACTTACATATGTACGTTATTAGTTATTATGTGTTTCTAATAAATATATAAAATTTTAAATTAACCTTCTAATATCTGCCTACTACCTCCAGCTAATAACCGTGTATACCCATACTCGAGATCAAATTATATTATTTTTGTAAATTTGTTGTAGTATATATATTTTATATTTAGCACTAGCTGAGCTCTGTGGTTTTACCCGCGTGGTGATGATTGATGATGATGAAAAGTAGCCTGTGTTATTCCGAGACCTAAAGTATCTACTTGGTCCCGTGGCGCAGTGGTTTGTGTCATCGACATGAATTCTGTGTCTCCGGGACCCTGGGTTCGAATCCCGGCAGGGGCAAACATTTGTGTGATGAGTGTAGATGTTTATCTCGGGTCTTGGATGTTTGTGTGCTGTGATTGTGAAATCCTAGTGCGGGGGTCTGAGTGTTAAGAAAAAAAAAAAGTACCTAATTACATCCAAATCAGATTTGCATGAAAGAGTAACAAACATTCATAAATACAAACTTTCGCATTTTAAATTAGTAAGTATGATGGCAAGCGCAGCAAAGGACGGCCACCGACCAGGTGGACAGACGACCTGACTAAGATCGCAGGCAAGGGCTGGATGCGGGCCGCTTCCAACAGGTCCTTGTGGAAATTAATGGGGGAGGCCTATGTCCAGCAGTGGACGTCCTATGGCTGAGATGATGATGATGATGATGAAGTATGATGGTACGGACGTCACTTCTTTGTTTATACCTTCCGAAACGATTGCTTTGACGCAAGTTATTCCTGCTTTAGTACTTGTGCCCTAAAGTGTCACTTACGGCCACTCGTCCATGTAATGACTACAGGAAATTGAACTGCGTATACCCCAATTAGGTAAACTCCTCTAGACGCGCGTCACCGTTACGGTCGTTTATGTTGAGTTTGAAACGTGTAAGGATACAAAGTTCAGGAGCGAGTAAGTATAAAAAGTTCAAAACCGAGTAAGGATACAAAGTTCAGGAGCGAGTAAGTATAAAAGGTTCAGAACCGAGTAAGGATACAAAGTTCATGAGCGAGTAAGTATAAAAAGTTCAGAACCGAGTAAGGATACAAAGTTCAGGAGCGAGTAGGTATAAAAAGTTCAGAACCGAGTAAGGATACAAAGTTCAGGAGCGAGTAAGTATAAAAAGTTCAGAAGCGAGTAAGGATACAAAGTTCAGGAGCGAGTAAGTATAAAAAGTCAGATTGAGTAAGGAAACAAAGTTCAGGAGAGAGTAAAGCCTTGCTCGATACAAAGTACACGGATAACTTGTACTTACTTCGGCTTGCGGAATCCAGACTAACTTTTGAAATATTTAAAATGTAGCTCACGAACTTTGCACCCACAATTTATTTCTAGCCATCTTTACGTGGGGCGGTAAAGGGGTAGTGACTCTGATGAGTGGAATTTTATGAAGGACACATATACTTGAAAAATATAAGACGGCGATAGTTAATTGCTATACCTGGTACACACCTATGTGTACACTCGTACTTGCAATAGTGCTATGACTAAATTCATTTTAGTAATAATTAAGGTGAGAATCCAAAACTTGAATATTGCTTTATAATTAAAAAGCTCATAGATTTGAAAATATATAGCACTACGAGACGATTCGTGTCCTTAATTTTATTATATATAAATTTTATCAAAAAATCCCAATAAATTTCAATAAAATAACTATTCAGGTTTAATTTGCCAATGTTAAATAAAAAGTAAAAAAATAAAAACATACGTGACGGCGTCACCAATAGGGAAGGCCTTTTCTGAAAAGCAAAGCAATCCAGAAATAGCTGATGTATTTTTATAATGCTAAATAATAATATGTAAGTTAGTATAAGATCCTACTAATATTATGCGTAAGTTTGTGTGTAAGTATGTACATTTGCTACTTCTTCACGCTCAAACCCCCTCACAGATTTCGATGAAATTTGGAATGTAGATATTTTAGGTCCCAAAATAACGTATAGGCTACTTTTTATCATCATCATCATCATCCTCATCATCAATCATCAACACGCGGGTAAAACCGCGGGGTGAAGCTATTTTTTTATAAAGGAAAAATATAGTAATTGTGATTATTTTTTAAAGTAAATTGGCAAATGAAATGAAACTTTGTTCAATCAGAATGAACCTTCGTGAATTTCTCTCATAAGTGGTATATTTTAAAGTTTATTTCTTTTAAAATTTTCAACAAATTAAGCTAAAAATGCTCAAATTGTCTGTTTAGCGAATGGTAAAGCCTTAAATCACATCACAATATCACACTAATAATTTTATCGAGATGAAAGTTTGTCAGTCGTTTGTACGTTTATTAATCTTCACGCTGAAAAGGCTGAGAAGATTTGCATAAAATTTTGAATAAAGATAGCTAAATAGAGATTATACCCTGCAATAACACAGCCTACTTTTTATCCCGGAAAAGTGTAGTTTCCGTGGCTATGTGTGTGGCAATGTGGGTAAAACCGCGAAGTGCTGTTTGTATAAAATATAGGTTAGGAGTGTTATCTTTGACCTGTCATTACTTAAAGTCGGAATCCAAGAATCACTATCTCTCCTCTTCGGGAACACAATGGTGGAAGCAATGTGCACACAAATTTATCTGTCGGCAAATCCCCTCTACATCGCTGGCAGCTTGCCATTGAGAGGCCATTTCATAAATAGTACAAGTCTTCTTACAAGATCAATATAATAGAGATTATATTATGTTAACTTTTACAAACGTGTGTTCTATTTTCAAAAATATATACATATAAATATTTTTAAAGAACAACTATAACTATTTTTATTTCATCATCATTATATCAGCCATAAGAAATTCCAGCTTAAGCCATAAGGACCGGTTGGAAACGGGATATTTATTTTATGTTGTGTAGTAAAGAATTTGTTATTCTAAATGTATAAAACACGGGAGTTACTCACGTAATAAGTCAGAGGGTTCCGACTATAGTTTCAACCACATTCGGTGGTCTTTTTCAAGGAGAATACGGGGCGCTCGCGGACGCGGTCGCTATTCGCCTAGTACTGCGGGCGGCCGCGCGCAGCGCACGCGATGACAAATGTTGTTGCGGGGGGCGGGGTGCTACTAGCTGCTACCTATAGTCGGAACCAATAAGACTTATTACGTGAGTAACTCCCGTGTTTTATAATGTGTCAAAACCACGTCAGTTTTAATAACAAAATTTGTTATTCTTTATTAGTTTAATTTACGGTTTCACTAATAAGGAACTTTAATTTTTATACGTATATGGTTGTGTTTGTATTGAAACATTTAGATCCACCTTCTACCTTCTGATTTTGTTCACAATCTAGGGTTTTACTTTACAAAAAATGCCATTTTCTTAAATTACAGTACATACATCTTCAACGACCAGACGGACGACAATGTGACATCCATATACGATAGACGTTCCAACTTGTCACACGAAGCGTTTTGCTTCCACCGTGTAGCCGTTTCAGCGTCAAGAAGTAACAAACATACACATATACACACATACACACTTACACACATGCACACATACACACATACACTCAAACTATCGCATTTCTAATATTAGTAGGATTACCGTGTTACTGTGCAATATTTGCACGCTTAAACAATTATACAAAAAAACTTGTATAAGTAGTAATATTCGTAAACCAGCCTTCTGGCACCCATGTCCGGGGTTAACGAACTTTTCCACAATAATATGTTTTTCGTGAGCGCAACCCGAAGTACGGATAAAACTGGGTCTAGGTTTTAAACGAAATGACGGTCATGACGGGAACATGACGGTCGCCGCGGCGCAGTGGTTAGTGTCAGTGACATGACTACTGTGTCTCCGGGACCCTGGGTTCGAATCCCGGCAGGGGCAAACATTTGTGCGATGAGTGTAGATGTTTGTCCCGGGTCTTGGATGCTTGTGCTGTGATTGTGTGTGTCCATGCCTCCCGCGATACAGGGAATCCTAGTGCGGGGGTATGAGTGTAAAAAAAAAAAAATGAAAACATGGTTGTGAAACTGCACATTTTGCATAGTATGTATATATAACTTACTGTTTACCGTGGGTTACCGGCCTAGAAGAATTGTATTCCCCCTCTCTACCCGTGGATGCCGTTAGAGTCTGCGAAAGAATCTCGTACAAGGTGGGCAGCAGCGCCTTCTGCGGATAAAATCAACATAACGCGCTCGCCAACCCGCCTGCCAAGCGTGGTGAGTAAAGGGTAACCACCTAAAAAGACATGGCCTATGTCTATGTATATTATTGCTTATGTATATTATCGACCAGGGTTTATTTCCTATGTCTACTGTACTACCTTTTTTTGGGCAATAAATTGATGTTTTATTTTATTTTATTGATTTATGTCCAGCAGTGGATGGATTTATTTGAACCCAATAAAACATTTCTTAATAGTATTTTTGATGTCATAAATATTGATTGCCCAAAAACTGCTTCAAAGTAACTACGTAAAAATCGCTTTAAGCGATAAGTCCGCCTTTTGTTTCTCCAGAATAGTTTATGCTCTAAACATCATTATGTGTATTAAGTTCCTTTGTAAAACTTGGAGAAACAAATAAAGCGTTTTCTATCTATCTATCTACGTAACTAACATGCATTATGCATATAATACATATTTTCTACAAACCTGTGCTTACGGTGATGGAATAATTAATTACTTTGTAAGCTACTTGTGCAAGTTAGGCGGCTAATTAGCCATAGCATTCCTTGGAAAGATTTTACCTTTGCAGCGATTGAAAGATTAAAGCTTCTTATTTGTCTGGTACACAGAAATTCAAATAAAGACAATAGTGGCGGTCAAAGATACAAATCTTTATTGTATTCACTGCAAATAAATATTTCTAATATAGAGGATAAGACTAAAATCTACTTTCCTGCAGCATTATCGCTATAATATATATTATATTAATCTGGCGTGATAATATCACTGACCACATCGTCACTGACCATCAAGTGAGATAGTGGTCAAACGCTCTATGTAGTATTAAAAAAGTCAATAATCGACCCGCTTTATTTATAATAGCAATAAATAAAGTTATGTCAATGTGTACGTGGCTATATATACTGTGTTACAAATTCTTTACTCTGCACTCAGCAACTCATAAATGCTCCCAAGGGACGTATTTTGTGAAGGAATTTTAAAAATTCAACTGTTTGCAGCAGCCAAGAGATTAATCTGCGTATCGTCGGAAATAATATATAAAAAATATTGGACAAAGTTACTGATGTTTACATAAATTGAATATTGAATATATTTTTTTGTAATATATCTTTGTATTCTGTAATAAATGGCTATTTATTTAAAATTAAAAATGTAGTCATTCCTCTACGTAGACGTAGAGCCTACAACTGCTGCTACGACGTAGAACTTGCTACGAGTTGTGGTATTTCTGTATTCATTAAAATTCTGCCTTCACAGTTAAAATCTCATTAGGTTTTATGTATTTTGGTAAGGCTCTTCTTGTGCAATTGACTTGTACTGTTATCAAATTACTAATAGCAAAGCCTATATTTGAAGGTCGTAGTGGCTCAGTTATTAGTGACACTGACTTTAGAACCACCACTCCGGGTTCGAATACCGGGTGAGGCAAACGTTTCTGTAACTAGGATATATGTGTATATTTAGATATTTGTGGCGAAATGAAAATACCACTACATATATCGATCACATATATATTGAAGTAAAAACCCGCTAATGAGTCGAACACAAAAATATTTTGGTTTACTCTCTTATTTTTAGGAAACTAAAAAAAAATGAATAACAATAATATAATAAAAATGGGCAGGGTGCATAGAACGTAGCGCTGCTGATGATCTTGAGTGGAGACCAGGGAGATGCAAGGGCAGCGTAGGACGTCCACCATTCAAATATGTCCAACCAAAATAACGTTTACAAATTTAGCTTAAAATATTGCCAATAATCCGGATTTGGCGCACAAAACGAAAACACTTTATTAAAATCAAATCATCATCCTCATCATCGCCTCAGCCATAGGACATCCACTGCAGGACATATGCCTCCCCATCGATCTCCAAAGGGACCGGATGGAAGCGGCCCACATCAAGCCCTACCTGCGATCTTTGTCTGGTCATGTGTCCACCTGTCCAATCAAATCCAATATCAAATTTAACACAGAAAATTTAAAAGTTTCAATTTTCTAGTTGTGTTAACATCCTATCCTACTAATATTATAAATGCGAAATAATGCGTGTATGTGTGTATGTTTGTTACTTCTTCATGCTCAAACGGCTACACCGATTTCGATGAAATTTGGTATGGAGATAGTTTAAGCCTTGGATTAACACAAAGGCTACTTTTATCCCGGAAAAAGTATAGTTCTCGTAAGATACTTGAGGTAGCGAGAAAACCGTAATCCACGCGGGTAAAACCGCGGGGTGCTACTAGTTAATAATAAAAGAAAACATATTTATTTTAAAGTATATAGACTTATTTAAATCAAAGATTAATTCCCTTCACAACGAACATACTAACCAAATGACGAAGCGTTCTCGAGCGTTTTAAAAGAAATTAATCGCTGAGTAATTCTAAAGGTACATTTTACAAATGAGATGGCTGCACCCTCGGAACGGATGCTCTGGATAGCGCTTTATCAATGTATGAATGAAGCTCTAGCTCCAGTAAAGTATAGGTTTTAAACTACTATACTAGACTATAACATTAATTATATCTATTTGTACCGCCAGGCAGTAGTGTTCGTATTACTGTGTTCCGGTTTGAAGGGTATGGTTTCCGGTGAAATTACAGGCACACGTGACTTACCAACTTTATATCTCAGGGTGACAGGCGCAGTGCAGTTATTTGCAAATTGTATCTGTCTTTAAGCAGAAGTTACCACTTAACATCATGTGGAGCTTTTGCTAGTTCCATCACCATATTCAATAAAAAACACGTGAGTAATTTTTATGTTTACTAATATTATAAATGCAAAAGTTTATGTGTGTATGTGTGTATTTTTGTTACTTCTTTACGCTCAAACCGTTACACCGATTTCAATGAAGTTTGGTATGAAGACAGCTTAATCCCTGGATTAACACATAGGCTACTTTTCATTACCACGCGGGTAAAACCGCAGGGCGCAGCTAGTAGATTCATAATGCATAGGTATACAGTGAATATGATGGAGTGTGTCAACATAAACATAGGTACCTATCAATTCTAGTCTAGCAAATTTTAGGTTTGTGCCGATCAGAAAAATCTAAGGTACTGTGTTCAAATCCATAAATTTACAAAACACGTCATCCATTTTCCTCTAAACCAAGATGCAATAAAATTTGCAGAGTTAAATAGTTACACAGTTTAAGTACTATATACATTTATATAATGAAAAGCAGTAGTGAACCTATGGCAAAAACTTCAAAAGTAAAGTAAATGTAAAAAGTATATGCTTTCAAACTTGAAAGCATATACTTTGAAATTAAATATAAAGTATATTTTTAAATCGACTTAATACATAGAGCTGCTTCAATGGGCGCGGTTATAATTAAATTCCAAGCACGGGAAAGAGCAAGACAACTCAAGCTTCTTCTGATGTAAGCGCTTCTTATATTCAGTTGCCAATGCCTCCCTTAGCTACGTTCTAAAATTAGTATATTTACTGACCACGTACGTATAAAATAAGGGTTAAAGCCCCGAGCAGCTATAAAGCCAGCGAGGCTATATGCAGTTTAAGAGTGCGTCCAATGCTAGGAAAAAAACAGATTTCATTCGTGCGTCTTGTCGCCCGCTGTAGTACGGAAAGAAAACACGACCAGTCGGATGCGCCACGGTTTTAATTAATTATTCAATATACAAACTAGAAATTAAAAGTCAAGCCGATTATTCAATTGACACATTAGTCTAGTTATTTTATTCATAAATAATAAAGCGGGGTCGTCGCTGAGAATTCAGAACATTTGAAGAAAACCCGTTTTTTTAGTGCCGAAACTGTTTATTTTTTTATTAAAAACTCGATTTCTTTTTTAAAATTCTATTCGATTACTGTACTTCTACAAGATTTTCTACGGCCTGAAATATTTTTATAATTGAAATATATACGTTTGTTATCATAATATTTAACACTTGAAAATACTCCTTTTGCATAATTTTGGCATTGAGCGCACCCTTAACATACCATTTTATTACTCACTTTTCTATTCCAGCGAACATTTTTACACATCCCTAAATACTAGTCGAACGTACGCAGTCGTAAAATCATCAAATTAAGGGCCGGCTGTACTATTTTTATTTCAGTAATCTTATAAAGTTTTATAGGTCTCTTTAAGTAATGAGATTTCACCACGTTTCTCTTATTGCATTATCTTTTTGGTTTTGTTTTTGCTTTTTGTCGCAATTCGCAATCGAAGTCATTCACTTTTTTAAATTTTTTTTTGACAACATTCACACAAGGTCTTCAGGTCCCAAACTAGGCAGAGCCTGTACTATGGTAACCTGATGACTGATATATATACTTAAATACATACTTATATACATATACACACCCAGACACAGGTCAAACAGACATGTTCATACACACAAATGTTTGACCTGTCCGGGAATCGAACCCGGGACCAGCGGCTCAACAGGCAGAGTACTACCAACTGCGCCAACCGGCCAGTCAATTTGTCGACGTTGTTTTGTTTTCGGTTGAATATTCAAATCAGGTTGTTTTCAAGATACATGTTTATGTATACCTGTAACTACTTTAGAAGATTTATTAGTCTGTATGATGTCTGACGCGATAATAACTCAGGGGTGGAAGCGTGGGCTGTCAAACAGACGGACGCTGATTCAATCCTCCATCAACAACTTGAGCTACCAGTGAAGGTACCACCGTTATTGAATTTCCACAGCATGACAGTAGGCATGGTGGTACGGTATACAGTACCCACCTAAATAGCTACCACTCTAAGGTTTGAAAAACTGTCACCCACCACAAAGTGTGTAGGCAGCAGTCTTTGAGAGCCAGTAAAGATTCTATCTAGATCTAGCGTGATAGTATTTTCGACCATATCGTCACTGAACATCAAGTGAGCTAGTTGTCAAACGCTAAATCTATAAAGTATATAAAGAACATCTTCCTGTAGAATGTGAATTTCCATTTATGTATTTATAACGTTTGTGAGAGAGATTTAATCTTTATGACCGGCCTTATATACTATACTATATACCCTTTTATGGATGCCATAAAACTACAGGGTGCTATTTTGTTCAGCCGGTTCGACTCCCAAATGTGGCAAGTGAGTTTTCGAAAATCTTCAAATGCGGATTTATTTATTTATAAAAACTAAGGAATATTTTTATTAAATAAAAATATTCCTTAGTTTTTATAAATATTTTATATATTCCACCCTCAGGTTTGAAAAACTGTCACCAAACACATAGTGTGTTCAGGCAGCAGTCCTTGACAACCAGTGAGCGTTCTAGGTCTAGCGGGATATCATCTTCAACCACAACGCATTAAATTTCCAAAAACTGTGTGTCTTAGTGTAAATGAGGATTGAAATGAATGTATTATTTATTTAATTAGACTGATTTACCTCCGATGCGATTTATAAATTCATCATTTACTAAATTCCCTCAGGTAAATAAAGCAATTTTGAAGACAGTTTTAATCGAGTAACATTTATGGGAGGTACGATGGTAGGAATTATCCAACCAAATGCGGTCGTTGGGCTTCTGTATACAAAGAGCGTACTATTATATTTTATAAAGGCTATAAAATACGCTGAGTTTGCAATTTTATCTGATATAAACTTTTTTTTTTTTTAAATACAATTTCATTATATATATATATTTATATTTTTTCATTATTTATATATATTTTTACTAGTAACGTACCGTGGTTTCACGGGTTTGGACTACGGGTTTTCACGGTACCTCAATTATCCCACGGGAACAATATTTTTCAGGGATACATGTGGCCTATGTGTTAATTCAGGGTGTAAAGTGCGAGCCCAATATTATCGGAGAAGTGAAAGCTCACTTCGTTGGCTCGGCCACATGCAAAGAATGAGTGAAGATCGAGGCGTAAAGAGGGCGTATGTGGCTCAACAGACCGTCCGTCGTCCAGTGGGAAGACCTAGATACAGGCGGAAAGATGAGGTGCTAAAGGACCTGCGTGAGCTCCACGTGGACGACTGGCAGGAACGCACGCATGATAGGGAAAGATGGCGCTTGCTCTTGTCAGAGGCCAAGATCCACTTTCGGTCGCTGAGCCAGCGGAGTAAGTAAGAAAGTACATTTAATTGAAGAAAATACTAAAATAATAGACAAAAAATTCACATGAATGAAAAAATACGTTTGTATGGAAATCGAAACATCTTAAAAAAACGTTTCTAGAGAATCCTTTTGCTCACGACGGCCTGAAGATCAATGTGAACTTACACTTTTTCAATGCATTAATCAACAGTTATATCAGCTTCATCTAAAAATGTTTTTTTCAGTACTAGTATTTTAAGACAATTTTAGTAGTTAGTTCTAGTGTTATTGAGTTTGTATGAAATATTTTAGACACTATGTCTAATCACTGCTGAAGTAGGATTAATCTACGTTTAACGAAAATTTCAAAATTACCAGATGACTATTACAGCAAAGGCGGTCAGTTTACCCGGAACAGATAAACGCGGTCAATCATTGCCCGAGAGTCGCCCCGGGCAATTCAAATTTGTCTATCTCGTTCAAATACGAAAGCGATCCAATTCTGCTAACCCAAGTAAAGGTATTTCATAAGTCATACGCTGATATACTGATTTCCTATCTCATCGTTATGTATCTACGCAAATAAATGTTTGATTACTTTACACACCAGACGTGGAAATCGTTTTGTTTAATCTAAAACCATATGGAATGGGAAAAATATTTTTTGATATAGGTTCACAAATTACAGAATTATCAAGCGATAAACAAACATACATACATACGATAAATGAAGGCTTACGTACACGGTACATAAGTGATTGGCTAACTACCATGGCCGGTACTTAGCGATAGCGAAGTACTTGAAGTCCGCGCGCGAGCTCCAATGAATCATAAGGAATGTTGACGTAATGAGCTAGAGTTGTGATCTACTCGATATTGCGCTATCGATACTAACATACGAGTATAGTATTGATAGCGCGAGTATAATTTATGAAATAGTTCTGTGAGGGTATAATGTCCTTGTAATAAAAAAAATTGTAACGTATGTATTTTATTTAATCTACTGATGATTAATGAACAAAATGAACATAGAATCCAATTAGTCACTGTGGCAATCAGAATATTTAGTACTTGAAGAATTTGATGTACTATCGTAACTCTCCTCAAGTATTTAAAGAGTAAATAAGCCGACAACATGTTCCTAGCTATTGGAGCACGTAAAAAACTTATATGTAGCACAAAATGGCGCTGTGATCGAAAATTAAGGTCCTACATCATGAAAATATAACGTTTTCCACCCTCTACCACTCTTTCATTGTGTGGACTAGGAATCTAAATTTTTCATAATGTGTTTTTTTACTTTGTTTTCTGGGTTTTTTAAATAGGAAACAAGATTAGATAAAATTTCCTCGCTAGAAAAAAATATTTTAATCACCTATAAAATTTTAAAATTTTCAGTGCAACCGCGAATATTTTATGAATAATTCCATGAAATATGCTTCAAAATATACATAATGACATCAAAGTTTGCTAAAAATGGAACCGACTTCAACACTCAAAAGCGTGAAATAACTTATTGAAGTCGGTACTATGATAGTTCAAAAATAACTATAATCAAAATGTTGTGCGCATGGTACAGACTTCAACAAGTTATTTCACACTTTTGATTGTTGAACTCACAAGTGTTAAAGTCGGTCACAGTTTTGATTAAAAAAAATTCTCTTTTGAGTAAGTCGTCTTCAACTACAGCACACTGCTAATGCTTTATGTTTTTTTTATATCATACAATTGTACAGGAAACATTGAATATTGTTTCAGGATAATACGTGCGGAACTACACTCAGCAATGAACCTCAGATCAAAGAGTCCAAATTGAGGCTCCAGTTTCCAGTTAGAAATTGGATTAAACTGAGCTCCCTTTCGGGCGACACCGAGAACTCAGACTACTATTATTTAACACACCGATAGCAAAGGAGCTGGAAATCGTATAGAGTAAGGGGTTTTGCACGCGTCAGAATTATTGGTTAACCATTTGTACATAATATAATATTATCAAAACTCACGTACATAATTACTTTACACTGTTTCTACGGATATATCGATATCGATCGTGATATCGACTACGCGTAAGTACCACGTTATACCCGTAGAGCCAGTGTAAAGTATTTGTACATAAGTATAAAAAAGCTAATAAAAACACGGTACCTAATGAACGTCTTATAAACCTACTTGACAAGATTTTTATGGTTTCTTAACAACAGGCTAGGCGGAACTTTAAACTTATTTTAAGTTCAACAAGAGTTAGGATAAGCAAAATAGAAGAAGAATACTTATTTCAAATTGGGGTTAAACCGGTATGAAATCCCGTTGGAGCTTACCTGGCGTAAGCCAGGATGGTATATTATGGATTATTACTTATCTGAACTTGTAAAGTTTTGTAGGATGATGAAATAAGTATGTATGTTACTTGAACGTGTATAACCCATCTCACTAATAATATCATATAAATAAAGGCTTTGTGACTCCTTCACGCTTAAACGGCTGCACCAATATCAATGAATTGTTGGTATGAAGATATGATAGAGGAGAGTGTAGACACTAGATTATTAGATAGTCTTCTTTTCATTCCGAAAATAATTCGTATTCCCGTGGGATACATAAATAATTCAAAAACCTCTGTTACTCATTTACGTTAAAATGGCTATACCAATTTCAATGAAATTTAGTACGGTGATAGGTACCTTGAATTGGACCCTTGAATAACACATAGGGTACTTTTATTCCCGAAAAAGTATAGTTACCGTGGGATAATTGAGGCAGTGGGAAAACCTGAATCCACGCGGGTGAAACCACGGGGTGCTATTAGTATAGATATACGTCTGTATTGCATCTAAGAAAAGGTATTTGAGCCGTGGTTATTCTTATACCCATACTCATAAAAGCAGCAGTATGTATGTTTGATAGCAACTGTGCACTTGAAACTATCTGGGTTTTAGTCAGCTCACTTTTAACCATACTGTGGGAGATCTGTTTTACGTACCTAAACAACTTAACCGAATGACACGTAAGCTCTCAAACTACAGTCCCGATATCCAGCTTAATTGGCTCCCCTTTGAATCTCTGAGTGCTTCTTGAAACTACGAGTATCTTCACGTATTGTATGCGCGCTCAGAAATGTCATAAAGGTAAAGCACTTATTTTGGGATGTCTCACCCTTCACTGAGTGCCAACAGTTCTTGAGTATGGGCTCTCTCCGTCATTTACAAAAGGTCCGTCAATAAATATGTCTCAACTTAAAATGATGATTGATGTAAATAGGTCACATTCTTTTTAGATCCTCTTTGGTTTCGGAAGAGGATTTACATTAACAAGCTGTTATACCTATACAACATACATAACAATAGTATTTACAAGCGCTGCTAGGTGACCAAAGATGGAGTTCACCAGAATTTAAGCGTTTTTTTTTTTTTTTTTTTTTTTTTTTTATTGGGAATAGGCAAGCGTTTGACCACTATCTCACCTGATGTTAAGTGATGATGCGGTCTACGGTGGAGCACGCCTGCCTAGAAGATACCTATTCACTCGTGACTTGAAGATACCCAGGTTGTATGTTTGCGGAAACACAGATTTAGGCAATAAATTCCATTCGTTAGCTGTACGCACTAGGAATGTGGTAGCAAAACGCTTCGTGCGACAAGTTGGAACTTCCACCATGTATGGATGTCGCATTGCCGTCCGTCTGGTCGTCCTAAGATGGAATGGGGATGGTGGAATCAAATTATGCAACTCCAGAGCACACTCCCCGAAATGTATCCGATAAAAGACCGATAGACTAGCGACTTTACGTCGGTGCTGCAGGCCTTGGAGTCTCCTCTCGACCAGAGAGTCATTGTTGATGAGCCTTTTAGCTCGTCTCTCTATCGACTCAAGAGCCTCGAGTTGGTACTTGGCCGAGCCGTCCCACAAATGAGAGCAGTACTCCATACACGATCGAACCTGTGCTTGATACAAGTTGAGCAGTTGTTCCGGTGTAAAGTACTGCCTTACCTTTGCTAGGACGCCCAGTTTTTTGGCTGCCAACTGAGCTTTGGAATCTATGTATGATCCAAAATTGAGTGTCGAGTCCAAGGAGACACCAAGAATGTCTAGATGGTCAGTTACCGGCACGGACACATCACGGAAAGTAGGGGCCACATTAAATTGACTCTTTTTTGCGGAAAATAGACACGCCTGCGTTTTATTAGAATTAAACCCGACCAGGTTGGCATCACCCCAGTCGGAGACTGCCTTTAGGGCCAGGTTCAACCGTTCGACCATTTCCTCTCTTAGTACCTGTGTTTGGGCACCACTGCAGCGTGAATTGGATATGTAGCTCTCTACAACTGTACTGTCATCTGCATACCCAAAGGTACCGGGCTTGAGCAGGTCATTAAAAACGTCCGATTATTTATCAATTTCACCGTTGGTCAAACAGTTTAAGTCTTGATTTGAGTTTTTAAGTTTGTTTGAATTATAGACATAGGCACAGAAGTACTTGTAAGTAGGTAGCTACAAGTAAGCTTAGGTAGCTTTAAGTTTTGATAATCTGAAGTTATAAATAATAATAATAATATGGGACAACATTCACACAAGGTCTTCAGGTCCCAAACTAGGCAGAGCCTGTACTATGGTAACCTGATGACTGATATATACCTATACACATACTTATTTATTATATTTATTACTTAGATACACAACATTAACAAGGTAACATTAACATAATTTAAAAATAATTTAGAATAGCAATAAAATAATCTAACTTAGAATAAAAACCTTAAAAATTTAATAAAAACTAAATTAAATCTAAAACGGGCCCCTGCGGCATTGTACCCAAGATGTTGGCAGCGTTTCCTCTTTGTATTGCTAGGCTAATACGTTGAGCGAGGAAGCTGCCAGCTCTTCGGTCTCCTGAGACGCCAACCATTACACATACTTATATATGTATTTATATACAAATACACATCCAGACATAGGTGAAACAGACATGTTCATACACACAAATGTTTGACCTGTCTGGGAATCGAAAAAATATTGGTGAACTCCACCTTTTGTATTATGACTACATCGGACGGCCATTCTATATATTACACATATTGAATGAATAACAGATGAACTGTCAAAATATTTCCAAATAATTTATGAGGGCCAAACTTCTTGAAGCATCGTTTAAATTTGATTTCAGTGGTAGTGATTCTCTTAATCACCCAAACAAAACTAAAATTGTGGATAAGATAGTTCTTATACGGTTACTGTTGTATATGGGTCGGGACAAGTGACACACGCGGCGGTTGTAGTCGCACTGTCTTTATTAAATAGAAATGGCGGGTAGTGGTCGCAGCCACTGACAGATGTATGTCTAGGTAGGTACAATATATATATAACACTTCCTCCCCCATCTAAGAAAAGATAAACTATATTAGGTATACATAGTGCCGACATGTTAAAAAAAATTCCTGTAGTTTACTCTTGGTATTTGACGAAGCCCTCCAGAAGGCCTTGAACGCGTATCAGGAGTTCCCGCTGAAGTTGACATCACATTATCGGTCGGGAGGTCGCGCGCGGTCCGTGGCGAGCCAGCCTGCGCCTGCGGCGCGGGCGCGGGCGCGGGTGACGACTCTCCCCGCGCGTCATGAACCATATCGACGTCAAATACAGGACTTATGCAACCATTGCTGTATTTATACGGTATTATTTGATTCTTATGTTTTTTCACCACTTGAGAAGTTAGGCAGTCATTAACCAGGTACATCACTTTCCCTATTTTTTGTGTAATGGTTCCCTTACACCAATTAAACTTGTCTTTACTTACAAATTTTTTATATAAAACATTTTCACCTATATTAAACGTATGCATATTTTTGCCGCCGTAAGTTTTACTCTGCAAGCACTGTTTACGTTTGACATTAGACGCGAGGGATGTGAGCGAGGCCGATGATGACCCTTTCGGATTAATTAAATCCAACCGTGACCTGAGTTTATGTCCGAATACGAGTTGCGCTGGTGAGAAGCCGGTGACAGAGTGCAACGAGTTTCTATAATCGAAGAGATATTTTAACAGTTTGAGCTGAGCGGCTTTACGATTATTCGACGATAAAATGCTTGTCTTAATTCCCTTTTTCACAATCTTGACGTAGCTTTCCGCCTGCCCGTTACTAGCCGCGTTATAAGCAGCTGACGTTAAATGTGATATTCCATTTAGTGAACAAAATGACCTAAACTCATGTGATGTAAACGCCGTCCCGTTGTCGCTAACTATCGTATGTGGCACTCCAAATCTGGACATGAACTCGTACAGCTTTTCAACGACGGCAACAGCCGTGGTATTTTTAGTCATGTCATAGGTCTCTACCCACTTTGAATAGGAGTCTACAATAACAAAATAGACACACTCATTTATAGGACCTAAGAAATCAATGTGAATTCTGTGAAACGGACTAGAAGGATAAGGCCATGGTGCTAGGGGTGCGCGGGGTGGAGCGGGGCGTATCCGCAAGCACACGTCGCATGATCCTATTAGCGTCTCCAACGCCTCGTCTACTCTTGGAAACCAGAATCGTGACCGAACTTCAGCTTTGCTCTTCACAATGCCCAAGTGTGAACTATGCACTTCTGATAAAATAGATGCCTGCAAATTCTCTGGTATTACTACTTTATGTCCTCTCATGAGACATCCGTTTTCGTATGATAATTGATTACGACATAAGAAATACGGTCTCAGTTTTAAATCTGAGACATTTTTCGGCCAGCCGTTTAATATAAAGTATATAATTTTACTTAAAACCACATCCTTTTGAGTTTCATTTTTTAACACACTGAGTGTTATCGGTAGGTTGCCCTCAACCACAAAATGAACATAGGTAGCTTGGTCAACAGGAATATTATCGAGGTCCGTCGCTCGATCAGCTGATGCCGCTCGCGCGCCGGCGGTGGCTCCCCTCCCCACCGGACAAGGCAAGCTAGCGCGCGATAAGAAGTCAGCGCTATTGTTGTCACTTTTTACGAACTCGATCTCATAGTTATACGCGCTTAGAAATATAGCATACCTCTGTAATCTATTAGCGGAAACTTCCGGTATCCCTTTGTGAGGACCGAAAATAGAAGTAAGAGGCTTATGATCGGTGCGTAATATAAACGCGCTTGATCTTCCATATAAGTACTGGTGAAAACGCCGTACTCCAAATATAATGGCCGTAGCCTCTTTTTGAATCTGAGCATAGCGTTTTTCGGCAGGGTTTAAAGTCCTCGAGGCGAAAGATAATGGTCGCTCTAAGCCATTTTCATCTACCTGGGACAATATTGCCCCCAGGCCGTGCGGTGACGCATCTACAGTTAAAATTAACTTAGCGTTTGGATTAAAGTGTGCCAGTACTTGATCAGATCCGATTATATTTTTGATCTTGGTAAAAGCTTTACTTTGCTTGGGGCCCCAAGTCCATTTTTGTCCCTTTTTAAGCAAATCATACAAAGGGCTTAGTATATCAGAAGCATTTGGCACGAAATTCCTGTAATAATTTACAAGTCCCAGAAATGATTGTAGCTTATTCACATCAGTAGGAACAGGGGCCTCAACCATAGCTTTTACCTTTTCAGGCGATTTTTTTAAACCATTCTTATCTATTATGTAGCCAAGATATTGAATTTCATTTTTGAAAAATTCGCATTTCTCCTTTTTCAACGTTAGCCCAGCTTCTTGCAGGCGCTGAAGGACAGCATGGAGGCGCTTCATGTGTAGGGCGGGATCGGAGGCTGTAATGAGTACGTCGTCAATTAGACACAATACTCCGTCCATGCCCGCTAGTAAATTTTCCATCGCACGTTGAAAAATAGATGGGCCGCTGGAAATTCCAAAAATAAGTTTCGTGTAATTGAATAACCCGCGGTGGGTATTGATGCAAGTGACCTTCTGTGATTCCTCATCTAAATTAAGTTGTGAGTAGGCCATGGACAAATCGAGTTTCGAAAATTGCTGTCCACCATGTAGCTTAGAGAATAATTCACGTACCGTAGGCAACGGATAATGCTCAACTATCAGCTGTTTGTTTATCGATACCGAGTAATCCGCGCATATTCTCACGGACCCGTCCCGCTTAAGCACGGGCACGATAGGTGACGCATAATCCGAGTGTTCAACTTGTTTAAGAATACCTAAGCTAATTAATCGGTCAATCTCCTTATCTACTTTGGGACGTAAGGCGAACGCCATTGGACGCGCTTTGAAAAATACTGGTTTAGCATTTTCTTTCAATTGCAATTTCACGTCATACTTATTAAAGGTACCTAAGTTGTCAGAAAACACTTTTGGATATTGACGCTGTAACTGAGACGCTATTACATCTCCATGGCTTGAGACAAAATTACAAGGCGTCAGCTGTAACTTAAACAAACTGAGAAAATCTCTGCCTAATAGCGGAGGCCCACCGTTACGAATAACGTGGACTCTGACTTGATGCGTTCTATCCATATACGATAAAGGCATTATCGCTACGCCTAGGCACTCCATACTATTACCTACATAAGTATACAGCGGGCTTTTAATAGTCGTCAACTGAACACTGCTAAAATATCTGTTATACGTGTCTTCCGAAATTACCGTTACTGGAGCCCCACTGTCGATTTCAAAACATAATCGCACTCCGTTCAAACTAACCATTTCTGTCATCGGCTCCCCCCGCAACGTACGGATATTTAACAAAAACTTACCATCATCATCATCGTCCTCGGCCACATCCGATCCCGTTACGACATACTTCACTTTGTTGCACATTTTACGAAGGTGCCCTTTAGTATTACATTTATTGCACGTATAATTCGCAAACCGGCACTGGGAGGACTTGTGATTGGAACGACCGCACACCGAACACTTATTCACCGCTGCTTTAACGTCACTATTTAAAGATTTACGAACTTTATCCATTTTGAACAAGTAATCCTGCGTCACGTTCTTCAGCCCGGTAGACTCGCCACCGGCAGAGGTGGCTGGCGCGCTGGCGCTGGCAGTGCGCGCACATCGCACGCTCTCGGCCAACTCCACCGCCTTTGACAGCGTCAGTTCGTCCAAACTTTGTGAGAATAACTTATCCCTCTCGGGCCCTGGTGCTATGCCCATCACGAACCTGTCGCGTAACGCTTCTTCCACATTTTTGAATCCGCAGTGCTCGCTAAGTCCACGAAGTCTCGCGGCCCACTGAGTGTGAGTTTCACCCGCCTGCTGCACCGCGGCATAAAAGTTGTATCGCTCGGTGAATCCGAGACGCTTGGGCGTAAAGTGACCATCTAACAGCTTGATGATTTCTTCATATGGTACCTTTTGCAGATCTTTCGGTAAAGCTAAATCTGCTGCAAGTTTGTATGTACCATCGGCGAGTGCGCTCAACAAAATAGCGCGTTTTTTTGTGTCTGCCCCGTCCGTCTTTGCGTCGATATCATTTGCAATGAACCATTGAGTAATTCGGCTCTTGTAAGTACTCCAACTTTGCAAATTATGATCAAAACTTGTTAAGATTCCGAATAGTGCCATTTCCACAACTTTTATTCTTGTATAAACGAGTAACCGACTGCGCCAATGTTGTATATGGGTCGGGACAAGTGATACACGCGGCGGTTGTAGTCGCACTGTCTTTATTAAATAGAAATGGCGGGTAGTGGTCGCAGCCACTGACAGATGTATGTCTAGGTAGGTACAATATATACAGTACAACACTTATCAATAAAATACTAAAATTAGATCTTTTTATCAGAAATGCGGTTTTAGGTAAAATAAGTCGTCACATCGTAAGGGGTGCAGGGCAATTTAAGTGGGCACCAATTATAATTGGTGCCCACTTAAATTGCCCTGAACCCCTTACGAATTTGACTAATACTAACTAACTATTAGTTAAGACTAATATACTACTACTACTAAATTAGCGACGAAATCGAGCTACAAAACCTGATGGGTGTTGATTTAATATATTACAAATATGTACATAGATGGCTAGATGAGTTAATCTAAGAGTTTTAAAAAAACACAAGTTGGTGGGGATAGAATCAGCGTCCGTCAGTTTGACAGCCGACGCTCCCACCGCTGATCTGTCATAGTCTCAATTCACAAATGCGGCTTGCTCAAATGTCATTGTACTTAGTATGAGTATTGCGATAGTTTAGAATAATCTATTTCTATGAGAATAGAATTTATGTGTAGACTGCTAAATTACGTTTATTAGTTGTGAGAACTGAAACGTAAAGGTTATATTATAACACCATACCATAAATACTATGATACCAGATAAAGTATACTATTATCTGTGGTAGCTCTCTTGGCTACAGTTTCTACGATGTAACGAATGAGCAATCTAGATAAAACTACAATTAATGAGTTTGAGGCCCTAAATTGAAAAATAATAGTTATATTAAAACATACGCAATTCAAAGTAGATAGTCATATAAGAGATTGCAAAGTTTCACTGACCTTGGGCGTTTAGATGTTTTGATTTCGTAATATCTTTTATTTATCTTTTTCTCCAATTTTGGCCCCTAAAGGCAATTTCCGTCCAATTACTTCGAGGATAAGACGCGTATTTTCTTGATTGGGCGTTGAATCAAGTAAAAAGGTTCAGATTATTTTTTGATCGAAATAGACGAATGGAACTCTGGAGCGCCTACATCCAATAGGGATGATCCAGGTGATTCCTCTGATCCAGGTGTTTTTGGATTAGGGATCCAAATAAGGGTAAAATAGGGTCCCTAGTGGATATTCCTACACCTATGCCACTGAGGTAGTATAACTATCGTAGTAATAGTACTTGTTGGCGCGGTCAGCTAGTACATAACTGATTGAAATTAGTGGACTGTATTTTTCTGCGGGGTGGACAATTGACGTAGTAATGGGGGATAATGAACAGAAATATGGATAGGTACTCACAGGAGTCTCGTTGCTCGATGGCACCGTTTCGAATTTGATTGTTCGTGCACTGTTCATAACACTTAATGTCCAATCGTCATAAGCACATTAGATGTACGCGGGTTGCGGGCTTGTCGTTGTGCTGCTGGGCAGCGCGGCGTGCGGGAGTATACAATTTGTGTGAATTTTGCGGCGGCTACGACGTGTGCGCAGGTCCTCGAACACCGGTGTATATAGATGACGGAAGGGAGAAAAGCGGGAGCGGGGCAGGGGGGTGAATTAGGGATGGGACATCACTACTACATCAATATACTAATCGATAATTAGTGAAGGGTGTAATGTGGCGCAGCCAGTACTTCAGTGACCTAAACACACCCATTTGACCTCCACAACTACATTCAAACTCATAATTTGGTAAATTTCAAGAATATTTTAGAACTAAGCCAATTTCAGAGATAACTAAGCTTGAAGGATACATTATACTGAAATTGTTAACAGGAACAAAGACGCGTCACAGCGACTGGGTTTATTAGCCATTTCGAGGTAAATGGTATTCTTAATAGCAGCACTGAAGGAGAGTTGCTTTTGAAATGGGGGTATGATGGTAGTTGAATATAATAGTAAAGCTTTAGTTTTATATACGCCTTTATGCAAAATAAGGGACTATTCTCGTTAGTAATACGATTATATATATATTTTTGTTTCTTTTTCTTTTCTCAACCATGTGCGTCCACTGCTAGACGTATGCCTCACCCATATAGGGGGGATTTGCCAATACTCGCCACGCTTGGCAGGCGGGTTGGCGAGCGCAGTATGATTTCCGATCCTCAGAAGGCGCTGCTGCCCACCTCCTGGTACGTGATCCCTTAGCCGTCTCTTACGGCACCCACGGGAAGAGATGGGGGAGTACTATTCTAGGCCGGTACCACCACGGCCATATTTTTGTTTATCACACGCATAAGAGTTAAAATACATAAAGTTTTTTTATTCGATAAATTTACGCTGTAATCTTAGCGAGAAAAAAATGTAATAATTATTTTTGGGATATTTTTTTTCGAATATGAAATTACCATTTTTTATTATTTAAAAAGCAATTATGAATTATCAAACTTGCATCTTGCAACTACAAAACATTATTGAACCACTTGCTACTATATAGAAAGTTTTTTAAAGAAAAGAGACGTTACTTTATCTGTGTGTATTTAAAATAAAAATCGTTAGTTAGTAGGACAACTTTGCCTTACAAAATCTTGCTTTTTACGATTTCCGCTGACCAAAATCTGTTTCAATCTCGTCTTGCACACTTTATTTATGGTCAGTGGGTGTCACGTAGTTTTTGTCAGTCAGTTTGTTGCATGGAAGCTTGAGTGTCCTTCACCGGAACCTGTCTGATAAGTTTACCCTCACTTTACCGCCACGTCCAAAGATCCATCTACCCTCAAGCTCCACAGCTATCTGGGAACGGAAACGCTTTACGAAGCATTTGTTGCATAAATAAGCGGAGGAAGGATCTCGATCATGGTACGTGAATGGGTTTGGCAAAGTTTTTAGATTTATTAAATGTGACGATCAACACGACTCGGAATAGCCGAGCGTAGAGTTTTCGAGTGTTTTTATACCGGTTATAATGTGACACGCATATACGATATCACAATTGACAAAATTGCTGCACTTATACCTCTCCAGCTAATATAGAAATAGTCCTCAAGCAGATATTGTTTTATTGTAATAATGAACCTTAACAACACACCACAACACTCACAATCACACAACTCGCGATGGGCGCGGTCACACGCGACTGAGAGCTAAACAAGGCATATGCCTTTTTTTTATACCGTATAGATCTAGCGTTTTGGCCACTATCTCACTTGATGGTCAGTGAAGATGTGGTCGATGATGTTATCACGCTAGATCTAGAGTGCTTACTGGCTCTCAAGGACTGCTGCCTAAACACACTATGTGCTTGGTGACAGTTTTTCAAACTTGAGTGTGGTAGCTAGCCAGACGGGTATTCGAAAGTAACCACCACCATGCTGGGAATTTGATAACGGTGTTACCTTCACCGGAACCTCAAGCTGTTGATGGGGATCGAACCAGTGTCCGTCAGTTTGACAGGCGACGCTCCCCCCGCTGAGCTATCATCGCTTCGCCTTGTTTTGACGGTGCCGTTTCCGAGCAGGCGATCGGGTATCTACCCTATTTTATATCGCTGACATATACACTAATATTAAAAGGGAAGAAATTTGTATTTTTGTAACGGATATACTCAAAAACTACTGGACCGATTTCAACCATTCTTTCAGCATTATAATTCTACAGTAGCATAGGCTATATTTATTACCGATGGGTTAAGGTATTAAGATGGGTATCCTTACGTTGCCCTCTATTTTAGTTTATCAAGTAGCAGTGTACGTAAGGATGAACTTAGATCTTTTTCCTAAGTACAGTTCTGTGCACTCGTACCCCACCCGCAAAAGAGACAGACTGATGGAAGTTTCTAGATCTTTTGCAAAATCCGATAAGTTGACTCATGTGATGGGTCCGAGTGTATATAATAGGCTGCCTATTGGTGTTACATCAGCTTCAAGTCTTCAATGTTATAAATTCAAGCTTAAACGTTGGCTTATCGGGCAATCTTTTTACACTTTTGACGAATTTTTAAAGTTTAAATAGATGTGCTATTTTTTATAATTAGGTTATTTATTTTGCATTCGAAATGTGCTTTACATGATTTTTTTTGTATTGTTTAACTTTAATGTCGAATTTTTAGTACTCGTGTATAAGTTATTATTATATTTAAATGACGTGTAATTAAAGTTACCAATAAATAAGTATTGAGTATTGAGTGTTACAAGAAAAAAAAAAAATGGTTGCCTGTAAAGTCGGTATACGGGCGAAAGTTTTACGTGACAACGACTTTGAGTGCCTTTCACTTTTTATGTCTGTCTCTCTCGCTCTTAGGCGGGCTAACCATGCCCGAGTGGAAGGGACGCGTGCCTCTCACTCGCTCTCATTGTGAGCGCATAACGTGAGCGGAGCGTAACGCAGTTTCTTGAAGTGTCACCCGGCAAACCAATTTATAAGACGTTGTCACGTCAAAATTTAGAGATCCCTACTAAAACTTAAATCATGTAACCGTGCGAAGCCGGGACGGATAACTAGTCACCCATAAGTAAATAGCTTCTGCACGGCACTGCAGATCTCGACATTCCACGAGGAAACATTTGCATGTCAAAGGTACAGATGATTGAATGGAACGCGGGACAAACTTTTGTGTAGTCGGGATATTAGATAGATAGATAAAGCCTTTATTTCACTGACAGTGAGTTTTTAACATTAATAGTTTAAAGTTGAATATTGGTGTTGTAGATAAGTAGATTTATATGTAGAGTTTTTTTTTTTTTTTTAATTTTCAGCAACCAGTTATGTTGTCAGGTTGTCCTTTGACATAGGCCTCCCCTAGTTCCCGGGATATTAAATTCCTCGTTAATAGTTTAGAATAGTGTGTTAATGAAATTATTTTGCATCTGAGGATTGACGACTCTACCTATAACACATATTTAAAATGATAGGCATACACTCTAATAAAAAAGATGAGTCATACATAACGTGACCATTTTTTTTTTTTGCCAGTGCGGGACATTTGCAGAATTATATATTTAAAAAAAGTTATTCGTGTTTTACAAGATTTTTATTATAAAAGACAGAATAACAGAAATTAATCAAAGCACTAAACACAAAATACCTAGTTAAATAAGCACGACTTTCTAAACCCCATTAGTGGCGTGAATTTATTTCCCCCAAAGTTGCAGATCGTCTTGTCTCTTCGAGCGGGAAAAATACATTTTAAATAATATTTTCAACTGTTTGCAAAAGCGGGACAATGTCGACTTCGCTGGGGACACCGGGACAGTCTGCCTGAAAGCGGGACTGTCCCGCTTAATGCGGGACGTATGGTCACGTTAGTCATACACCATGGTCTTTGCGTAATGTATGTGCAGTTGTTACTCTTTAGTACGTTTACTGCCGTTAAAATGTTGGGTACTCAAAAGTAACACATCATTTGAAGCGATGATAGCTCAGCGGTGGGAGTGTTGGCTGTAAGCTAACAGACGCTGATTGGATCCCACCAATGGCTTGAGCTTCCGGTGGAAGTAACTATGTCATCAAATTCCCAGTATGGTGGTGGGGTACTTTCGATTACCTGCCTGGCTAGCTACTTTCAGTTTTGATAGTGACACCAAACATATAGGTGTCTTTAGGGAGCAGTTCATGAGAGCAAGTAAATATTCTAGTTCTAGCTACACGAGTGGTCAGACGCTACCAAAATTATATTTTAAAAATTTTTTTAACAAAAAATGCAAGTTATTTCACACTTTTGAGTGTAGAAGTCGGTTGCATTTTTTGTTAAAAAAATTTTTTTCACCCTTTTCAGTGACCTTTGCTACTCACGGAATCAATTAATTGTCATTGTGTGTTCTGCGATGTCTTCAATCGCGACAATAATATCAAGATACGCGTAGCACTTTTCAGGTATTGAAGTATAACTCAAGAATCGCTTGTCCGATTTTGATGAAATTTAAATGAGACCACCACGGAAGTATACTCTATCAAACAAAAAAAATCATCAAAATCGGTTCATAAACGACGAAATTATCCGCGAACACACATAAAAAAAAAACATATATACGGTCGAATTGAGTAACCTCCTTTTTGAAGTCGGTTAAAAAATTATTATGGATTTGATATTATCTTATTGAATGAAATAAACATTTTTCACGTCAATTCACATGTAGCTGACTTCTAAGGCAACAAACATAACAAATGCAATTTTATTGGGAAACACCTCCTTTCTTTGAAAGTCGGTCAATTACTGGTATTTTCGTTAGCGTTACTATTTACGTGTTGCCATAATAAGAGTTAAAAGGTAATTTAATAGAGATTTAAAGAAAATATTTTTCCTACAAGCATTTTCTTAACTCATTATTTTCTCAACGTTTATACCTCAGAAACCGAGTTACAGGAATTACTTTCCAAACTTCACTCAAGTTTTGAACAAGATATCCAACTTTCAAATTTACAAGTAGTCCCAAAGCCATCGTTATGTTAAATATTCCACAAAGTTATACACGTTCTGCTTCAAAGCCCAAATTATCTGGATATACGGATAAACCAAATTTGCTTACAATTCGCTAACTTAAAGAACACTCTAAGTACTTGCAGGATAAATAAAATAAGTTGTTATAAATTTTTCTTAACTTTAATTCATTTTGGACGAATATTGTTCTGTGACTCTATTCTTAATGATAGCATAATACACTGACCTTGAGGTGCAAACCAATATTTTTATTCTATTACTTCTAACCATGTTGTTTAATAATATATTTGTTAGGTTATGTCATTTCAGGATGCTCGTTGCATATTATTATGTATTGCCTTGATTATAGGAAGTAGCTTAGCAGCCGTAACACAGGGGACCCTAGCACGGCTGCTAAAGGCCTTTTATATTGTTTTCACATACATATGTATTTATCTGTCTTTATCCGAGTATTCTAGTAATGTATAATGTATTTGTAAGTGTTTTGTGCAAATAAATAAATAAAAATAAATAAATAAATAAAATATTGTTATGAAAATCACTCCCTCCCTTAAAGAACACAAGAACAAGGTGTCGTCCCCTTAACAGACACAAAAATATGTGTATTTGTTAATCGACGCATTCTTAATGTTACTTACTCATTTTAGCAAATTAATTCAAAAGTAAATTACTCATTCGCATTATGGCTAGCTTAGTTAAGCATTGTCATTGCCTAAGATTCATTCATTCAGTTCATCTCAGCCATACGAAGTCCACTGCTGGACATTTGCCTCCCTCATATAGAGGGGATTTGCCAATACTCGCCACGCTTGGCAGCCAGGTTGGCGAGCGCAGTATGATTTTCGATCCTCAGAAGGCGCTGGTACCCACCTTTTGGGGAGATGGGGGAGTACTACTCTAGGCCGGTACCACCACGTTATTTAAGGTACATGCACCAAAATGTACATCATTTATATCAAATAAATAAACAATCACGTCTACACTTACCTGTGTTGCGGGAGGCATGGACACACGATGACATCACAACATCGACCATCGACTGGCAGGTTGGCGCAGTTGTTAGCACTCTGTCTTCTGAGCCACTGGTCCCGGGTTCGATTCCCGGACAGGTCAAACATATATGTGTATGAACATGTCTGTTTGACTTGTGTCTGGGTGTGTATATGTATATAAGTATATATATCAGTCAACAGGTTACCATAGTATAGGCTCTGCCTAGTTTGGGACCGGAAGACCTTGTGTGAATGTTAATACAAAATATATATATATATATATATATATTGTTTTATATATATATATATATATATATAAAACAATAAACACGCCAAACCGAGAAAAACATCCATGCTCACCACAAAACATTTTACTCAGACCTGACTAAGATCGCAGGCAAGGGCTGGATGCGGGCCGCTTCGAACAGGTCCTTGTGGAAATCAATGGGGGAGGCCTATGTCCAGCAGTGGACGTCCTATGGCTGAGATGATGATGATGATGATGATTTTACTCAGTAAATCATTTTTGCTATCCACCTTGGTCAAACGGCATGCGGGCATGCGGGCATATGAATCAATAATAAATATTATATTATTTACAAATATCCCTTTTTTTGTTATTAAGCGTTTGACCACTATCTCACTTATGGACGAATTTTTTTAAATGAGTTACTAGCTGGTGCATGCGATTTTATCTGTGCAAAAGTCAGTTTATATGTCGTGTCCGGTATCATTCGATTTCAATCCAAAACAAAACTAAACGCAGCTGAACTTTACGGAACGGATGAAAATGGCCAAGAATAGTTTCAGTAGTTTCCGATATTGGCGAACAAACGGACGAAATGTTGAAAAACGTTCATTGTTTTTTTTTTTCTGCGTACACGATTTCCTTTAAGTATTGCATTCGGTGTACACTACTTATACTGCTTTAAATATATGTAGATAAAATTTATATTTTCAAGAAAAACATGTGTTTTATAATAGTAATTCTGCGAAATATACACCTTACTTGATATATAAATGTATTACATATCCTTTAAAAAAAAATTGGTTGTCTGTAAAGTCGGTTTACGGACGATAGATTTACGTGATAACGACATAATCATGTATGACTTTGACTTTGAATTTGACTGACTTTGACTTTGTCATTGACATTGACATTGACATTGACCATTGACCATTGACCATTGACCATTGACCATTGATCATTGACCATTGACCATTGACCATTGACCATTGACCATTGACCATTGACCATTGACCATTGACCATTGACCATTGACCATTGACCATTGACCATTGACCGTTGACCATTGACCATTGACTTTGACTTTGACTTTGACTTTGACTTTGACTTTGATTATTTTATGTAATACAAAACTCAGGTGGAACGTTACGCGGAACGTTACGCGGAACGCTACACGGAACGCTACGCGGAACGCTACACGGAACGTTACTATTTTTCATTTTGGCATTCATCAATTTATAAAACGTTATCACGTCAAAAATGACCTTTATACAAATCGGTTTTAAAAAATACAGAGTTGTGGCACACAGTTAAAAATATTTCATTCAAAATTGGGAGCAACATTTGTATTTAGGAAATCGGTTCAAAATAGGTTATGTTTTGCCTGTATATATTTTTATATACAAAAAAGTATATTTTTCACTATTCTCGAAGTAACCGTAATCTAGAGCTATCCGTAAATCAATTTGTAACAATACCTCTTAACCTAAGGGCGTGTACAGATCTGGCGAATGCGTTGAATGTCGCGCGCGTGCTATTCGGGCACTGTACGCGTGATATTACTGCAACTGTTTATGCACTTCTTGCGTGCAGCTTATACAAGTATACGCTCGTATGGTGCACGCGAGCTGCATGCGTGCCACGCGCGCGCAGTTTGATCGCACGTCAGGGGGCCTACCACCAACTCTTATAGCAGTATTATTGTAATCTTACTTTGAATTTTCGTACCACAAGGCCACATAAGCAATGTTACTTTAATGTTGTTTAGACTAAGCAGTTTTGTGACGTAAACCTCTATTTCGTTCACTCAAAGCGTACCATGAGCCAGCGCCAACGAAAGCGACAACGCTATATGAAAATATAATGTTGTCTCGCTTGCCCTTATAGCAGGAATGTTTCTTCGTTCATTCTACACGTCACTGAGCGATAATAAAACAATAATGTTTTAAGACGTTCATGGTACGAATCTGAGCATTATTACTTTAAGCTTGAAGTATGACGTTCTTGAAACATGATGGTTTTGTAAAAGTTGATGGTACGGCCCCAGTTCGCTGCTATGAAGCGCTATGCTCGCAACGCGTGCGCCGTTTGCGCGCGAACGATACACGGACGGCGCGCGAACGTGAAATACACGCGCAAATGTGCTCGCGAGCAGCACGCGAGCTTCGCATTAGTCGGGTCTGGACACTCGCTAAGCCGAGACTAATTTAATATAATTAACTATTTGGATTACAAGAGATGGCCCTAAGTACTACTTACGCTTCACAAGAAATTAGATCTTCCTGTGAAGACGTTTTCTAGCACCATGTTTATAGTGATTAGATTTCCCAGTAGGCTTTAATCTGACGCTGTTGAGCGCACGGCGTTTGTGACCTTTTGTATAAGCGCGACCTCTCTCCTCTCATTAATCTTTCATTCCGCACCTGTCTCCGCAAGCGGCGTAGCTGGGAAAAATATGCGTGAGCGCTAAGATTTACACTGCCGAGAAATTAAAAATATCACGTAAGTCGCTACTATAGTATTTGGCTTGTGAACCAAACCAGACCCCTTCCGGGGTAAGCTGTAAATTCCGGTAGAGGCAAACAGCTTTAGCCCGTTAGAAAAAAAAACCCGGGCTGAGCACCGTCTAAGCTCTCGTCTTTAGGCCACTGCTGGACACTTCTACCCGGGTGCTCGGAGGCATCGGAATTGGTATAGGAACTTCGACAAGTTATTTTATACTTTTGAGTGCTGAAGTCGGATCGATTGTTATTGTGTATGTGCACCGTTCTCACCACCTGCAACTATAATATCATCGACGTATGCTCGAGCATTTTTCAGTTATTGTAGTGTAACTCAAAAACCAATTGTCCGATATTAATGAAATTAAGTGAGACCACGCGGAACGCACCAGCTTTCAAATAAAAAAGAACCATCAAAATCAGTTCACTGAGTCGAAAGTTATGCGGTAACAAACATAAAAATAAAAAAAACATCCGGGTTGAATTGAGAACCTCCTCCTTTTTTTAAGTCGGTAAAAAAATTGAAAAAATTCAGGGCCCACCTAAGCATGTGCAGTCTGACAATACACTTGTCCAGTTTTCTTATCCTGATATAGCACCGTCCTTTTTTTAGGGATTATAAGCTTACGTTTGACCACTGTCTCATCTGATGTTAAGCGTCGTTTTAACCGCCTGGTCCTCCTATCTATTGACAATAACATTCACTTTCCGGTCACGTAACGCATTTACGAACGAAAAGTTTAAAATTTAATGTATAAAAAGCTTGTTGAGATCTAGCACTACACAATTGTTTAAAAAGAAATGGAATCAAAACTATAGAATTAGCTGCAGGGTACCTACTTTTGTATAGTAAACTTTAGATTTATCTTCATCTTTATACATTATAAACTTTAGAAATTATTTAAAAAAAATATTTAATGTTATTGCAGTAGCTGCAGTATTCTAATTAGTTATTAGTGGCTTATTTTAATAAAGAATCTGCCATCTGAATATCAATTATTAAAATAAAATACTTAAAAACTAATTACAACACTACAGCTACTACAAAAACATTTGAGCAATCCACTGGCTACTGTCAGCTTGTAGATAACTCAAATGCTCTAACCACACCACATTGATTCTTTCGAAATGCGACCCTTATTGTAAATTTCTAAAATTCCAAATTCTTATCACGGTTCAAGCTTTTAAATTATATCAAAACAAAAATATTTTTTTTACATATTATAAGTTTGCGTTTGACAACTGTCTCACCTGATGGTAAGTGATGACATTGACATTTACTCTCACTCTAATTAATTAAATTAAGGATATACATAAAATGTTTAATGAGTTATATATAGGTTAATTGCGTCGTCTGTGTCGATAGCCCAATTATTTCTAAGACCATGGTAAACAAAATACTTGTTCTAAATCCTTATCTATACTTACTTATAATTGAAAATCACCGTAAGTCTAAAATTACAGATATACAGAAAAACAATTCAAGTAATTTAGAATGTATTTAAATTACTTTTTAAATCTGCAGCATTTTAGAGTTCCGCAAAAGAAGAGAACCCGAAGGTAAGTCGAAGAAGAATAAAAGCCTCTTAGCTTAAGTGGCTGTGCCTTTGTGAGGGATCCCTTTGAAACGCTTGTCTTAGACCACCTGTAACTTTGTTATCTATACACTCGTCATCTATACACATCAAATACTATTGAATGAATACTATGACGGTCGCCGTGGTGCAATGGTTAGTATTAGTGGGATGACTTCTGGGTCTCCGGGACCCTGGGTTCGAGTCCCGGCCGGGGCAAACATTTGTGCGATGAGTGTAGATGTTTGTCCCGGGTCTTGGATGTTTGTGTGCTGTAATTGTGTGTCCATGCCTCCCGTGATACAGGGGATCCTAGTGCGGGACTCTGAGTATAATAATAATAATGATATTGAGTTACGTGCTGGGGCTCGCGCCCGCCGCCTGGCACGATCATAACTCCCAGATGAAGAACTGAAAATAAGGTAGAAACTGGTCGGAGAGTAATTTTCCAGTGTTTACCATGTGAGTCCTAGTCGGTTTGTAGATTACAAGTATGGAATAGTGGATATACCACCTATACGCACGAAGCGTTATGCTTCCACTTTCTTAATGCGTACTGCCAAGGAATGGAACTCGTTGCCCGAGTCTGTGTTTCCCGGTATGTACAATCCTGGAGTCTTCAAGTCGCGAGTGAATAGGTACCTTCTAGGTTTGCGTGCAAAATCCTAGACAACGTCATCACTTAACATCAGGTGAGACAGTTGTCAAACGCAAACTTATAATAGGTAAAAAAAAAAAAAAAAAAATTGAAGAAACTACGCGATAGTTTTCAGACTCAAATATTAATATTATTTATTTATTTATCGCACGTAGACCCCCGCACTAGGATTGCTGGATGCTGGAGGACGCACTCCCTGTGTCGCGGGAGACATGGACACACACACAATCACACCACATAAAACACCCAAGACCCGGGACAAACATCTACATTCATCGCACAAATGTTTGCCCCTGCCGGGAATCGAACCCAGGGTCCCGGAGACACAGAAGTCATGTCACTGACACTGACACTGACTACTGCACCACGGCGACCGTCAAATTAATTAATGTAAATTAATGTGTAATATTTGATGTTTGAAATGATTGCATGACGACTCTGTGTCTAAATACAGAAATGGGCGTAATAGCTTTGCGTCAATATTGGGGTGAGAAAGAATTTCTTCACTCTTTTATTGAAGCAATTGAGATATGACAAGTATTTTTTTTAATATAGCAATCGTACACGAGATGGGAACTGATTCCCGATGGGGGTGAATCCGGTATTGCCCGGCTACGCGACATTCCGGCCATATCCGGTAATAGTGGAGGTATAGTAGCTGCGTCTTGCTGTTTCACCCGCAGAGCCCAGATGTTACATGCCAAATGTATTCCAAACCATAATCTCACTTGGTGTCAAATTTCATCAAGATCTGTTCAACCGTTCTGGCGTAGTTGATGAACCATTCAAACTTTTGCATTAAAAATAGTAATTAGATTGGGTGATTTAATCCTAATTAAACTTTATTCGAAGTAAAACCTTGAAATTATTAACGTAAAATGGCAGACATATGTGTTTTCTACTAATACGTAATAAGAATAAGAAGTACATTATGACAATTGACTTCTATATTTATTTAAGACATAATATAAACATCGTCTTAAAAATGCGAAAAAATTATCATGAAATTTCAATGCAACAAATGTAAAGGATGGTTAAGTGGTTGGCTAATAGTTGATTTTCATATTTTATTCATGAAAAAACAAATATTTTTAATCTTACATCGGACGTAACAATAGAAACACAGTTACCGAATAGACTTCGTAACACAAAACCTATATACACACAAAATCTACATGATGGAAAAAATTGTTTCAAAATCCGTAGCAAGTTTTATTAGGCATTTGATAATGAACAGACAACTGACACAGATTTTTTTTTTGTATTTTATTTATCACACTCAGACCCCCGTACTCCCTGTGTCGCGGGAGGCGTGGACACACACAATCACAGCACACTAACGCCCAAGACCTGAGAAGGACATCCTTTTATACTATTTTAGAAGAAGATCACTTATTTGTTAACCATAGATATAAGTGTTAGTAATACATTATACACAATCACTTATAATAAACAAGAAACAAAGACGATGCTAATTAGCCGGGAACATCACAAGCGGCGTTTATTTATCTATGGTGACGTCAGAGATTATTCGTGCGGTTTTTAAATTAAGAACATCCGAAGTGTTGGACTGAACCCTTATCCACTCCCCTTGACAGATTGGGTTGATATCCAATCTGTCAATCTGCGGACACGGATTATGGGTGAAGTGGATCACCCAGTGGGCGAGGAATCAATTTGCACAAGAGAGTTTAGATTATTTTGATAAGCTTACCTGTGTTCTATTGGCTTGTGTATATGTACTTTAATTTAATATCTAAGAGACTTTTTTTAACCGACTTCAAAAAAGGGGTTACTCAATTCGACCGTATGTATGTTTTTTTGCCGATTTTGGTTTGTTCGCGGACAACTTCGTCGTTTATGAACCGATTTTGATAATGTTTTTTTTGTTTGATAGAGTATTATTTATGGTGGTCCCATTTAAATATCATATGTTGAGACAATGGTCCAACGCACTAAAAAGTGCTACGCATACTTCGACGATATTATAGTTGCGGTTAAAGACATCAGAGACCATACACAATGACAAAAATTGATGCCGTGAGTAACAAAAGTCACTGAAATGTTGTAAAAAAAAATTTTTTACCCAAAATGGAACACTCAAAAGTGTGAAATAACTTGCCGAAGTCGGTATCATGCTCACAATATTTTGATGTAGTTATTTCACTCTTTTGAGTGTTGAAGTCGGTTCCATTTTTTGGTAAACATTTTTATTCTTCAAATTTTGTAGATGTTTTCGCCCACTATCTCACTTAATGCTCACTGACGATGTGGTCGAATGTGTAACACGCTAGACCTAGAATGTTAACTGGCATTAACAGGCAGCAGTCCTTGAGATCCAGTGAGCATACTAGGTCTAGCGTGATAACATCTTCGACTACATCGTCACTGACCAGCAAGTGAGATAATGGTCAAACCCTAGATCTATACAGTATAAAAAAATAAAAATGAAATACACACCCAACTCTTCTAATGTTACTTTTTCACTTTTTGAGGTTATAATGTGTTTGTAAGAAAATTCTGGTCGTGTTTTGAAACCAGTTGGTCTCGTACGTCTAAAGTAGGGTTTGGAGTTTTATTTAATTAATGTACAATGTTTTAATGCATGCCTATAAATATATACAGTCGTGGTCAACTAATTAGGGACATTCAAGATAGTGAAGGGCTATAACCGGTTATGTACATATAAATATAAAACCCTATTGATTTCTCAGCACCTATTATTTGCATAATGTGGTCCGATTATTATGCTATAAATGGCTGTAAATAAAAGATTAAAATAAATAGAAAAAGTATTTGTTATCAAAGATTAAACATGTATTAAATATTAAGGTACAATTCTGTAGTGGACATTTAATTAAGGACAGCAAAGTATAATGAAAAATACAGTTAAACAAAACTTATAATCTGCAGTGTTATAATATCTTTAACAGCTCTATTTTATTACGTGTAAGATCAGTACCCAGTAGCAAAACCTTTGTTAGTAATTACCGCTTGACACCGATGTGGCATAGACATTATCAGTTTCTGACATGTTTTGACAGGAATGTTTACCCATGCCTCACAAAAAGCTTCATGAAGTTCATCCAAATTTGTATTACGATAAGTGGCAACTTTTTTCTTGATTTCGTGCCAAAGGTGCTCAATTGGGTTGAAGTCCGGGCTATTTGCTGGCCAATCTAGCACCGATACAGACTGACTGGTAAGAAACGACTTGACTGAATGGGCGGTATGTTTCGGGTCGTTATCCTGCTGAAACGTCCATATAATAGGGAGATGCTCCTCAGCATAGGGAAGCATAGTTTCTTCCAATATTGCCTTGTATTGATGTTGGTCTAAGTTACCCTGAACTTTCCTCACAGGTCCCACTCCACGTCCAGAAAATGAACCCCACATTTTAATGTTTCCACCGCCATGTTTCACCTGTTTTTTTGTGAATCTTGGATTCATTTCCGATTTTACAGGACGCCGTACATATTGCCTTCCATCTGAAGAAATCAAATTAACCTTGGTCTCATCAGAGAAAAGTACATGTTGCCATTGGGCGTAGGTCCAATGTCCATATTTACGTGCAAACGCCAAACGAGCATTTCTATGTTCTTTCTTCAACAACGGTACTTTGCGAGCCACTCTTCCGAACAACCCTGCTTCTGCCAAACGTCGTCGAACGGTCCTCGCAGATACACCGGCTCTTTCGTTTGCCCCAAACACTTCGTGTTTCATTAAAATAGAGCCTAGAAACGGATCTTTCTTAGCTAACCTGGTTATCATTCTATCTTCTTGCGGAGTCGTTTTTCTCGATCTTTTTGTTCTGGACACATTTAAAGCTGTGTTATAGCGCTTGAAATGTTGCACTGCATTGCATACCATAGTTTTTGAACAATTTAAATGTTGTGCTATCCTTCGGTATGACCAACAACGCTCGACAAACTTCATGATAATTTTTCGTAGTGTTGGATCGCACCTTTTATTTTTGCCCATTTTTCTTCAAAATAATTATCAAAACTTAAAATAAAAAATCTGGATTGCCGCCAAAACGTCCACGAAACAATAAGAAAAGAAACAAAAAAATATTAAAATTCCAATTTTGAAATTAGAACGCAATACCTCAGTGTCCCTAATTAAATGGCCAGCCAGCATTCTTTGAACAAATAGCACTATGATCATTTATCAGCTATACTGTAAAGAGGTTTAATATTTAAGAAGTTGTTATTGTTTGTATAATCGCGCACATAAATGACTAATTACACTTACATGTAAAAGATATGGAATATTGTTAAGACTCGTTGGGAAATAAAAAAATAATTCATAATTTGGCTTAACTAGAGATTGTCCCTAATTAGTTGACCACGACTGTATATATATATATATACACATATATATATATATATACAAGACAACTATGTATGATGTCAACGTGAAACTTTTTAGGTCAATTTGAGTTTGAAAACTTTCGCTAGTTTCGTCTACCATTATTATCTAAGAACCGGCTAGGACTCGTGTGATATTTGCTGGAAAATAAGGTAAGTTTGTAAACTTTTTTATAACAGGTTTATAAACGGAACAATTGTTATTGAATCTCCACGATGTTACATTTCATATGAGTTCTCCGTAGTTCATAACGAGTTTGGAAAGAACAGAAATGTTTTTATTTAGCAGTGAAATTTCTTGTTTGGGTTGGGTTTAATCAAAAGTTTTCTAATCATTGCTCAGTAAGGTTGCATATTGTAAAAATATTCAAAACTAGCTGACCCAACAGACGTTGCCCTGTCATTGAATTCGAATTGGTATAATTAATAAATGAAAATAAACACATTCCGGCAATCGCGCCTACTGTAAAAAAACAAAAAAACATTTACATCAAACACCATCATGTTTCATTAAAAATGTTTATATTGTCAAATACATTAAGAAGGTTACATTAATATGGTTCTACAAAAGCTATCTTCGATTTTCTCATTTTTCGCGCAACATTTTTTGTTTTCTTCTTTCATAAGATCCTTCTCCTGCCAATAACAAACACAACAAAAAAAATTGGTTGTCTGTAAAGTCGGCTTACGGACGATAGATTTACGTGATAACGACATAATCATGTATGACTTTGACTTTGACATTGACATTGACATTGACATTGACATTGACATTGAAATTGACATTGAAATTGACATTGACCATTGACCATTGACCATTGACCATTGACCATTGACCGTTGACCATTGACCATTGACCATTGACCATTGACCATTGACCATTGACCATTGACCATTGACCATTGACCATTGATCATTGACCATTGACCATTGACCATTTACCATTGACCATTGACCATTCACCGTTACGCGGAACGTTACTATTTTTCATTTTGGCATTCATCAATTTATAAAACGTTATCACGTCAAAAAATTAGCAAAATTGGTCGAACCGTTCAAGCGTGAGGCCGTGATCAAGAGAAATATGGATTCATTTTTATCTATGTAATTTATAAATACAGGTGTAAACTTTCTTACGACGAAGTTATCCACGAACACACATGAATAAGTATACGGTACGATTTGAGAAACCTCCTCCTTTTTGAAGTTGGTTCTAAAACGCTTTCACCAATATCTAAAGTAGTGGTTTCACGGTCGCAATAAACGGTAGACAGCATACTGCATAGTTCGAACCGACGCAGAATATCAAAGAGTGAGTGAGCCATTCCAATAACGCGTCCCAGGGTGAACTCAACTGTGACGGTTTGATAAAATGATCATTGGTTGGCGAACATACTCGTAAGTACATCTATATCAGTTGCTTGTACCCTAGTAATTTACTACATATTAAAGAAAGAAAGAAACCACATTTATTCAAGACACTCACAACACACATTACACAAGAGATACATACAAAAACAATACAGCACAGAATAATAATGATGTTGTGAGTGTCATGAATATGGGTCCCGACTCAGTGATATTTCAAAAAAGGATTAGAAGTTCTGCTATTCATCGATAGATGGCAAAACTAAAAAGTATCACAGCTGTGCCGGTCGGAGTGGGGGGTGTTAAGTTATTTTCGTTACGGAATTTCTGGATTCGGTCTCCACGCTCAACATGTTTTAACATGTTGTTTTTTCAACATCTTGTTATTAAACAAGCTGTTTTAGTTAACATTTGCATTATGTCTCGGAAACATTATTTCTGCATTTTTGTACGTTCACAAGTCATAGGTGTCACGCGTCTGTTGTTGATGAAAATTTTTACATATCCGTATAATGCGCCATTATTTCGCTTTCAAAACAACGTCAAAAGGAAACAAATGAAAACCGTAACACGAGAAAATATACGTAATTAGAACCATTTATACTCTACATTTCTAAGTACGAAAGTAACACACATAGAATGTAACGTTTTATTTGCCGCCACTAAATAAATAATTTATCTTCTGCCCCTTGACGATGCCACGTAATGAAAGGGACGAAACTGGAGTAGACCGGGCGAGCCAATGAATATTTTTGTTATAAATAAATTGTCCTAACTATAAATAGGGATTTTCGTTCGAGGGAAGAAAAATAAATTTATTTTCTTCCGTCACAATGTCAAGTTTAATATATATATGTTTTTCTTAAATACAGGTTAAACATAATTACAGCTAAATACAAAGCGATGTTGCCTACATAAATTACTTATACAATAAATAATCTTTATTTTATAACCTTAGTATTTTCACATATTCTATGTGCCACTTCTGTGAATTCTGCCAGGCTACATAGAAAAATATCTACTTCTTTGGAAATTAGATTTAGTATTACTATCGCGCGTAAGAATCTATCTGTAGCCTGTAGCCCGGGACACCTTAGTATCATCATCATCATCACCTTAGTATCGCACAATATACTGTCACAGACGCAGGTTATGGCCTCGCATAGAAGTCATTACTTCGCATTTGTTCCGATATCAAGTTTAACGGCTGTAACTTAATTCCAAAACTAGTCACACGACAACTTATTGTGGCAGAGTTTGGCACATCTTAGCTATTTTGAGGTCATTCGAAACAATCATTAATATAGCAGATTATTTTACTTCCGGAAGGTCATTGACAAGACTCAGAAAAAGAAAAGACTGCAAATTGTAGGCTACACTAATTCCAGAAAGTATGGTTTAATAATATAATAATATATGAGCTCTTTACATGCCTCGAGACAGTTGAGCAGTGAATTAGTGCCAGCTTTTGCAATAGTATGTCGTTATTAACTCTCTTAAATGCATTTTGGTCCATTTTCGAAGACATCCAATCGATCAATCTCACCAGGTAGGTCGCCAAATACCGTCCCGGTAAAAAAACGTGGTTTGCATTAGTGATGTAAGTCTATTGCGAGACTGAGCTGTTTTGAAAAGCCGTTTCGTGCATCGAAGGGCGCAAAATTTCGCGATGGGTCTATATCATTCGAACATTGACTTAGGGCCTGACTTAGGAGTTACCATAAAACTCTTCTATTTCATCCATTGAGCTGTATTGTTAATAAATCAATCGGGGCTTGATCGTGAGAATAACATTTAGTAATTTATTTTGACGAGCGTCGACTTGACGGTCGTCGTGGCTCAGTGATCAGCGACACTGACTTTGGAACCGCCACCCCGGTTTCGAATCCTGGTCGGGGCAAACATTTCTGTGATGAGCAAAGATATTTATTCTCGATTCTTGGATGTTTGTCTATTGTGATTGTGTGTGTCTATGCCTCCCGCGACACAGGGGGAGTGAGTAAAAAAAAAAAATCCTAGACGTTTCGACCAAGTTGCATTGGTCGTGGTCACGAGAAGACTAGAGAATTGCGGGTGGCAATATTAGTGAGAGCGCGTATTTTCTGCAACTACCCACTCTTGATCTTTTTAAACTGTAGGGCTGTCACGCAGCCCTGCAAAAGCACAGGGTTTTCACAAAACACAACACTAATAGTATCTTCAGTTTTCTCTGGGTAAAAACCGCCGCGACGCGAACATTTATAAATCACTAGGTTCTAAGATGTAGACAAACTAAAACCATCCCCTCGATTTAAATTTTAATTTTTCCTTATTGAGCGATGACGATGATTTTGAGTCTATGACACTCATAAATAATGCGACATTCTATGGGTAAAATACTTTTTTAAATTGGTTTAGTAGATCCAGAGATTACCCTACAACCTCACAAACTTTACCTGATCATTTGTAATATTAGTAAAGACATAAAATATATATTTTCAAACTATATTTTTATTAAATAATTATCTATAATTTTAAAATAATAATATATTTGTTAATACATTCTTATCTAAATCCTTAAGTTTCAAAATAGGCTCGGTCTTATATCTTGATTGTATAAATATGCCGCCCTTATTTTTGTGAGATACTGCTAAATACGATACCGCTGGCTCTCAACCTAAAACGACGGGTAAGATTTATTGGCGCTTGGTGCGTAGTTTTAAACGCCTGTGGATTGCGAATTTGTTTGCAACATGTTTGATTAATGCGTCTCTTGGTGCTCGCAACTTCGATAGATAAGGTGTGCTACGATTTTATGTGTTACGAAGTTATGTCGATGTCCTTGAACAAAACGGTTTACAGATCTGCGCTGTTCAAAAATAGGACTAAAACTTTATTGATCCTTCGAGCCACGATTGTTAGCTATATTATATATTTACAATTGGACTAGCAATGTTTTCAACTAATGAACTAGGTCATTAAGTCAGTCATTTTTTGTCAAGAGCCGATGCCGTTATTTTTTTTAAAAAAACCAATAACTGATTACAATACTACAGCTGCTACAAAAACATTTGAGTAATCCACTAGCTATTGTCAGCCCATAGATAAGTCAAATGCTCTAACCCGCTACCAGTTGGCAGGATGGCCAGAATGCTGGCAGCATTGCTACGTTGAATTACAATGCTGATCCGTTGGGTCAAATATGTACCAGCATTTTGGTCACGTGTCGCTTCGAGCAAACGCTCTGATAAGTTTTGGAAAATTCAATGAGCTCCCGGTCCCCACGGGCCCAATGAGTCGACCCCAAACGGTTCAAACATGTTACCACTACCTAGTTTAGTTTAGCATATTTTCGCCGCTTCAATTGCTCCGCCGAATAAGCCAAGGCGCCAGCCGTTTGAGCGTGAAGAAGTAACAAACATACACACAAACTTTCGCCTTTATAATATTAGTAGGGTGTAATAAACGATAGACTTTGTTAGAACTCCCTAACTACTCCCCTCTCGCATGTCGACTTTGTGGAGATATAGTATCTCATTAACTGTAATTAACTTAGGGCAGTTTAGTGTCCCAAAAGGAACTTAACATTTTATCGTCGCTAACTTGGCCGATCCTAATGATATTTTTAATGAGCCTCTTACGCAATTTATCGCGCCTCATAGAAATTCTTAATCGGTCTAATGAAAATTTTAATTAAATCTCGTGAATTTATAATAATTACTTGATGATACTTGATAGGCCTAGTTTTGAAAGTTACGGTTCAGCTTGAGGGTTTGGGGATTAATTTCAGACACACATAAGTTCACGCCTCTTTCCCGTAGGGGTATTATGCAGAGACCATCCCTCCAATTGCTTCAATACAGACACACTTCTTTTGCTGCATCCACGCTTATAAGACCTTTCATACAAGAGTGTCTGTCCCTTTCTTAGAACTTCCTCAATCTAATTCCGGAAAGTTCCATGATTTTTATTTTCACTCTTTTCAGTGATCTTTGCTACTCACGGGATTAATTGTCATTGTTTATGTTCACCAAAGTCTTCACCCGCAACTATAATGTCGTCGGTATGAGTAGCACTTATCAGTTATTGTAGTGTAACTCAAGGACCAACCTTCAAATAAAAAAAGAATCACCAAAATCGACTCATCCAGCCGAAAGTTCTGAGGTAACAAACTTATACTATACCTAAATTATTTCAGAAAAGTGAAGCGATGATAGCTTAGGGGTGAGAGCGTCGGCTGTCAAACTGACGGACGCTAGCTCGATCGCAACCAACCGCTTGAGTTTTCGGTGAAGGGAACACCGTTATCAAATTCCCAACATGGTGGTAGGATACTGTCGGGTAACCTGCCTGGCTAACTACCACCATCAAGTTTGAAAAACTGTCACCAAACACATAATATTACGTTCAGGCAGCAGTCCTTGAGAGCCAGTGAGTATTCAAGACATGTTAAATTGTGTCTAATGTGTCATAATCAGATTTATACTTGTGTGCAGGTGCTGTTTATTATTCAGTTTAGAACTGAGGCTAGAACGTAATAGCATTAACTATTCATAGAATGAATTGCAGATTCTGTGGTCGAATAATATAACATTTCTATTAAATTAGAGGCAAACTACATCTTAGGAAGATACCGTCTGGCTAGTATGTCAGTTTCAAATTTGAAAAACTGTCACCAAATACATGTGCGTACAGGCAGCAGTCCTTGAGAGCCAGTAAGCATTCTAGCATGTTAACATCACATCGTAACTTACCATCGAGTGAGATAGTGGTCAAAGGCTATACAGTACTCTATACAGTATCAAAAAACCGGCCAGGTGCGAGTCGGACTCGCGCACTGAGGGTTCCGTACGAATGAAAGGGGTAGTAAGTTTAAAATTATTCAAAAATTTTTTATGATATGATGCAACTAAAATTTTATAGTTTTCTCAATTTTTCCTATATCTGTGCTATAAGACGTTGCTTTATACCAAATTTCAAGATTCTGAGTTCACAGAAAGTACCCTGTAGGTTTTGATTCCCGTGTCGAAAATGTGTATCTTTTGATTGCGTTGCCTTGATTTTTTCACAGCTCTAAGGAACAGTAAACCTGAGTATTTGATTTGATATAAATTTCAGCTTTATACCTCCACGTGTTCCTGTGAAAAAGGATCTTGACAGACTGACAGACAGACAGACAACAAAATGATCCTATAAAGGTTCCGCTCCCTTTTGAGGTACGATACCCTAAAAAAGGAAAACTAGCATTCAAATGAAGTTAAATTATTTAAAAAATGTTCTCATATGTGGGGCACATTGCCTAAATAAACGTGCCTTGGTTACGTACCTGAGATAGATAGAGCCTGATTGTGTAAACGACTCTAGAATTGTGAAGCTTGGGCAACTTAGCCGATGAATTTATAAAGCCATACAAGTTCCCCGAATAAACACTTTGCGAGAGCTAGTTCGGTGGGGTTATAAATATTTAAACAATGAGACCCTAATCTTAATGAAAAGCTGAGTGTGAATTTTAGAAAAAGTGGTTTACACTTTTATAAAGGTGAAGTTGACAGCCTAACGTCTAACAGTAATAATGCCTGTATCATTTTATAAAACAAATATCCTACTAATATTATAAATGCGAATGTTTGTGAGTACGGATGTATGTTTGTTACTCTTTCACGGTCAAACGGCTGGACGGATTTGGATGAAATTTGATATGTACATAGATATTTCAAGTCCCGGAATGACACATATAGACTTCTTTTCATAATCATCATCAATCATCACCACGCGGGTAAAAACGCGGGGTGCAGCTAGTTTTGTAATAAGATCAATGATAATTAGGTTTGTATTGCCATAAGAGATCATAAATACACATCAATTAAATTAATAAGCAAATTTAATGCTATGAATTTTCATCCAGCTAACATTATTGTAGTAGTAGTACTTTAAGAAACTATTGAATATAAAGTTTATTCAATAAACTATTGAATATAAAAAGTTTATTAAATAACCTAGACGAAAGAAGGATAAAAATATCAAAATATTTATTTCAAAAGATCAAACGATTTTTAATTAAGAAAGAAAGACAGAAAGAAAAAACTTTATTCGTGACATCACACAAACTTCAATCACATTCATTAAGATAAACACAAGCAAAGAGAAATAAAAAAACCAATAGTATTACAATAGACAAAAGAATGCAGTATAATGTCACAAATTAGGTTTGTTTACTTACTTAAAGTGAACGCAAATAGAAAAATAACTAACCTTCATACTTACGACTATCGTTTGGTATATTTCAAGATTATAAAAATTTCTTTAGAAATTACGCCAAATATATTTTGCATAATGAATTTTGATTCACTGCAATTCCCCTTCGATTAAACCAAAACTTACGGTAGTCGCCTCCTTCAACTCGTAAAAAAAATATTTGAAAAAAATGGCATCACGACAAGTTATTTCACACTTTTGAGTGTGAAATACAGTCGGTTCCATTTTTTGGTAAATTTTTTCACCCTTTTCAGTGACCTTTTACTAGAAAGAAAGAAACTAGTACTATATGTTCACAGATGTCTCCACCCGCAACTATAATGTCATCGACGTATGCGTAACACTTTTCAGTTATTTGTGTGTAACTCAAAAACAGATTGACTGATTGTAATGGAATTTAAATGGGACCAGACGGGAAGCACCAGCTTTCAAATAAAAAACAGAAAAATCGAATCATCCAGTCGAAAGTTCTGAGGTAACAAATATTTAAAAAACATACGGTCGAATTGAGATGCTCCTCCTTTTTTTGAAGTCGGCTAAAAATAGAAATATTTCTAGAAACAAAATCCAATTGACTAGAATGTAGAGTAAGTAAATAAAGCAAACACAGACGAGGCACGCCAGTCTCGCTATTGTGAACATAAAATTGGATTAGACCCACAAAATCAATAACAGAAGCTCGTAGTCACTGACAGAGCTATTTCCCCCCTAGCATCCTAAACTGAATTGTTTTTATAATAATAATTGTATAACGTACTTCTACTTCCATAATATATATATATATTTTTTTAATCACACTCAGACCCTCGCACTAGGATTCCCTGTGTCGTGGGAGGAATGGACACACACAATCACAACACACAAACAACCAAGACCCGGGACAAACACCTATACTCATCGCACAAATGTTTGCCCCTGCCGGGATTCGAACCCAGGGTCCCGGAGACACAGAAGTCATGTCACTGACACTGACCACTGCGACACGGCGACCGTCAAAATAAATATAAGTATAAAATATATGGTATAAAAAACCTACATCGTTTTTTTTTTTTTTTTTATCACACTTAAACCCCCGCACTAGGATTCCCTGTGTCGCGGGAGGAATGGACACACACAATCACAACACACAAACAACCAAGACCCGGGACAAACACCTATACTCATCGCACAAATGTTAGCCCCTGCCGGGATTCGAATCCAGAGTCCCGGAGACACAGAAGTCATGTGAACGGCACTAAACACTGCGCCACGGCGACCGTCAAAATAAATATAAGTATAAAATATATGGTATATAAAATCTACATCGAATTGCTTTAACAAAAACCCTTTAGTTTTATATGAGTTCGCCGTGGTCACTAGAAACCCTTTCGGCTAATGCAACTTGGTCAAAACGTAAAATTTAATACACCACATTGTAGAAACGCAAAAGTCTAAAAGTGAGATAAAAAATTAAATTAAACTTCTTCTTCTTCTTGTCCTTATTCCACGCAAGGCAATGCATGTTCTCCTTTTCCACTCTGTTCTATTCTTCTCGCAGTCTTCATATATTACCATTCTTCTTCATCCTTCCTCTACCTCTATATCCATCCACGTTCATGGTCGGACCAAAAGGTGAGCCTTTTCAGAAAATATAACACTGACTGCGTAACAATAGCATTCCCAAGGAAGCTTGGCGCCAAGTAGACGGCCGGCTAAAAACCTTTCACGATATTCAATAAAAAAAATTTAGTAAACTAGTATTTTACTTCGCATTAAAATACAATTTTCTATACACATAGTGTCTTAATCTTTTTAGCTTTTTGATAATAAAGGCCAAAATATGACGGAGCTGTTTTAATTAGAAAAGTATACCATGTACATAGGTACATATAATGCAATATATCACTTGTAGTATATGTATATACGTATATCAGTCAGGTTACCATAGTACAGGCTCTGCCTAGTTTGGGACCTGAAAACCTTGTGTGAATGTTGATAAATAATTATTTTTTTTAAAAAAAGATAAAGATTCTTGGGTTGTTCCACCTCTACTGAGACACCATATTAGTTAGTTAGTTATTTTTAATTAATGGCAAAAGTTACAGAACATTATTGCCAGTGTCACTTCAAAAGGGAAAATACACTAAACTGGATGTAATTTTGAGTTTGGATAGTCTAAAGGCAACATTATAGTAAACTGTTAAAGGAATGATATGTACCTTAATGAACACATTGGCCCTAATTCTGTTAATCATAAGAATTACCTAAAATTCACAAAAATTCTTCAAATTGTGATATATCTCTCATCGCTCATATTCTATTTATGCTAAAATTCAAATTCGTATAACTCCATACAGCACTCTCACTAATATTAGACGAGTAATTTTATTCCATTGCTGGCCAATTGCTGGTAGTTTTAGTAGGCACCAAATAAGTGGCAACTTAATTTCCCTAAAACTACCCGCAAATATAATAATTACATTTAATTTTAGTGATGTTATTGATAAGTCACATACTTATTTAGACTTTATTGTAACCGTATAAGAAAAGAAAAAAAAAAGAACTGATTCACTTTTACATTTTAGTTTATTTCAGATGAATAAGCGAAACCAATTATTGTCAAACCCCTGAAAAGATTGACCCTGCGTTTTAACCGCTTTATTCCGGTATATTGCATCTTATTTTTTTTTTATCGTGACATTAGATTGTTTTAATATGAACTATTTCATTTACTTTTTTATTCGCGTTAACACATATTATTATATACATACAATGATATTATATGTTTAAATATGAAGTAGATGTCGCACAAGCGCGCGGAAACTGAGGCGGCAAAATTAAGTCAATTGTAGTAATTTTGATTACGACGAATAAGCGTTCTCATATAGCTATCCTTTTCTATATTATTTGTACCGTATTATCCGTCGCAGTAAGCATGTTTATGTCGTAAAAGAACAAAATCTGAGCACCGCGTAGTATGAATATACGTCATCTTTAGTAAAACATCATTGTATACATAATATTTTATTGACGTCGAACGCGTGACATTTGCGAAAGTTGAACAAATAGTTCCACAGTGCAACCCTTGAGATAACGTTTGACAGTTTTTTTTTTAAATATTTCATACAGACATTCAACATAATATCGTCGGAGTTTAAATTTAATCTAAAAAAAAAACGTATCTCACAAAAGCCTTTAATCTGGTATCGGGCTAAGATATTTAAAGAGAAATTTTCCCTTTCAATCTCCGAAATTGATCGGCTGGAAAATTCAAATATGCTTCAAAAGATATCTAAGGCACAATGTGGGGTCGCCATGCGCGTATAAGCTAGAGAGCTGATGCTTCAAATTCTCTTAAAAGGTTTGTAAGTCATTATTTCGTTTAGCAGAATTGGCTTTCAGTATTATTTTGTTTCAAAATAAATGAATAACACACATGACACTGTAGAGGCATCTTGAAAGCATTGGATGAATCTGATATGAACAGTGCCTTGTAACGGAGCCTTGTAGGAAACCTGGTAAATACAGTTTTTATATAGATATAAAAAAATACTAAAAAATGGAACAGACTTCAACACTCAAAAGTGTGAAATAACTTGTCGAAGTCCGTACCATGAGCACAATATTTGGATAATAGTTACTTTTGAACTATAATTTAAAATATTTACTAAACATTTTTTTCACCCTTTTCAGTGACCTTTGCTACTCACGGGATCAATCTATGTGTATGTTCGCCGATTTTTACACCCGCAATTAGGAAGTGGCCCAAGTAGACGTAGCACTTTTCAGTCTTTGGGGTGTAACTAAGCTCAATTCAACTCTTTGGGGTGTGACTTGGTACATAATTTGTCGTAGTCTGTTAACATCTAACTTTTGAATTGAATACAAAACCGACATTTTTTTTTATTTTTTTTTATTGGGTAATGGGCAAGCGTTTGACCACTATCTCACCTGATGTTGAGTAATGATGAGGTCTACGGTGGAGCACGCCCGTCCTAGAAGATACCTATGCACTCGTGACTTGAAGATACCCAGGTTGTATGTTTGCTGAAACACAGATTTAGGCAATAAATTCCATTCGTTAGCTGTACGCACTATGAATGTGGAAGCAAAACGCTTTTTGCGACAAGTTGGAATGTCCACTATGTATGGATGTCGCATTGCCGTCCGTCTGGTCGTCCTAAGATGGAATGGGGATGGCGGAATCAAATTATGCAACTCCAGAGCACATAGGCCGTTCATAGGGTCATGTCGCTATGAACTCGCGTCGCTATTCTCAATAAAAAAAAAAAAAAAAACTTAGCAGACTACGGATTTTTGGCGTTGTCTTCATAGAATATGCGCTGAAAATATCATCCTATTTGTAGTTTCGATGTAGCATCGAACTTTAAGGTTTCAAAGTAACTTTGACGTTCAGAAACACACGCGAGGGTAAAGTTTCCGCTCCGGTATAGTCCCCAGTCGACGCCTGCGGGTATCAAGTGTGTATTCAGTTGTTTTTTTTTCTTATAATTTTCCAATAATAATATATGTAGTAGAAGTTGGCTTAGTTTTAACATATTAAATTTATAATTTATACATATTGAAAAAGATTCTAAATTTTATTTAAATGGGTGAAAAATTAATGAATGAATGAATATTTATTTGCCACAAATATTCTTAAGTAACATGGTAAACAGTAGTATTTGAATAGATTAGAAATTATTTGTCTAAAGACAAATAATTTCTAATCTATTCAAATACTTATACAATACTTTAGTTTCACCCGCGTGGTGACGAAAAACGATGGCGGTGATGACGATGATGAGCCTTTGATACTCATAAATAACGTGGCTTTCTATTGGTAAAAGAATTTTCAAAATCGGTTCAGTACATCGACTACAACCTCACAAACTCACAAACTTTAGCTCTTTATAGTAGCTAACAATAGTAATAATTAATATTATTATTAATAATATTATAATAATAATAACTAATATATTTGTTCTTTTATTTGTAATAAGTCACTCGTGCGTTCGTGATGCCAGTTGATGAGTTCCTACTGAAAACAGCGCGAAGGTTGTCAAACCCTCGCATATGCTGAGTAGGGACTCATTTCTGGCATCGCGCATCACTGCAATACCTACATTAACGTTGTTTTAATTTTGTGCTTATTTTATGTTTATTTTTTATTTTTATTTTTGATGTCTGTTTGTAGGGGTCTGTAGGTTTAAGTGTCTATATGCAAGTCAAGTTAGTCAAGTTATATTACAATAACAATTAAACCTATAATGATAATTAAACAGATAAATAACAAGTGTGTTGAAAGACTTATAATAAATATTTTAATTGTAGCTCATTGTACCCATGCTTGTCGAAATAATTAATTTGAGTTTCAGCTGTAAGATGTAAGCTGTGTGTTCTGTAGGTTTAAGTGTCTATATGTATGTGTATTTTAGTGTTGCCTTTTGTCAGAAATAAATATGTTTTCTTTCTTATTGCTTCTTTCTTATATATCTTTTTAATTAAATAGTTTGGTATTACTCATCATAACTGTCAATTATAAGTACGAGTAATTTACATATGACTTGAGTTGACAGCATGTAATTTACACCTTATTTTAAGCTGAATAATGTCGAATACTTTCGTAACTTTCAACCAAGTGATGCCATCTACTACCATGCTATTTAAGAAGATTTGTGCCAAATCAACGATTCAGTCATTATTTGAGGATAATTTATGTCAATTCATAGTCTATAATTATTTAGATAATAGTTTACTAAGAACTGCAAGCGCATCTTCGTCACTGGAATCGCTCGAAAGAACATCTGTACATCTGTTTTTTTTTTTTTGTTTTTTTTTACATATTATAAGTTTGCGTTTGACAACTGTCTCACCTGATGTTAAGTGATGACGTTGTCTAGGATTTAGCACTTTTTAAATATAAGACAAGTGGTGCAAGTTGTTATTGTTCAGTATAATTAGCGTAATGTACAAACGTCGAGTTGCTAACACTTTTTTAAAATTATTTTTGAAATGAAAACTTCTTTAACGGCGTTGTGCACTTTTGTATGGGAAAAAATTGTTAAACTCGCGTCAGACCGTAAGATCGTCAGATCGAGACGTCATCTAAAACGTCATCATTTGAATCGTATGTGTCGCACTAATATTATAAATCTGAAAGTTTGGATGGGTGGATGGATAAATGGATGGATGCATGGATGTTAGTTACTCAATCACGCCAGAACGGCTGAACGGATTTAGATGAAACTTGGTATGTAGATATTTCAGGTCCCGGAATACCACATAGACTACTTTTCATCATCATCAATCGTATTCAATTTTTCATTTCTGCCGGCACTCCCGAAGTGCAACCGGTCGTTTTTTTTTTACTTGCGTTTTTTTTTTATCACACTCAGACCACCGCACTAGGATTCCCTCTAACCGGGACAAATATCTACACTCATCGCACAAATGTTTGCCCCTGCCGGGATTCGAACTCGGGGTCCCGGAGACACAGAAGTCATGTCACTGACACTAACCACTGCGCCACGGTGACCGTCGAACTCGAGTTTGACAACTGATAAAATATTATTATAAACTTAACAACTTTATAATAACTAAAAATTAGTAATCATGTAGTTACATGATTACTAATTTTTACTGATTTACTATTTGATTTATTTTAACTAATTATAAGTTAATAATGCCAGCTGTAACACTAACTAATAAACTATAGAAGTAAACAAACTACCGACAGCAAATTCATGTCGCCGAAAGGTTTCTCACTGTATAGTAGAGGGTAGTTCGCTAACACGCGCTTGGTAACTAACACGTGCTGAGTCCGCAAAGGTCAGGCACGTCCCGCCCGCCCTGGGACCTCAGGGCAGTTATTGAAACCGGGAGGGTAGACCCTAACGTCGTTAGTGCTCACTGGGCGGAATTTGTATGAAAAGGTCGGTAAGCAAACTCCATAACGACGACCAAGTGAAAACCAACAAACTTGTACCCAATATAAATTAGAACGCTGCCGAATTGCATATGTTTATTTTTAGGTTATACAGTTTAAATTCTTAAGTCAAAACCTTATTCGTAGATTTATTTCAAATGCCAGTTTCATTTATGACGTCATGAAAAATATAAAAAGTTTTATAAATGTGATAGTTTGTGAGTAATGGATATAATGTTTGTTACTCTTTCTATGGGCCTTCTGAGCAGGCTCAGAATCACACAACGAGCTATGGAGAGGGCTATGCTCGGGGTTTCTCTACGTGATCGAATCAGAAATGAGATCCGTAGAAGAACGCAAGTCACCGATATAGCCCAGCGGATAAGCAAGATGAAGTGGCAATGGGCAGGGCACATAGCTCGAAGAACTGATGGCCGTTGGGGCCGAAAAGTTCTAGAATGGAGACCACGGACTGGCAAGCGCAGCATAGGACGGCCACCGACCAGGTGGATAGACGACCTGACTAAGATCGCAGGCAAGGGCTGGATGCGGGCCGCTTCCAACAGGTCCTTGTGGAAATCAATGGGGGAGGCCTATGTCCAGCAGTGGACGTCCTATGGCTGAGATGATGATGATGATGATGATGACTCTTTCACGCCTAAACGACTGGATAGATTTGGATGAAATTTATACATAGAAATAAAGATAGCACATACCCTGAATTAACAAATAGGCTTATTTTCATCATCATTATCATCACTGTTTTTCATCACCACTGTTAGTATTTACATAAAGAAGAAGATTATACGTAGGTGTACCTACCCGTCTCCATTCTATAGGTATTTATATTGTTGTGTGCGGCCCTAAGCTTCTTAATGGTTAGAGACCAGGTGAGAGACATTTCAGTCTTTCATTCATTCAGTCGTAGGTGAAGCCGCGGTTCACAGCTTGTAGTATAATGGCGGAAGTTTGTGTGTGGAGGTGTGTTTATTACCACTCAACATACTTACAGCGGAATGCAAAGCCACATACCATTATGCAAAGAGGTGGGATGCTCAGAATAACCGAGTTCCTAAATAACTAAGTTTGGCCGTTGTTAAAGTTTGACCACGAATATTAGCCACGTAGCCACAGCCTAAGCTGTGACGTAGCTATGAATCTATTTAGTTATTTGAACTAAATTAACAACAAGATACCGTTGACACGTTAACACAAGTGTTTCATTAGTTCAGATATCGTGCAGTTGGTCGCGTTCGGTAGGTAGTTAGCGCTAATGCTAAAATTAGCTGTAATTTTATAGATAGTCCGATACAGATATAACTTTTGATTGCAACACCTAATATCTCATTATGAATGGATAAAACACGGGAATTACTTACGTTATAAGTCAGAGGGTTCCGATTATAGTTTCGACAACATTCGGTGAACTTTTTCAAGGAGAACGGGGCGCTCGTTGACGCGGTCACGGTTCGCCTAGTAGGTACAGCGAAAAAGACAACAGTTCCTCCTACACAAAGTTACGTAGTCGTCAAGTTTGACTCATTTCTCTACGCGACCCAAGCGTTCCAACCGTGACGTCATCGCGCGGCTTACAACTGCTACTTCGTTGATTGTCTACAATCACGTGGATAGTTCGTACTATAGTCGATACAACGTTTTTATCACCCTAAAACTTTTATTACTTACTTACTTTAAAAGCAAGAGGATTACTTTAAAATAAATATTATCCGACTAATATTATAAATGCGAAAGTTTGTGTGTAAGTGTGTATTTTTGTTACTTCTTCACGCTCAAACGGCTACACCGGTTTTGATGAAATTTGGTATGGAGATAGTTTAAACCAAGGATTAACACATAGAGTACTTTTTTCTCGGAAAAAGTATAGTTCCCGTGGGATAATTGAGGAAGCGGGAAAACCGTAATCCGCGCGGGTGAAACCGCGGCGCGCTACTAGTTAAAGATATAATACTAAAGAATATATAAAATAATGAACCACGATATTTTGAAAAATACCAACAATGAATTTATATCCTTGCTAGATAGGTATCCAGCTTTACCAGGTTAAGAGCAATGTATTTCGTTCGTGCAGTGCACAAGGCGGTGTTTGCCAAAGTTGGTTTTCAATCTCCTATGTCGTTCGTATCGGGCCGGATAGAATAAATCGTGTATTAAACACAACAAACCCACAGTTATGGAGATACGGGATTGGTTAGTTGCTTGACACATTTTATAATATTCTGAGACAAGGTGCACCTTGTACTTCCACAAGCTATTTCACATTTTTGAGTGTTGAAGTCGGTTCCATTTCGTGGTATTTTTTTTACCCTTTTCACAGCTCTTTGCTACTCACGGGATCAATTGTCATTGTGTATGTTCACCGATGTCTTCACCCTTAATTAGGAAATCGTCCAAGTAGACGTAACACTTTTCAGTAATTGGAGTGTAACTCAAAAACCGCTTGACTGATTTTGATGAAACTTAAATGGGACCACACGCAAAGCACCAGCTTTCAAACAAAAAAGAATCATCAAAATCTGTTCGCCCAGTTGAAAGTTCTAATATAAAGTAATAATAATAGTAAGAGTATAATAAACAACTTAGTATTAAAACGTAGATATAAAATAAAAAAAATAAAAATTAAAGAGGACTCACTTAGTTTGTAGATTATTTAGTTTTGTAGTTTACGATTGTACTGATGTTTAAATTAAATTAAATTAAAAAATTAATATTTTTAAATAGTATTATTTAATTAAAATTAATCAAAAAAGGTACGGACCATTGAGTCTGTAGTGTATAGTTTTAAAAAAAACTAAGAGCATTACTATTTCGTTTTATTTCTTTCTTTCAACTCACGTACGAAGGATACGTTCCGCGTCTAACATAAAATATTCTGTCACCAAGTAAACTTTTATTGCCTCCGAAGCTAAACACAGCCACTGAGATGAGTTTTTCGCTTGAATATTGCAAGAAAGCAACAAGAAGAAGTGAAACTCTCATCATGGAAGATTGATGCACGCCATCCATCGCGGGCGCTGACATATCGCAACAGAGACTGATCTACCGAAGTTAGTAGCGGAAGGCAATAGAACATTCTTGACGAGCATTCGCTTGAGGAACAGACAGTAACTTTTTGAAGCGATGATAGCTCAGCGGGGGGAGCGTCGGCTGTCAAACTGACGGACACTGGTTCCATCTCAAACAACGGCTGAAGTTTCCGGTAGAGGTAACACAGTTATCAAATTCCCAGAATGGTGGTAGGGTACTTTCGACTACCCGCCTGGCTGAGATAGCGTTTAACCACTATCTCACTTTATGGTCAGGGACGATGTGGTCGGAGATGTTATCACGCTAGACCTAGAATGTTCACTGGCTCTCAAGGACTGCTGCCTGAACATACTTTATGGTTGGAGACAGTTATTCTAACTGTCTACTGTGGTACCAGGCTGGTGTTCGAGAGTATCCTTCCACCATACCAGGATTTGATAACAGTGATACCTTCACCGGAAGCTCACTTCACCTCAGCACCTCAAGGTGCTGCTGGGAATCCAACTGGCGTCCGTCAGTTTGACAGCCGACGCTCCCCGCGCTGAGCTGTCATCGCTTCGAAATCGCTATTTTAGGGCAATAGGGATTATATCATGTCAGTGGTATTTGGGTGCTCTGAAAATTTTGATATTGGACTGGCCACTATTTTACACGCTAACCCCCACTTACCAGCGTGGTGCCGCTAATAATACACCTTCAGAGAAATGTTTGGCTCCATATGTCAATTGTACGGGTGCGATTTGGTAAACTAATCTTGTGAACTTTGCCCCATGTTCAACTGAATGGTTGGATTACTAACAGCTTACCCAGTTCGAATCCTGTCAAGTGGCAGAATAGATGGCTCATAAAGGTGTATTATAGTCGTTGCTGGCAAGTACAGGTAAATTAATGGTCACTATTAAGAGACTGTTCAATTTAGTAGCTATATCATAAAGCTTAGGTTTTAGACACATTGTAAAATACGTTAATGTCTACGCAGACTTAAATTAACATAAAGACCGAACTCACTATTAAATAAGTGAGACTTAATCAATTGTACGTGTCTGATTTATAATTTATTATTAAATAAGCGTAACTTAAAAAAAAACAGAATACAATTATTACAAAAAAATAAATATACAATAATAATAAAAGGAAAAAATTAACTAAAAAGTATCGCTTAAACTATCCATAGACATAAAATACGAGATTGATAGTTCAAACGATCCTTTATGACTGGGAGAGAGAGAGAGAGAGAGAGAGAGAGATGAGACTTGTAAGTTAGACTTGTGACTTAGCTTCAGCAATATTATCTAAATATGGACAAGGTAATCGCTGAATGACACTTGGAAATACATGTTGATTATAAACGGTGGTAATGATGATGAATAAATGACACTCCCTATAACGTAGCTATCTATCGGTGAAAGAATTTTCAAAATCGGTTCAGTAGATTCAAAGATTACCCCCTACAACCTCACATACCTAAAAAAAACTAGTTTCAATTTTTAACAAACATAACGTTCAATATTAGGTATTGCTAATCGAATGCAGCCTTAGTCAATGTGAGATCACACAACACACACAACATAAGCTTTCTGTACGCAAATATAACTTAACAAACATCAAATCTGAAAAGAAAATTACAGAACAAAAGCTGTCTCATAAGTGATAAATGCACCACATTTTGCTAGGACGTTTGCCAAATCGCTTGCCCTAAAGAAGTTGGTAATTTCCTCAGAAGTGCGGAATTCGTACTATAGAGCATCTAACATAAAGGCTAATTACCAGGCACCGGAAGTTAGCAAACTAGTTTCAGCTTGTAGAAGGATCTGAATCTGCTTGAACTGAGTTGGAGACCGGAAACCGCTTCCTTACAAAAATTTCGTCACATCTTTGATTTGTTTCATGTTTAACTGTGAATGAGAATATGTATGTAACCTACGTTCAAATTAGATGAAGGAAATAATTCGGCTGCTAGTGGGACTTGAAGCCACGACTACAGAATACCGTCCTGTTGCTTTGTCCATCTTAGCTATAGGAGCCACTCCACTAGTGTCCAAATTTCTTCCTCCCTTAACCTCTGAGGGGATGTTGCTCTTAGCGCCATCTACCTTCAACTGTGTGAACTATTACTAATAGGACTAATAGTCTAAAATTACAGTTCACATTGTATCAAGCAAAGGCACCATATCCTAAGAGTTTTATGGTTTATTGCATTATCAACATGCTAGGCGGAACTTATATTCAAATTATTTGAAGGAGAAAAATCGGCTGCTATTGAACCCACGATTATAACAGGACGGTATTCTGCAACCTTTGTACCTGTTATGTAACCTGTAACCATCACTATAACTAGATAAAAGACTTAAGTGTTTCATTAGTGTGTGGTGCCAGTGCCGAGACAAAGCTAAAATTGTTCGCTAAAGCTTGATGATATGACATGAGTTTTCTAAACGTGTTATATCGCTTAAAGGGCATTTCTATCACGTTTCGATTAAACATTAGTATTCTATTGTTACATCGAAACTATTGTCATATCTGCGTAACGCGGCAAATTAGATGAGTTGAATCACAAATTTATATTACCTACATACATGATAAAAAGTACTGGGCCAGGCAGTGACCCCTGAGAAGCTCCAATAGCTACAGAAATCCAATCCGAAATGTAATTATTAATTACCACAGTTTAAACCACAGTTCGTAATCATTAATAACCACAGTTTAATGAACTAACGGAACTGAAACGTGGCCACTGACTATGAGCCTTGTGAGCAGGCTCAAAGTCGCACAACGATCGCTCAAAAATCCGTAGAAGAACGAAAATAACCGATGTAGCCCAAGGGATTAGCAAGTTGAAGTGGCAGTGGCCAGGGCACATTGCTCGAAGAACATATGGCCGTTGGTGTCGAATGGAGACCTGAGACTGGAAAGCGCAGCATAGGGCGGCCACCGAAAAGTTGGACAGCGATCAAACTAAGGTCAACAAAATCCTACCTGAGTACCTGCTCAAGATATCAGATAAGGTTCTCTCGGGTTCCAGAACTGATGTGTTTTAAGCACACGCTTCCTTTATGTACATGACGTATCTACACCACACTTTCATCTAGGTTAGCGGATATTTGCGAAGTGTTTATCTAATTACTTTAAAGCTTCTTTATACTCACACTTAACTTCCAGGTTTCTAAAAATCTTCTTAGTGTTTATTACTTAAGAGGGTCGGTTGTCACGCTATTAAAACCCTTAATTAAACGCGCTGGTAAGAAAACATGCTACATAATTTATACACCAAAGCATCGTTGCAAAATAACAAATATGTTTGAATTCCAGTAGCTTTATAACATTAACTTTATAATGATCATTCACAGCATGGTGGTAGGGTACTTTCGAGTACCCGCTTAGCTAGCTTACCACCTTCAAGTTTGAAAAACTATCACAGAACACATATTGTGTTCAGGCAGCAGTCTTTGTGAGCCAGTGAGCATTCTAAGTCTATATAGCGTGGTTACATCTTCGAGAACATGGTTAGTTATGTTGTATGTATTGCTTCCAGGCTGTTTGGCCGTGGTCTATGTGAAACTTGTGTTCCAGACGTTTCGTCGATCACTGCGGTCGACATCTTCAGTGGTTCAGGTCCGAGCGGCGACAAGAGCGTAGAAGTCTACTCCGCGGCGTCTTCTCTGATACTGATCATCAGTATCAGAGAAGACGAAGGGTTTTAGCTATCTACATTCCAAATTTCATAAAAATCCGTTTCGCCGTTTCAGCGTGAATGAGTAACAAACGAAAAACAAGCTTACGCCTTACGCCTTACGTGGTTAGCGTGATAATTGCTGTGCAATTATTTTAGTGCATTAATATTAATATGTATGTTTATCTATAATACATTATTTTAAAAAACATGGAATTTAATTAGTAGGTAATAGGAAATTTAATTGCATAAAAAGATGTGTTCTTAGATGATTATCCCACTTAATATTATAAATGTGAAAGTTTGGATGGATGGATGGAAGTTCGTAACTCTTTCACGCTCAAACGTAGATTGGATTTGGATGAAATTTGGTATGTAAATTCTTCAGGTCCCGGAATAACACATACTCATTGAAATCGGTATGCATGAAACTTACTATACCTCTCGCCTGCCGAATGATTTTGGAAGTTTCTGTACTTACTAATTTTTAAGAAAATGTTCTTCCTTAATTAGTGTACTGTAGTAAATATTTTTTTATTACACTGCACAGAGTCCAGGGTCCGTGCCATCTTTAAACATTATACTTCAATTATTTACTGTTATAATTATAATACAGAAGGAATTTTTACATACATAATGGAACACATAATATTATATTCACAATATAATTACTTACATGTGTTCGCGCCGCCCGCGCTCCTTAAACCATTCACTCGCTCACCGGCCGTACTTCAGACACATTCGGTTCAAGACGCACTTCATTTTCAATCAACCTATCTAATTGTTACCAAACCAACGAAATAAAATGTTCATAAAACTTCCTACATAGTTTTGTTTGTGCGCGAACACATGAATTAAATCTGATTTCATTAGTATTTATCTCAACCACCCTTACACATTTTTATGTAAACAATTGTGAAATCTAGATACAACAATAATGTGTTATTATTGTTGTATTTAGAAATTCGCACTCAGAGTCTCAAGATACAGGCTGTCGCCTAGTTTGAGACTTATTGGTAATGTAACCTAATGTTTTATACCAATGTAGTTTATCGTAGTTAAGTAGTGTTACTGTACCGCTAATTTACTTTTTCGGAAATAAAGAATTTATTATTATAATTATTATAATTATTCAAATACGTAGTTACCTATTATTTTTGGTAATTTTCACAATATGAATACCCATAAAACTTGATATAATAGTTACCATAAATACCCTTAATTGTATTAATTAGCCATTTATAAATGTACAGAATAATGTCATACTACATTTAAAATGCTATTCAGCCTAATTTAGGGTTTCTGTATAGACACCCTGACAATAACCTGCGAGGCTGTTCTATTTACGACTCCGCTCAAAGGCTGCAATGGAATCCCATGAGATGGTGTGACACGTCGCATAAATGCTTCGACTTCTATTCAAGAGAAATTTAATTTCCAAGCTCCATTCAATATTTGTCACGAGCTCGTCTTCTTCATCATGTCCTTATTTCACGCTAGGTGGGGTCTGCACAACATGTTTTCCTCTTCCATTTTCTTCTCTACGCGATCGAATCAGAAATGAGGAGATCCGTAGAAGAACAAAAGTCACCGACATAGCCCAGCGGATTAGCAAGTTGAAATGGCAGTGGGCAGGGCACATAGCTCGAAGAACCGATGGCCGTTGGGGTCGAAAGGTTCTCGAGTGGAGACCACGGACTGGGAAGCGCAGCATAGGACGGCCACTGACCAGGTGGACAGACGACCTAACTAAGATCGCAGGCAAGGGCTGGATGCGGGCCGCTTCCAACCGGTCCTTGTGGAAATCAATGGGGGAGGCCTATGTCCAGCAGTGGACGTCCTATGGCTGAGATGATGATGATGATGATTTTCTTCGTCGTTTCAGTGCCCACGCCCTTTATCAACATAATATCAATGTCCATAATAACAGTCCATCCAAGCCTTCTTCGGCCTTCCTCTAACCTCTACATATATGAATACACATGAATGTTCTTTCTGTAATATGTTTTTCATCTCTCGTCATGACGCCTTAAAATTTTATTCTTGTACTCTTTACTTTAAAATTACTTTTTACATATTTTGCTTTATAATATGTATTAATGTTTAACTATGACTATGATTTTATTTGAATATTCTCTAATTGTGTTAGGTAAATGTAAGTGTGAAATCGTTTTTATCTCAATAAATAAATAAATGCCATACCAAACTAATCTATTACCTTTCAACTTATCATTAACTGGTGCTACTTTCAAGCTTCCTTACAACAACTTTATATTAAGAAATTCTTATACTCGTACTAGCTGACCCGGCCACGCGTTGCTGTGGCCAACACGTGGTAATTATGCTGTTAAAATGTAGCTTATATGACACGTTCGTAGATTTACCATAGCAGCACCATCTATTGATTACTTACTCAACCCAGTCGAAAGGTATCGACATCTGTTAGAATCATTTGGAGTTAACAGATAATATTTACCATAGCAGCGCCATCTATTGATTACTTACTCAACCCAGTCGAAAGGTATCGACATCTGTTAGAATCATTTGGAGTTAACAGATAATTGTGACTGTAATAAGTGTGCTAATAATTAGCAATAAATTAAAATTTCGACTATAATTTGAGATTTAAACTATCCTATCTCTCAAGTTGGATTGAACTGCACATGGTGTGCGAATTTTATTATAATCGGTTAAGTGGTTTAGGAGTCCATTGAGGACAAACATTGTGACACGAGATTTATATATATTAAAGATATTCATTAATATTTCTCACAAACGTCAGATTGATAATCTGACGTTTAAATTTTGGTGAACTCCACCCTTAAACTGCTTAAACATATTTATATCAGATATCAGAGCTCTGATGCTCCTTTAAACTGAATGACTGCAATGAAACAACCAAGATGCCTGACTCAAATATATTAAACATCCTCCTTACTGTGGACAATAAAATGTTTATTGCGGTCTTTACGATTTAACACGTTAAATGCTTTATGAGATCCGCCCTATCGCAATATGAATCGCTAGAAACGTCATAGCTTGTATAAGGGTCAATATTTTGGAAGAAACGGGTATATCAGTTTATGATTGTGTTACGATTTATCTTATCTCCTGCCCTATGAAATTGTTAAAGATATAATCACGCGAAATTGATACTACATATTTTTAATTAATATCATTTTGATATGGATTTCCGCAAATACCGCTTGAACCTATAATTTTTATTTGCTAAAACACCTACAAGCATTCAGCAAAGGGAAAAGGCATTGACTATGATATAATATACACTGCAAAGGCGTGAAACTCATTGCCAGGTTCTATATTTCATGGTAAGTGTAATTATGGAATTTTCGGCTTTTTGACTGGCCGGTTGGCGCAGTTGGTAGCACTCTGCCTTCTGAGCCGCTGGTCCCGGGTTCGATTCCCGGACAGGTCAAACATTTGTGTGTATGAACATGTCTGTTTGACCTGTGTCTGGGTGTGTATATGTATATAATTATGTATATCAGTCATCAGGTTACCATAGTACAGGCTCTGCCTAGTTTGGGACCTGAAGACCTTGTGTGAATGTTAATAAATAAATTTTAAAAAATTAAAAAAATTAATTCTAGTTACAGTTAATTTTTTTTTATTACGCTCAAACCTTTGCATGGTGTAGAGTACTTTCGAATACCCGCCTGGATAGTTACCACCCTCAAGTTAGAAAAACTGTCACCAAATACATAGTGTGTCTCGATGATGTTTTACTAAAGATGACGTATATTCATACTGCGCGACGCTCAGATTTTGTTCCTTTACGACATAAACATGCGTACTGCGACAGATAATACGGTACAAATAATATAGAAAAGGATAGCTATATGTTTATACTTGCGCTTGAAATACGCGTTGCAATGAAAATGACTACAATTGACTTAATTTTGCCGCCTCAGTTTCCGCGCGCTTGTGCGTCATCTACCTCATATAAACATATAATATCATTGGAGAACACACTATGTATTTGGTGACATTTTTTCCAGTCCTTGAGAGCCAGTGAGAGTTCTAGATCTAGCGTAACAACATCTTCGAGTACATCGTCACTGACCATCACGTGAGATAGTGGTCAAACGCTAGATCTATGCAATATACAAAAATTAAGAATAAAACCTCCGCACTAGGATTCCCTGTGTCGCGAAAGGCATGGACACACACAAACACAGCATACAAACATCCAAGACCCGAGACAAACACCTACACTCATCGCACAAATGTTTGCCCCCGCCGGGATTCGAACCCAGAGTCCCGGAGACACAGAAGTCATGTCACTGACCACTGAGCCACGGCGACCGTCAATATAATCGTCAACTAATACACTTGTGTCATATTTATTACAGGTCAATTCTCGTCACAGACCAAACATAATAATAATAATAATATTTTTTTTAATCTAATAAGATTTTTGCTTTAAATATAATACAGGCAGATGTACCAGGCTATTAGCAGCATTAGGAAGTATCTCTGACTGCGGAGATACAAAAAAGCCGTCTAATGGACGACCAAAACAACAAAAACCTAACCACTACGAGCAAGCGTTCACAAGAACCATTTGGAACAAATTGCATTTGTATTCGTTTTTCTCAGATTTCTTTCAGGATTCAAGCTGTGAATTGTTGTTTCTTCTTCATAAACTTTGATCATAAAAGAACTTTGCCATTTTTTTTTATATTCTGCGATGTTTCATATTACTAATACACTTAGTCTTTTATATTTTTTGGAAACAGATTTCTATGTGGTAGTATTTCTCATACAGGTGATAATTTAAACCAGCCATGGCAAAATCCAACATTTATAAATCTAGTTATCTCTGACGTGCCTAGCGGCACAGACTGTCTTACATTAATGTTATACCTATATAATGGAAATCCGTTTTTGGCCGTAGGTAACACTAACATAGATCAAACTCTGTTAATTAAGAGCTGTGGATCTTGTAAAATAATAAAATTAAAATAAATAAAATAATACTACGAGAAATAATGTCAAATGTTCTGAGGAATTCCGTCTTTTATTTTAATAAACATATTTTTTTAAATAAATGTTTTACTTGTTAATTTAAGCCCAGTTAAACGCCTACTGACGTTGACGGAAAAAGGACCGAAATTACGGTAAGAATTAGTAATTTCAAACTTAAGGAAAATATTTTTTGTAGAAAACGGCAATTTTGTAATTCTCCTCTCTACATTAATCTCTGTGCCTAATATGCGGAATGGGATAGCACAATTTTAGTAGATATGTACATAGATATTGTAAATGTATAAAAGTTACTTTACCTTCAGACAATTTAACAAAATAATTAAGAATTTTGTATTTAAACGCGTCGGTGTACACACACGCGATTTGCTAAATAAAGAATAGTGAGGGACTGATTTATAGGATGGTAAGTCATCACCTCCCATTAATATTTTATTTGTATTAAACTGAATTAGCAGGTGCCATAGAAGCTTAAGCCATTTTGGTGGGGATCGAAACAGCGTCCGCCAGTTTGACAGCCGACGCTCCCACCGCTGATCATCGCTTCAAATCTACGTCATTAAAAGAGGAGGTAATCAACTTGTTTGTGTTATTTTATGTTTGTTACCGCACAACTATGTTCAGTAATTATAAAATAGTTTGAAAAAAGATTTCGTCATTTGACAGGATATGTATTATTAGACTTGCACAGAAATCAGAAAAGGTTATTTCACTTAATAAAAATCTCCGTCATTGTTTTCTTGAGTTACATGTACGGACCTTTTTCTTGAGGATTGGGGTAAGGACAAGAGAAACGCCTCTTGGTCGTTAGGGGATGACGCTGCAACATGTCAGATCCAACTAACCCTCGTAAAAGAGATATCCAGCGGAATTAAACACCATTCTTAGATTTTTTTTCTATAAAATGGTCGAAAAATAGCCTCGAAAAATAGACGCTCATTTTACCTTTTTGGGTTTTGTTCGGTGTAAACTTTGAGCTGGAAATTTAGTGCACTTGGCTCTGTAACATTTGAGTATCTTCCCTTCGAATATTGTCAAACGGCATGGTGGGTCTTGGCAAGGTTGTCAATCGACACAACCAATCCAGATTACTCATGAACCATACTCGAACGCGACCGCCATATGCTAAGCATTGTTTCAAATCTAATACTCTTAAACGAGGAATTCTTGTATATATTTATATACTAGCTGTGCCCTGCGGTTTTCCCGCGTGGTGATGAAAAACGGTGATGACGGTGATGATGAAAATAAGCCTATGTGTTAATCCAGGGTACAAGCTATTTCCATACCAAATTTCATCTAGATCTGTTCAGCCATTCTGGCGTGATTGAGTAACAAACATTATTAGTAGCGCCCCGCGGTTTCACCCGCGTGTATTACGGTTTTCTCGCTACATCATTTATTCCACGGAAACATACATTTTACGGGGATAAAAAGTAGCCTATGTGCTATGTTATTGAGTAACAAACATCCATCCATCCATCCAAACTTTCACATTTATAATATTAGTAGGAAGTGCGATAATATATTATAATATATTAGTCGGATATAATCTGAATCTCCGAAACGGATCCAACAATTTTCATGAAAGTATGAAGAGGGATTCAGGGTCGATAAACCGATCTGGCTAGGTCTCATTTTGAGAAAACTTCGTTTCATCCATGTTTTCAGGAAATTAAAACTGCTACAATATTATTAGAAATGACTGTTCCTGACATCTATTGGCGAGTAGTAATACTACTCAAACAAGCATCGGTGTGCCTGTGCCATTGTTGGTCTACCAAATCGGCTTTGTGGTAAATATTAATCAAGGGGACACAGCTGGTATATCAATTCGTTTGAAATGGATACAATATTTCGTGGAAACTTACTAAAAGCACAACAAAACAAACCACTTAGTTACTTATTTTGAAGTACTTATAATTACTTGAAAATATATCAGTATCATCTCAGCCATAGGACGTCCACTGCTGGACATAAGCCTCCGCCATTTATTTCCACAAGGACCTGTTGGAAGCGGCCCGCATCCAGCCCTTGCCTGCGATCTTAGTCAGGTCGTCTGTCCACCTGGTCGGTGGCCGTCCTATGCTGCGCTTGCCAGTCTGTGGTCCCCATTCCAGAACTTTTCGATCCTAGCAGCCAACCAGTTCTTCGAGCTATGTGCCCTGCCCACTGCTACTTCAAAATATATATAATTGTTATATAAATAGAAATGAAACACTCATATGAAACACAATTATGTATTTAATTCCCAAACAAATTATGCATCATCAGGATTCTTCACATACCGATTCGTTTTTACTTCTTTTGGAAGTTTATCTGTAAATAATAGTACTTAGTATTGTAATTGGTTACTCTTAATATTGTATATAATGTATTTTTACCGACTGCAAAAAAGGATAGATATAGATGGATACGGCGGTCCCGTGGCGCAGCAGTTTGTGTCATCGACATGACTTCTGTGTCACCGCGACCCTGGGTTCGAATCCCGGCAGGGACAAACATTTGTGCGATGAGTGTAGATGTTTGTCCTGGGTCTTGGATGTTTGTGTGCTGTGATTGTGTGTGTCCATGCCTCCCGCGATACAGGGAATCCTAGAGCGGGGGGGGTCTGAGTGTGATTAAAAAAAAAAAGATAAATAGAGGTTTAATCATTTCCTTACCACTTATACGATCCCAAGAGGTTTCAACATACTCTATGATCTCTGTGCCATTCTGGTAATGGTGGACCGTTTTCTCTCTTTCAATCAGCTTGGTTTTGCATTGTACATCGTAGATAGACAACACGTCAAACGAGTTCTCTCTCTGCGTGACCTTCTCCCAGAATTCATCATCTGGACGGAACCATACAAAAGGTTTATGGACAGTTTTTAATTCGGATGCATCTGAAACAGTAATAAACATTATGTAGGCGCGTATAGCGCGCGAGAGTGGTAATAACTGGAACGTACTCGGAAGCCCTGAGACTTGTGACCCACGATGGTGGATTAAAACCTGTTTTTTACATCGTGACAACATTCTCTCTCACTTCCGGTTTTTAAGTTCCTCCATTTAAAGCACAGGAATGTTGAATGAATGAGAGATCTAACAGCTACAAAATATCACAAAGTTACTCACAGTTTATCCGCTGCTCGTCAATAACAATTGCTACCTACCTTCACTTAGTTAACAAATCGAGTACTAGCAAAACCTACAGTCTAATATATTACTTTTAACGGCTTCTGTTTTGTTTGAGTATCTCACACTCTCCGACAAATTCATAAAACACGGGACTTACTCAAGTAGGAAGTCAGACCCACTTTCGGTGGTCTTTTTCAAGGAGCGCTCGCGGACCCCTCCGTCTTACTACGTGAGTAATTCCCGTGGTATATATATTCATAATTTGTCAAAACCACGTCAGTTTTAATAACAAAAATTACAGTTTGTAATCGACAGTTTGTGCAATGGACCACATCGTCACTGACTATCAAGTGAGATAGTAATCAAATGCTAGATCTATAGTATAAAAACAGTATTTTACATAATTCGGCTTAGTAAAATAGAAACAAAAAACAAATAGTCAATTATTATATATATGTGGTATCCGGCCTTACTCACGTTTATAGTCGACGTTTCGACCTAGGTTTCGAGAATGTCCGATGCTCATCCTCAGGTGAGTTTACGCCGCCAGATCGCGCGAAACCTAGGTCGAAACTTCGACTATAAACGTGAGTAAAGCCGGATACCACATATATATAATAATGTGTCAAACTCACGAGAATTTCTAATCAAAAAATAGTCAATTAAAAATATATACAATAGTCAAATAAAAATAATATCTAATGGTATATTAGAGGCACAATTGAATCGTCAATTATTTCATTAATTATATAACATGGCAGTAGAGTCAAAATAAATAAGTTAAATAAATTAAAATAGGATTAACTTATAGGCTTATTTTTATCACCACTGTTTCTCATCATCACTCGCGTAAACCTCGGGACGCAGCTAGTATTGGAGTATATAGTATATTGGAAATTGACGTGGCTCAGTGATAAGTGACACTGTTTCAGAACCACGACTCCACGGGTTGGAATCCTGGCTGGGGAAAATATTTCTGTGAAGAGCACAGATGTTTATTCTCGGTTATTGGACGTTTGTATGTATAGTGTGATTGTGTGTGTACATATTATACCTCCCGCGACACTGGGTATCATAGTGTGAGTGTGAATGAGTTGGTTTGTAGCCTTATTTATACGAAGTCGTGGGCAAAAGCTAGTAAAGTATAAAACAAAAAAGAAAACGGGATCTCACCGACTTCCAGGTCATCATTTAGTTTGGTAGGTTTATGGGTAGTTGAGGAACCAAGCGCTGGCTCTTCAGGAAGTTGCGTCACAGGAAAATCGTCTGAATCACACGTGGTTTCTTCTGGGTTATCTTTAATGGAGCAAAATCAATGAAAACATAAAATCTTAGTAAGATAACACGCTAATATAAACTTTAATTACCTTTTTGTAAACCTTGCGTTGTATCATAACCTCCTGTTGTTGCTGGAAATGAATTAGGGTTATTTTTTTTTTTTTATATCACACTCAGACCCCCGCACTAGGATTCCCTGTGTCGCGGGAGGCATGGACACACACACAATCATAGCACACAAACACCCGGGACAAACATCTACACTCATCGCACAATTGTTTGCCCCTGCCGGGATTCGAACCCAGGGTCCCGGAGACACAGAAGTCATGTCACTGACAGTAACCATTGCGCTACGGCGACCGTCGAAAATTAAATATCATTATTAATGTATACTGACATTCTTGTAAGTCATAAGCTCGAAGAACTGACGGCCGTTGGGATCGCAAGGTTTTCGAATGGAGACCACGGACTGGCAAGCGCAGCATAGGACGGCCACCGACAAGGTTGACAGACGACCTGACTGAGATCGCAGGTAACGGCTGGAATCGGGCCGCTTCCAACCGGTCCTTGTGTAAATGAATGGGAAAGGCCTATGTCCAGCAGTGTCAAGTTCTAAGCCTAAGATGATGATAATGATGATTTACATAAAACCTATACAGGAGTGGAGGTTCGAATAGAATAGAATATAGAACAACAAATGTTGTATGTATTGCTTCCGGGCTGTTTGGCCGTGGTCTATGTGAAACTTTTGTTCCAGACGTTTCGTCGATCACTGTGGTCGACATCTTCAGTGGTTCAGGTCCGAGCGACGACAAGAGCGTAGAACTCTCCTTCGCGGCGTCTTCTCTGATACTGAAGATGTCGATCGCAGTGATCGACGAAACGTCTGGAACAAAAGTTTCACATAGACCATGGCCAAACAGCCCGGAAGCAATACATACAACATGCAACGCCGGCCGTGAAAGCCTTAGAGTTTACAGAACAACAAATGTTTCTGTTTTAGTTTTTTAGTTTAATCCATTAGCTTTTACTTACTGGACCTTGCTATCTTCTTTTATATAAATGATTTTAGAAAAATCGAGAATGTGACAGGGTTATCAGGAAATCGTCGTTCTGTAAGGAAGCTTAACACTGTATCGAGCCAAATATGCCGAAACTCTAGTCACGGTTAAATGAAAATAAAACGAATAACTATAATTTCCGACAAACAAAATATTTTTAAAAACGTTAAATTCAATGAACTGGTATAAAAATAAAAAAAAAACGTAAAGATAATTATAGAAACATCTGTAAAGTTAGATAAAACCCTTGTCACAAAAATTCATGATGATATTTGACAACTAATTGTAAAACTTTGGGTACAATGCCGCAGGGGCCCGTTTTAGATTTATTTTAGTTTTTATTAAATGTTTAAGGTTTTTATTTTAAGTTAAATTATTTTATTGCTATTGATAATAATAAGGCTATTAAAAGCATATATAAACTAGAAATTAAAAGTCTAGCCGATTATTCATTTGCTGTTATATTATAATCATCATTGTAAAACTTTGTTTAAAAAGTACAATTAAATCTATGTAGTTTTTAAACCTTCCTTCTCCAATTACGTTTGAGGTTAAAAATGCAAAGATGAGTAGTGCAGAGTACATAAATAGTAATATATAATGGTAAAGTGTGCATTATTAATATGCACTGTCTTCATATACAATGCTAAACCATAATAGGTTACTGTAATGATAAAGATGATGATGATAGCAGAATATAGATTTGTATTTAGAAATTAATTTAAATCGGCTCTAACATAATAGGTGTTTACCTTCTCCTTTACCTTCAAGATAAAAAGAAGGAACATAGCCATAATCTGGATCCATTACAATTTCCTTAATCTTAACGTCATTATTACTACTTTGTAACACTTCAGGAATGTCAAATATTTGTGGTACGATGTGTGTATTGGCTTCAACAATTGCAGCTGTAATTAGACCATTATTGTCTGTAGGTATTTCTGTGGTGTTGGTGCTATTGTTGCTCTTTAAGACAGGTTGAATTGGCAATATATATTCTGGTCTGAAGTAATTAATTATGTCAAGGTCTTCTGTACTCATCTGTGTGTTTTGGATTGAATCATAAAGTTGAGATAGAGAAATAAAGGGGTTTTTATAATAAGACGGTATAGGAAAATTGTCTTGATAGTTTGTATCCCAAAGTGTATCTTGTGTGAATTGGCTTATTCCTGTATCAAATGGTAGCTGAATGTTCTTTTTAGCTTCCTTTTCTGGAATTGTATATTCTACTTCAGAAATGTAAGGTATATTCTGTACTCCATCCTTTGTTGCGTGTGGAATATTAAATTTGTCCACTTTGATATTAATTAATAAGTTATTGGATTGCTGGTTAGTATCATTGGCTTTATCAATAACGGAGCGTTTGAAGTAAGGATTCAACCCTTCATCTACTGTATAGGAAGGTATAATCTGCGTGTGGTTTTCTAAAAAAACATTGACTTTGTACATAAAAATAAATTATGGATTGTTAATTGATCGCAGTAGAATAAATCTTCAACGTTGACTTACTTTGATTTACTGAGTCAGTTGGAAACGGGACAGGGTCCTCCTGGGTGGTAAGGTTTTGTTCTACTAGTGGATTGTTCGGGTATATTGCTTTATCATATTCACTGTTTACATTATATTCGTATAATGGATTAATTGGTAATAAATTACTGTAATCTAGCCATGGCTGGTACTCTACTGGGGCTGTTGTAGGCTCATCTTGATATTGTGCTGTAGTGGGCCACCTTTGCACGTAATTTGGAAAGTTTTCAAACTGGTTTGAAATTATTGGTGCAGGGATTTGAAACTGAGAATATCCTTGGGGGTAATTACCATTTAATTCTTGTATGTTCTCATAAGCTTCTGTATAGTCTGCTACAAAAGGATATGGTCTTTCAAAAATTTCACTGGGTTCTTGTTCGGGTAATCTTTGATCAATCCGCAGGGACCTCTCAGCAGGTAAATCATTGTCAGTTGTTGAAGCTGAAGAAATCGGATTGTTTTTAGGTAAATTTACGTCATCGACTATTGGTGGGACTTTTTCATAATTCTGTGGTTCTCTGGCGATATTTGTATATTGTTGAGGAAGACTTAGGCCACTCCACCATTCCCTAGGTTGTGTGTCATATCCGATTTTAAATGGAGAATCTAGATTATTTTGTACAGTTTTTATATTATTTGGGCGTGGGTCTGATTGTAGTATCTCTTTAGGTAGTTCATTGATATCATTTTTTGGCATCACAAAATTATTATATTGTGACATAAACTTTACACCATTCCACCATCCTTCAGGTTGTACGTTATGACCCATTTGAGCTATATTTCTGTCATTTGGTCGTACTTGATTAGATCTTATGCCTTCAAAGCCACGTAGGTCACTATTTATAACTTGAGGCTTGGCTGGAGGCAGGTTGTTATATGGAAGCGGTAAGTCTTGCCCAGGAATACCTTGGTGTGGATAATAGTTTAGTGGTAGAATATTCTTCTGAGAATTTGCAAAATTCAGTTGGTTTTGATGCTGGAGTACTTGATTTCTTCTCGCCCATACTTCTAATGGAAAATTTGAAGCAGCTCGAGGTATGTTTGGAATACTATAAGGTAGATAATTGGGATATGATATTACACTGCGTGGGGGTTGTGGTACTCTCTGAATATTAGACCATCCCTTTAAGGGATTTTTATTCATGTAGTCATTTGGGTAAGACGCTAAAAAAAAAACACATTGTTATTAAGACAAACAACAGAATATTTGTAATAAAATAAGTATTTTTGTCAGTCAGAATTTATTTTTCATTTATTTTAAAACGTTACAGTACTTAGTAACTTAAGTAGTTAAGTAGTTTTATTTTGTATAAATTATACATCAGTTATGTACTAGGTCGGTACTCTATATAAATCAATTTTTTTTATAATCTACACCCATCAAGTAGATTATAAAAAAATCCATCAAATCCAACAAATTGAAAATTAGGCAGGTAGTTTTCTCAACGTAGCTAAGCTCTTCAACTAAGAATTTATTTAAAAAACAAATATGTTTAATCCAAGCTACCACTATCAGGCTGAATACACATACCAATATATTTACAACGTCATCACTTAACATCAGGTGAGACAGTTGTCAAACGCACACTTATAATATGTAAAAAAAAAAAAAAAAATAATATTACTGTTGTATAAATTAGTTTACTTCTGATAAGATACATTGTACATCAAAATTCAATTATTTTTTATAGTTTATTTGACCACTAATATTACACCTACTTGTAATCCGTGATTAAATTTAAAATAAGTAATAACAAATAAATAACTGATTACAATATCTAGAGGTTTAACAACGACTTTAAACGACTATTGACAATCTGACACTACCCTAATATGACAACAAAAATATAAATGTATAAAACACGGGAATTACTCACGTAATAAGTCAGGGGGTTCCGACTATAGTTTCAACCACATTCGGTGGTCTTTTTCAAGGAGAATACAGGGCGCTCGCGGACGCGATCGCGGTTAGCCTATTGTCGGTACCGGTGTTTTATACATTCATGTGTCAAAACCACGTCAGTTTAAATGTCAAAAATTATGAATATAACAGGAGAAAAAAAAATAGTACTTCTTTAACACTTACCTACCAAGTTCAAGTATGATATTACAGAAGCATAAAATAAAATAACTCTGCACTCCATCACTGTGCTACATGAATCTAAAAGAGAGGACAACTTCACAATACCACCACCACTTCACACAGCGTATACGTGTTATTAAAATAAAAGAAAGCTGTTTAAACAGTAAATATTAACTTTGCCCAATGAATTATCATGAATCTTAGTAAGCAATGTAAATTATGTAACAATGTCGGTCCACATTTGTATGATTCTATATAATAAAGTAACTACAACTCGTATTAGACGCAATTGCGTCATTATCGCCCTGCAGTCTTTTTTTCTTTTTTTCTTTTCTCAGCCATGTGCGTCCACTGCTGGACGTAAGCCTCCCCCATATAGGGGGGATTTGCCAATACTCGCCACGCTTGGCAGGCGGGTTGGCGAGCGCAGTATGATTTCCGATCCTCAAAAGGCGCTGCTGCCCACCTCCTGGTACGATATCCCTTGGCCGACTCTTACGGCACCCACGGGAAGAGATGGGGGAGTACTATTCTAGGCCGGTACCACCACGGCCCAGTCATACAGTGTGAAATAGTACGGAGGGCAGATGAGAACCTTTTGTAATTAGTACTGTTCTTGTACTTTTTTTTTATAATATCAGGATTTTAATATTACTTATATATGTGGATATGTATTCCCTGGGAAAGATTCGTTGATGTTATTCATCGCATTGTCTTTATAATACTGCCATATAGTTTTTCATAGGGAAAATGCCTTTATTAAAATAAAACACTAATAATTAATTACAATACTGCAGCTACTACAATAACATTTGAGCAATCCACCAGCTATTGGTAGCCTATAGATAACTCAAATGTTCTAACACGCTACCGGCCGGCAGCGTGCCCAGAATGCTAGCAGCGTTGCCACGCTGAATTGCTATGCTGATTCGTTGAGCCAAATATGAAGTATTTAACTTCATGAACACAAAACTTTCAGTAAAAACTTTCAACCCCAATATCATCTCCCTTAATGCACCCCTGGCATATTTTTAAGTATAAAAGTCTTAAAATATACATAGCAGTTGACAGTGATGGCAACAAGCTTCCCATTCCAATGTGGCGGCTTTACAATTGGGGTGCAGGAATTAAGGGGGTTGGGAGAGGGGATCGTCGGCGATCTCTCGGTAAAGCGGAGGCTATAATTTGAAATATTGAAAATTGACTATAGTTAATTTTAATGGGGAAGGTTATCCCTCGGTACCACTCCCTCCCCGCGGAGGCCCTATGCTGCGTTTCCTGTCACGCGGACCCGCGTGCGGACCTTGTCCGCGTGCGCTGCTGGCATCCTATCATTTCATGCAGGTTTTTCCTTTCACTGAATTTTATTTAGTTTTTTTAAACCGAGTAGTTAATGGTCGCCGTGGCTCAGTGGTCAGTGACATGATTGCTGGGTCTCCGGGGCCCTGGGTTCGAATCCCTGCAGGGACAAAAATTTATGCGATGAGTGTAGATGTTTGTTCCGGGTCTTGTATGTTTGTGTGTACACTGAATCAGTCTTCTATACCTACTTATAATTATTTTATTTTTCGTGATTATGTGTACTGCAGTAAAAATAGTTTCCAGACAGACCAATACAGCCGTTATTGTACAAACATACAAACGTAACCAAATATATCTATATTTCATTTTTCTTTGTATCCACCGGTGGGTGTTGTCTTAAATTATTTGATTTAGTGGTCATTCCCATTGTATCTACAAATTTACTGCTTTGTTTTTAAACTTATAAAACCATAACTTTTGTACAAGCTTATTTATAGTGCAATGTTATATACACTAACAAAGATGAACGCTTATGTATCTGAAGTTGTAGGTTAAGTGAATGGTAGTATTGGAAGAGGAAGGCCTAGGCAAAGGTTCCTAAATCAGATTGAGGTAGTTCTTATTTTATTTACGGACTAATGCTGTTTGCCTCTACCGGCATTTACACCTTCACCGGAGGGGGGGAGAGCACTGACGAAGGCGCACCGCCTAGTGAGGCTAGCGCTGACGGCGCTGTGCCACTAGGAGAGGACGAGGCGACTAGCTCATGGTACTGAGGTTCTGACCTCGGCTTGAGCTATCGCCAGGACAGCGAGATATCGGATCGAGGGAGATATCGGATCTATGAGGAATTTCTAAGAAAGGGCCAGAGTACTCTAAACCGACGCTCTTGTATGAAAGGTCTGATAAGTGTGCATGATGGGGCTGATCGCAGCGTTTGGAAGGTTGTTGTCTCTGCCTACGTCTACTGGAAAGAGGCGTAAATATATGTACCTATGTGATCATCTGTGTGTAGCTTCTCAGTAACTATTATTGGTACTGTAGGGATTTGTCTTTTTCAAAGTTTACAATACCTAATCGAAAATCTGTTACAATTGAAATATTAGAACTGAAAAGAGATTTATTTATTTATTTGAACCCCAACATAATGTACACTGATACAAGAAACTAAAAAAATGCTATAACTACATAATGATTATAGGGGAAGACAGCTTGCGTAGAAAAGTGAGCGAGCAGTATCTAGCCTACTATTGATGGCCACTGCCACAATGTGGAATAACATTTAAAAAGTTGGCCATCAATCTACAATATAAAGAGAATAAAATTTATATTTTTACAATATTTGAAAAGTAGTAGTTAAAGGTACAAAATAGAAATCAGGATTGTTGGATCGCTAATTTAAATTTGCCAAAAGATTCAGTAAATAAGTTTTTAGCTGAGCTATTATATTATCTAAGAGATGCTCATAATATAAAGGAGAGTTCAATCATTTTTTCATTCGTCGCAGCCATAGGATGTCCACTGCTGGACATAAGCCTCCAACCCGCCTGCCGAGCGTGGCGAGTATTGGCAAATCCCCTCCTATACGGGGGAGGCATATGTCCAGCAGTGGATGTTTAAGTGCTGAGAAGAAGAAGAAGAAGAAGATTCTAAAGCGCAAAGCATCAAACGAGTGAATAAACAACTTATTCACAACTTAGTCACATCTCAAGAGTTTAAAGACCCTTGGCTTAGTTTGGAACTCGCTGGACATCATTGTAACTAAGACATATAAAAACTGTTTTCCGTAGTTAAGAAAAGTGTAATAGATAATTTGTTTATTGGAATAAAATTTCTCATTATCATTATTCAGAGGCAGATTTTGCTGGCAACTGCCGTTGCTATCATTACCTTCAATGCCTCGTGCCTCGCGATGTCTTCGCCGTTATTCTATAGTACCATCCAGAGCTTAAGGCTTAAGTAGGCGCCTGTCTAACAAAGCTCATTATTTTTTTTAAAACGTGCAGAACCCCTTGAATAATTATCATAAACAACAAGCTAACTGACAGTTTGAACGTTACGAAGTTACAAAATGCCATTTTGAGGCGCTAAGTGGTTGTGAAGAGCAATTTTGGCGGCTATTGTCGAGATATTACATTCACCCCTGCAGTAATTCAACGCTTTAGTGTTTACTGAACAGCGGGAAGTACACAACGCCTTTATAAGTAGCAGCTAAAGCATGAGTGAAAAATAATGGCTTTGGGATAATACATTCGGGGAAAAAGAATATTCAATATTAGCAGCTCGATTCAGATAGCTGTTATTAAAAGATAAGGAATGAAAATAACAATCATTTTTTTAAACATAAATGCTATTTCCCTGTGAAATACTAGGTGGAGCAAAAGTCATTACCCGAACGCATAGAAAGAGAAGGGACATATTCTCTCTACGCCCTCAGAGGCCGCTATATTTTTGGCAAATGGTGGTAAATAATTAAATTAATAAAGGCTTAAATTAATAAAGCTCACGTTGTGTATTATATTCGAATCATAACGATGTAATATCATGTAATGTATAGGATTTGTGACACTTATTTTCTTTGTTTTTCTTATTTTTATTTACTCACTTATTTTATTTATTTTTAAGCTATGTAACACTCCCGTTATTTAAATTTCTTTCGATCCTCTCCATGCAAAGGTTGCTTGGTAGAGATCTCTTTTAGTGAGAAGGCCGCCCATTGTCACACTCTATGTAAATTTATGTATATTGTAAATATTGTTTTATATTTAAGGTTTAACAATAAAGTATTTTCTAATCTAATCTAAATATCAATTCTGCCCTGAAATAGATACAAAAATACACGTAATTAAGATAAGAATCACTATACTCTTCAAGAACCCGGAATAAATGTTGACAAGACGAGGAAGGCAATTTTTCATCAAAAATAATCTTGAGCGACGAGTCACATTTCCACCTTTCTTCAAAATATATACATATATCAACAACGAACATATACCCACGAACTTAACATATAACCTATAACAAGTATACAAATCCATGATGTCAACACTCTTGATGCCCTCAAAGAGAATATCTGTCAGGAATGCCATAAATCAGGCCCGTATGGTCATCAAGTCTGGCGGCCGCCACCACGCCGCCACTTGGCCGATTACATTTTATCTACGTACTTAAAATAAAATTTACATGTTAAATAAACATAATCTACAAGCGAAGCTAAAGTTTTTATTATTTAGTAAAAAAAATTACAATCCTAGAACATCGGGTGACAACTTTAGCGTCACCATGTACATGGCATTATATCACACTAGCTGCGCTGCACGGTTTTACCTGCGTGATGATGAAAAGTTGCTTATACACGAACTTTCGCATTTATAATATTAGTATGATAGGAAAGGATGATAGTACCTATTATAAGTCATTGGTTATGAATGTAAAAGCGTAATTTTTCTTCATGATAAGATTCATTCATGTGAATAGCTTTATGATTCGAAGTTGTTTATAACTCACAGCATCGTAGTTTGTGATACAAACTATATAAAGATGCTAACGGTAAATTAAATTTAAAATTAAGCTGGTGATAACTTCTACTTATGTAACGAGTACAAATATACTAGTAATAGTAAGCCGCAGAAATAAGATCGTATGTGGGTAGCCGCCACAAGTAAATTATGACACAAAAAGAAAACTAAAGTAGTGTCCGATATATCCATTTCTGCAAAGGCTGCGCCTAGCGGGAGGTCAACGTCCCGAACTGTCGCATCTCAAACCTTTGAAGATTCAATCAGATTCCATCACCTAAAATTGAACGGAATAAAACAAGATTGTAACTTTAGAGTTTTATGGTTTATTGCATTAACTACATGCTAGGCGGAACTTACGTTCAAATATTTGAAGGAAAGAATTCGGCTGCTACGTCTGTAGTCTCGGGTTCAAGTCCCACTAGACAATGTACGATTTTAACTTGTCCTAACAGAACTACAGAAAAAAATTACCAAAGCTGCTGAATTTCCCTATTAATGGTGCTGTATTTTCTGTTTAATTTAAAGAAGTTTTGCTAGCTTCACGTTTTATTTACATGGAACCTTCGTAAAACTCCTCATGACAAAAACATACTACGCGCAGTAAAAGTAATCTAAACAAAAGCAGCTATGTGGTCCAACTCGTAACAACACAAAACTAAGCAAAGATTCCTCGAACTTTCACAAAGGGTCCTAAATGCTAAAAGTTACATATATACGAAGGTAGATAGTTGACGTGAGTCGGTAGATTTCGTCGCGTTCGTGAAGCATGTACCTACCAAACGACCTAGAGTTAGGTAAAATTATTATAATACTGTTGGTACTTCTCCATCTTTGTAGTGTAATGTCTAATATGTTAAGTTCCTTCTTGTCGTACGGCCGTTTGTGGTAGGGCAGTTTTTGCTACAGCGCAGAATCTATAATTCTGCCTCTAACCGTTTAGCTAAGCCGAGTACCTGCGCTCTTACTCTTGAACTCAGTTAAAAAGTCAATCCAATTCTAGCCCGTATCAGTTCCAATCTGATTAAACGTAATTTTCGAGACGGTCGTCGTGGCTCAGTGATCAGCGACACTGACTTTGGAACCGCGACCCCGGGTTCGAATCCCGGACGGGGCAAACATTTCTGTGATGAGCAAAGATGTTTGTTCTCGGGTCTTGGATGTTTGTGTATTGTGATTGTACGTGTCTATGCCTCCCGTGACACAGGGTCTTCTAGTGCGGGGGTGTGAGTGTGTGGGAAAAAAACAATAATAATTTGTATTTACGTCAAATTCCATCGAACTCGATTCCAATCGTGCGCTAATGTTGCGTTTAAGAGTATCAATCTACGCGAAATCGATCGAAATCACAATTTACGATCAGAATCGAGTGTCAAGAGTAAGCCCGCTGAGCAAGGATGCAAGTCTTCGTTATTTTTTAAATGCCGCGTTAAGTGCATGCTAACGTTTAATGATCATGTTTAAATTATTACAAGAGATTTTTCTTAATCTAACAATATATCTACTTTTCATTTTTGAAGCGATGATAGCTCAGCGGGGGTGTCAAACTGACGGAAACTAGTTCAATCCCCAACAACAGCTTGAGCTTCCGGTGAAGGTAACACCGTTATCAAATTCCCAGCATGGTGGTAGGGTACTTTCGAATCCCGCCCTGCTAGCTACCACCCTCAAGTTTGAAAAACTGTCACCAAGCTCATAGAGTGTTCAGGCAGCAGTCCTTGAGAGCCAGTGATCATTCTAGATCTAGCGATCTTCGACCACATCGTCACTGACCATCAAGTGAGATAGTGGTCAAACGCTAGATCTATAAAATATTAAATAAAAACATTAATCTAAGAATTACATTATTAGAATTATAAGATTATAAATATCTCATACAATACTTTTTAACCGCCTTAAAAAAAGAAGGATATTTATGAATTCGAAACCGACTTCAACACTCAACAGTGTGAAATAATTTGTCGAAGTCGGCATCATAAGCACAATATTTTGATAATAGTTACATTTGAACTATCATGGTACCAACTTCAACAAGTTATTTCACACTTTTGAGTGATAAAGTCGGTTCTATTTTATGGTACTTAAAAAAAATAATTAAATAAATATGCACATTATTTTACGCTAGAAAAACCCAACATACCGCTTTATAAAAACACTAGGAGAAATTATGCTTTCATGAAAACATGAATTAACAGAAGCTCAAATTACACTTGCAAAGAAGTTACGAAAATGTGTAGGTAAAGGAATGGACTTATGGACGGCTACGACAAAGCTTTAGACACACACAATACACAAACATCCAAGACCCGACAACAAACATCTTTGCTCATCACAGAAATGTTTGCCCCGGCCGAGATTCGAACCCGGGTTCGCGGTTCCAAACTCAGTGTCGCTGATCACTGAGCCACGACGACCGTCTTAGTGCGACCGACCGGAGTGCTACTGTAGCTTAGATAGCAAGGCGTAATGACGTTATTCTGTAGTCGTGGGGTTCAAATCCAGCTAGTAGCCGAATTACCTTTAATAATTTGACGGTAAGTTCCGCCTAGCGTGATGTTAATTTGCTTGGAATTTATAAGCATTTAATCGTCTCTGTGGTGGACAGACGACCTGACTTAGATCGCAGGTAAGGGCTGGATGCAGGCCGTTTCTATCCGGTCCTTATAGAAATCAATGTCTAGCTGTGGGCGTCCTATGGCTGAGATGTTGATGATAATCCTCTCTTACATACAATGGAAAGAAACCAATTTAAAATCTTCTATTTACTCCACTTGTAAGTAACAATGCAAATAGGTAATAAAATATGTTGTTAATAATTTAACCAACTTCTCGTGGTTGTATTGAAATGAAACAAGGTAGGTATAATATGTAATTAGAATTACAATACCATCATTTGGTGTACCTATTGGAGTTGATTTGATCATAGAGCCGTGAGGCAGATAATAGTCGAAGCCGCTAAAAGAATCCAATTCGATTAGAATTGGGCTTGGTAGGGGGTTATTTAAAATAATTATACTGTATTGTATTACCACCTACTTATGTTTGTGTGGATACCCTATAAGAAAGGGATGTAGTACTACTTTGATGCCTTTCATTTGGCTCGTTTTCAATGCAATACTGTGCAGTCTAGATATAGGTATAGATTCATGGCTGATATACATTCAACACGCTGTGATATGACCAGTGTATTCTTTGGCTAAAGGACTTGTATCCAAAGCCGTAGTATCATTAAAAAAGCAGTGTATTCTATGGTCATATTGTAATATCTCCAAATAGTCTGTGGTCATATTTGCAAAATTTGTTGTCTCTGTGGAATATTTATCAGAAATCTAAAAAATCATAAATATTATATATTTAAACCAAAATTTATCGTCAATTACATATTATATCGTCATCTAATAAATAAGAGAAGAAAGCAACATGATAACGTGGCCTTCACTTTGTTAAAATATGTCAGAGGCGGAGAAGCAAGAGCCAGAAAGTAAAGTTCTTGATTTCGATCCGATTTTGCCCGACACAGGAGTATTGTTCTACGAAGAATGTCCGATAGAGTATGAAATCGAGCGGCCTAGATTGTTGCCTTTGAAATCTTCAACGCAAACACGCTTTGAACAGCTTCAACACGAAGCTGCGAGGGTTTGGAGAGAGAAGCAGAGAAGTGCTAAAACTGCTAAGAAATAATCTGCTTTGTTTTGCAAACCAGTTTCCAATATGGTTTACACGTTGTTCGTGATAGAAATAATATCAGCGTTTATATTAGCCGCTACACTGCTGTATAGGTATGGAGATTGTTACAGAAATCATATAATTGTGACAGTTTCTGTGCTAACAGCATGGTACTTTTCTTTTGTTATTATGTTCATTTTGCCATTGGATGTGTCATCGGTGAGTATTTATAATTATACATCTTCAACATCTGCGACACAGTTTGACACTACTGCAGGTGTCATCAATTCTTCACTATTTATGTATTGTTTTTAGTTCTGATTATATAAATATTTGATTTGTTAATTTGCTATTTTTTTCTTAGTCTCTTAATCTTACCTAGTCATAGGAGTGGACTATATAAATCAATACATTAAAAACATTCTATGTATATCTAGTATTGATGCATTGAATTCAACCTATGTAGGTACTTTAAATTATTCAACATCACTTATACATCACCCGTTTTTATTTGACGCACCTAAAAATAAATTAAAATATTTTTTAGGTGCGTCAAATAAAAACGTCTCCCATTAAAATGGGAGACATTTTATCGCATCTGACTCTGACAATAGTGATAGAAAAAATAAAGGGGTAATTAAAAGACATCATTATTTATTATCAATTATTGTTCGAAACATTTTCGTCAACTTATAACATGTATGCATAATAATGCTTTTTTAATAAGTACCTGTATTTTTTATATCTATAGCACATACTTATCCAACTTATAGGAAAACTATTGATGTATGGAGAACATGAATGTATTTATTGATACATTGTAAATAACATAGATGCCACTACCTGATGCATTACTTAGGTTTTTTTTTTAAATGGACGGATTGTCGACTCGATAAAATTCGACAGTAAGTGTTTCTAGACATGGTACTATTTGCATGGTTTGGAAATCTCCATAGTAAAAGAAACACACTGGTGCCGCACAATTTGCGTGTATGCCATGTCTGAACAAGCACTTACTGTTGAATTATATCGAGTCACTGATCCATGCTCGGAGCCCTGGTGCAGTTTATAAAACATCAATTTTAAGGGTAAGGGTGGGTACAGGCTAAAGGTGGGAGAATTGGTCAATAGACTATTGCTGTAGCTTTCATGAGTGAAATTAGTCAAAAGTGAACTGAGGCATAAACCAAGTACAGAAACTGGTAGCCAGTCAGCCTATATTAGTAGTCATCTCTAGTTACTGATCTAATAGTAGTTTCTTGTTGTAATCCCATTTATGACTAACCACTGAAGTGGTTCAGTATGTGACTGGCCTTACGTGTGACTTGGATAATGGTAATAAAAATAGCCCAAATATAGCCAGTCACACAACTTAAAAGTAGGCATATCATTATTCAATCTAATCAGGTGTGCATGTTATGTAAGTGATGCCAATATATCTCACATGTTACAATTATAGTTTTTAAACTATGAAACTGTAAGACAAATAATAGTGATTCATATTTTAGACTGTCTATCGACAATGCCTCCAAGAAAATGCCACCACAGATGCCCCAATACTGCAAGCAACACAGAGCAATGAGACAACTACACTTGTCCCTCCCGGCAACCAATGCCATAAGCCATGGAGTTTTGTCCCGGATACAGTGTTCCCTAACCTTTGGAGGATTGTTTACTGGACTTCACAATGTTTGACTTGGTAAGATTGTACCCAAGGATCTGTAATAGGATCTGACATATTAAATAACACTAATGTTATCGAAAAATGCGAAAGTTTGTTTGTCTGTTTGTTGTATGTTACTCCTTTACCCTGAAACAACTGAAAGGATTTGCATGGAGTTCTGAATGAAGGTAGATTATACTCTGAAATAACTCATACACTACTTTCATTCTGAAAAATATAGTTCCTGTGGGATAATGGAGGCAGGAAAACCATAGTCTACATGGTGGAACAGCGGGACGAAATAGTGTATATATTATGGAAATTCTACAACCCTTGCACAGTCACTTTATTGTCCATCTGTTTATTCTCTATACTCGGAATTATATTGAGATAAAAATCTAGAAATAAACTAACCCGATCTCTCTAATATTATAAAGACGAAAGTTTGTATCTAATTTGTCGTTTTTATGTTTTTTACATCTTCACGGAATATAGAATTAAAATAGCTTATACCCTGGAATAACACTATACTTTTCATCCTGGAAAAAGTATAGTTCCTGCGGTATCATTGTGATCCTGTTATACTTGGTGGTAGGGTATTCTCGAGTACCCTCCTAGCTAGCTACCACCCTTAAGTTAGAAAAACTATCACCAAACACTTACTGTGTTCAGGCGGCAGTCCTTGAGAGCCAGTGAGCATTCTAGGTCTAGCGTGTAGTCGAAGATGTCTCCGACCACATTGTCACTGACATTTTGTCACTGTTTGCCCCTGCCGGGAATCGAACCCAGGGTCCCAGAGACACAGGAGTCATGTCACTGGCCACAGAGCCACGGTGACTGTCGATTGAATCTCAGGATTTTTTTTTCGGGAAGGCTTTTGCAAGTATAGTATTTTACCATTAATCAATACTAATCATGTTCCATATAATTATATGTTTAGTAATATTGTTTGGCTAGTAAATGTATCCTATATTCTGTTCTGTGTATCTATTATAAATAAATGCTTGTGATATGATCTCTATTAGATCATTTCAGTGAATTAGTCTTGGGTAGACTCAACTCAACTCAGTTTTGTCATACTCGTCTGACAAAAAGTTATATCTAATAAATTATTATCTAGATATTATTTACAGCATCTTTGAATCCAGGATTCCCGATGAAGAAGTATCACAAGAACTAGGACCTGATAGTATTTGCCAACCATATTAAGCCATGCTATTGAGAAAAAATAATCATGCTTGCTTTGAATAATAATAATAAACTTTTATTTCCCAAAGAGTACAGTATTTCAAGACATTTTAAGCGAATGTTTTGTATTTTAGATTCTAACTAATTTTTTGGTTTTTTTACAGGCTCATAATGCCAATGATGCAGTCATACAGCAAAGCAGGAGATTTCACAGTTAAAGGGAAACTAAAATCGGCCTTAGTAGACAATGCTATATACTATGGATCATACCTATTAATATGTGGGATACTACTTATATACATAGCTCTAAAGCCTGGAGTATCCTTGGATGGACCTAAGATAAAGGTCATAGCATCGACAGCAAGCAACACATGGGGGCTCTTCTTACTGATTTTGCTTCTCGGTTATGCATTGGTCGAAGTACCGAGAAATCTGTGGAATAATTCTAAGAAGAATTACACTTTGACCTATAGTTATTTCAAGATAGCCAAGTTGAGTACTGATAAATGTGAAGCGGAAGAAACTGTAGATGAAATCTTGGATGTAAGTATTACTTCATCACTGTTCATACTCTAGAGTGATATTACTGTTCATATTCTAGACTATTCTAGAGTGATGAATCCTGATGAGATCAACCAAGACTCCCAGACCTAGTATAGGGGTGGTTGGACATTTTGTGAAATAGTAGCACACCGCAGTTTCACCCGCGTGGGTTACGTTTTTTCTGCTACCTCATACCTCTGTACCTCTGAAGAAAAGTACTTTATAAAATTATCTAACCTATCGACATACCAAATTTCATTGTAATCGGCGCAGCCGGTTTAGCCTAGAGGACTAACCTTGGTTTTTTAATTATTTGCGTATCCAACGGGTAAAGAAATTATTTTCGGGATGCAAAGTAGCCTGTGTTAATCCAGGGTCTAAACTAGCTCCATACCAAATTTCGTGAAGGAGTAACAAACCTACACACATATATACAAACTTTCGCCTTTATAATATAACAAGTAAGAATATGAAATAACAATATGTAATGTATATCTTCATATATTCATTGTGAAATGAACTTGACAGTGACAAGTACTTAGAGCTATTTTTAAGATCCATGACGGGAGAGATAAAATCAATTGCCTGGAGTCTCCGTGGAGCAGTTAAAATGTTTCTCTTGCGGCAGAAGGCGCGGGTTTGAATCCCGCCGAGAAGACGGAATATTTATTCGCTCTATAATAACAAACATGTCTTGTAATAAAATACAAATTTTATTAACCAGATTTTTCCTAAGAAATGTGTTATAATTGAATCTTTTCATAAAGATATACAGACTGACTGGCAAAAGACCGTGTACATATTGAAAGACATAGTTAATGATCATAATATGTAAGCAGTAAAAATATAATATACACAGATAATATTGCTAAACTACATAGTAAAGTTTAACTAAATGAAAAAAAGCTTTATATGAGTGTAGGTAATATTCAGAGAAAATGGTAACGTGGTGACTGAGTACTGAATACCCTCCTTCAGCATGTACAGTATTTACCAGTCAATCTGTATATTAAACTAATGATTATTGTCTAATTAATCGTAAGATCCATGTGATGCTTTATGATTGAACTAAGACCATATGCAAGATACATATTTTATTCATTAATGTAAAATATTGATTATGCTTCCATTATCAGTTGCCCTTGGAAATCCATTTACTGAAAGTCACCGAGTACATATGTACATATGAAATAAAATGATATGAAGCGAAACAAAATGAAATAATGCCAGCCAAAAAACGATTCTATATACTTCTACATTATGCTTTTAAATTTGACATATCAAAATTAACTCTTGAGTGTAAGATTAGTTAGCGTTATGTCGAAACTAGTTATGTCATTAATTCTGAACATAATGAATAGCAAAGATAATAAATAATTGTCTGGATAACCAATCTTTGCTAGACGATTTCTAGGTAAGACATGTATGTAGATAAACTTGTTAAATATAATGTTATCTATATACAAACTATCAACTATCACCAAAATCGCTACAGCTGTTTCTGTGATAACTTGAGTTATATTTACGAATCGCTTGTGTTATAGTTATAATGCTATCTTACTACTATCATAAATTCGAAGTTTTTGATGAAGGGGTGTTTCTTGCTCAATTTAGATGAAATTTGGCACAAAGATAAACCGGTTAGGTTTTTTAAAAAAATATTATGAGCTTACTTTTGACCACTGTTTCACCTGATGTTATGTGAAGACGCGGTCTAAGATGTAGCACGCATGGCTAGAAGGTACCTATTCGCTCGTGACTGAAAGACTCCAGTGGGCCAAGACATAGTGCATCGCTTCATAACGATTCTCTTCCTCTAGCTGTTGAATGTTCGTTCTCGTTGTTCATGTGATATATCCAATGGCTATGAAACTTGTTGACTAACGGCATAATTTCCCCTCGAGCGAAAATGAGTAGCGCAAATCAAGCGCTTTGATTGTCATTGATCGTCCCATCCTGTTCTGGTAGGCGTACTTTTATATCGCTCTATCTCGTTTCCTCACCATATTTATCACTCGCTTCGGAACGATAACGAACATTTAACGCTTGTAGAATGCTACTTTGTCTAGGGGGGCAGCCTCGGGTAACGAGTTCCAGGTAATGCATTCTAGCACTGTACCAACTACGCGGTACTCAGTGTTATATAATACCAGTATGGTGATAGGGTATTTTTTAGTACTCGCCTAGTTAGCTACCACCCTCAAGTTTGAAAAACTGTCACCAAACACACAGTGTGTTCAGGCAGCGCTCCTTGAAAGCCTGGTGGTCTATGAACTTCATAAGTAAGCTCAAAGTCACACACAACATATGGCTATGCATGAGACCAATTAGACCGGTTGAGGAATGAAATTTACTGACATACCCAGCGGGGTCTTAAATCACACTAATATTATAAACTAGCTGCGCCCTGCGGTTTGACCCGCTTGGTTGACGGTTTTCTCGCTATCTCAATTATCCCACGGGAACTATACTTTTTCCGTGGTAAAAGTAGCCTAATTATGTGTTATTCCAGGATATAATCTATGTCCATACCTAATTTAATCGAAATCGGCACATCCGTTTGAACGTGCAGGAGTAACAAGGAATTTTAAATTATTTGCTTTATTTTCGGAATCAAAAGCCAAATTGCATCCAAATCATCCAGCCGTTTAGGCGTGAAAGAGTACATACATTTATAATATTAGTAGGATGTTAATAATGATAAAGGGATTTCTTTTATTTATCATAAACTGTAAACCATAACTAGAGATGGACTAAAAACTCACTCCCTAATATTAGTCCATTATATTATTGATTACCTTCTTCACAGAGCTTAAACTCCATCGGTGCAGCTGTAGGCCCTGGCCACCCGTTGCATGTTCATGTGGAAACCATAGTGCAGAAGCTGCCAGTGACCCTGCGAGACAGGCTAAACTCAAGACCGACGCCTGAAAGGCCCACATCTCCATCTTTCAAGTCTCTTATTAACTTACATAAGAAGGTGAGTTTAAATATAGATATATAAGAGATTTTTTTTAAGGTTTCCACGTATTTATTGTGTGGGCTTAATTTAAAATTAAACGGTAAATGGTCATGTCCCACAAAACGAATAGTTTTACTATAATTATAAGCAATTCCGAAAGACTCTTAAGGTGATTCGATTTACAAACGTATTTTTCCATTTATGTGAAAATAAAGTACTTTTTCACACAGTTAAACTGTGGTTGGTTTTGATATTGATGTTAATTTGCGGCAAATCAAATAAAAACCTTCGTTGTAAAAAAAAAATGTTGCAAGAATAAGCAAAAGCTTAAAATGCATTTTTTATCACATATTTGGTAGACAATTCTGAGCCCAACTCCACCTGGGCAAATTGGAAATAATTTATTTATTTAATAACCTAGTCTTCGGCTACAAGTCCCACTAGTAGCCGAATTTTTTTTTTATTACACTCAAACCCCGCACTAGGATTCCCTGTGTCGCGGCAGGCATGAACACACAATCACAACACACAAACAACCAAGACCCGGGACAAACATCTATACTCATCGCACATTTGCCTATGCCGGGATTCGAACCCAGGTTGAGGACGACGCAAGAAAGTCACCTTACTATTGAATATCGAATACGATTTACTTAATAAGTCGATGTGAACGATATTGTTAATAAATTTACCAAAAATACATTCAGGAAATATCATGGTCCTTTGATACAATTTGCTACAGGCCCCGCGCGCCTTAATCCGGCACTGTAGATAACATATACAGTATAATCTCACTAATCAGGCACTATTAAAAACCAGAGGGTGCCGGATTATTGGAATGTTCGGATTACTGGATTATAGAAAAAAAATCATAATAAATAAAATAAATCATTTCATAAAGAGAATATAATGTGTGTATGTACATATTTGTGTTCTTGTTCGACAGGTTTAATTGTAACTGTAACATATCTCATGATAAGATTTGAGGTTAGATTGCTAGACGACGACGCGGTGACGGACCGCATAGGCGTAGAGGGATGAGGGAGGCGCGGGCGGAGGGTGCCGGATTAGTGAGATTATACTGTACTTTTAAGACACCTAAATATTGAGTATTGAGTGTCCTTTGCAGACAATCAAAGCTCTCCACGTACTTCAGCGTACTGAAACCCAGTGGGGTATTATGATCGAGCGTATATTTCACTTGGAAGATATCGCGTCGAATCTTCGTTCGCCAGACAAACGCTTTCAGCACACTTTCGGTACGCCCCGACCAAAGGTACAAAGGATACTGTACCCACCTGTAGTTGGTAAGTAAAAGGTACAATATTTTATATACACGTCTGAGTACTGAACTTTTTGCTTAGAATACTCTCAACATAATTGTTTATGAAGTGAAAACTTGTTTAGCGGCGTTGTGCACCTTTTGGGAGGGTTAAAAAATGTTAAACTCGCGTCAGGACACGTGACCTGATCGAAAATTCGTAAGACGGCGGGAGAGTAGACCGCCGGCGCGGCGTAGGAGAGGAAGTGATATCTCCCTCTCTTACTACCGCGCGGCGAAAATATATGCCTGATCCTACTGTTTCGTTTAAGCGGCGCAGGGCGATGTGAAATAATTGTAATAGTTCTGAAGTGTTAAATGTTTTATGTAATATAAATTGTCATGTTTGTGTACGATAGCGCAATAAATGAATATTGTATTTTACCACTTAAATGATCGTACTTTTATACTGATAAAGCAATTGGTGCGAAATTATTCCCTAACCATTCCCAAATTTTCATGTTCAAGTTTTCACTTCTGCCGGCACTCCCGGAGTGCAACTCGTTTTTTAATCGAATTCAAGAAAAGAAGAAGGTTCTCAATTCGACCCGTATGTATTTTTTTTAATTTTTGTTACCTCAGAACTTGCGACTGGGTGAACCGATTTTGATTGTTCTTTGTTTATTTGAAAGCTGGTGCTTCCCGTGTGGTCCCATTTAAATTTCAACAAAATCAGTCAAGCGGTTTTCGTGTTACACTCCGATAACTGAAAAGTGCTACGCATACGTCGATGACATTATAGCTGCGGGTGGAGAAATCGGTGAACATACACAATTACAATTAATCCCGTGAGTAGCAAAGGTCACTGGAAATGGTGAAAAAAAATATATTACCAAAAAAATGGAACCGATTTCAACAGTGAAAAGTGTGAAATAACTTGTCGAAATCGGTACCATGAGCACAATATTTTGATATTAGTTACTTTTGAACTATCATGGTATATGATATCATATACAACAAGTTATTACACACTTTTGAGTGTTGAAGTCGGTTACATTTTTGGTTAAAATATTTGGTATATGTTTACGAATTGTGTTTTTATTGGCAATAAATACGTTTTTATCTTTTTATCTATTATCTTTTGATTGATCGTCCACTCATTTCAGAATGGTACTGGGAATGTTTCCTGAAGCAGTATTTCTTGAAGACCATGGCCATCGTTACGGGTCTCATGTCTATTGCAGTGGTCTGGTCCGAAATGACTTTCTTCTCTAAGTCTCCCGTGCTTTCGATATTCGCTAACATACTGATAGCGGCCAAGGAGAACTATAACTATACTGCCATCGTGGTAAGTGGTTTTGATTATATATATGTGGTAACCGACTTTACTCACGTTTATAGTCGAAGTTTCGACCTAGGTTTCGAGCATGTCCGAAACCACACTCTCAGTGGTCGCCGCGATCTGGCAGCGTAAACTCATCTGAGGATGAGCATCGGACATGCTCGAAACCTAGGTCGAAACTTCGACTATAAACGTGAGTAAAGCCGGTTACCACATATATATAATAATGTGTCAAACTCACGAGAATTTCCAATCAAAAGTGGTTTTGAGTTTTTTTCTGCGATACAACATTTGCGATGGAAGCTCAGCGGTGGAAGCGTCGGCTGTCAAACTGACCCCAGTTTCAGCTCTATATATATCATCGCTGGTGACACACTGATCGAATACTTTTATGCTTTAAAACAGAAATATTTCTTTTTTTATGAAAGAGTGAATAGCTTTTAAAGCGATGATAGCTCAGCGATGAGAGTGTCGGTTGTCAAACAGACGGATGCTGGTTCGATCCTACCAACCGCTTGAGCTTCCAGTAAAAGTAAAAGGGTTATCAAATTCCCAGCATGGTGGTAGGGTTACTGTTTAGTACCCACCTGGCTAGCTACCACGTTGTGTGTGTTTTCAGACACCTTGAGATCAAAAAGGTTTAGAGTGATAAAATCTTCGACGACATCGTCACTGACCATCAAGTGAGATTGTGGTCATACGCTAGATCTATACAGTATTAAACAAGATAATTATTTAATTAAACAAAACGCGACTGCTATCTTTATCAAATTTATTGAAAAATATTTCACTATTATTAGCATTAATTTTTTTATTATTAGCATTTTTTCTTATTCCAAACTCCAATAAAACATAAGCTGGAACAGACTGAATATAAATATATATATAATATTTGTAATCACCGTTAAAAATTATTTATGTTGATACTACACTTGATGTATTTTGAAAACATTTTATTTTTTTGAGAATACATTTTGGCGCCTTAATTATTTTATATAATTTTAATGGGTCTCTTTCACGGCTAGTTTTCATCATCACCGTTTTTCATCACCACGCGGGTAAAACCGCGCGGCGCAACTAGTTGCCTAAATATAACTTCTGTTTCCAGTCTGTATCGACGATAACAATCGGCTACATGTTCTACTGCGCGTACTCCACCGTGCTCAAGATCCGTCTCCTGAACCTGTACTACCTGGCTCCTCATCATCAGACGAACGAGTACAGCCTCATATTCTCCGGCATGATGGTGTGTCGGCTCACGCCGGCCATGTGTCTCAACTTCCTCAGTCTGGTGCATATGGACTCGCATATTATCAAAGAGAGGATCATGGAGACTTATTATACTCAGGTACATTTATCGCAGCCATAGGACATATGCCTCCCCATATAGGGAGGGATTTCACAATACTCGCCACGCTTGGCAGGCGGGTTGGCGAGCGCAGTATGGTTTCCTATTCTCAGAGGGCGCTGCTGCCCACCTCCTGGTACGTGATCCCTTAGCCGACTCTTACGGCACCCACGGGAAAAGATGTGGGAGTACTATTCTGGGCCGGTACCACCACGGCACTGCGCATACTCAGGTACGCAAGACATAATTTAAAACTAAATTATTCTGTAAACTGCCGGAAAAATTTATAATAGAGCGCCATCTATGGAAAATAATTCGAAATAGATACTTCCGCACAAAATTATTAATGTTGAAAGTTATGAACTTACACGCGTGCTACTGAGATAGTATTTCAGTGTAGTATAGTATTCGAAACGATGATAGCTCAGCGGGAGGAGCGTCAGCTGTCAATCTGACAGACACTGGTTCGATCCCAACAACAGTTTGGGCTTCCGGTGAAGGTAACACCGTTATCAAATTTCCAGCATGGTGGTAGGGTATTTTCGAATACCCGCCTGCTAGCTACTACCCTCAAGTTTGAAAGTTTGAAAAACTGTCATCAAACACACAGTGTGTTCAGGCAGCAGTCCTTGAGAGCCAGTGAGCATTCTAGATCTAGCGTGATAACATCTTCGATCACATCGTCACTGACCATCAAGTGAGATAGTGGTCAACTAGATCTATACTGTAAAAAAATTAAAAAAACGTCTACTAATTTCATGTTCATATTCAGTCTGCTGCGAGGCCGACTCGACGCCTATAAGACAACGTCAAAAATCCGCCGTCTGCTAAGTTCATAGCGGCCTGAATCTATGTTTTTTGACGTGATAACGTTTTATAAATTGATGAATGCCAAAATGAAAAATAGTAACGTTCCGTGTAGCGTTCCGTTTCCGTCAAAAGTCAAAAGTCAGAAGTCGAAGTCGAAGTCATAAATGATTATGACGTTATCACGTAAATCTATCGTCCGTAAACCAACTTTACAGACAACCAATTTTTTTTTGTATTAACATTCACACAAGGTCTTCAGGTCCCAAACTAGTGAATGTTCAAAAATAATAATAAAATATATAATAGCGGACTCGCAAAGCTGTCAAAATCACCAATTGTAAGCTGATATTGCCATATTGAATAGACTTAGTAAATACTTAGGTCCCTGATGAAGATTGCTCGAGCCTAGGAATCTGGCCTTGTCACCAATTGTGTAGCCGTTTGTCTAGCAGTAGACATCCTACGACAGAAACTGTCTCTTAGTCCTTACACATAATAATGCTTCATTGCCATGCCTTCATTTGGGGAAGCGACCTTATTAAGGTCGCTCTTAAAAATGGCGGACGTGGGGACCGGCCTGAATAAGGTCGCTCTTTCAAATATATTCTGGTCCTTGCCCACTCAAGGATATTTAATATATTAAGATACGATTTTCAATGTTTTGTTGTGTTTTATTATATCTATAATACCCAAGGATAAAAATAAAATCAAAATCTAGACCCACCGCGATACATTTTTCATTTGTTATGATTAAATTTCAAAAAAAGAACGATTTCGGCCGGGCGTCTTGTCATACTGATTCTGGTTTTTTTGACGTGATAACGTTTTATAAATTGATGAATGCCAAAATGAAAAATAGTAACGTTCCGCGTAACGTTCCACCTAAGTTTTATCTAGATCTAGATAATATAATCAAAGTCAAGGTCAAGGTCAATGGTCAATGGTCAATGTCAAAGTCAATGACAATGACAAAGTCAAAGTCAAAGTACATGATTATGTCGTTATCACGTAAATCTATCGTCCGTAAACCGACTTTACAGACAACCAATTTTTTTTAAACAAACTTTTAGTCATAGATCATTACATCTAACAAAGAGTAGATATATTAATTGCCAGTCTAAATCAACATCATGCTCTTTGAAATCGATCAAAATAATTCTTTTAGCAATTTTTCAAAAAGTAACCTCAAGTGCAACAGATGCACTTTTTTTGGCCAATATTTTTCTACGAAAATTCTTCGAATTCGACCGTTTTTCTTTGTTTATGATTGAACTTGGTAGAATAAATAAGGAGTTGACGAACACAGCCCGTTCAAGCCCAATACATATTCTGTGAAATATTATCGATATAAATTAGAAAATATTGCAAATTCGAGCTTGGTTTAATACATAAGGCCGCATTGTCAAAGAGAGCCTCAGGCGCAGCGGATCGACCTGCGTATTTTTGAAGATGGCTCACGAGCGGTTTTGGATGGAATTGGGCAAAAGTGTAGTTTGTCCCAATATAAAGGTTTCGATAGAAAAATTTCGCTGTATCGGTTAGGGAGCATTCAAGTATTACTTAACGCAATTTTTGGAGATAAATGAATCCTAACCTAATAAATGTCCCAATACATTTATGGGCTTCGTCAGCGCGCAAACTTATGTGTAAAAACAAATTACCAAAAAATGGAACCGACTTCAACATTCAAAAATGTGAAATAACTTGTCAAAGTCGGTACCTTGACATTTCAAAAGTAACTATTATCAAAATATTATCCGCATGCTATGTAATGTCTTTCCGTTCATTTTCAGATCATGGGTCACATGGATGTGTTGGGGATCATAGCAGAGGGTGTGAACATATACTTCCCAATGTTGGTCGTGCTTCTGTGCGCTGCGACCTACTTCTCCGTCGGCAGTCGGCTGCTGTCCCTATGCGGGTTCCAGCAGTTCGTCGGTGATGATGAACTGACTACGGACTTGGTAGATGAAGGCAGGGAGATCGTTAAACGGGGTCAGTACTATTTTTAACCTTTCATAGTTGTATTTCGTTTAAAAATGTTAGTATAGTAAGCGGAGCGCATTTTGTCTCTGAATTTGCGTGCAGTACAGTAACTGTTACAGAGCAGCTAGGGATGTGCCGCTGTTAAAATGTACAGTAATCAAAAAAGGTCAAATATTTTGACGTGACAACGTCTTATAAATTGGTTTGCCGGGTGACACTTCAAGAAACTGCGTTACGCTCCGCTCACGTTATGCGCTCACAATGAGAGCGAGTGAGAGGCACGCGTCCCTTCCACTCGGGCATGGTTAGCCCGCCTAAGAGCGAGAGAGACAGACATAAAAAGTGAAAGGCACTCAAAGTCGTTGTCACGTAAAACTTTCGCCCGTATACCGACTTTACAGGCAACCAATTTTTTTTATTTTTTTTGACGTGATAACGTTTTATAAATTGATGAATGCCAAAATGAAAAATAGTAACGGTAACATTCCTGTAACGTTCCACCTAAGTTTTATCTAGATCTAGATAATATAATCAAAGTCAAGGTCAAAGTCAAAGTCAAGGTCAAGGTCAAAGTCAAAGTCAAATTCAAAGTCAAACTTCAAAGTCAAAGTCAAAGTCAGTCAGTCAGTCAGTCAGTCAAAGTCAAAAGTCAAAAGTCAAGTCAAAAGTCAAAAGTCAAGTCAAAAGTCAAAAGTCAAATGGCAAATGTCAAATGTCAATTGTCAAATGTCAAAAGTCAAAGTCAATGTCAAATGTCAAATGCCAAATGCCAAATGCCAAATGTCAAATGTCATACATGATTATGTCGTTATCACGTAAATCTATCGTCCGTAAACCGACTTTACAGACAACCAATTTTTTTTAACTTATTTTAAGCTTACGTTTGACCACTGTCTCACCTGATGTTAAGTGACGACGCGGACTAAGGTGTTGCACGTAAACTTAGAAGGAACCAAATATAATTGAATTATATCGTCGATTATCAAATAAGCAATCGATCATTTTCATACACACTTACACCCCTCGCACTAATATTCCCTGTGTCGCGGGAAGCATGGACCCACTCAGACTTCCAGGGTCCGAGACAAACGTCTAAGTTCATGGCATAAATATTTTCCCGCTCCGGACGTGAAACTCACAAACTTTTTGCATTCATAATATTGGTAGGATAAAAGAGTTTTTAAACTAAAGTTCACCTTTTCGTCTGATACCCGAACTACCAAACAATTATTTTGCTGGTAATCAATTACTAAATGTTTTTCTCGCGATTAAGCCCCGTTTGATTTAATAACAAAATTCTTTTGCTATTGATGATAATGCCACAGGCAGTGGCAGTAATAGGAATAAATATCAAATTCTATAGAACTTTATAATAGCTTATGTTCAAATATTTGAAGGAAAAAATTTGGCTGCTAGTGGGACTTGAACCCACGACTACAGACTAAAATAAGGGTAGGGTGCCTTCGCTTGATACGATATCAACTGTAACGTTGGTCTATCAGTCCTATTAATTAATTGTTCATACAATTAAAGGTAGATGGCGCTAATAACATCCCCCGCAGATGTTAATAAGGAAGGAAGTAATTCGGCCCTAGTGGTATGGGCTGCTATAGCTTAGTTGGACAGAGCGACAGGACGGTATTCTGTAGTCGTGGGTTCAAGTCCCACTAGCAGCCGAATTTTTTCCTTCAAATATTTGAACATAAGTTCTTCCTAGCATATGGTTAATGCGATACACAATAAAAACTCTTTTTATAATAGCTGTATTTCTATATTCGTATGTAAATGTGTATATAACAGGCTTATATTATACAGCATGCTTTTTTTACTTATATATATCCAATCTTCGTTGTCGCTTTTGCTTACGGAATTACGAGGACCTGTGGAAAATAATAATCAATTTTTATTTATAAATGAACCACTTCCACCAAAAAAGGAGGAGGTTCTCATTTCGACGCGTATGATTTTTTTTATGTTTCCTACCGCATAACTTCCGACTGGGTGAACCGATTTTGATCGTTCTTTTTTTTATTTGAAAGCTGGTGCTTCCCGTGTGGACCCTTACATTTCATCAAAATCGAACAAGCATTTTTTTAGTTACACTCCAAAAACTGTAAAGTGCGTGCTTATACCTGAACGATATTATAGTAGCGGGTGAAGACATCGGTGAACATACCTACACCACAATGACAATTGATCCCATGAGCAACAAAGGTCACAAACTGAGTGAAAAGTTAAAGTCGGTACCATGATAGATCAAAAGTAACTAATATCAAAATATTGTGCTCATGGTACCGACTTCGACAAATTATTTCACACTTTTGAATGTTGAAGTCGGTTCCATTTTTGGTTAAAAAAAAAATTGATAATGCGTACTGCCAGGGAGTGGAACTCACTGCCTGAGTCTGTGTTTCCGGATAGGTACAACCCCGGAGTCTTCAAGTCGCTATGTGAATACATACCTTTTAAGTTTGCCTGCTACTCCTTAGACCGCGGGGTCACTTAACATCTGGTGAGAGAGAGGTCAAACGTTAAAAAAAGAGTCAAATCATTGTTTCAAATTATTAAAGAGTAGTAGCGCCCGCGGTTTAACGCGCGTGGATTACGGTTTTCCCGCTACCTCAATTATCCCACGGGATGCTTTTTCCGAGATAAGAGTAGCCTATGTGTTAATGCAGGGTTTAAACTATCTCCATACCAAATTTCATCGAAATCGCTGTAGCCGTTTGAGCGTAAAGAAGTAACAAACGTACACACATACACACAAACTTTCGCATTTATAATACTATTAGCGCCCCGCGGTTTCACCCGCGTGGATTATGGTTTTCCTGCTTTATCAATTATTCCTCGGAAATCATACATTTTACCGGGATAATAAATAGCCTATGTGCAATTCCAGACTATAATCTATCTCTGTGCCAAATTTCATCCAGATCCGTTCAGCATTTCTGACGTGATTGAGTAACAAACATCCATCCATCCATCCAAACTTTCACATTTATAATATTACTAGCTGACCCGGCCACGCGTTGCTGTGGCCATGTGGCGCCATCTATTGATTACTTACTCAACCCAGTCGAAAGGTATCGACATCTGTTAGAATCATTTGGAGTTAACAGATAATTGTGACTGTCAAATAATAACAGACAACTTACCATAGCAGCGCCATCTATTGATTACTTACTCAACCCAGTCGAAAGGTATCGACATCTGTTAGAATCATTTGGAGTTAACAGATAATTGTGACTGTCAAATAATAACAGACAAATAATTAGCAATAAATTAAAATTGCGACTATAATTTGAGATTTAAACTATCCTATCTCTCAAGTTGGATCGAACTGCACATGGTGTGCGAATTTTATTATAATCGGTTAAGTGGTTTAGGAGTCCATTGAGGACAAACATTGTGACACGAGATTTATATATATTAGATAGTAGGATAACTATTCCTACATAAAATAATGCAAACTGAGCGTATAATGCTACAAATAATCTTACCGATCCAAGCCTTCGGTTCTGGTTTGAGAATGAGCGGCGACTCTGTGGTTAACGAAAAAATCATGAAATCGGTGCGATTAAGTAGATTGTGAAGAAAAAAAGGGTGAAACAAAATTAGCTTAAAATGGAACCGACTTCAACACTTCAAAGTGTGAAATAACTTGTCGAAGTCGGTACCATGAGCACAATATTGTGATAACAGCTAATTTTGAAATATCATGGTACCGACTTCGACAAGTTATTTCACACTTTTGAGTGTTGAAGTCGGTTTTATTTTTTGGTATTTTTTTTACTCAACAACATCATAAAATACTTTTAAAACTGACGTGGTTTTGACACATTATGTATAAAACACGGGAATTACTCACGTAATAAGTCAGACAGTACTAGGCAAACCGCGACCGCGAGCGCCCTGTATTCTCCTTGAAAAAGACCACCGAATGTGGTTGAAACTATAGTCGGAACCCTCTGACTTATCACGTGAGTAATTCCCGTGCTTGATACATTCATAAAATGCTTATAACATAATTAGTTGTCAAAATTCTACATATAATCATGAACACAATATTTTCCACAAACAAAATTCATCATCATCATCTCAGCCATAGGACGTCCACTGCTGGACAAAGGCCTCCCCCAAACAAAATTATTATTTGTTAATTGTTTTTAATTAATGTTTTTTTATGAATGTACTGGGGTGGAACTATTAAACTATGATTACAAACAGTATCACAGTATCAGCACACACATATTTTTATTGGAATTTACTAATAATTAGACTTTTTGTGCGACACTTTTTCGAGTTTAATTTTAGTTTTTTCCTTAAATGTGATTAGAAGCGGCAGCAGATTTTGCTATATTTTATCTTGTAAGTAACGAAATAGTGGTGTATAATAATGTCTTTGTATGGCTATTGTTCCCGGCAGCTGAGAGGTTGACTCCTAAATTCATTATCTGATACCCAAGTCCAGTCAGTGCATGGCGCTATTGGTTTTATTTAATACCTCAATATTGAGTTAAGTAATTCGATAACACATTTAGATTATAGTTTTCAGTTTTCTATTGGTCTTTGTGATTGTACTTAGTAGTCTGAAGGTTGATGAGAGCTTTATTCAAATTACACTTACTTGTTGCCGCCGTCTGTTCAGGTTAGAAAGTAAGCGTCTGTTCTGCAACTGTAAAATTGTATAACGTAGCTTTAAAAAAAGGGTAATTGTATAAAGTGTGCATGCAGTTAAAAAATTAAGCATTATAAAGTACCATTTGCTGTTCCTGTTGGAGCTCCTGAAGGGCAGAGTCTAATTGGTGATCTTCAGTCTGCAAATATAGAAAAAAACAATAAAATTCAAATAACTTCTACTAGTAGATTGCGTACATTTTCAAAAATATTTTCAGTATATTTATATTACTACTAAAATCAATGCAATAAGTTTGATAATCACAAGCTCTTACTGTGAGAACACGGATCTACCTTTCATAGAGAGAAGTTTTAGCTTTAAGAGTGCGCTCAATGTTAGGAAAATATCAGATTCAAAAAAAAACAAATATCAATAAATATCAGATAAATATCAAATAAATATCAGATTTTCTCAGTGCGGTACCTTTTTTTTTTTTTAATCAAAATTATATTTCATTACTGTACTTCTACAAGATTTTCCACTGCTTCCAATAGTTTTATAATTGCAATAAACACGTTAATTACCGTCATAGGGTGTATTTGAAAATACTCTTTTTGCGTAAATTTGGCATTGGGCGCACCCTTAAGTCACCCCCCTGGCCAATACGGGCTTGCGTTCAGAGTTTACGATAGTAACAAATATATGCTTATAGGATTTGGTAGCATAAAGCGCTTCGAAGCTTGCCCGCGTGAGGAACGTCCAATGCGGTCACGACTTTGATGGGTCACCGCTAGTAGTATTTTAACTAAGAAATTCCATGCTTCGGAGACGTGTTAAGTCGTCGCTTCTGTTTCTTGTCTGTACACAACAGGCGTTAGTTATTATCGGAAGAATTATAGATGGTATGTGTTTATCTAAAACTAGTTAACATGCAGATATATATTAAAAATATTTTTTCAAATAACTTACCCTTTGAAGATTTAATTCGCGGCGGCGGCGACCCTGGAATAAGGGCATGAGAAAAAGAAATTCGTTTAAGTATATGGATATTTTTATAATATTATAGTTGTAATGTTTTATACTCTGTAAATCTTGACTATTGTAATCTAATAGGTTACATTTGAGTTATCTATAGGGTAGTAGCTGCAGTATTGTAATTAGTTATTAGTGTTTTATTTTAATAAAGGCATCTGCCAGTAAAAAAAATATATTCCAATAGGTTACATTGTATAATTTTCGGGTAGTCAAGTGCGTGTTAACGACGGGTTTAAAATCAGTTACGCTTTAACTCTTTTGGAAGATAATCTCCAATTACTCAGGAAACACAGAAAGCCTGATAGACAGATCATGGAATAGACAGTCTATACATAAAATATTGATAAACAGATCGATAACATATGAAACTTAATCGTGGTCTCTATTTTTATTTTTGTCACATTCAATCATACTACTCCCCCAGTATTAGGCTTCCCTGTGTCGCGGGAGGCATGGAACACACACGATCACAGTACATAAACATCCAAAACCCGGGACTAACATCTACACTCATCGGACAAATATTTGCCCTTGCTGGGATTCGAACCCAGGGGGACACAGAACTCATGTCACTGACCACTGAGCCACGCCGACCGACAAATTATGGCGTTTATAAGCAAGCTGAAAGTCGCACAAAAGCTGCACAAAATGCTCCGGCTATCACGACGAGATCAAACCATCAATAAGAAATGTTGCAACTTGATCGGAAAGAACAAGTGCAACATGAGTGCGTACACATACTTCATATGAGTGAGTGATCTTAGTGCGTCCGCTTACTGTTGTCGGTTGAATATGTATATACTTAATTATTTTTTTTGTAGAAAAACGCAAGCGTCACCGTCAAGAAGAGTCACTAAACCGTCGGCGCGACTACAGCGAGCGATTCGGGAACTATCGTACGCGGGACGCGCAAGATGGAGGTAAAACGCATTTATTGATACATCTACTTTTCTTATGAACGATATTATTTTCTGTCAACATAAAATGAATGCACTTTGATGTATTCTTGTATTGTTAATTCCTACTAGGATAAAGATACAAGCTGTGGGGTAATGTTGGTTATTCTTAGAGATAATATCCATTTGTCAAGTAAATGTCAAGATTTAACTCTCGATATTAGTGGAAAATACTCGCCTAGAGGTTATAGGGGCAGTTTTGAAACACAAGCTCAAAATTTTATTTTTCAAATTTGTGTTTCTTCTATTTTATGTTAATGAGTAATCATTTCGGATTATATATGATAACTTTAAAGTGTCGGTGAATGTTCACGCCTGTTTGAATGTGGAATGAAATAGCACATATTTGCTTCTTTATCTCTCTCCAGAATCCCCAAGTATGATTTAAGTCCACTACTATACTGAATCAACGGGACAGTGGGAGGGAATTTAAAGGGTTGGCTTTTACTTTTACGCCCATTTACGTGATGGAACGTTTATTTACGACTTTACATTATGTTGGACTGTATGCGGGCTGCTTTCAACCGGTCCTTGTGGAAATTAATTAGGGAGGTATATGTCAAGCCGTGGACGTCTTATGACTGAGATGATGACGATTAGTAAATAGCCCGTCGGGAGCCAAAAATAAAAGAAAGTAACTCGCCAGGTAATGTGGGTGTGGTTTGAATCGGTCCTGTCGTGGCTAACCTTAGATACACATCATTGTGTTGCACCTTCAATCATCTCTGCACTCATTTTAACTTATGTTTTATGGCATTGTACGGCAGATGTTCTGAAGATTTAATCGCATATGTCAATGGAGTTACCTTTCTAAGACAAAATGCTAATGCTAGATTATTTCCCAAAACTAAATTATAATTCATTGTACAGTTCAAAACTGTTAAATACATACCGGCTATCATTATCCAGAATGAACTGTGTCTTCGTGTCTGTTCTCATTGGTTCAAACACATTTTGCATGGTGGTAGGGTAATTTCGAGTTTCCGCGTGGCTAGCTACCACCGTCAAGTTTGAAAAACTGTCACCAAGTGAACTTCACGCTCAAACGGCTGCAACGATTTCGATGAATTTTTGTATGGACATAGTTTAGACTCTAGGCTTACACATAGGCTACTTTTCATCCCGATAATAATTGCTGTTCCCGTGGGATACGTAAATAATTAAAACAATTGTGTTACTCCTTCACGCTCAAACGGCTGTACCGATTTCGATGAAATTTGGTATGGCGATATGTTAGACCCCCGACTAACACATAGACTACTTTTATCCCGGAAAAGTATATTTCTCATGGGATGATTTAGGTAGCGAGAAAACCGTAATCCACGCGAATGAAACAGCGGGGCGCTTTTAGTATATAAAATATAAATCCAGTACTTACCTCCATGAGTGCATCCATTTCAATTTGAGAATTTTCTTGTTCGTTCTCACCCGCCATTTCGTTGAATTGGGCTAAGCCCAACGCCAGGACAGTTACGAACAAAACTGAAAAGTATTTGAGCACAATCTAATATCAATTTCAACATCAAGATACTGAACACATTCAAATCATTTGTGTTGAATATTTTTGTTTACAATGGCCAGTTAGGTTAACATATATCCGAATTTTATCCAAACATAATAACGATTGCCTGAGTGCATAACAGCGGTAAATATCTTTTTTTAATCAAGTCGAATCAAGTGATCAAATCTTGTGCTCTTGTCGATGCGACGCGTTATCAAAATGTTAGAACATTTGGTTCAACGAATCAGCATTGCGATTCGGCGGCAATTCTGATAACAATCTTGGTATCCTGCCAACTGGCAGAGGGTCATTGGCACGCTTGCGCTTAGTGTTGCTTAACAACGCCCTCTATTGTCAAGTAGCTTTAGTGTAGCTTTGTCGGTAAAACAGTTGTTGTTTAAGTAGTATTACTACTCGCCAATAGATGTCAGGAAGAGTCATATTCTAATGATATTGTAGCAGCTTTTAGTGCCTGAAAACACGGATAAAAGTACTTTTTCTAAGAATGAAACCTAACTAGATCGATTTATCGCCCCCGAAATCCCCTTAATATTAACTACTAACTAAACTAAATTCTAAACAACTAATAATAATTCTAAAAAACTATACTAAATTCCATGAAAATCGTTAGAGTCGTTTCTGAGATTCAGATAATATATACTATACAAGAATTGTTCATTTAAAGGTTTTAAATGATGAATGTTTTAGATTATTTTTAAAACTTACATGCGACAGCTTTCATGGTTTTAAATCGAATGTTTTGTCGAATACGAGACTATGAATTTATATGAAACAATTGTTATTAAAAATTAAATATTGAAAAGTATTGTGTAAACTATTTAGTTACATGATTACGCAATTACTTTTCCTATGTAACAATTTAAAGGACACATTGAATAAGTATGAAACATGATAATAAATTATTTATCAATTTAAATAATGCTGTAGACTCAGGCCATGATATTTTTGAGATTGTTTTTATTCGGCTTGTGTGTACAAAGAAAACGACTAAATGGTCTTTTTATACTCTATAGATCTAGCGTTTGACAACTATCTCACTTGATGGTCAGTGACGATGTGGTCGAAGATGTTATCACGCTAGAATGCTTACTGGCTCTCAAAGACTGCTGCCTGAACACACTATGTGTTTGATGACAGCTTTTCAAACTTGAGGGCGGTAGCTAGTCAGGTGGGTACTCGAAAGTACCCAACAACCATGCTGAGAATATGACAACGGGGTTCGTGTCACTGGAAGCTCAAGGCGTTGGTGGGGATCGAACCAGCCTCCGTCAGTTTGCCAATCGACGCGCCCACCGCTGAGCTATCACGCTTCAGAATAAGCGTGTCGATTGACAGAGGTGTAATCCACCAACACGATTATTGCTTCAAATAATAATAACATAGCAAAATACAATAAACAAGCTTCCCTTCAGGCACTTCTAAGACCTATATTATTAACTAATAAGAAACATCAATAATTTCGTAGTACAAAAACTGAAAACCTATTTAGAACCAATTTATCAACAATCAATTCATTGCAATTTTTATCCAGCGGCAGTTTTCAACATTTGCTTGAAAATAAAGAGCAACAATAACCGATTTTATTAAAATTCTTATCAGTGTTAAATACACTTTCACATCTAAAAGTAGGTATATTCGTTTACATTAAAAAAAACTATTACGCTTCGAAATGTTGTATTTCTTGTTTACTAATAGAGAAACTCCTTTTATGGAAATTAGTTAAAAAGGTAAAGTCGAAACTAGCTATGCCATCAAATATAATAAAATGTCAAAAATGTGGCCTTTACACATTCCAGAAAGTAGGTTTTAATTAAAATATTGTACTTTCAAAAACAACATATACTCATTTATTTTATGGATTCGAAAAGAATGTCTTCGTTGAAAATTGGTATGGAGATAGTTTAAACGCTGGATTTTTTTTTTAAGATTATAAGCTTGCGTTTGACCACTGTCTCACCTGATGTTGAGCGACGACGCGGTCTAAGGTGGAGCACGCAAACTTAGAAGGAACCTATTACAGGATTTACATATAGGATACTTTTATCCCGGAAAACGTATAGTTATAATTGTCCCGTGGGATAATTGAGGTAGCGGGAAACCCGTAATCCACGCCCGTGAAACCGCGGGGCGCTACTAGTAAGATCTAAAGAACAGCTGTCTCATGCCGTTTCTCGTCTCATTTCCCGTCATTACTAACGCCACCGGTTATTGTGCATGGTTCCACTTTTCAGCCCACACCGGGCTCCTGAACGACGTGGACTCAGATTATTACGTGGCGCCCAGTCCCGATAGGAACCAACACGTGACGGGGTATCAGCGCGCTGAGCTGCCCTACAACAGAGCTTTGGACGAAGAACTTGATCACAGGTAATGCAATATTACAAAATAATACATATTTCAGTTAAATATTACATGGTATGAGTAATACAAAATCACAAACATGGTTCGCATATGGACGTGTACTTAGCATACTGATAAAGATGATTTTCCATGATAACTTTTTACTCCCAACTTCTAGGAAAATGATTGAATATACAATATGCAATGTATTTATTGCTCTATCGATACGTATAAGTTTCATTCATGAACGCGGTTTTTTTTCATCTAGGCTGCAAATGTATGGGAGTCTGCCATCCTCCTTTAAAAATTCCAATTTTTTTATTTTTTTTTTTATTCACAATAGGCAGGCGTTTGACCACTATCTCACCTGATGTTAAGTGATGATGCGGTCTACGATGATTCACGCCTGCCTAGAAGATACCTGTTCACTCGTGACTTGAAGATGCCCAGATTGTATTCATGTGGAAACACAGACTTAGGCAATGAGTTCCACTCGTTAGCTGTACGCACTATGAATGTGGAAGCAAAACGCTTGGTGCGACAGGGTGGAACGTCTACCATGTATGGATGTCGCATTGCAGTCCGTCTGGTCGTTTTTTGATGGATTAATATTATTATTACAATTAATAGATACCAACTTGTTTGCGACTACCCGCAGGTTTGGCGACAGTACGCTACCGTCGATCCGTTCGGAGTTCGAGGAGCGGAGACGAGACAGGATGACGATGCCGCCTCGAGGTTTATTCGACGACGTATAGAGTGATTACAGTGCAATATTACAGTAATTCAGTTGTGCAATATTACAGTCGTTGAAAGTTCGTAATAAAGTCCGCTTTTCACTGAGTGTATAAAATGCTAGTGTTTGTCATTAATGTATTAGACCACAAAAAATTAGCGTTTACAGAGATGTTTCACCGCAATTTTGTCAAAATAGTCCGTGAGCCCGCTCCAAAATTGCCTACGTCATATGACATTATGATCAAATGCATGGCTCTCGGCCGGGAAGTAGTGCTGAGCCAAGATCTAAAAATTTTAGCTTCTAAAATTGGTCGGAAGTCTGAGAAGACTATTATCACTATTAGTTTTTATCACACCCCAATTGCTACGCTCAGGCGACTGCCAGTTGACATTAGCTTTGTCAGATGCGTTCTTTTATTTTAAAGTTTTTGACGTGATAACGTTTTATAAATTGATGAATACCAGCAACACTCATGAAAAATAGTAAGGTTCCACCTGAGTTTTGTATTACATAAAATAATCAAAGTCAAAGTCAGTCAAAGTCAAAGTCAGTCAAAGTCATAAATGATTATGACGTTATCACGTAAATCTATCGTCCGTAAACCGACTTTACAGACAACCAATTTTTTTTTTCTCATTTGCGAAAATAGCATTTTCATGTCAGAATTGATGAGTAAAACTAGCGATTGACAGTGTGGTGAAAATAACTATTTTGCAAGTTTCTGCATTTGACAGTTGCAGTGCTATCTTGGAGCTGGTTCTTTATTCATAGCAACAAGTGTAGTATCTATAGTAGTCACAATGTACCTACGTTTTTGTCCCTGAAGACGTCTTCATGAAGCTGCGCAGTGTCTATTTTTAAGTCGATAGGGATGGGGTTTATTATTGTATAACTGTCTCGCTCATTCGCTTACGCTTTCCGCATCTTCCCATCTCGCTTACTCACTCGATGATATTTTTTTATCGGTACTTTCGCATTTGTTTTGAAGCCCAGCGTGAGAATCACAAGCATAGACAGCTAATGTAACAAATTGTTCAATTTCTGATGAATATGTTGTTTGTAGAAAACTTAACTTCATTTCCATGCACTAAAATCTTTACGTAGAGTAACTTACACGACACGTTTAGACACTATCAGAAAAGTGACGCAACCTATTTGATACCTGATATAACAGCGAATCGTTTACGAATATAGTATCTAGGTGAAATTTGTAGTTTTGTATATGAAACCAGAAATAATAATGAAAAAATTTATAGAATAGTTTTAAGAGCCACCAATATTTTGGCTAGACGTTGTAAAAACGAACACTGGAAACACTCAAAACAACACAAATATTTTACCATTAAATCTTAATAATACACTCAATATAAAATGTTTCGGGCATTTAGATACGACCGAATAAGGGACATTCTCACGCATTTGATAGTTACAACGAGATTACGTATTCGCTATTGTTTAGTCTTTGACGACAACAAAATCGGTACAGCTGCTACAGTATTTGTCTCGCTCACACTCACTACGTACACTCCGCCAAGTATGTCATCTACCACCCTAGGGCTGAAGAACATTTGACGGCAAAAAACAGCGATGTGGATTTTCCCGTGCATCTCTTACATTAGATAAGTTAAATCTTATCGCTATTTTGATTGAACAGAAACTTTAGTCAAAACTGCTAGATCATTTTCTATGTCGACTGTACATAAGGCGCATTTCCAGAAATTTGGTTGATGTGCACTCTGTTGTGTACTCTGAACGGTACAGTGAAATATACATAGAGAACAGACAACGATAAAAAACTGAGAAATTATGGAAGAAGATTTTGTAAAAGCTTAATCAGAGAACCTTTCATTTATTTATTTTATAAAGTTAACAATGTTTTTAAAACCACATCTTAAAATAATACAGAGAAATATGACATTGAGACGATTTTAATTCGTTTATAGTGCTAATGTAATTTTTAGACTTTCGCGATTCGAACACAATGTCACGTGACACGCGGTCACGAGAAAATGTTTCGTGACCACGACCAATGCAACTTGGTCGAAACGTCGAGGTAAATAAATTACTAAATGCTTTTCTCGCGATCAAGCCCCGATTCATTTATTAATTATAGTGCTAATGTTCCTCTTTTGCTGTTTTTTGTCTATTATTCCGGTTACTAGGAGGTTCATTCGAAATATTAGTTATTTTAAACTTCTTCAAATATCGCTTTTGTTTCCAACAAACAGCAACGAACATGGTGTATTCTTAATATTAACACGTTAAACGCCGCGGGGGTTACCGGCGACCTGATCCTTCCTCTATCAGCGCCATGGGGGTCACCGGTGGCCTCAAGCTATAGATATATTCAAACCGTATTTTCTCGCCGCCGGCCATACTTTCTGTTGGTTTTTTGGTACTATGTGACCGGCACAGCGCTGTAGAACAATACTTTGCATTGGGACAAACGTACCTAGGTTATGCATTGAAAAAAATCGAAAGATAGTAGAAATATAGCAAAAATAAAAATTCTGGAGATTTAACTCAAATCAGTCTTTATTTTTAAATAGGTTCTGAAGGCTCTCCTTAGTCTAATTGCAATCTTATGATCTCTATGGCATTGGGTGTCTTTCCATCGGCAGCTAATTTTTGGATTCTATTACGCCTAATTAACGTTTGACTTAATGAATAGGCATAATTATGTTGTTTTGGAATTGAACAACTCCGATGTAATAGTGTGAACATTTATTACTTGGATCTGGGGCCTTACTATCAGCTTTGTAAAATCCATTCAAGTTCCGAGCAGTTCTAAAACCTGGCTTAAACGCAGCATCACGCTCCTTTCGGTGAACGGTTTGAACATTGATATCCTCAAAAGTGAACGGTTATTGTTGTCTCTGGCATGTTTAAGCCAGGTTTTAGAACTGCTCGGAACTTGAATGGATTTTACAAAGCTGATAGTAAGGCCCCTGGACACGTTTCAAACATAAGAGATAAGGTAAAGTAAGATGCATGTTATAAATAAAACCATGTGCAAAAATAGGAGTTTTAAATAATATATGTGATCCTTAATTATTAGTAACAGAATCTGAAGTCTTAGACATTATAATAAAAACATAACAGTATATATTGATTATAATTTTAGTGACCCTAATTGTATCTTTAATTATTTTTTAAAATATTATAAGCTATTCTTTGACCACTGTCTCACCTGATGTTAAGTGTCGACGCGGTCTAAGATAGAGTAAGTTATCGAGAAACAGACTCTGATAACGATTTCCATTTCTTGGCATGACCTAAAATAGTAGAAGAAAAACGCTTAGAACGTATAGGTGGTATGTCTACCATACATTATATAATTTTATTTTTTTTAGTTTTATTTGCACTACTATTGCTGTGCCAGAAACTAACTAAAAATAATGCATACGAAGTGGCAACTTGTACAAAACAGCATACCACAGAATAACGTGACTATGTTAAAATAACATTAAATTATAATTAATAAAATAAATTGTTGTGTACAAAAAATTTTACGCCTATAAAATGATGAATATGTATTTTAATTTGTTTTTGTATATTTTGTATTTTATTGAACGACATAAAGTGGATCATTCACTAAATTGAGGATTAATCACATTAATATTTTAAACGTTTTGTTTATTTGTCGTTTGTATGTTTATTACTCCTTAACGCTGAAACGGCTAAACGGAATTGCATGCAATTTGAAACTAAGATAGCTTTTACCCTTTCATCCTGGAAAAAGTATAGTTCCCGTGGGATAATTAACGTAGCATGACAACCGTAGACGTAGACACGCGGGTGAAACCGCGGCGCGTAGCTAGTTTGTTAATAACAAAAAATGCATATCTGATTGTATCGCTTAAATCTCCTTAGATAGATCTATCTAACTAAGGAAATTCAGATATTTTGAAAATAACTATATCAATAAAACTATTTATTTTTGAAATGACCAAAAATATGTAAATGTGGTAATATGACAGATAAACAAAATTTTGTTTGACCTGTATGGACATAATTTTTATGTATAAAGCTGTTAATATATTCATGTGGGGTCCATAAAAAAATAATATACGATAGACACAGACTTCTGGTTCTCATGTGACATAAAAAAATGCCTTGTTACGTTAACCATAAAAATAACCAGTAACCAATAATAGAGGCGGTATATTCCAGTTTACATGTATGTCATTTCTCTAAAATTAAGATGATGATGAAATATCGATTCACGAAGAAGTTATCACTCGATTCCTGCTTACAATTATGATTTATAAAGCATTGACATAAAATGCCTTATCAAAAATTGTACGACGACAGGCGTTGGTGTGCCAGTACAACTTGACCTCTCGTGCCTTAGCAATAAGGCCACGTGTATATTTATAAAATTGTGCAATGCTTGAATCGATTATCAAATAAGTGTTATTATTTCATACATTTATAGAATTTACATGATTCATTAAATTATTATGTTCTTTGAATCGTATTCAAGTTGTGATTTTTATTGATTTTGTTAAATTATATAATCAATTTATCCAGATTATTTACTTGTATTAGTTATGTGTAAATAAAATTATGTATTAAATTAGGCATGTAAGCATTGCACATGCATACTAAATGCTTTAGTTTGTTTGTTTTTTTCATTCCAGTTTTAGTTAATGCCAATAGCATTAAACACTGATGTGATATTGTTTATTTGTTGTTTTATTTACTTATCCTATATTCCGGTTACCGCTAGCTGCGCCCCGCGGTTTCACTCGCGTGGTGATGACGATGAACAGTAGCCTGTGTTATTCCCGGACCTGAAGTATCTTATACCAAATTTCATCCAAATTCGTTTTACCCGCGTGGTGACGAAAATAACCATATGTGCTAATCCAGAGTATAAACGATCTGTGTTCCAAATTACATCAAAATTCGTTTAGTATTTTTTGTGTGAAAGAGTAACAAACACAAAATTTCGCATTTATAATATTAGTAGGATGTATAATAATAAAGTAGATACGCGTTCATCCATGCGATGATACCATGTATGGATAAATAAATTTATTACTGGAAAATAAATTAATTACAATAAAATGACACTAATTACACAGACAAACTTCTGGGCCGCACTTCCACCTACCAAATTATCATACACTAGCGGCCCGTTCCGGCTTCGCACGGTTTGATTGATGTTTTAGTAAGGACACCTATTTTTTTCTTACTTAAAAAATAGCCTATGTTACTCAGAGGCAATGTAGAATTCTAATGGAAAAAAGAATTTATGAAATCGGTGTATTAGTTTTTGAGTTTATCCGTTCCAAACATACATATCTTTCCTCTTTATAATCTTACTGTAGATGGTAGGTACCTACCAATAAGGAGAGTGATGATTCTTAAGGTAGATGCAAATGTAAAAAAACAAAGTTCATAGATTAAAAAGACTATTCCAATACTTTATAGTGGTCAATAAATTAACAATAAGTTAGAAGAGCACTTTAATATCATCCAACTTGCTCCGTATTTCATGTGACGATTCCTTTGACAAGTCGTGTGCATACGTCAGGTAAATGATTTTCAACTTGTTCAGTTCTTCTGTTTTGTTGAGATCTGAAAACAAAATCAAAGAGGAAACTAACAAAGCCTGAAGCACTGACGTAAAGTCGCTAATTTATCGGTTATTTTTGGAAGAGTGCGCTATGGCGTTACATAATGTAATTCCATCGCAGAATGACCAGACGGACGGGGATGCGACATCTATACATGGTAGACGTTCCAACTTATCGCAGGAAGCATTTTGCTTCCACATTCATAGTGCGTACAGCTAACGATTGAAATTCATTGCCTAAATCTTTGTTTCCGCATAAATACAACCTGGGTATCTTTAAGTCACGGGTGAATAGGTCATCATCACTCAACATCAGGTGAGGTAGTGGTCAACCGCTTGCATATTCTCAATTTTTTAAAGCTAATGCCATCTACATATTTGTTCAAGAAACTTAAAGCTAATCCAGATAGAAGGAAAGGTGCGCGGCCAGATTACGTAATTACATTGTGGTATCGTTCAAATTCAAACACTAGGACCAAACAATTTGGCAACAACTTTGGCTCTATCTGTCCTATTAATATTTCAAACAATTTAAGGTAGATGGCGCTAAAAAAAAACAAGGTACCTAGGAGAATGGAGCAATAAATGTGAAACTACTAAAATTACCTTTTAATTTTTTGATTAATATTTCCATAATGTTGAGTGCATCTCTTCTGTGCCTTACTTGATTGCTGTTTTCTGTAAAAAATAAACAATAATGTACATGTTTGTAATCTCAAACTCCCTACACGGTGCCGGCTAGTACGGTGCTACATATTTTCCATTCTTCTATACGGAGTAGAAGCCTGGACTCTAACCGGGAACATGTGTAAAAGGTTGGAAGCATTTGAAATGTGGATATATAGGAGAATGCTAAAAATATCATGGACGGATAGAGTAAAAATAGAACGGTTTTAGAAAAAATGAGTAAAGATTTAGAATTATTAAAAAGTATAAAAACTAGAAAATTGCAATATCTTGGACACATCATGCGAAACAATAAATACAACCTCTTGTAACTTATAATCCAAGGCAAAATACAAGGCCATAGACCACCTGGCCGCAGACGCACCTCCTGGCTGTAAAATCTGAGAGACTGGTTTGGGTTGAGTACCAGATCCCTATTCAGGGCGGCAGTCTCCAAGGTTAAAATTGCCCTAATGATCGCCGACCTCCGTTAGGGGATGGCACACGAAGAAGAAGTACATGTTTGATCTCTTTTTACACTACATAATTAGATCAAGCTAAAAACGACACGTGAAATGTATTTTATAAATACACTAGCGGTCCGGCCCGGGTTCACACGGGTAAAAAATTAAAAATTATAAGGATCCTTATCTTAAAAAAAGTATATAATATAGCCTGTCACCCGGGGATAGTGTAGCTTCCCAACAGTGAATTTTTTTTCAAATCGGTTCAGTAGTTTCCGAGCTTATTCAATGCAAACAAACAACCAAATCATAGTATAGATAATACAAATAATCCTATTACAGCGAACATCAAATTAAAACTGATAATTGCCTCCTTTTGTAAGTCGGCTAAAAGAGCTTCAATTAGATTATATAATATGCTTATTTTCTGTCACCAAACACATAGTGTGTTCAGGCAGCAAGTGAGCATTCTAGATCTAGCGTGATAACATCTTCGGCCACATCGTCACTGACCATCAGTCATGTCAGTGAGATAGTGACAGTATAAAAAAATGCCAAAAATAACATAACACTTGACTGGTCGGTTGGCGCAGTTGGTAGCACTCTGCCTTCTAAGCCGCTGGTCCCGGGTTCGATTCCCGGACAGGTCAAACATTTGTGTGTATGAACATGTCTGTTTGACCTGTGTCTGGGTGTGTTTATGTATAAGTATGTATTTAAGTATATATATCAGTCATAAGGTTACCATAGTACAGGCTCTGCCTAGTTTGGGACCTGAAGACCTTGTGTTAATGCTGTCCCATATTATTATTATTATCTCTTTATTTTCTTTTCTTCTTAGGTTTAGTTTTTTTACAGTATAAATATCAAAAACAAAAATTAATAAAGATATTATAAAAAAACCTAAACCTAGAGTTCCGCCAGCAGCGGGGCAGGGCCCAAGCTACCGGTGGTTAGGGCCGCAGAGTGAGGAACCTCCGGACAATACGCGCCGTTTCAAGGAGTACCGCCTTCTGCATCTGACCCTTGATCCAACCGTCTAGCGAGAGCCTCTTAAGATGTAACTAGTTTATTATTATTACTTACTGAGAGTAAATTCGATGACAGAAGCGACATTGTCCACCACACTTGAGATGGCCTTCTCTTTATTAGACGTTATCGCGTTGTCTGTATCCATCGGCTCTCCAGTATTGGCCAATATCGCGAGCGCCTCCGTCACACGAGCCATCGACGTCAGGATGGCGAGCTGCGTCGACCGCGAGCTGGATGCGTACGACTTGGAACAGTGGTCGAAGAAAAGGTCTTGGTACTTTTCTGGAAAATAAATTGTACTATTAGAAATTATGTTATTAAAACTGACGTGGTTTTGACACATTATGAATGTATAAAAAACGGGAATCACTCACGTAATAAGTCAGAGGGTTACGACTATAGTTTCAACCACATTCGGCGGTCGCGGTTCGCCTAGTACTGACTGACTTTGTATTAGGCGAACCGCGACCGCGTCCGCGAGCCCCGTATTCTCCTTGAAAAAGACCACCGAATGTGGTTGAAACTATAGTAGAAATTAGTTTGTAAAATTACATGGAATGGGTTCAATAACGTCAACAAACGCATGGATATCGATATATTTTGCACAAGTGATGCGTCGGCTCCACAGCGGTTGAGCAGTGATTTCTTTGATTGCATGTAAATATTATAATAATGCAAGTTTTAAGTTTACTTTAATTGTGTTTCATAAGGTATTATGTGTGTATGCTCATAAGAAAATAAAATCCCATTATTAAGTTATCCATGAGGACCTTTAATTGGCTCCATGCATCTATTCAAACATTATTGTAAATATCAAAATCTGTTGGTCCACAAATAAATAAATAAAATTGCTATTTTCTTTATAGTGTTTTGAAACAATGATAGCTTATCAGTGTAAGCGTTGGCTGTCAACCTAAAGGTCTCTGGTTCGATCCCCAACCATGGCTTAACCTTCCAGTGAACGTTGTTACGTTCACTGGAAGGTTAAGCCAGGGTACACAATTCAGGACCTTACAATTTCAGGATCTTCAGGTCGTTATCGAATTCACAGTATGGTGCTAAGATACTACCTTTGGTGCACACCGATATTCTATGCCTTTTGTGATAAAACACCTTATACAACATCATCACCCACTATAAAGTGACGTACGAATCAATAAAAGTTCAAAAATTATTTTTGAGAGAATAGTTTGAAGGTCACCTTGCGTGTGTGTATCCTTAGGCCACGCCTTCCCCAGCAGCTCGTAGGCCGCTTCCTTCAGAGCCGTCAGCTGTTCCCGCCGCTGGCGCGCGCCTTCGTTGTCTTCTTCATCTGAATCCTTACTCATGGATAATTCATCCTGAAACAATGATAATGTTATAATTTTGTATAACAACATTATTTTTGTCGACTGTACATGATACATGTATCACCTATCTTTTATAAGTTAGGTGATGTACAGTCGAAAAAGAAAATGGTTTTTGATATCAAATGATCTTGCACCAATAGGTGATAGACGATATATTTGGTCAACCGCATCTGTAGTCGTCAGATCTTAAAATTGATCGTTGCATCATGTCACCACTCATTCCGTAATATACACTCAAGTATATGGTTATTTGCGGTGGGGTAACGACCTAGAATTTTACGACCAGAGATGGAGGGGGAGGACACACAGACATCTCTGTCGTAAGAGTCGGCTAAGGGAGCACGTACCAGAAATTGGGTAGCAGCGCCTTCTCTGGACAAAATCATCATAGGTACTGCGCTCGCTAATCCTTTTAATAATATTTTTAGTTCTCTTTGTTCTTTGTTCCCCTAATTAATATGAAAGTTACCCATATTTATGTAGGATTGGGATGTTAGTGGATGTAAGGTAGCAACCCCAAGCGGTGAGTGAAAGGAACGAAAGAGGATGTGAGCGAGAAAAAGGAGGAAGTAAAGTAAGATGGCGAAAGTGAAGTAAGACGAAGACGTAACATTAACAACCTTGATGATGATTGCAGAACGAGTGGATTGCCCTTTTACTCGGCACTGCTGTGAGAGGCATGTCTCTTATAGTGCCAAGTAGGGGGACACATACACACTCCTTTTTAACAAACATGTCTATATGGGTTTACTGTTACTTGAAATATATATATACGTTGTAGTGTAAATAGAATTAAACGAAGTCAAGCGAAGAAGAAAACTCATTTCATTTCCTACATTTATCTGTGTGTATTATATTCTTTCATAGCAACCGTGACTAACCTTAGACAGAATAACCTTGACGATCTCATAGACACGTTGGAAGGTATCCGCATCGGTGTTGGGCAGAGCACGGGCGAGCGCCGCGAGCGCGTGACGCTTGTACACCATGTCCTGTTTGCGCGCTTCCGTCAGTAGTGCCGATATGCACTCTGACGTCATTGCAGCCGATAGGGGGGCCTCGCCTTCTTTTACACTGAGGAAATTATAATTTTGCTCAAAAACCATTCTACTAACTGACATCCATAACTTATCCGCAGAACAATTGCTTGAAAATATCGCTTAGTGCCTATAAATTTTGGAGACTTTTTTTACTTTCCTGTTTCTCAGGAGCCTATCATCAGATCTTGACTTGAAAACCATGGTACCAACTACCACCTGAGATGTATACGCTTTGAAAAAAAAACCCAAATCGGACCAGGCGTATTCGAGTAATACGGGAAAATACTCAAACAAATTATATATTCCGACAAATTTAGAACCCGCACCTGTTTTAAAAATAGTTAAAAATCATTTGTTTGCTTGTTCTTTTTTAATTAAAAATTATTGTTAAAATACAGTTGGAGGAAACGTTTACATGATGAGTAAAATTATGCGAATTTCCCGTGCCTTGGATGTTTGTGTGATGTGTTTGTGTGTGTCCTTGCGCTTCCCGCGACACAAGGGATTCTAATGAGGGTGTGTGAGAGTGAAGTCGATTGTTTGTAACTCAACACCATCGGAAACTTGGCGGCATGTACTTGTAGCTTTTGGCATGAAGCGTTGATAACTCAGTAAAATATCTGTCGTCAGGTTGAAACCTAGTTAAGGTTTGATGTGTTAAAATCCTTAATTAAGCAATCTTTGAAAAGGAGATGATGATAGCTTCGGGGTAGACACTGAAGATCAGGCAAACACGCGCCAGGTTTATCTTTTGGCTCTTCATAAAAGTTGCCCTCATCAAGATTGAGAGTGCATCTAGATGAATAGCTATTTCTGAGTTGATAAGGATTCGCTTTAATAATTTTGTATAACTGTATAATTCACTCGCTTACATATTACTTATGGGGTTAAGACTGATGTGTACAAAACAAGTTACGACACCAATTAAGACCGACAAATTAAGACCGAAAAGCAGACAAATTCACTACCTGAAAATATACGATGCAATAGTAAAATCGTTACCTAAACAAATTGTATGGAGAAAAAATTCTAAATATCCAAAATTGATGAATTCAAAATCTACTTTAAATTCTTCTTCTTCTTCTTCTTCTTCTCAGCAATTGGTCATCCACTGCTGGACATATGCCTCCCCCATATAGGGGGGATTTGCCAAAATCCCCCCTACTTACTTTACTTTAAATTGAAGGATATGAAATACAATAAATTATAATCTTTTAGATATCATGTTTTATTGTAACATTTAATACTTATGATCTACACAAAGTACCTATAAAAATGTTATTCTTTTTTTTTCAATGCGACCGCGTTGGCGACCTGAACTGAGTACACAGGTGTTCTTTTTAAATTTATTAATGTCATTTTTCATATTATAAAAACTGATAACATGCTTCCTAAAAACAGAACTTTGTATATCTTATAATTTTACATAACCTACATAATATCATTTTTTTACAAGCATTTGCACTCTATGTGAGAGTTCGTCCGGGGTAGTACACTACTACCTATTTCTACCGCCAGGCAGTAGTGTTCGTATTACTGAGTTCCGGTTTGAAGGGTATGGTTTCCGGTGGAATTACAGGCACATGAGACTTACCAACTTTGTGTATCAGGGTGACGGGCGCAGTGCAATTCTATACGAATTGTATCTGTCTATAGGCAGAGGTTACCACTTAACATCCTGTGGGAATTTTGCTTGTTACTTCACTTTATCAAAAATAAAAAAAACAGTAATCGGACAGCCCGTCACCTTATCCCATATGAAAAAATCACAGTGCATGGTGGTAGGGTACTTTTGAATACCCGCCTGGCTAGTACCACCCTCAAGTTTTAAAAACTGTCACCAAACATATAGTGTGTTCAGGCAGCAGTCCTTGAGAGCGAGTGAGTGTTCTAGATCTACCGTGATAACATCTTCGACCACATCGTCACTGACCATCAAGTGAGATAGTGTTCAAACGCTAGATCTATACAGTATAATTATTTTTTTAAATCACTGCTCGCATGTGAATATTTAATGTAACAAACACAAGACATCCATGAATGAAATATGTAGAGTAGGTACTGACTTGCAGAGGTCAGCCAAAGCTTCAACGACGTGTTCCTTCCCGTCGAAGGTCTTCCCGTGCACGGCGGCGAGCAGCGCCCGGACCAGCGGCTCGCGCTGCGCGCCCAGACCCGATGTCAGCTCCTTGCTGATCGTCTTTGTGGCGTTCGCTCCCTGTAAACAATTTAAATTATTATTCACTTTTTAAGAAATTTAGGCCACCTCAACCATAATTCCTATAGGATAACTAACATCTAAATGTGTGATTTTAGTAATACGTTTTTTTGCATAGATCCATTGGTTTAATATAGGTGTGTTTTTTTGCAAAATCATTCAGTACAATTTGGCAAAAGTAAAAAAAAATAAGTAGTTATTGTAAACTCTAAGGCTTTCACGGCCGGCGTTGCATGTTGTATGTATTGTTTCGGGGCTGTTTGACCGTGGTCTATGTGAAACTTGTGTTCCAGACGTTTCGTCGATCACTGCGGTCGACATCTCCAGTGGTTCAGGTCCGAGCGGCGACAAGAGCGTAGAACTCTCCTTCGCGGCGTCTTCTCTGATACTGAGTATCAGAGAAGACGCCCCGAAGGAGAGTTCTAGTCTGGAACACAAGTTTCACTTAGACCACGGCCAAACAGCCCGGAAGCAATACATACAATAAGTAGTTATTGTTTTCTTTTAAACCAAGAACGTGACTCCTTTCTCTCGCGATTTTAGATTTGGCCATCACCGCCCCTCTAAAAAAAATTGGTCGTCTGTAAAGTCGGTTTACGGACGATAGATTTACGTGATAACGTCATAATCATTTATGAGTTCGACTTCGACTTCAGACTTCAGACTTGAGACTTTAGACTTTAGACTTTAGACTTTAGACTTTAGACTTGAGACTTTAGACTTTAGCCTTTAGACTTTAGCCTTTAGACTTTAGACTTTTGACTTTTAACGGAAACGGAAACGGAACGCTACACGGAACGCTACACGGAACGTTACTATTTTTCATTTTGGCATTCATCAATTTATAAAACGTTATCACGTCAAAAAACCGGCCTGTATACACTTTGCGCATTTTTCCAGTGATTTTCCACAAATGTCGTCCGAAATAATCATGCGAAAAGAATCGTCGTGGCGTAAAACAAAACATATATTGACGTGATAACGTTTTATAAATTGATGAATGCCAAAATGAAACATAGTAACGTTCCGTGTAGCGTTCCGTTTCCGTTTCCGTCAAAAGTCAAAAGTCAAGTCAAAAGTCAAAAGTCAAAAGTCAGAAGTCAGAAGTCAGAAGTCGAAGTCGAAGTCATAAATGATTATGACGTTATCACGTAAATCTATCGTCCGTAAACCGACTTTACAGACAACCAATTTTTTTTTATGTAAAATATTGTAGCATTAAAAAAGTATCAAGATGTTACAGTTACACTATAATGACGACAACAGTAGTGACAACATAACCATTTTTAACGGTAAACACTAGCTGTGTTTGCCGCCACAAAATCTTATGAGAGTTCTCTTTCAGCACAGAGTTTACCTACGACTCGCTTAAGCAATTGTGTGGTAACAACGACGGTCCGACAGTCGCCGTGGCGCAGTGTTTACTGTCATTCACATGACTTCTGTGTCTCCGGGACTCTGTGTTCGAATCCCCGCAGGGGCAAACATTTGATGAATGTAGATGTTTGTCCCGGGTCTTGGATGTTTGTGTGTCCATGCCTCCCGCGATACAGGGAATCCTAGTGGGGGGTCTGAATGTAATTATAAAAAAAAACAGACAAGAGATTATAGAGCAGTGTCCCACTATAAATGTAAGCTTTCCTTACCCTTACATTATGGTATAAAGCATCAGTGAAATAACACAAATATGTGGTGAACATACCTGCACTTTTTTAGTCCAACTACTGGAGGTGAGTGCCTCTTCGATTGCAGCCCGTATCGTTGGTAGATGGCGCTTGATACCACTCTCTCGCGCCGGGCTGATGTCTGTCCAGATCTCTTCGTACATTTCCACCTTTGTTGAGTCTAAAAACAAGGTTAAGTATAGATGCATGGTGGATAATAATAAAAAACGAGATAACGAGACTGAAACACCTTCTGCGGCACTGTGAGGTCACAGAAAGTACATGAATCACAACCGAACTCCGTAAGACTGACTCTTTGTCTTCAGAACATCCTAATGTTCCAATCGCGTGGAGAAACCCCAACCATAGCTGGTGTGATTTTGAGCCTGGACATCAGGCGAATAGTCAGAGACCACGTTGCAGTTCTGTAAGTCATCACTGGTAAGTCTGGTAACACACACTGTTCGAAGATCTTTGTTTTCAGCCATTGCGGTATTTTGGAGAAGAAGACGTCGCGGAGTTTCCCGAAGCCGAACTCATAGAAAACGAATAAAGAGTAACGTGCAAGAGTATAACTTTTTTTTTTATTACACTAGGATTTCCTGTGTCGCGGGAGGCATGGACACATCACAGCACACAAACATCCAAGACCCGGGACAAACATTTACACTTATCGCACAAATGTTTGCCCTTACCGGGATTCGAACCCAGGGTCCCGGAGACACAGAAGTCATGTGAATGACACTGACCACTGCACCACGGCGACCGTCAAACTAATTACTAACAACGTAAATTTCCACTTTCAAATATGATAAATAATGGAAATATGATATGAAACATTTCAGTGAATAAAAATGTATCTTACCATCATCCTTGGGGCCGTGCATAGCTAAAAACACCATAGGAGCCAGTACATCTTCGTTGTCCTTGATATGCTCGATCTTGGCTTTGGCTATTGACTTGAGAGTAAGCGCGATGGCAGAGCGAGAAAGATCATCCTCTTTTGTCTCATAGAGATTCACCAATTTTTTGGCTAATTTGTCGACCGATTGACTCTGGAATAAATATTGACTATAAAATACTTGACTCAAAAAATGTAGCAAAAAATGGAACCGACTTCATCACTCAAAAGTGTGAATTAGCTTGTTAGAGTCGGTACCATGATAGTTCAAAAATAACTATCAAAATATTGTGCTCATGGTACAGACTTCGACTAGTTATTTCACACTTTTGAGTGTTGAAGTCGGTTCCATTTTTAGGTAATTTTTTTTCACCTTTTTCAGTGACCTTTGTTACTGATGGGATCAATCGTCATTGTGGTGTAGATATGTTCACCGATATCTTCACCCGCTACTACAATATCGTCTAGGTATAAGCACGCACTTTTCAGTTATTGGAGTGTAACTCAAAAAATACATGTCCGATTTTGATGAAATTAAAAAAATGGTGTTCGTAATTTTTCTTGAACACATGGCTATTGTGACCAAACGGTTCACAGGAACCGTTTGGTGTTATTCTAGATTCTAAGCAATCTTCGTACTAAATGCAAATTGTACAAACAAGTATGTTTATATGATTTGCAATATCAAAGCCTACTAAAATTATAAATGCGAATATTTGTGTGTATCTTTGTTACTTCTTCACACTCAAACGGCTACACCGATTTCGATGAAATTTGGTATGGAGATAGTTTACAACTTGGATTAACACATAGGCTACCTTTGTCCACTAGTACTAGTATTCAACAGGTTTGTGTGTTAGTTAACACACATACACATATTGAGTTCAGATAGCTAGTTGCCATATAGCAATGTAATTAGCTTACCTTAGCAAAAGCAGAGACTTGTCCAAGCGCCTCGGCATAGTTTTTCCTGACAGTAGCGTTTCTGTCAAACGTACCATTTAACATATTATTCATGATTTTCCCAGCGACTGGCTCCAACTCTGCCCTCAGGTAATGTGCGGCTAGGACTATGAAATGGCAGCATGCTACTTTGGTGCCAAGTTGTGGTGATTTGGTCAGCTCGAGGATCTTTGGTAACATTTCCTTCATTACTTCTATGTCGATGTACGGCATGCACTGAAAACAAATAAAAAATATTCTACACCTTATTTATGTCCCGAATTTGCATATAGTTTTTATTTTATTTTATTCATTAACTCAGAATACAGTCATTCGAGGACCGATTAGAAAAAAAATATTTTTCTTAGCGATGGGATGGGTAAGGTGCTATAAAAATCCTATCAATAAAAAACCTCAAACTTATTAATAGAAAATGTTAAACAATGTGTCTGAATAAATAAGTCCAAACAGGTCCTGACTCCTTCACTCGTTTACGAACCGATTTTTTTAAAAAAAGCTAAATGAAAATTACCTATACCCTATTGCTCAAATAAAAATTTCAATCAGTCACGTATTTATCTTGAATATGTTGAAAACGTTCCATGGATATCACTGGAAGTAGGATTTAGCAACGTCATTATGATAATTTGTTTTTTATACTGTATAGATCATATCAGGCTAGACCTAGAATGCTCACGGGCTCTATTTTAATCCCTATCTTCTTTAAAACCTAGAATATTATTAAATTACTTCAACAGTTTTCCAAAAATACTGACACTATAGTCTAGAATTCTGTTGGTCCTAAATTCTACTGAAACGAAATACTCTTCATATCATAAAGAGCATTAGCTTTGTACGATGTAATAATAATAATATATAAAAATATCGTATCACAGTATTTGTTATCGAACTCCTCCGAAACGGCTTGTCAGATTCTTATGAATTTGTGTATATTTGATAGGTCTTAGAATCAAAGTATTTTTCACCCTCCTACCCTCACTTCCTGCTTTTTTATCGCGATATTATTCAATAATTTTTCAGCAATTATTCGTAAACGTGTAGCGTCCCTGATGAGTCGTGTGCGTGGTAGCACTAACTACTACCTACAGCTGCTTGCGTGGAGGATGGACCTGGGGTGCCCAATGATGCAGTGTTGGACTAAACTGCATATTGAGCACGCCGGAGCCAAACCATTATATAGACTAAGATGACAAGAATGGATTATTATTATTATTTTATCTTATGACTTTTTATATGTAACTTATTATGATTTGACATTTTAACTATATGTATTGACTTTTCTCATTTTGTATTTTTATAAATTTATTTTTAATATTGTGTATAATTACATATATGGATTTTTATCTGAAATAAACGAATAAATTAAAAAAGATATAGTATTTTTCTAAGAACAAATATCGTAATAATGTTATACATGGTTACATTATTTGCATAAAAACGTGAAGTAATTTTAATGAAGTGTCACTTTGACATTTCTATAATTTATATGGCAGAAAAACATTTGGCAGGTCAGCTGGTAATGTATATGATTTCAGTCAGAAAATCGGCCTGAGGAGAAGAATCAATAATTAAGTTGGCCAGTATACCTTGACCACAGTGTCTGTGGTATAATGATGTTTAGCTGCGTTCGCCCTCATATCGTCCAGAAGCTCTCTCGTCCCGGTGTCCGCCAGTGCGGTACTCAAGTACGACAGTTTGGCAGATTCCAACTCTCCCGCCGCACCGACCAGCGCCGGTATCAACTTGGGTAAGAAAGGCTTCAGGCTGTCTCCCGCCGCTTGTACTAGTTTTGATACTGTTTGTAAGCTGTAAGAAAAATGCATGTTAAATTTAAAGTTAAAAGAGATACACCAAACTTATACGCAGATCACATCCCAATATATTAAAAGGTGGGGATACACACTCAAAACTATTCTTCAGTTTTAGAAGTGGCCAAAGATAACACTAACTATATCTCTAAAGGCAGAAGTGTGTTAACGGTGCAGGATTAACAAGCATTTCTTTAATAAAATAAAAGGCTATAAGAAAGAAATAATGTGTGGAAAAGGGGCAGGAATATTTTATTATACATTTTTGTGTACTGTTTCCCAGACACAGTAAACAAAAAATGACACTACTGGGATTACAGCATTTTTTTTTTTTTTTTTTTTTATATGGGACAATATTTACACAAGGTCTTCAGGTCACAAACTAGGCAGAGCCTGTACTATGGTGACCTGACGACTGATATATACTTATATATATACTTAAATACATATACACACCCAGACACAGGTTAAACAGACATGTTCATACACACAAATGTTTGACCTGTCCGGGAATCGAACCCGGGACCAGCGGCTCAGAAGGCAGAGTGCTACCAACTGCGCCAACCGGCCAGTCGAAGTTTCCTAGACACTTATTTTATTTGAGTAAGTGTTTTCTCCTTCAAATGAAATAACGTTAATTATTAATAACTGATAATAAGAGAATGGCAATTTTAGAAGCATAAGAGCAAAGAAATCATAACCCAGTTGTTTAAAGATTTCATTAAAGTGTTTACTTTCTCTAGTCAAAACTCAAAAGTGATTTTGTAAGAATAGATTTTTTGAAATATTATAAGCTGGCGTTCGACCACTGTTTCATTCATAACACATCATCGGTCGACTCGACGCACGGCAATTCGCCATCGCTATATGGTAGATATACCACCTATACGCACGAAGCGTTATGCTTCCACTTTCTTAATGCGTACTGCCAAGGAATGGAACTCGTTGCCCGAGTCTGTGTTTCCCGATATGTATAATCCTGGAGTCTTCAAGTCGCGAGTGAATAGGTACCTTCTAGGTTTGCGTGCTAAATCCTAGACAAAGTCATCATTTAACATCAGGTGAGACAGTTGTCAAACGCAAACTTATAATATGTAAAAAAAAAAAAAAATTGGTTGTCTGTAAAGTCGGTTTACGGACGATAGATTTACGTGATAACGACATAATCATGTATGACTTTGACTTTGAATTTGACTGACTTTGACATTGACATTGACTTTGACTTTGACATTGAATTTGACTTTGCCTTTGACTTTGACTTTGATTATTTTATGTAATACAAAACTCAGGTGGAACGTTACGCGGAACGTTACGCGGAACGTTACTATTTTTCATTTTGGCATTCATCAATTTATAAAACGTTATCACGTCAAAAAAAAACTGTTAAGGGATGTCTGAGATGAAGCACCCAAAAGTAAAATGATCGCCGAGGAAAAATATACAAATAGAAGAAGGCATTACCTAACACTCCGCACTTCTTTCACGAGATTAGTAATACCAGTATCAAGTAACACCGGTAAAATTACTGAAACGATCTCTTTGCCGTCTTTGCCTTGACTTACATCTGACGCCCGGATACAGAGCTGAAAAGAAAGAGTATTATTAATATACCATTGATATCCAGAAATTGAAATGTTACCCGTCCACGCTACGGTATGACTTGACGAAATTAATAATTATATTGCTGAGTACTTCACATTAGAATCACACTTATATTATAAAAGCGAAAGTTTGTCTATCGTGTGTATGTTTGTTACTGCTTCAGGCTAAAACGGCTGAAAAGATTTGTTATTAATTTAGTATTATGATAGGTTATATACTGGAATAACGAATATGCTACTTTTGTCCCAGAAAAATTATAATTCCCGTAGGGTCATATGGGATATTAGTTAATCTTGAACTATCATGGTACCGACTGCAACAAGTTATTTTACACTTTTGAGTGTTGAAGTTGGTTCCATTTTTTTTTATACTTTATAGATTAGATAGGTTTGACCACTGAGATAGTGGCTTGACTGGCTTACTAGCTGTCAAGGACTGCTGTCTGGACGCACTGAAATGAATGAATGAAATATTTATTTATTGGCAATAACTTTTAGAACATAGCTAACAAATTCGCACACATTTTACGGACTAATTAATAGGTAATATAATAGGCATGCACCTTAATGTATGACCGTGATTTGTTTACGTAGGATCCGGTGACATCCGAACTAGTACTTAATCTATAATTAAAAATTAAGTTTTTCTAAGTTAAGGATGGACGCTATCCATAAAGGAGCTCAAAAGTACCCTACCACCATGTTTGGAATTTGATAACGATGTTACCTTTACCTGAAGCTCAAGCCATTGGCGTGGATCAAACCAGCGTTCGTCAGTTGGGCAGCCGACATTGCTTAAAAAATACGTGTATTTTGCGTGGGTATGAATAAGCTATATTTTCGTTTACCTTAGAAAGTATGTTAGCAGTGGAGGTGGCAGCTTGCCTGGTGCCTTCGTGTACGTCATCCATAACACGGAAAAGTTGAGACCAGATTGTAGGCAACTGATCAAGTGATTCGTGCAGACTCGTCGCCCCTCTGGAATATTTAAAGGGACACCGGAATTATAGGAATCACCACGAAAAGGCTTGAGAATTGCTTGAAATGACGGTCGTGTGGCTCAGTAGTCAGCGACACTAACTTTGGAACCGCGACCCCGGGCTCGAATCCCGGCCGGGGCAAACATTTCTGTGATGAGCAAAAATGTTTGTTCTCGGGTCTTGGATGTTTGTGTATTGTGATCGTGTGTCTATGCCTCCCGCGACACAGGGTATCCTAGTGCGTGGGTATGAGTGTGTGTAAAAAAAAAATAGTTTTTGGACTAAAATGTACAAAACATACGAAAGGTACAGGGAAGAGTCTGGTCGACATATTTCGTAAAATCTAACTGACTATACCATACGAATCATTTCAAGCGGGCCTTTTATTGGTTATTTTGAAAACAGTTTAAAGAACAGCCATTGCAAAGATAATCAAAAATAAAACTAAGATTACTAATAAAATCTAACTAACTATGCCATACGAATCATTTCAAGCCGGCCTTTTATTGGTTATTTTGAAAACAGTTTAAAAAACAGCCATTGCAAAGATAATAAAAAAAAACTAAGATTACTAAAAGGATCCCATTACAGCTTAAACTTGACTTAGAAGTTACTATGAAAAAACTTATTTATTTTAGATAGCATTACTTTGATTGATCCAAAACAGATAAATACAGATACACTATAATACTTATATATATAGAGCTGTACAATTCAAAGTTGATAAATAAAAGCGCTGGTTTTAGACACTATAATTACGTGTAGAACACTTAAGAAGTAGTTATCTCAAATACTTATTTGGTTGATTACCGTCTTTTCCTGTACCATTCATATACTTTAAATTTACATTACAGACTGTACATTTTGAATCTGAATATTTGATAAGCATTTCCATATTAGAAAGGTCAAGTTGAGTAAAGTCTAACGGAAGTCAATGAATGGTCTGTAAGACCTATTTTCGCGTGGTCAATTAAAATCATTACATATCATCATACCGTAATAAATCAGATAATGCGTTGCAACAGGACATTCTGACGCGCCATTGGTTTGACGTCAGATTCGCGACCAAGTCATCTAGGATCTCCTTGTGATATTTGTGTACCTGGAAACGTATGGGTTTAATCTTTAACTGGCGAACAAAATATTGATCAGTATTCTTTCATAAACTGCGACATTTTGTACAGGTTGAAAATCAGCGCTGTGAGGCTAGTCTTCAGAGCGTTATGCTGAACTTGCTCTTTTTGTACACAACAATACTTTTTCATTGTATAATATGTATATTATAATTATATAAAAAATGTTTCGTTGTTCTCGTGCCATACTTCCAACTATATATTTTGTTGTGTACAATAAACATATTTTCTTTCTTTCTTTCTTACAAGTTTCTAATGCGCGACATTGTTTGATGATGTTATTTTTTCACAATTTATAGGTCAGGAGTTTAATCACTCGAATATGGAAACACTCTGAATGTTGACTGGTTGTTTAGATGTGCTCGGTGATGGTTTCCAACTTGAAGATGCTGGTAGCTCTAGCCAGGCAGACACAAGAAAATTACCTTTAACCATACTAACTGGTAGGCTAAAATTCTCCAGTCTCTGAGCAAATACTGTGTTGACATAGCAATAATATAATTATATAAATTAAGAGGCAACATTTTTTTGGAAGGATCAAGCATTGTCTTCTGGGTAGCAGTCATTGTATCTTCATTTAGGGCATGTACTATCTCGTATATATCTAGTCTCTTTATCCAGAGAACAGTGTTGGGCAGAACCCACCACGCTGGCAAATACGGGATGGCGGCCGGCCCCAAGTTTCAAACCGCCCAAGGGCCTCTGACACGATCTAACGACTGTGATCAAAAGCCAAAAAACCGGGACCGACGTCTTCAAATGCATTCTGTAGTACGGAAGCGCCGTGTTAAAAATACCACCAGGGTCCTTGCCAATTTTAAGAGCATAGCACTCTGTGAGAGTTCGCCCGGAGAAGCACCGCGACTTCCACCGCCGCGGTACCGTTCGTATTACTGTGTACCGGTTTGTAGGGTATGGGTTCCGTTGAAATTACAGGCACACGTGACTTGCCAACTTTAGGTCGCAGGGTATAACGGGCGCAGTGCAGTTCTTTACTAATTGCATCTATCTATGGACAGAGGTTACCACTTAACGTTCTGACCTTTTGCTTGTTGCGTCATCTCCCAAAAAAAAATAACCAAGGTATGACGTAGGAGACGTCAATTTTTTTTTTTTTGGTGCTCATCTTAATTGATCGATTCCACGGATGCTTCTATCATAACATGTTAAATACATATATGTTTTTAAAATATTCTAGTAACTTTTTGCCACTTTCTATCAAATTATTATTAGTGAAAATCAAACACAACTCACTGTAGCTTGTGTGTTGGGAACTATGGCATGCCATATGCTGGCCATAGAGTTTTGGATCCGCGGCGTGGGGTCGAATCGATAGCGATACAGTCGCGGTACAATTTTAGGCAAATGTTCCGTAAGTTGAGCGCCCGCTTGCAAAGCTATCGAGTGGAAACCGAACGCAGCACCTACAAAATAAATTTATGGTAGACAACATGGTAGACGGAACTTACGTTCAAATTATTTGAACGAAAAAATTTGGCTACTAATGGGATTTTAACCTACGACTACAGAACCGTCCTGTCACGTTGCCATCTATAGTAGGACTCCACTACCTGTCCGAATTTATTCCTTCTCTTTCCATCTGAGGAGATGTTGTTCTTAGCGCCATCTACCTTTAATTGTAGATTGCCTTTAGATGGCAAAGCGACAGGACGGTTCTGTAGTCGTGGGTTTAAATCCCACTAGTAGCCGAAATGTTTCCTTAACATAATTTTAAAATAAATTTGTGTGTGTCAAATTAAAAGGGTCGCGTCTTTGAAAAGATTGAATAACACGGAGGGCTATTGTAAGTAATGAGTCCTAATTATATGCTAAAAACCGAATGCCGACATTCTATGGCAGATTAGTAAAGCACTGGAGTGACTGTGAGTTTTATTTATCTCATCATCATCATCTCAGCCATAGGACGTCCACTGCTGGACATAGGCCTCCCCCATTGATTTCCACAAGGACCTGTTGGAAGCGGCCCGCATCCAGCCCTTGCCTGCGATTTTAGTCAGGTCGTCTGTCCACCTGGTCGGTGGCCGTCCTATGCTGTGCTTGCCAGTCCGTGGTCTCCATTTGAGAACCTTTCCACCCCAACGGCCATCGGTTCTTCGAGCTATGTGCCCTGCCCACTGCCACTTCAACTTGCTAATCCGCTGGGCTATGTCGGTGACTTTTGTTCTTCTACGGATCTCCTCATTTCTGATTCGATCGCGTAGAGTAGTAGAGAGTTTATTTGTCTATATAATTTTAATAATTGCAAGCGCAAACATACCATATATAATATAACATGAAAAATTAGAAGAAAATGTGTAAAAAGTAATCCACTAACCTTTTTTTGAATTCCATACAGAGTTGTGATGTGCAAGATGCATGAATTTGTACAAAAGGTCTGGTTGATTCAAATCCGATGCCAAAGAACACAACTCTTTGTATGTAGACAAATTACCCCTGAAACAAACATTTTTTAATTTTTTTATGGTACAACATTCACACAAGGTCTTCAGGTCCCAAACTTGGCAGAGCCTGTACTATGGTAACCTGATGACTGATATATATACTTAAATACATACTTATATACATATACACACCCAGACACAGGTCAAACAGACATGTTCATACACACAAATGTTTGACCTGTCCGGGAATCGAACCCGGAACCAGCGGCTCAGAAGGCAGAGTGCTACCAACTGAGCCAACCGGCCAGTTAGTAGTAACATTGACAAGCCTTATTGCTAAATACACAAGAGTGTTTATGTAAGAATATTGCACTGATTGCGGATTTACTTGTGTATGTTTGCTCGTATAATTCTATCAAATGCAACAATATGTTTCTTACCATTAGGTAGCAAACATAAAAAATATAAACAAAATAATAGCCACATCATCACTAACATCAGAGGCGGTAATATGTAATTTCTGAAAAGAAAAATATCAAATGAAATGTCTTAAAATGACAGTTTTCCGTTAAGTATCCATCATTGATAAGCCCAAATCTTGTTGCTGACAAGCATTTAATTGCAACAGAGATAGATAATTAATGTGACGTAATAGTCAAACGCCTGCTACTTCTATATATAAACTGATAAAACGGTTTGCACACCGGGAGTGCCGGCAGAAGTGAGAACTTGCATTTATGTGGCAAAATACAATATTCATTTATTGCGCTATCGTACACAACCTCTTTTGGTTGCCTGGAAGAAATCGCTTTAAGCGATAAGGCCGCCCTTTGTACCACTGTATCTATATTTGTTTGTTTTCTTTATGTGTGTAGTTTTGAAATAGTGTGCAAATAAAGAGTTTTCTATCTATCTATCTATCTATCTAACCTCACTATAGTGTATTAAACACTATAGTGATGGCAATGGAACATTCAATTGAATCAAGTCAAAATCAACATTTTAAACGGGCATGCGAGGTGTGCGCTGTCTGCTCCAAAAAGGTCGTATTATACCTACCAACAAACGCAAATGTTCCTAATGCGTAACACATTTAAGTTTAAATTTCAACTACTCTCCCGGTGACTTACGAATTTTCGACGTCACGCGCCTGAAGAATTTTGTGATCAGTGTCACGTGTCCTGACGCGAAATGTCACGATGCGAATTTAACATTTTTTCCCCATACAAAAGTGAACAAAGCCGCTAAAGAAGTTTTCACTTTAATAAAACAGAAGCAGGCGGGCCCCCTGATGGAAAGTGCCCACAATCTTGTCTATTGATACCTGTGACGCTGGGGGCGTCACGATTATGTAAATGTAACCGAAAGTAAGTATTATTTGAACTTTCTTTTTCATAGGAATGTTGGTAATCTGTGTTGTGTGGAGCCAAAAATACTACAAGAGCGAATGGTATGGTATTGTGTGCACTAGCATACCACAGCCCACTGTGTTGCTGTGGTTTAAAATTCAGAGTATTTGAATTATTCACGCTACAAGTCGGTTCAAAGTATGACAATCTCCGTACATGTTTGTGGTGTGACGTCATTTGTAGCATTCTTATAGCGTGAATACGGTGTTCAAGAAAACGAGGTAGTGCAGCGTGTGTGCTAACGTCAAATTCAATTGAACAATCACAGTAGTATTCCATTCTCTAGTTGACCAATTGACATTCGCCATTTGATGGTGGTGTACAATTGCGTACAATTTGCGGTTTATTTTTGGTAGCGTGTATATAACGTTATCTCTGTGAATACAATTTTAAAACGAGCGTATGCACTCTGAGCACTGTATTCAAATACTCCGAAAAATAAACCACACTTCAGAGTTCTTTTACTCTCTTCAGAGTACTTCTATATGTATGAATCTCAGCCAGTTTTTTTTGTAATTTTTTTTTGTCCGGGCGCTGAGACCCAGGCCGCGAATACTGTGGCTATTATACTGCCACAACATTGTCATCTTTTTTTCTAATTTTTACAGGGGAAATATCGTTTAATTCCCCTCCAGAATTTTTTTCTAAATTCTCGAATCTCACCCCGTTGGTGCCTTCCCGAGCTGTCCCTCTTCAAATATCTTAGTGTCCTGCGTGACTTGCGCGACGGCACGTTTTCCACTCGTGAGCTGTTCTATTATCTGTCCGACAAGCGCTTGCTGCTGGCTCTCATCCGAGTTCTGATACACTAGGCTCAGACCCTTGCTTGCTACGTCTTGAACTATATCTGTGTAAACAAATCATATTAAATTATGAATCATTATTGGTGAAGACAGATAGTATCATATAAAATTATGAATAACATACGCACATACACACTTACACATATACACACAAACTTTCGCATTTATATATTTTTTATTTTTTTATTTATTAACATTCACACACAGTCTTCAGGTCCCAAACTAGGCAGAGCCTGTGCTATGGTAACCTGATGACTGATATATATACTTATATACATATACGCACCCAGACACAGGTCAAACAGACATGTTCATGCAGACAAATGTTTGACCTGTCCGGGAATCGAACCCGGGACCAGCGGCTCAGAAGGCAGAGTGCTACGAATTGCGCCAACCGGCCAGTCATATTAGTAGGACTAGTAGCGCCACGCGGTTTCACCCGCATGGATTACGGTTCTCTCGCTACCTCAATTACCCCACGGGGACTTTTTTTCCGGGATAAAAGTAGCCTTTGTGTTACCAAACCTCGATACCACAAATTCAGCACAATACATCAAACAATACTCCTGCTAAGCACCTTCTATTTCCTGTTTCTACCTTTTCTTTACTCTTTCGCAATCAATGATATATTATTAATAATTTTGTGTATTCTGTGTTGAATAAATATATATCTTTTTTTTTCATCGAAATCGGAACAGCCGTTTGAGCGTGAAGGAGTAACAAACATACACACATATGTACTATCAATATACTACAAGAAAACCGACAATTGCCTAAAGAAAATCGTACGTTATTATGAGCTTTTTCCGGCGTACGATTTTTTTAGGCGATCGTCACTCTTCTTGTGGTATAGATAGATAACACTTTATTGCACAAAGGGAACATTACATAGATAATAACATTTTTATAGTAAATTAAATTGCACAATCGGCGATATATTGGTCCATGTATGTACATACAAACTTTCGCCTATATAATATAAGCAGGTTTGGTGAAGACAGACATTGGCCGTAATTTTATTAATCACCCAAACTAGCTAGTTTCTAGAATTAATTAAAATTATGCTCTTTTTCTATTCGCGCTTAAAATTCAATTTAAGCGATAAACAGCCTACAAGCTACCTCTAACATCTGACGAGTTTTATTGAATTATGGGTAATTTTGGTCAGCACGAAATAAGGCGACGACTTATTGTAGCTTAAACTATCTGCATTTTGATAAAAAGATTTAATTTTAGCGTTGTCACTCTTAAGTGTCCTTCGAATTTGGACTTTATTGTAAGCGCAGCATAGGACGGCCACCGACCAGGTGGACAGACGACCTGACTAAGATCGCAGGCAAGGGCTGGATGCGGGCCGCTTCCAACAGGTCCTTGTGGAAATCAATGGGGGAGGCGTATGTCCAGCAGTGGACGTCCTATGGCTGAGATGATGATGATGATGATGATAAACAATATTGTCTAACACCATTTTAGTCAGCGATTGACAATAGCATCACTACCATTATACCAAGCTCGTGTTTGAATTTTACTCTTATGGAATTAATGATTACTCTTATGATGAATCTCGGTGAACTTGCTATGTAATAGTTAAGTAAAATTCCAAGTAATTAGCGAGACTTACCGTTATTTTCGGACAAGAAATCCATAAACACATTCTGTAATAGTTGTAGCTTGTTCGTTATCGGCTCGCGTTCCGGACAGTTTTTCAATAACGCCAATAACCAAATACTGGTCGCCTGTAATCATAAACTGCATTACCTATCGCCATAATTCCTCTATCAGAGTTTTATTTCAAGTATATTTATTGGTTGATTATATTATTCAAACAAACTAAAATCGTGGAAAATAAAATAGCTCTTATCCAGTTAGGTGGCGTCCATAAATTACATGAGGTACTTTTAGTGATTTTTCGACCCCCCCCCCCCCCCCTCTCCCACTGGTGAGATATCGTGAGATTTTGCTAGACCCCCTCCCCCCACCCATAATCTAACGTGAGACTTTTGAAAATACATATTTTTAATGTAAATAAATGAATATGTCCATGTTTTTCTGGATTTAATGAGGATTTGTTATTTGAGATTACACAAAAAATATTTTTACCTAATTGATGCCAGTTTTCTTGCTACGTTACAATGTTCCTTGCGGAAAAAAAATTACATGAATATTTGTCAAACCGGGGTGGGTTCCCCATGTGAGTTTGGGTGAGATTCGGCTTGACCCTCCCCCCCGTAAACACCTCACCTAAATAATGGACGCCCTCTTAACGATAAAGTCCAAATCAGTATAGCAATACTGAAATTAGATCTTTTTTTTTAATTGCGCGTGGTCACTTTTTTGGTGCCGACAGCCGACAAATTATGCGCAATTGGCCAGCAATTGAATAGATCTCGTCTATTAGATATATTACTATTCAAAGTTATACGAATTTTAATTTTAACGCCAATGGAATAAGAAACTTGACTTTAGTTAGTTGGTGTGGTTAACAGAATTAGTAACTTACTTTCAAATTACTTGAAGGAAAAATTCGAGTACCGTGGGCCACGACTACAGAATACCGTCCTGTCGCTTTGTGCAACTAAGCTATAGTAGCAATCCACTAGTGGTCCGAATTTCTTCCTTTTATTTAACGTCTGAGGGGATATTGTTCTTAGCGCCATCTACCTCTAATTCTATGAACTATTAATAGGACTGATAGATCAACATTATATTTGAGAAGTTCCGCCTAGAATGTTGTTAATGCAATAAACCATAAAACTCTTACAATTAGTACCATTGTTCCATTTTTAAATAACTTTTTTACCTGTCTGGAATGAGGATGAGGATGTTTGCCAATCTTGAACAATTCCTGCAGAAGCCATTCCAGCAGGTCATCGTTTTCTTTTAACGCTTCTGCATTTTTCACTTTTGCCGCATCCTGTAACAAACGCGCTAGGGTTTAAATAATGTCATATCATCATCATCAACACAGCCATAGAACGTCCACTGCTGGACATTTGCCTCCCCCATATAGGGGGATTTGCCAATACTGATCACACTAGGCAGGCGGGTTGGCGAGCGCAGTATGATTTCTGATCCTCAGAAGGCGCTGCTGCCCACCTCCTGGTACGTGATCCCTTAGCCGACTCTTACGGCACCCGCGGGAAGAGATGGGGGAGTACTATTCTAGGCCGGTACCACCACGGCCCATGTCCCATGTCATATCAATATATGTTAAGTAACAAATGATTTAACTGATGCGTTTGGAAGTAACTTTATGAAATAGTAAACAGTGGGTTTTAACCTCTTTAGGTAGTTCAGTCCATAGATCTCTGTTTTCATTCGAGTTAACGCCTTCCACGCACAGTACCAGAGATTCTCCTATTTGTAGATGAATTTCGAATTCTTTGCTCTGAAAATAAGAAGAATACAAAAATTAAGACATAACTCGTCTTGCAACGAAACTGTGAAATATTTAAAGAATTGACTGGCCTTGTTAAAGATTCGACTCGCCGGTTGGCTCAGTTGGTAGCACTCTGCTTCTGAGCCGCTGGTCCCGGGTTCGATTCCCGGACAGGTCAAACATTTGTGTGTATGAACATGTCTGTTTGACCTGTGTCTGGGTGTGTATATGTATATAAGTATATATATATCAGTCATCAGGTTACCATAGTACAGGCTCTGCCTAGTTTGGGACCTAAAGACCTTGTGTGAATGTTATCCCATATGAAAAATATAAAAAAAAAATATATCTATATTGATTTTATTTATTTTTTATTTTAATCACACTCAGACCCCCGCACTAGGATTCCCTGTATCGCGGGAGGCATGGACACACACAAAATCACAGCACACAAACATCCAAGACCCGGGACAAACATCTACACTCATCGCACAAATGTTTGCCCCTGCCGGGATTCGAACCCAGGGTCGCGGTGACACAGAAGTAATGTCGATGACACAAACCACTGCGCCACGGGACCGTCTTTATATATATATCACAGTATCGTTGAATGAAGATAGAAAGACAGAAAGCACATTTATTCAACACACTCACGTAAAAGAAACAAATATATTGATCGAATTGTGAACCTCGACCTTTTTTGGATGTCGGCTTAAAAACAACTTACATCTTTAGCCATCTGCAAGAATCCCATAACAATCTGCTTAGCGAACGGCAACCTTTCACCACAGCATAACAATCCCAACGTATACAGCGCCCTCTCTTTAACTTTCGACTGCAACTTAGCGTTCCCAACGATCTTGAACAATCTATCGGCCACGCTAAACTTGGTGATGACGTCACCCGGGTCGGCCACATTCGTTATCGAGAATGGGTTCTCCGTTTGGAGCAATGCGTCCTGTTTGGGAGAGGTCGCGGGGAGGGGGAGCCCACTGCTACGGGCTAGTAACGATACAGCTGAAGTTGACGTACTGACGAGCAGGGCTTGTGGACTTGAGAGGAAGTTTGCTGCAATCAAACAAGTATATCATCATCCCAGCCATACGACGTCCACTGCTGGACGTATGCCGCCCCCATATGTATATTGCTAATACTCGCCACGTTTGGCAAGCGGGTTGGCGAGCGCATTATGATTTCCAATCCTCAGAAGGTTGCTGTTGCCCACCTTCTGGTATGGATACCTTAGCCAACTCTTACAGCACCCACGGGCAGATGGGGGAGTACTATTCTAGGCCGGTACCACCACGGCAAGTATATAAATGAACAAGTATATACATAACTAATATTACACAAATTAGCAAGGAATGGAAGTCGTTGCCCGAGTCTGTGTTTCCCGATATGTACAATCCTGGAGTCTTCGAGTCGCGAGTGAATAGGTACCTTCTAGGTTTGCGTGCTAAATCTTAGAGAGCGTCATCACTTAACATCAGGTGAGACAGTTGTCAAACGCAAACTTATATGTAAAAAAAAAAAAAAAAAAAAACTCAAAAACTGGTATATTTTGTTATGAAAACTGACATGGTTTTGACACAATATGAATGTATAATGGAATCACTCACGTGATAAGTCAGAGGGTTCCGACTATAGTTTCAACCACATTCGGTGGTCTCGGTTCGCTAAGTACTAGTATTTAGTATAAAAAAAATGATGAATGATTTATATACATTTCAAAACATTTATCATTTCATATGAGCATGAAATAGAAAGAAAGAAAGAAAGAAAGAAAATTATTTATTTCTGACAAACAACACTACATATAAAACAAAAAGAAAAAACACATATTTAGGTCATACATACATTTAACTTATTAGTTTAAAACATTATGGGAAGACGAAACAACATTTAAGAATGATAGATATAGATTAAGATTCGACCAAGAAAAAAATAAAAATAATCTATCTAAGCTAAATAGTTTTAAAATAACAGATGGATGTCACTGACCATCAACTGAGGTAGTGGTCAAACGCTAGATCTATTAAGTGTAAACAAATGGGCGTGGAATACTATTAATCTATATATATATAAATGAAACCCGTTTTCCGTTGTCACGACATAACATGAAAACGGCTTGACCGATTTAGATAAAATTTGGTATAAAGATACATGGGACTTTGGAGAAGGACATAGGCTACTTTTTGTCCTGGAAGAAGTATGGTTCCCGTGGGATAACTGAGTCAGCGGGAAAAACGTAGTGCACGCGGGTGAAACCGCGGGGCGCAGCTAGTTTAGAATAAAAGTACTTTGATGGATAGAATATTGATATTGATGAATAGAAACTTCTCTAAGCCAATATTTGTGTAGATACAATTTGCTACCGGCAAAGTCAAATAGGAAGTAAACCAGCGGCGCAATAAAGAGGAACTTTATTGAACTTTTTGAATATTTTCGGAGATGCTAAACTTTGTCAATCAAAAACTACAATACTCTTTGTCTTTATTCACACGGTTACGTTTGACCACTATCTCACCCGATGTTAATACTCACCTAAACAAACGGCGCCCTCTTGATACGGCTCCCATTCAGCTGCACTGAATCCTTTCCCTGCAAACTTTCCCCTCTTCGCCAACACAACACACCTCTCGCATATATGCGCAAACGCAGATATATAACCACACTGCGCTTCCAAGGACTTATTCCCCTCCGCTTGAAGCACAAACTCTTTGATCTCCTTGTCTATGGCCGACTTGTCACTTGTATTGACGGTAATGATAGCGTAGATGGCTGACGCGATTTCTCGCACTTCTTCCTTAGTGCTGGTTATGAACAGATTACGTAGAAATGGTAAAAGGTTCGTGTATTTGGAGGCTATCTTGTCGGACACGCACCCGACTATGTCCAGGAAACATGTCAGTGGCATCACATCTGAAAGACAAAGTTAATTGGGTTATAGCAAAAGACGATAGAGTTTGTCGAGTATTCATGTGTCAATGTACTTATATATAGTGTTCTGGCCATAAACGAGTACAGTAGTTTATGAAACTGTATCATAATAAGGGTTCTTAAAACAACGAGCTCGTTTTTTTTCTTAAAAAAAAACGGTCTTACGGTCTCTGCCGTCGGTCTCTGGTCTTAAAAAAAACGAGCTGTAGGCGATTTTTCTTAAAGCATTACATTTCATGAAGCTCGCGCTCGCTGCCTGGCACGATCATAACTTCCAGATGAAGAACTGCAAATAAGTTCGAAACTGGTAGGAGAGTAATTTTCCAGTGTTTACCACGTGAGTCCTAGCCGATTATTAGATAATAATGTTAAATGAAACTCGCGGTAGTTTTCAAACTCAAATTAAACAAGTTTCATACACTATTTAATCTCATAATAGTAGTTTATGAAACTGTATCATAATAAGGGTTCTTAAAACACGAGTGTGAGTTAAAAAAACGAGCCGTAGGCGAGTTTTTTATTATATATTTATAGCATTACACAAGTGTTTTAGGAACAAATATGTGCAGTTTCATACACTTTACCTAATCTCATAAAATAGATAATGAAATTTACGTAAAATGACAGCATATGTTTTCATCTATTTAGGATAGGAAACCATACTGCGCTCGCCAACCCGCCTGCCAAGCGTGGCGAGTATTGGCAAATCCCTCCTATATGGGGAGGCATATGTCCAGCAGTGGACGTCCTATTGCTGCGATGATGATGATGATGTATATAGCTCACCTGGACTAGCGGTTAGCAGCAAAGTGATCATGGTAAGGTATCGCTCCAGCACTTCTGTGTCCAGTAAGTTGTTGTAGAAATACTTGGCGAGGAGTGGAGACGTCGCGTTCGGGTGGCTCGAACAATCCTTCAGGTTCGCATCCCGGTTCAGGCACATACGGAGGTAGCGTAATATCTACAACGATCAATACTAACTATTATAATGATTTGTCTAACATATTAAATGGTTAAAATTGTTATCGGGATGTTTACCATGTATTTGATTGCAGACCTCTCTGATACCTTGGTCACCCGCAATTTTCGAATACAAAATCGTTTTTTTTTTATACTGTATAGATCTAGCGTTTGACCACTATCTCACTTGATGGTCAATCACGATATGGACGAAGATGTTATCACACTAGATCTAGAATGTTTACTGGCTCTCAAGGACTGCTGCCTGAACACACTATGTGTTTGGTGACAGTTTTTCAAACTTGAGGGTGGGAGCTAGCCAGGCGGGTATTCGAAAGTACCCTACCACCATGCTGGGAATTTGATAACGGTGTTACCTTCACCGGAGTTTACTTTTGAAACCAATGCTTACCTCTTGATATGTGGTCGGATGGAACTGCAACACTTGATTACTTATAACAAATCTATGCTTAGCATTAGACCCTTTCTTTCTCTTCTGCATTTGATCCCAAATGTAATTCACCACTTCTTTGAACTTTGGCACTTTGAACTCTTCCTCTTGTATTCTGTCTCTGTCGTTCTTGGGTGTACTCTCGTCTATGTTCACTGTTGCTGTCTCTTTCTTTGACACATTGTTTACGACGTCGTCTATTTCGGATGGTCGGGATGTTCCGTAGAGGCATTTGAGAGCTTCATTTGAGATTTCGTCCTGACTGCAAGAAACAGAACTTATCAATCACTGGCGACAAAAATGCCTCATTCATTATAAGCCCCTATTATTATCAAATCAAATCATTTTATTATTCAGACACAAAAGATCCTTAATTACCTACATGTTCTATAAATTAAAAATATATTAAAATTTAAAACTATGATTATTAGGTACCTACTATAGTATTGTTAACATTAGTTTTGATTCTACTATATATTATAAGTATTCAATTAATTATTTTATTAATATCCTAATGTGACCAGATGATGACCCAGAATAGGGCAGTCGAATTTATCAGATAATGCGATCAGAATGCTGGTGCTGCTCGAACGTGTTCTGCTTAATTATAACATCATTACTAAGATTATGTAATTTTAGTAACGATATTACGGTTGATTATGAACAATATTGACGGCCGCCGTGTCCTAGTTGTCAGCGACATGACTTCTGTGTCTCCGGGACCCTGTGTTCGATTCCCGGCAGGGGCAGACTTTTGTGCAATAAGTATGGGTGTATATCCCGGGTTTTGGATGTTTGTGTCTGTCCGTGCCTCCCGGGACACACTGGGAATCCTAGTGCCGCACTAGTATTCCCAGTGTCGCGGGAGTCATGATGGTGTTTCATGGACACTCATAACCACAAACATCATCACATAAATATTTGGCTCTGCGGGGAATCGAACCCAGAGCCTCGAGGACCAGAAGTCATGTTAATGGCTGAGCCGCGCACGACCGTCAATTGTTTCGGTTCAGTGTATAGGTTTAGCTATATTAGAATCAAATACCTGTCTCCGCTAGCCAACAGCAGCAGATATCTGGACGGGATGTAATCCTGAGGGAAGACAGCGGCGGAGTATCGCATCGCGATGTACCGGATCATCGACTCCTCGTTGTGCATGTAGCTATAATCGAACAAGCGTTCACTTAGGAAATACATTTATTTCAAATTAAAACGATTAATTCATCATAATCATCATCATCTCAGCCATATAACGTGCACTGCTGGACATATGCCTCCCCCATTGATTTCCACAAGGACATGTTGGAAGCGGCCCGCATCCAGCCCTTGCCTGCGATCTTAATCAGGTCGTCTGTCCACTTGGTCGGTGGCCGTCTTATGCTGCGCTTGCCAGTCCGTGGTCTCCATTCGAGAACTTTTCGGCCCCAACGGCCATCAGTTCGTCGAGCTATGTGCCCTGCCCACTGCCGTACTTCAACTTGCTAATCCGCTGGGCTATATCGGTGACTTGCGTTCTTCTACGGATCTCCTCATTTCTGATGCGATCGCGTAGAGAAACCCCGAGCATAGCCCTCTCCATAGCTCGTTGTGCGACTCTGAGCCTGCTCAGAAGGCACATAGTCAGAGACGACGTTTCGGTTCCGTAAGTCATCACTGTTGTCACAACGATTAATTAAAACGAACTAACCTAGTAATAGTGTTTGACAGAATTTGTAACTCATGGCTTCGTCCTTCCACCGGGATTTGCTTACAATAATAGCAAAATTCAATCATATTGTGCGCTTCTTTTTGCGCACACAGTGCGTACGTACGTAAGGATTTAGCTGTTCCGAAATGAATTTAGTGCTGACGCTCGGAAGCAAATAGGAACGGATAGTGTGTGTGAAAGCGCGCGAATGCTATAAATGTCAGTTCTATTAAATTCATATTAAATAATTCACTTCTGTACTCCAGGGGCACTACAAGAGTCATTTTTCTGAAAGTGTACATGGCGTTTTTAATATGTTGTGGAGGGATTACCATTTTTTGTCTCATTGTATAAATTACAGTCAGATGTTTAACAGCGCACAGGACGATGAGATCATGGATTTGATGATGAATTTTGTGTGCAGCTGTCAGTGTATTTCGGAATGACTTTAAGAACGCTTTATGTGCTCAAAGCGTTTAGATCGCAAAAAGAAACGTACCCTAAGCAAACCAGGCCTTCACGTTTGACTCGTATAGCGTAGCATCCGCGCAAACGAGTATTTGAAAATTCAACCCAATAAAAAATAAAAGCCCATTTCAGGTCCAAATAAAAAATTAATGTTCACTGTAAATTTTGGAGGGATAATGGGTAACTCAGGGTCCACAGTAGGGAAATCACAGAGCGCAACCAGTATAAGAATATCATAACATAAGCGTGTTTTAACCAATCCGAACAGAGACCTAGAACAATATTACTATGTTTTTAAGTATATTGTACAGATCTAGCGTTTGACCATTATCTCACTTAATCGTTAGTGACGATGTGTTCGAAGATGTTATCACGCTAGATCTAGAATGCTTACTGGCTTTAAAGGACTGCTGCCTGAACCTTGAAAAACAGTCACCAAACACATAGTGTGTTTGGTGACTGTTTTTCAAACTTGAAGGTGGAAGCTAGCCAGCCGGGTACTCGAATGTACTCTACCACCGTGCTGGGAATTTGATAACGGTGTTATCTTCGTTCTATCATCTAACGCCACCGCTTCAAAATAAACTAAATCTAGTTAATGAGTCAAGAGCGCATGGACTAAGCGTTCAATAATTAATTCTAAGATTAGCAAGAATTACCCGTGTTAAAATTTAAAGTAAATTATTTGCAAGATAACTTTTATTCGCGGCAATGATGAGGTTAAATACTTACTGGTCCAAGAGAGCGCATAATGCCAAAGCCTGAGGATCGTCTACGCTTGATTTCTCTATGCCTTCCGTGTCATCCACCTCCATTCTCTCCGCTTGAGATGACGACGTGCTCGCCCCCGGTTGTGATGTGGTGTTGGATACTTTTGTATCTTTGTCTGCAACATTCTGCCACCGTAAATACGAGATGTGTACATGCAGGTTGCCTACGCTACATTTCGACAAATGTAAAAATATGTAAACTCTAAGGCTTTCACGGCCGGTGTTGCATGTTGTATGCTTGCTTGCTTTGCTTGCTTGCTATTGCTTCCGGGCTGTTTAGCCGTGGTCTATGTGAAACTTTTGTTCCAGACGTTTCGTCGATCACTGCGGTCGACATCTTCAGTGGTTCAGGTCCGAGCGGCGACAAGAGCGTAGAACTCTCCTTCGCAGTGTCTTCTCTGATACTGATTCAGTAACAGCCCGGAAGCAATACATACAACAAATGTCAAAATACGCTAAATGTTGACAAAAAGAAAAATGCCCTACATAATACCTTCTTCTTCTTCTCCATTCAAGGATATTATACCAAAATATGCGATTATCGTTTACGACAACAGTCGTGAGTACACATTATAAAAAAAAATATAGCAAAACATAGAACCGACTTTAACACTCAAAAGTGTGAAATAACTTGTTAAAGTCGGTACCATGATAGTTCAAAAGTAACTATTATCAAAATATTGTGCGCATGGTACCGACTTCGACAAGTTATTTCACACTTTTGAGTGTAAATCGGTTCCATTTTTTGATAAAAAAAATATGTTACGCTTTTCAGTGACGTTTCTACTCACGGGATCAATTGTCATTGTGTATGTTCACCGATTTCTTCAACCGCAACTATAATATCGTCGAGGTATGTGTAGCACTTTTCAGTTATTGCAGTGTATATCGAATCCGCTTGTCCGATTTTGATGAAATTTAAATGGGACCACTTCAGAGATACACTCTATGAAACAAAAAAGAATTTTGAGAATCCGTCAAAAAAGGGGATGCAATCGATGAACATACATAAAAAAATAAAATACAGTAAACATATGACCCCCTCCTTTATTGAAGTCGGTTAAAAAATGAAATCGGATACACTCACGCTTTACCTCAAGCGACATTTACAATAAGCGCTTGGATCACGCTTTGCGCACTTCACGTGAGTGTAGCCGGTTTTTCTTATTATGATTATCAATATTTCTACAATACCTTCTGTCTTAACTTTATACGCGGCAGCCATTTCCAGAAGAGCATCTCGGAGCGCAGTCTTAATTTCCGCCCCTGCTTCTGGTATCTTCTTCACCAACTCTTCTAGCAAATCGAATTGGTTGTTGACAGTCTCAGGGCATTTCATTGCTAGACGACCTGTTGGGAGTTACAACTTTAATTACGTACCAACCAAATCTTTACGGTTATACAGACGACCTGACTAAGAACGCAGGAAAAGACTGGATGCGGGCCGCTTTTAACTGGTTCTAGTGGAGATCAACGGGGGAGGCCTGTGTCCAGCAGTGGACACAGGCAAAGTGGACCTATGGCTAGATGATGATGAAGTCATTAATGAGGTTATTGAACACTTTATACAACACCACAATAAAAGAGATAATTCTAATTTACAAAAAGTATTTGTACTTAATAGGTAATTTGGAGTGTCAAAGAAACAGAAAAAGTATTGAGTATTGAAAAAACTTCAAATAAAATCTAAAGGGTTTATTTGCAAATTGGTAGTTGTTTGCAGTTGGTAGTGCTAGTAACACCCACCCCCCCCCCCCCCCCCCCCCCCCACTCAGACCGGCACAGCGGTGATACTTTTTAGTTTTGCCATCTATCGATGAATAGTTACTAATACTTTTTTGAAATGTCATGCTTGTCTGTTTAGTTCAGCAACTCGCCTCTAGGTGGCATTGGTTGCATCGGTGTTACTGCATAAGTTATTATTATATTAATTGCATAAGTTGATAAGAAATGCTATGCAATAGCTTTACCGCGGCAGTCCCCGAGTGCCACACGTTTTTTTTTTAATCATTAAAGCAATAAAAGAGTAATCAACATACCCAAACACATATACGCTTTTGGTTGTTGCTCTGCGTGTTCCTCGGACCTGATGAGCTTCAGCAGACCTTGCAGGAAAACTGTTGACACTTTTTTGAGTTGGGTCTCTTCGCCACTGAAATAAAATAACAAAGTCGTTAAGGGAATCAATTAATTTGAAGCGATGATAGCTCAGCGGCTGACAAACTGCCGGACCCTGTTCGATCCCCACCAACGGTTAACGCAAAAACAAGCAAAAACACAGTGTTAGTCATGCAGCGGTCTTTGAGAGCTAGCAAGCATTCTAGGTCTAGTGTGATAACTTCGACCACATCGTCACTGATCATCAAGTGAGATAGTGGCCAAACGCCTGCCAATTCCCAATAATAAAAAAACCTAGCATTTTTCTTACCCGTTGATAACGTTGAGTAAGAACATCAGCGCCATATTCCGAAGTCGGGAATTTGTGTTCGGATCGAACAACGAAGAAAATACAACCTGGAAAATACAAATAAACTTACTCTTGGTTTTTATTTGATATATCTTTGACTGAAAATGCTCCTGAGTTTGACACCCTATTATTTATATTATATAGAATGTGCCGATTGCACCTCTTTTTATATAGAATGTTTACTTTTAGTCTATTATTTTCTTAATTGCGCCGTGGTGGTACCGGCCTAGAATAGTACTCCCCTATCGCTTCCCGCGGGTGCCGTAAGAGTCGGCTAAGGGACCACGTACCAGAAGGTGGGCGGCAGCAGCGCCTTCTGAGGATTGGAAATCATACTGCACTCGCCAACCCGCCTGCAAAGCGTGACGAGTATTGGCAAATCCCCCCTATATATATGGGGGAGGCATAATGTCCAGCAGTGGACGCACATGGCTGAGAGAAGATACAATTAATAATACCTGAACGCAATGTGGAAACATAATAGCCGGACCGGTCGCCTTGTTCAAATACTGAATTAGTTTCAAACGCAGTCTTGTGCAAGCTGGTACCTGAAAGTGCAGAAACATTTCAAAAAGGCATAAGGCTTTTTGGCGGTAAGGTAATAAGATGTCAGTTAAATTTTACTTAATTTTACAATATTTTTTTAATGTGAAAATATCATAATAGCTACTATTTACAATTAAGTATTCGTTGAGCATGTTTAGCAAGTGATACAAAGAAGCAAATTGTCAATTGATGTTTTGCTCATAGCAGTTCATTCTTTTTTTTTCTATAGATATCACTTTTTCCTTGAGCAGACAGGGGAGAGGGGGATTCGATCTAAAGTTACAGCTGATGACTACTTAACAGTCCTGTTACTTCAACAATAAATATAATTCTAATGTAACCTTTAAAAGAGCAATTCTTGTATATATACAAGGTTACATTTTTTTTATACATACAGATTATATATATTATATAAAGGAATAGTCATATTCTAATGATATTGTATCAGTTTTTCATTGCCTGAAAACACGGATGAAACGGCGTTTTGTTAAAATGAGAGCTAGCTAGATCAATTTATCGCCCCCGAAACCCCCCGCATAATAAATTTCATAAAAATCGTTGAAGATTGTTTCCGAGATTCACATTATATATATACATATATATCCGTGTTTTCAGGCAATGAAAAACTGATACAATATCATTAGAATGTGACTATTCCTGACATCTGTTGGCGTCTACCTATTAGTATAACTACTTAAATAACAACTATACTGTTTAACACTAAAGCTACTTGACAATAGATGGCGTTGTTAAGCAACACTAAATCAATGAGTGTTTTGTTTGAGGTTAGATCAAGAAAATCAATTGTTTACTTATATTATTGAAAAACCGAGCTAAGCTCGGTCATCCAGATATTATGACTGATACTTGCTTAATATGACGACAGTGTAAAATCTATCATCATCATCTCAGCCATAGGACGTGTAATGCTGGAAATACGCCTCCCCCATTAATTTCCACAAGGACTGATTGGAAGCAGCCTGCATCCAGCATTTTCCTGCAATCTTAGTAAGGTCATCAGTCTACCTTGTCGGTGGGCATCCTATGCTGCGCTTACCAGTCCGGAGTTAAATTAATATTATTAAAATATAGGTGTAAAGTACATCTCTTTGTATCCCTCTCATATTGTGTAGTAACAGACACTTTTAAAATTACAATACACTATAAAATTTAACTGACCCCAAGCCAGGGAAGGAATTGGTATTGTAACCAAAGTGTTACTCGTAAGATAAAGCAAATGCCTACCTTACGATCATCCGGAGGCACTTTGAGTCCACCCCAAGTGCCCAAGTATAGGGAATACAACGGAGCCACGACTGATGGCAGAGACCAGTCTACTGAACTATAAAAAATACAGTATTAGATTTGTTTACGCAAGCAAAAAATTTAAATCAATCAATTTCATAAATAATCAGTTCACCTCAGTACAGGGGTATTTATTTATTTGTTTTACTTCATAGATTTAATTCGTTTGACCATTATCTAACTTGATGATCATTGACTATGTGGTTGAAGATGTTATCACGCTAGACCTAGAATGTTTACTGGCTCTCATGGACTAATGCTTGAATACACTCCATGTGTTTTGTGGCAGTTTTTCAAACTTGAGGGTGATAGCTAGGCAGGTGCTCAAAAGTACCCTACCACCATGCTACCAAATGTAGTGTCATTTAGTTGTGTGACAGTTTTTCAAATTTGAGGATGATAGCTAGGTACTTTCGAGTATGTGCCCATATTCAAAAGTACCCTACCACATAGCGGGGCATTTGATAACGATATTACCTTCATGGATAAGATTGATCCACTCAGGCTGAAACGTCTTCAATTGGGTTATCTACAGAAAAATCTAAAATATCGGTATATGCATTGCACTAGTCTTTTTCTTATAAATAGATACAAAAATAATTCTCACCTGTTGACTCTTATAAGCGGACTGTTTGCGTGGTTGGCAACACTGAACCGTGAATCTGCAGCGGCCACGATCAACGTTAATAAAACATCATTCATGTTGAATATGTCCTTACTTATGAAATTTACTATCGATAACTTCATCTGAGAACAAAATTCGTATTATATAAATAAACTAGCGGAGCCGACAGACTTTTTTTTTTTTGTTTTTTTTTTTAAGATTATAAGCTTGCGTTTGACCACTGTCTCACCTGATGTTAAGCGACGACGCGCTCTAAGGTGGAGCACGCAAACTTAGAAGGAACCTATTCACTCGCGACTTGAAGACTCCGGGGTTGTACGGTAACCTGCATGCATGCTGGACAATGTCTGTCGGGTCTAGGCGCGCTAGGTGGTTTTTTTTTTTGTGAATATAAACTATCCAGAGCGCCACCCAAGCTCATAAAAAAAAAAAAATCAAATCGGTCCATTTAAGAGTGTTTGTGGTTTGAGTTAAGTGACATACACACGTATAGCTGAATTATATATATAAAGGAGATAAGGAAACTATACTAATCAACTTTCACTAGTTGTCTGTGGTACATTTTTATGAAATTAAAAAATCCTCGACTGATTTTCATGACTTTTTATAGGATCAATACGAAAATATTCGCCTTTTGAATTATACAAAGGTTTATTTCAATCGTTAACCTTGTAATGTTTTTATATCTTGAAAGTAAACAGTTATAATAAACTGGAATTGATAATAGTTTAATTTCAGTCAACATGTTATTCCCTTTCACCCCATTCTCTTATCACTATTGATAGCGAGAGCATTTGAAGAGATCGCTTTCAGCGATAAACCCTTTGTACTGCATTATTAGATTTAAGATATGTACTTTCTTATATCTTCATATACTTTCGTAGTGTGTACAAGTGTTTCGTGTTGTATTGTATATTTTACTAGTCATAGTGGATATAGAGGTAGAGGAAGGCCGAAGAAAGCATAGATGGACTGTGAGAAGAATGATATGTTTACGAAAGGTGTGAGCACTGAGATGACTAATGATAGAAGAGAATTGAAGAGGAAAACATGTTGTGACGACCCCGCCTAGTGTGGGATACGAAAAAGAAGAAGATGAGACTTCATTAGTCATCCAAGTTCTTACACCTTTCATAAACATAATTATTATTCTTAATACATCACATTTAATAAAAATACAGATAAGACTTTTGGTATACAACTGCCGGATACAGTATGTAGTCATAATTTGGTACATGTATGAGGAATATTTTTAATTTACTGCTTGTACTTCGTTATTGGTAAACAAATGCTAACCTCTTCCAGCTGGTTTGGATTTAGCTGGTTTTTGTCAATTATTCTCTTGTATGTTTTCATACTCATACCAGGTGGGACTTGGAACTCACTTTCTCCGGGATTGGGTAGAGCTCTGGAAACAAAAGTATTGATAAGTGAATGTTCTAGCCCATGTATTCCAAAAAAATTCTAAAGTCCGTGTTGGTCATTTCTAGAGTTCAGTAGTGGTACCCATATACTCTATACAGTTTTTTTTGTTACATCGAGTCCATAAAAAGAAAATATTTTTACATAAACTTTCTTTACCGAGCAATCAATAATTTAGCTTCGATTCTATCTGTGTGTTGTTACCTTATAACTCATACACTGCTGAAAATTCTGATACAGTTTTCATAACTGTATTCTTTATCATTAAGATTCTCAGGAAGGGTATATTTAATTTCACTATAATAACAGGGAATCGAGAAATATCTCTGAACTCGGGAATGTAATGAGAATGTGTGAATACCAAAGGAAATAAATAGTCAGTGAACGACTCAAAGGCCCTAAATTGCCTATATTCAATTTCTTTTTTAAAATGTTTTAGTAAGCCTATTAATTTCCTCAAAAAATGTTAACATAAGGTTCTCCCAGGATGTAGTCATCGCAATTACCTATGCAATCCTTTTATAGTTCAAATTCTAAGAAATATGTATACACCATTTTATATAAATCTTTTCAGCCATATTAGCACTGAGTGGTAACAAACGTACTAGCACACATATGTAAAAATTATTATGTGTAATATTATAAGGAAACAAAAGGATAAAAATTGCAATAATCAAATGTTAAAATTACTTTTTTTTTTTTTTTACTGCAATAAAATTAGACAATGGCAATATTTTTTGGGTGTAGAATTGTTGGGACAGTATAGTATATAGAATAACATGGTAAAACAATTTAACTCAGTACCATAATTTGATTTAGTAAAACTGTGACATAGAGAATTGATAATGTTATTTTTATTAAATCAAACGGGGCTTAATCGCGAGAAAAACATTTAGTAATTTATTTACCGTCCTGACAACCCTGTACTTTTGCAGGGCTGTGACAGCCCTACAGTTTAATAATATCAAAAGTGGGTACTTGGCGAAACTACGCGCTCTCGCCGATATTGCCACCCACATTTCTCCAGTCTTCTCGTGACCACGACCAATGCAACTTGGTCGAAACGTCGAGGTAAATAAATTATTAATGTTAACTAATGTTTTTCTCGCGAATAAGCCCCGTTTGATTTAATAACAATGTGTTCGAATCGCGAAAGTCTAAAAATTACAAATGTTATTTTTGTTTTGTTTATATTCAATTGCTTACACAAGGACAATATGGATACACAATGCTGATTATCCGTGGTACAGGCACTGATCTTAATCCAAAATTGACAATGAGCAGTCTTGAGATAATAATTCTTGGGTTTATATATTTCAACAATCGATCTCTTCAATAATAAAAAGCAAAGAATTTTTATATACATATTATGAATTTGTGTCGAAATTGCATCCATTCTCACCTGTATGGTAACAGCAACACATCAGTGGCAAATTTCAATATGAGATTGGAAACTTTGGGTTTCTCCTTCAAATTCAGATCTGCTTCCTTTATGTCGCCCAGTAGAGGCATGACTAGCATCATAATCCTAGAAATATAAGGAAAAATATATATAAATAAATTATTCAAAGGGGTAGTGGATATAGCCCATCATGAGGCTTGCCTAATAGAAATCCACCTCAATCTTGACTGGTGTTATACCACTTTCAAACACATTGCTGCTGACCACCAAATGTGATGGTGGTAAAATAATAAACCTGACAATAATAATTAAGATGAAACTTTGCCAACACCTTTTTTATAGTTTGGAAGTTTAAGTTAGTAAAAATTTTATAGTTTTTATACACTAGAAAATAAAACATAATGTAGGTAATTTTTTATTTTTTTATTTTTGATGTGCTTGTTTGATATTAATCAGAATTTTTTTTTCTTTTACTTTTGAATTCTTTTTCAGTACTAATGTCATGCTACATGTACATGCACTACATGTAATAGACAGGTTATACTTAAAAATAACATATGAAACTTACTGATCCTGATGACCCTGTGGCTTGTTCTCCATAGAGTTGATAAGAGCTGGAGTCAAAGATAGCTGTTGTTCACGAGGCAGCCTCGGGAAACCCATTGTTATGTATATTATTGAGAAGTTCTGTAACAGTTATTGATAGATGATAGAAAAAAAACAGCATAAGACAGAAAGGGATCAAATAAATGATGTTCGTTGTAAATGAATTTATGCATTCTGTATGGTAATTCAATTCAATTTCAATTCAATTATATTTATCATCATAAAAAGTATACATAAAAAGGTAAAGCAACAAAGAGATCATAGCTCACTTTACTTGTGCAATTGGAACCAATACATTTCAGGTCCAATAAAAATCTACAATATTTTTTTTATACTGTATAGATCTAGCATTTAACCACTATTGCACTTGATGGTAAAAAATAATTCCCTTGGTAGATGGTAAATTAAAATAATTCTCGTTAAAATAATTTAAAGTAAATTTAAATTATTACATAACAAAATTCGTAATGAAATAAAAACTATGTATTTATGAACGCTTCTTTAATCAATGACAACTATTGAAAGCATACTTTGGCTTAGCAAAAGGAGTACTTATATAAGTATTGTTGATAGTAAGGTTCATTTAATGCCTTAACTTTGCTAAGTCAATGTAGTACTTTACAGAGTAATACTTTCATTAAGTGCTTAGCATCATCTATTTATCCGGACTTTAGTCTAGAGTGATAAAATCTTTGACATTGACACTGACCATCAAGGGACATAGTGATGACTGACCATCAAAGGAGCAAAAAATCTTAGACGTATATGCATTATGAATCAGTACTGCATTAAAAATGTTGCTCGTAATTGAAGGCATTTTAACATACAAGCATTTGTACGTTTACATTATTTCATAAATAAATAATACTTACAATGATGAAACTATTAGAAGTATTATCACCATACAGCTGCAATAACGTTTGCACTGGTAACTGGACCTCACTGCGGCATTTGATTCTTTTATTTACATGTATTAATAGCTCCATTACCTTTTTCCGAACCTGTAGAGAATAAAATTGAATCATAAATAACATTACATTAGAAGTATAAATCAGAAAATGTTAATGTGCATGTTTTTTAACACACCACATACATAATGCTAACCAACTATGGTAATGAAAAAATGAAAACTCAGACAAACAAATATTTAGTAACTTTTTGGATTGAGGTTGGTTTTTAGGTTAAAAATATAAATTAGTTCAAACCTTGTAAGTATCTTTCTACTTGATTACTTTAAAATGTCAACAGATGCTAGTATAATTTGCTTATAAAGAATATTATATTTTTTTAACAAAGAATACATTTTTGGTAATTCAGGTCTATCAGTCCCTGCAAAAATACAGCTCTTGAAGGCCACACATTATTGTAATGGAATTTCATTTTTAGAATATGTTCATAGAATATGTATTTCACAGCTTGAAAATCATATAGGCAGACTTTACATGTGGCAGATAGCACATTCGATACAAGCAGCAATTCTTGTTTCAGCTGCATATATTACAATAATAAATTAATCAAAATCGGTGCAGTGGTTTAGACATGAAAACATAACAGACAAAAAGTAGTCTAGTTAGTAGAATCCCCTCCCAGAGCTTCACGTCTTGTAGAATACAAATACTATATTTATGTAGAATGGAAGGATACATTTATATACAGTGAAGAGCAAGAAGTATATAAGTATACCAGAGAAATCTCTCTTTCGTCCAGATTGGGTTATTTCATAATGTTTTTTTAATGATGATTATGTTGTAATTTCATAATTATAACATCAAGAGATTATAGGGGGTGAAGAATATTTATTATCATTACGAAAGAGAATCTTATACTGAAGTCTACAATGGCACCCATATGCATGTTTCATAGATGGTCTTACCGCTGTAACATTGAATCAATTAACGAATTACTCTAGACACTGATAAGTGAAATTTCATTTAAGTTTATGTTGATGAAAAGGTAATAAAATGTAATAAATGATGCACAATTAGCTGATGTGTAATACTGCAACATATGTTACTGTATAGTTAAGACAAAGTTTGGCCTGGCAAGTCGTACCAGGGTGCATGGCAGAGAGTAGATAAAGGTCACGGATGTCGAAAACGACAAGGAGGGCAACAGCATCATGTTATCCAAAGAGCAGAATTCCACATTGTTGATTACACAGCAAAACTTATTACAATCTACACCATAAATTGATTATTCAAAGTACTGTAACCAACATTAGACATTTAAGGCTGTTGTAAAAAAGGGATGTAGGAACAATACTTTATTCAGAAAGATGACCACCAAGTAATATAAAATATTTATTTATTTATTCACATTACAATATGGGTAATTAAGGTGAGAAGTGGCGAATGTTATGAACTAACCTGTTCGTGGGGTGATGATAATTTTAGAATAACAGGCGGTAGGAACCTGTTGAGGCAACTTTCAAGCTGTTCATCAGAGTCCGCATTCCCCAGACGGAGAAATACTCGATCGAGTAATACTAAAATTCATACAAAATATGTTTATCATCTGTTCGCAACGCACGGCCCGTAGGCATTAGGTTAATAACTATTTCCCATTATTATACTCACACAAATCATTTGAGCCATCACTCACGCTCTCTGTTACCTCCATTTCAGACATTGTTCTGAGTTTCCTGCAATAATATTTAAATTAAATTTGCGATCAAAAGTATGACAAACAAAAATATTGATATCTGACCACAGACTACTACAGTGACCATAGATCAGACAGTGACTAAACTAAGTACAGTACAGACTACTTTCCGTATATTAGGTTTAATCTATATTAAATATTATACGAATAGAACACGACAAACAAATATATTGATTGATCACAGACTACTACACAAAGTACAAATACAGCAGTTATTCATGAGTGCGTACCAATCACAGTAATTTTCAAAATGTATTGTGGTTGACAGGTGATCCCATGGCCGTCTTGCGCCAACAAAATTAATCAACGAGATTAAACTAAGATTGTTGGATAGAGAGGGCGTTTATTGTCGCTCCGGACTGATTTCAACATCTAGGTACGGCGTACGCCGTGGCGTAATAGTCCTACTATATAAATGAAGGTATTTCTGAACTCACCAGTGAGTCCGGCTAGTGTGCTCAAAAGATCGCACAGCCCCGGACAAGAACACAAAAGAATTGGCAAAAAGTAAAGAATCAAGGACGAAACTGGTACGATACCGAAACCTGTGCCGCTGACATGACCTCGCCCCGCGTTGTCGATTCCCGCCCAATTTGGTCGCGCCGCGTGCGATCGAAGTCCACCCGAGTGGAGCTCACATAGCTACAATGTCCCAATCCGGAGGAATTTCGGAAACCCTGAATTGCAAAGACCGCGTTCCGAAAAGGTGGTAACTTCCAATAATTTGCTGCCTGTAACGCCGGCAACCAAACTGACAGCAGCGGCTCGCGGCTGGCCACTCCCCGCGGACTTACTTGACGTCTCTATTGGTCTAAGCGGGTACGCGGCGCGCGCTCCGATACGCATTAATTCTAAACAAGATTATAAGCTACTACGCAAACGTCAGTCACTACTATATTATCGACAAAACCTGCCACAACTCAAGTTTTATGCTTCCGGGGGCCATATAACATACATGGAGGATATATATTTTTTTATATACTTTCAGATGCCTCAACAAAGTTAAGTGTCTCCATCTTCTAAGAAAATAAAGCTTGGGATCCTGACCAAATGAAAAACGCTATTGAAGCAGTGAGAACCAAGACCACGGGCAATAAAAAAAAATATATGGAACCGACTTCAATACTCAAAGTGTGTGCCAGAAATCGATCGGGGAGAAAGGAAAGAAAACGCTGTATTTAAATTGCCACTAATAAATACTAATTTAAGTTGACTGCGGAAAATAATGCTATACCTAGGAAATTGGTTAAGGTCGCTTAACCAAGTGCTTCAGTGACATCATAAAACCAACATGCGTTTAATAAAAAGAGAGAACTCGGTCACTTTTCTTATCTACTATAACCTTTCGTTTGTATAATTTCCCCTATGGTATTTGAAAGCATATTTCTTTATGCAAGCCAGACATTTAAAACAACGTTGTATCCCAAATCGTATTAAATACATAATACGCTGTAGCGTTAGACATTATCAGGACATAATAATATAAATTACCCTGCTTAGGCGAGGACTATTATCTCGTTTTTTTCTTTTCATCTTTAATTTTCTTCCTCCCGCGCGCTTCTGCATCTCTCATCATACTTATCACACTATATATTGAGACCTCATATTGTCCTTACCCCTTATCATATTATGAATGATCATGAAAATATGGCGATGACACAGAAAAATATATGACATGTACATTGTACATACACAGTCAAGTCACGAGTGAATAGGTATCTTCTAAGCAGGCGTGATCCTTATAATAGTAGATCACATCAGTCGCGAAGTCTTCTTAAATAATTAAAAATGAAAAAGAATGTCTATGATGCATTTTTAAGCTATTGCATAGCTTCTATCGCGGGCCTTGAGCGTGGAGAACGAATCCAGAAATTTCGTAGCGAAAATAACCTCACCCCCCACTCCGACCGGCACAGCGGTGATACTTTTTAGTTTTGTCATCTATCGAAGAATAGCAGAACTTTTAATAACTTTTTTGAAATATCACGCGTCTGTTTAGTTCAGCAACTCGCCTCTAGGTGGCATTGGTTGTATCGGCGTTACTGCATAAGTTATTAATATATTAATTGCATAAGTTGAAAAAATATGCTATGCAATAGCTTGACCGCGGCAGTCCCCGAGTGCCACACGTTTTTTTTCTAACGGACTAATGTTGTTTGCCTCTACCGGCATTTACAGCTTCACCGGAGGGGGAGATGCAAAGGAAGGTTTACAAAATTTGAAGGAGGGGAAATGCGTTCATCTTTTGTGAGGCATATTGTGCTTTCTTTGTGGTGTAAAATCCAAGGCTTAATGTTGACCTTAAATTACTGCATATTCTGCAAGAAATGTGTTTAAAAATAAAACAATATAGTTATTTAAATGATTCAGTTCGTTATTGTTAGGAGATTGAGCTAACTAAAATACCAATTCGTAAATTAAAACAGTAATTTTTACAAATATATCCCTATGACAATCAAAAATTGGCAACAGGTTGCGTAACGCAAAGTATAAAAAAATATGTCACACTTTTAAACAAAACACAGCACTCAATCACTTTTATACAAAATTACTGGCAAACTTATCATATTTTATACAAAATAAAAATCAATTATAATCAATTAATCAATTGTAGTATTAATTATACTACATTAAAATTTCGATACTTTGGAATGTTCATCCAATTATTATTTTTAATAATACTTATAAATCATAACATAACTTACATATCCCCTACAAACGTGGGGGTAGTTAACAGTTTATTAAACATTGTGTAAGAAACAATCATTATCGTTGCAAGAGGTTACCTGCTAGTCTTAAGCTTTGTTTTATTAAACAAAAAGATAAGTGTAGAATGGAAACTTTATGCTCGGACCGTAAGGCCCACTTGCGCCACACAAATTGTCTGAGGTTTTCGCCTGATCCTCGGATCAAATCACTAACTAGCAGGCAAAAAATCTTGGTTTAAACCTAGATCAGGCTAAAATCTCGGATTAGATCTCGCTCATGCTCAAGACATGGATTTGACATGAGTTTCCATTCTACATTGAATTAGCTATTTGTATGCCCCTAGCATGCAAAGAACGCGATAATTTGTTCGGTTATTTTTTAATAGACACTGGCAACCCACACATTTAAAAGTCCAACTATGATATTACGGTTCATTTATGACGACGCCAATTTTAGCGAGAATGTTCAGAACGATTACTTTCATAATTATATAGATAAAAAACTCTTTATTTGTTCACTATTTTCCAAAAACACACATAAAGTAAACAAATATATAATTTTTTCCCTTCCCAAAAAAAATATTGTATTATTTTCAATTTTTCAACATATCTTTCTGTTTTCAAAAGGAACAACTATCAAAATAATCGTTATGAACGTTTTCGCTAAAATTGCCGTTCATCTGGACTGCAATATATGTAATAGGGACATGATTTTTACATAAACAATTCACTTTACACAATTATTATTTTGTATAATACTTATAAAAATCGAAAGGCGCGAGCTTTTAGTACATTTAAATCACAATTTACCACACTTTTATCGAAGGTTGGTTGTAATTTATTTACTCTGATTATTTTTATTACTTTTAATTTTTAGACGTTCGCGATTCGAACACATTGTTATTAAATCAAACGGGGCATGATCGCGAGAAAAACATTTAGTAATTTATTATAAACTACGCGCTCTCGCCGATATTGCCACCCGCATTCCTCCAGTCTTCTCGTGACCACGACCAATGCAACTTGGTCGAAACGTCGAGGTAAATAAATTACTAAATGTTTTTCTCGCGATCATGCCCCGTTTGATTTAATAACAATATTTTTATTACATCCAAAATAACAAAGTAACATATGGGCATGTCTGTCTCCTATCTGAGTTGCTCAAGACACGGAAGCTGTTGCTCCATAGAGTAGTACCAAAAAAGAAATTAACAGCAAGCATATGACCCAATTAGTATTTGGCCTACAATGCACCAGCGGACAGGCGTGATATGGCGCGGAATGCCGCAGGTGATGCGACAGGCCGCACGTCGGTATATAAATGAAACGACATGCCGGCCGTCAACTGCGATTGACTTGCGGCTGTCCGTCCGCAACGATTGAATGTTGTGGCATGCCGCATCCCCAACCTGCACGCACACTTCGCCTGGCGCCCGTTAGTCACTCGCTAGGGGGCGTCCATAAATTACGTGAGGTACTTTTAGTGACTTTTCGACCCCCCCCCCCCCTCTCCCATTGGTGAGATGTCGTGAGATTTTGCTAGACCCCCTCCCCCTACCCATAATCTCACGTGAGACTTTTGAAAATACATATTTTTAATGTAAATAAATGAATATGTCCTTGTTTTTCTGGATTCAATCAGGATTTGTTATTTGAGATTATCAATATCGTGGTATAGAACCACACCGAAAATATTTTTACCTAATTTATCCCAGTTTTTTCGCTACGTTACAATGTTCCTTGCGGAAAAAAAATTACGTGAGTATTTGTCGAACCCACCCCCTCCCCCATGTCAGTTTGGGTGAGATTCGCCTTGACCCCCTCCCCCCGTAAACACCTCACGTAATTAATGGACGCCCCCCTACCACGAAATAAGTCTAAATACAATTTCAAGTAAGTATTCCGATGAATTACAAGTTCAGTCCAGCATGTGTTATATTACAACAAGCACAAACCACGGCCAGCTGCTGGTGCGTTGTAGGCCTTGATTTAACCTTACAATGAAATTTCCCCGGTAGCGGTATCGGTAGGCATTCGCAAAGTTAAACTTTAAATAACGTGTCATAGAGTATCATTTTCGATCAACGAGTTTCATAAGTTTCTATACAAGTATGTAAAGAAAAATATTACGTGTTTTATAAAAAACTAGCTGACCTGACAGACGTTGTCCTGTCTTAACTACGAATGTTGAAGTCGAAAAAATAAAATACACATTCCGTCAAACACCGTGATATTACAAAAAAATATTGTCAAAAGCACTCAGAATGTTACATTAGACAATTTCATAAGGACTTTAATTTATCTGAAACATTGTAATTTTCAGTACAACTTTCATAATTTTTCTTGCGAACCTTCTTTTGGCTGTAACAAATACAACAAAAAAGAATTACCAAAATCGGTCCAGCCGATCACTCGTGATGTCGTGACCAAGAGGAAGAGGGATCTATTTTTATATACATACAGATACTGCATCGAAAATATTTACAAATGTATATGCCCGACTAGTGGCTCTTGTACGAACGGCTACGGAAGCGCGTCGTACCACAGTGTGAAACCATTTAACTCAAAACTATTATATATAGTACAAATAAAAAAACTGCGGCACATCAATTGCATATACGATGAAATTTATTATCCAATTGTTCATATAAAAGTACCAAGTTTGACGCAATCTGTTACTCACGCAGACCTAACTACTGCTAATAGTATTTTCCTGTAGCTCTAAACCATTCTGTTGATAACACCACTGTTGCTAGACTAAAATAGGTCAAGATGATGAGTCATGCGACTGATTAATTATGTAAAAATAAAATGTATATTATTATAACATAAAAATATTAATTATAACATAAAAATGTATTATTATGCAGATTCATGAAATTAAACAGTTTTACCGAGAATGTAAGTTCTCAATGTGGAAATATAAAAAAATATTCACGAATAAGGAACTCGCCACTAGATGGCGCTGTTTTGCACATCCACAGAATTTAATATCGTTTAACTGACAATTAATGGTTGTATACATCTTGTTTTTGAAATTTTTGGAGTGAGAGGATTTGAGTGGAGAGTGATCGGGCAACAGAGGCCTAAGTCTACTATTCAATATGGCAATATGATCGGCTCACAATTGGTGAATTTGACAGCTTTGGTAGTCCGCTATTTTTAATTCATCCATATTGAATCAATTTTGATTCAATTCTAGATTCAATGAGACAGCGCGTTATTTCTGTAGTCTGTTAGTACATTAGCGCTACTAAATCGACATAGGCCGAGCGTACTCAGGCTGCTATAGCTTAGCAGACTACGGATTTTTGACGCTGTCTTATTGGCATCGGCTCGGCCTCGCAGCAGATTGAATATAAACTTGGAATTAGGTGCCTTGACACCCTGATCAAGTGTCTCACACATTTTCTTTATATTCTCAAACTAAAATCACACAAAAAAAACACTTAGGGCTACTGCTACAACTAGTGTGGTCGCTGAGTGAATGCGTTTTATGTTTTGTTAACTCCATATTTGAGTTACTTAACACACCTAGGATGGTCCTATGAATAATATTACAGCAGTGGGTGATTTAATTTTTTAAAGTCCCTTTAAAATCCACGACATTACGATCACAAACTGCCGAAGTCGTTCTAAAAATGTTCATCATGATCAAAAATCATGCTAAAGGTACTATAAAAAGAATATGACTAAAATAGACTACAATATATTAATAAAAAGATGTATTACTATGAGTAACCACCTTTTTTTAAAGTCGGTTAAAAATAATAGATACAATAGTCATCTCTGACTTTACTCAACTCAAACGCTGCTAAAAAATGCTAGTAAAATATTGTAAAACGATTGTGAAGAGTAAAGTCTGCACAAAATGTAATTCGGTGACTAGTCATACCCATGGTACAACTTATATAATATTATCTTTTCAAAATTGCTCGCGGCTGCTGACATTGGAACAATTTATATTTAACTTTTTTTACATGTGTGGAACAGTAGTCTCTGATTGTAATTAATAAATTTACAAATTTTTTTTTTAATCAAGCAATTATACTGTACAGTAAGTTGTAAGGACAAACTGTAAGACATCAAGCCCGTGGCCTTTTTTAGAAAAAAAATATCGATCAATGTATACAATATTTTATACATTTCACTTCATTGCACTTTGCGGAGTAAAATTATAGGAATATACACCGTATAAATCCCGTTTCTAATGTATCAACTCACAAATGTTTCTTCTGATTTATATAAATGTAGACTTGTATGGCATAGCCTGTGGTAGCCATTGTGTGTGTGGCTATTCGATCCCATGCGCGAATATCATCACTAGTCCGGGCTCCAGCATCATGTGGTCGTCGACGTGGGTGTTGTCGCACTGTAGGACTAACACGGCTTGCTTCCCGGGGACTCTTTTACACACGTACTTTTCGTATAACCTGTCAACAAGGTTTTATTTAAAATTAATTTCTTCTTCTCTCAGCCATGTGCGTCCACTGCTGGATACATGCCTCCCCCATATAGGGGGGATTTGCCAATACTCGCCACGCTTGGCAGGCGGGTTGGCGAGCGCAGTATGATTTCCGATCCTCAGAAGGCGCTGCTGCCCACCTCCTGGTATGTACTAAATCCTAGACAACGTCATCACTTAACATGTCTAGGAAATCCATTGGTTCTGTGAAAGTTAAAAACACCTCTCTTTTTGACTGTAAGTGGAAAAAAAAACAGGAACTGTAACCTATGTTTCCCGTTTTTGACCTTAGACCATGGGAACTTCAATAGCCTACCGTTAAGTGCGGTGAGTGTAGTGTATTGTGTGTATTGACTGGCCGGTTGGCGCAGTTGGTAGCACTCTGCCTTCTGAGTCGCTGGTCCAGGGTTCGATTCCCGGACAGTCAAACATTTGTGTGTATGAACATGTCTGTTTGACCTGTGTCTGGGTGTGTATATGTATATAAGTATATATATCAGTCATCAGGTTACCATAGTACAGGCTCTGCCTAGTTTGGGACCTGAAGACCTTGTGTGAATGTTATCCTATATTTTTTTTTTTTTTTTTGTTGGAACTGTTATATATATTTCATAAACTATCCCCGTAGTAGTAAGATGCTTTCCAGTATCTGCCTGGCTAGCTACCACCGTGCCACCGTAAAAATAGTGTTTAGACGATAGTACCTTTGATTATAATGTCATTGGCAATAAAGAGACCTTCACCGATCACTCCTATAATTTGCTCAGATCTCTATTGATTAACACAATTGCTACCATTGAGTCAGTTTGACGATCGCCTTGGCTCAGTGGCCAGTGACATAACTTCTAAGTCTCCGGGATCCAAGGTTCGAAACCCGGCAGGGGCTAATATTTATGCGATGAGTATCTGTCCCGGGTCTTGGATGGTTGTGTGCGACACAGGAAATCTTAATGCGAGGGCTTGAGTGTGAGAAAAAAAATCGTGTATGTTGAGTCTGCCGTTTTTGCAGTCCTTAAGAGACTAAATTGTTGTTGCAGTAAAATTATTGAATTTTTTTTTAAATATATGGTATAGTATATTAATTATATTACCTATAATATCATCATCATCATCTCAGCCATAGGACGTCCACTGCTGGACATACGCCTCCCCCATTAATTTCCACAAGGACCTGTTGGAAGCGGCCCGCATCCAGCCCTTGCCTGCGATCTATAATATATATTGTTTAAAATGTATTACCTCCTGTTATTTTGTCTGGTTTCTAGTGATGACAGTCCCGAAGGCCATCGTCGCTCGTGGCAGTTCTCCATAAGATCGTCGATAATGTGCGGCGGACACCCAGACTCTGACAGCGTTCTCTTTATCATCATCTGTAAGCATAGCACTTGGAAGTTAATACAGTAGTCTCACCTTTTGAAGTAGTGCACTGGGCAAAATTTTAATTTTTTTATTACACTCATACCCCCGCACTAGGATCCCCTATATCCCGGGAGGCTGGACACACACAATCACAGCACACAAACATCCAAGACCCGGGACAAACACCTACACTCATCGCACAAATGTTTGCCCCTGCCGGGATTTGAACCCAGGGTCGCGGTGACACAGAAGTCATGTCGATGACACAAACCACCGCGCCACGGCGACCGTCTAAATAAAAGTAACAGGTAAACATGCTATTGTGATAGTTTTTGAGGTTGTGCTGGTGCGCGAGCGCAGAACGAGAGTAGGGAGGGATGAGGGCACCGGACTATTGAAGCGCCGCGCGCCGGATAGTGAGACTATTGAGTTTCACACATTATTATATAGATGTAGTATCCGGCTTTACTCACGTTTATAGTCGAAGTTTCGACTTAGGTTTCGAGCATGTCCGATGCCCAACCTCTGGTGAGTTTACGCTGCCAGATCGCGGCGACCACCGCGGTGGTGACATGCTCGAAGCCTGGGTCGAAACTTCGACTATAAACGTGAGTAAAGCCGGATACTAGATCTATATAATAAGACTCTACTGTACAATTAAATAATCGACAATATGTCCGTTTATGAACCGATTTTGATGATTATTTTTTTGTTCGATAGAGTATACCGAGGTCCCGTTTAAATTTCATCAAAATCGGTCAAGCGGTATTTAAGTTACACTCCAATAACTGAAAATCGTTGCGTCTATTTAGATAACGTCCTCATTGAGGGTGAATGACCATTGATCCCGGGAGTAGCAAAGGTCACTTAAAAAGGCGAAAAAATTTTAAGCATAAAAAATAAAACCAACTTCAGCATTCAAAAGTGTGAAAAAAATAACTTGGGAAAGTCGGTACTATTCACTGGTGCCACTTTCTCTCTCCTCAGCCACTCATTCCTTATTTTATCCATCCTAGTCACACCACAGATGCATCTCAACATTCGCATCTCTGCCACATGCACATTTCTTTCATCCACCTCTTTTGCTGCCCAACATTCAGATCTATACATTACGACAGGTCTTACTAAATACGTACTGAATGCAGGGGCGTAGCTAGGTCACCAAGGGCCCTGGGGCAAATAAAACTGAGCCCTATAAATTGTTAACGTTTTAGCTATACACCCAAATATAAAAGTTTAAAAATGAAAAAAACTCCTTCTCATTAATAATTATGATTTTAATGAGGTAGTGTTGCCGCCTGTTTTATTTGGATTCCGAAGATGAGAGAATTTTACCCTCGTGTAATGAGACGTTTGTTAATTAGGTTTTGAGGACCCCCGTACTTGGGGGCCCCGAGGCACTGCTCCCTCTAAACCTCTAGCTACGCCACTGACTGAATGATGACACCGATCATCGATAAAATGTATACAGCGCCCAAACCAAGGTGCGCTCAATGCAACAAACACATTGTCTGAAGCGATGGTAGAGCAGCGGCGGGAGCGTCGGTTGTCAAACTGACGGAAACTGGTTCGATCCCCACCAACGGCTTGAGCCGGTGAAGGCAACTTGGCTGGAATACAGAGCTTATTGTCTGCCAACAGCAAGTATAATGACCCAAGGCCCATTCAACACAATACCTCCATAATACACTTCTCGTACCTTCTCATTTTCTGCTTCCACATGTTTTTTATTTAAATTTTGATTTTATTTATTTAATGTGATAAAAAACGTACAATATACAATTACAAATTATCACACAGTAAAGATTATTCTATATGTCGGACACGCTACAGTGTTATCCCGAGGGATATGAAATAGCTCATGTCGCCGACCACGCGTATACATTAGTGGAACATACAACTCACTTGAGACTGTATTTATCTTTCTAATTTTTCTTTTATAGATAAACATGGGGTCGTGTAACAGAGTAGGCAGTAGGCAGTGGGCAATAGGGCGAATCAATGAGTACCACTACCTGTAGAACGTCGTCGGGCGTGGAGATCATGCCGCCCCAGCGCGTGACACGCGCGCGCGCCAAGCTGCTGGCCCAGCGCGCCACCTCGTCGCGCTCCATCTGGTCCGCGAGCGCGCGCATCGCCGGATTCGACACGCGCATCGCACGCATGAACTCCTGCAACAATGTCACTGGGCTATCGGTGTACCGCACTTTATGCGGAAAGAGATTTGAGATCACTGCTGAGTTTAAGGCTTTTGGCCGTTTTTTTTCGCTGTTTATACTTCACAGTATCAAACAATATATATTTTTTATGGGATAAGGTGACGGAACAGGAAAGAGGCCCATACGATGTTAAGTGGTAACCTCTGCCTATAGACAGATGTAACTTCAAAAGAACTGCACTGGGCCCGTCACCCTGAGACAAAAAGTTGGTAAGTCTCATGTTTAATTAGTAACAAACACAAAAACAGCCCCCATACAATACATGATCCCAAAGTACTGAACATAACAACTACAAGGAAAAAGGAAAGGAGGAAGGAAACTAGTATATAATATGTTTAGTTGCATCATAATATATTGTTTTATACTAAATAATACATTTAAAATATATTTTACTGTAGCTCTAGCAGTGTTCGTAATGATCAAACCCTGTTTTGTATTTTAGCTAACTATGCATTTAATTATCGTTTTAGTTAGATTGTTTTAATTACTATTATAATTGTAGTTATTGATATTAATGTCCTTGAATTATTATCAAGATGTGATTATAATGAATGTCTAATTATAGTGCATCAACTAATATCACTAGTCTATGGTACTAATGAAAGGTTGTCTGTAACACGTCGCTATAAGCGATAAGAACGCTCATACTACCTTTTAGGTTTGCGTGCTTAATCCTAGACAACGTCATCATTTAATATCAGTTGACAGTTGTCAAACGCAAGTTATAATAAGTAAAAAAGAACCTATGTTTAAGAGTAAATATGGTAAGTTGCATTATGCATAATTATTGAATTGAAATCCATTCATTTTATCTTTCTGAATATTTTTTTATACTGTATAGATCTAGCGTTTGACCACTTAATTAATGGTCAGTGACGATATGGTCGAAGATGTTATCACAAAAGACCTAGAATGCTTACTGGCTCTCAAGGACTGCTGCCTGAACACACGATATATTTGCTAAGTAATTTTTAGGGTTCCGTACCTCAAGAGGAAAAACGGAACCCTTATAGGATCACTTTTTTGTCCGTCTGTCTGTCAAGACCCTTTTTATCAGGAACGCGTGGAGGTATCAAGCTGAAAGTCATATGAAATACTCAGGTCTATTGTCCCTTAGAGCTGTGAAAATCAAACTCTTAAGCCAACGCAATCAAAAGACACAGCCGTTTATGCTGCAAATATTCGACACTCGCAAGGGAATCAAAACCTAGTGTTCTTCCCGTGAACTCAAAATCTTGAAATTTGGTACAAAGCAACGTCTTATAGCACAGATAAAGGAAAAATTGCGAAAAGCATAAATATTAGTTACATCATTAAATAAAAATATTTTTTAATAATTTTAAGCTTATACCTACAGGTTTGTACGGAATCCTCGGTGCGCGAGTCGACTCGCACTTGGCCGGTTTTTTTTTCTTCATAAAAACGAACAGCAGTACCACAAAGTCATTAGAAAAAATCAATCTTTTTGGTTGCGTGGAAAAGGATGATGATGTTTGTGTCATCGTTTATTTTTTCACATAAATACTATGGAATCCAGGATTATAGGATTATCTGCTTACCTTCAACAGAGTGAGTTCCCTTTTATGTTCATTGATGATGAGTCGCTGCTCATCCAATTCCTGTCGGTAGTCTGTGATCTTCCCCTCCTGCGTGTCTATGAGCGCCCTCAGCTCCCGCACGCAGTTGTGCTCCGCCAGCTCGTCCTTGGGTATGATCATTCCGCACCCCGCCGCACATGACATAGGCCTCTTGGGATTGTATTCACCTGCGTAACTCAAGAAAGCGTTAATGTCTAATACCAACAATGTGTAATACTAACAATTAGACAATATTTAGGTAATTTTTAACCGACTTCAAAAAAGGAGGTTACACAATTTGACCGTATATGTTTTTTTTATGTGTGTTCGCCGATAACTTCGTCGTTTATGAACCGATTTTGATTATTGCATTGAAGCGGTTTTTGAGTTATACTCCAATAACTAAGAGTGCTACGCGTATCTAGATGATATTATTGTCGCGGTTGAAGACACCTAAAAAATTTTTTTTTAGGTCTCTTAATAATCTCTTAATCATAAATACATAAAGTAATTTGCTTATTTATTATTCCGTACTCTTATGATTTACGACAGGGCACATGGTTCGAAGAACTGATGGCAGTTCTCGAATGGAGACCACGGACTGGCAAGCGCAGCATAGGACGGCCACCGACCAGGTGGACAGACGACCTGACTAGGATCGCAGGCAACGGCTGGATGCCGGCCGCTTCCAATCGGTCCTTGTGGAAATCAATGGGGGAGGCTTATGTCCAGCAGTGGACGTCCTATGGCTGAGATGATGATGATGATTTACGAGAATCTTTATGTTTTTGTCGCATGTGTAAGATGCATGTTATATTTTTTTATTGAGAATAGGCAAGCGATTGACCAATAACTCACCTGATGTTCAGTGATGATGCGTTCTATGACAGAGCACACGCCTCCCTAGAACCTACCTATTCACACGTGACTTGAAGACACCCAGATCTATGCGGAAACTCAGATTTAGGCAATTAACACTAATCGTTAGCTGGTACGCATCATGAATGTGGAAGCAAACGCTTTGTGCAACCAGTTGGAACATCTACCATGTATGGATTTCATTTAAGAACGGTCAGATGGACGGCAATCCATCTGGCCGTTCTTAAATGGAATTAGAAAGGAGGAACGGACGGATGGTCGCCGTGGTGCAGTGGTGAGTATCAGTGACATGACTTCTATGTCTCCGGGACTCTGGGCTCGAATCCCGGCAGGGGCAAACATTTGTGCGATGAGTGTAGATGTTTGTTCCGGGTCTTGAATGTTTATGTGCTGTGATTGTGTCTGTCCATGCCTCCCGCGATACAGGGAATCCTAGTGCAAGGGTGTGAGTGTGATAAAAATTAGAATCAAATGATTCTAATTTTTAGTCCATTTAGTTTAAATAATGGACTAAAATAATTATATAATAATAATTTTAGTTTTTTTCCATTACTCCAGAGCGCGATCCCGAAATGTATCCGGTAAAAGGCCGATAAACTGGCGACTTTAAGTCGCCGCTGCAGGCTCAGTATTAGTAGTCTCGTGTCGACTAGAGTCGTTGTTGATGAGCCCTTTAGCTCGCTTCTCTATAGACTCGTTACTTAGACAGACCATTTCACAAATGAGAACAGTACTCCATACACCACCAAACTATTAAGATATTGTTCTAAGAAGCTGTACAAAACATTAGTGTTCAATGATAAGTGACGATAACCTCGGCTGTTCTCCAATCTGACGGTGGATAATTCGATCCTTAGAGCTTTTGGTGAAGGTAACATCATATTCAAATCCACATCATGGTACGGTATTTTCTAGTATACGTCCGATTAACTACCACTGTCAAGTTCTCTTTGAGAACCAGTCAACACTCAAGGTTTTATCATTCAGCATTCAATCACTTTGTCTCTGACTATCTAGAGACATAGGTACTGGTCAAACGCTAAATATCGATTAGGTAAAAATAGCAAGGATTTCAATATATCCACAATCACCACTACCACTATCACTTAATATACCTTGACATTTTGATGAAGTCATCATCACCATATGAACACAATTTTTGCAAAACTATAGGCACGTTGAATCCACATGCAACACATGTTAGACATAGAAAATAACTGAATAAGCATTATCCTGGTACTTACATTCAACTAAGTGAGACGCCAAAGAGTCCAGTTTAAGGATAGTGGTACATCCATGTGGTGCGTTATCACAACTCGTCGCAAGTCTGAAAGAGACAAACATAGGATTTCACAATAACAGTTTTATTAGTCATATAATAGTCACAAAGTGTGTAGTGACATCAGAGAAAGTTGCTTAGCTCTGTTAATTGGTTAATTTAATTATTTCTTTGATATAAGATCAAATTTGGGAATTTGGGAAATTATTACTAAACGTAGAGAGGTTATCACTAGACAAAAGAGATCACAGTTTGCGGGACTAATATACCAACCTCTTTGCCGCAATGACATTTATAAGAAAAAATGTAAGCAACATACATGTGCATTTTGATATCTAATAAACTTCCTGCCGAACTTGAGATGTTAGATGGTAATACATTTAAGAATAATTTGAGTGACTGGCTCTTAAAGAAATGTTTTTATAGCGTTAAGGAGTAGGTACACAATATTTTAGGTATAAGAACTTAAATATTTGCACGTCTGCTTGCAGGCTGAAACTTGTACAGGAAATAATTTGTATTTAAGACCTATTAAATGACATTGCAAATAGACAAATAATTTTGATTTTAATATAAGACATAGTCTGTATGGGCCTTGTGAGGAGGCTCAAAATCGCACAACAAGCTATACAGAGGGATATGTTCAGAGATTCTCTACATGATCGCATCAGAATTGAGGAAAATGCGTACTTTTGAAAAAAGATCCGCAAAGGAATTTTGTTTTTGCAAGACAATGCGCCAGTCCATACGGTACGAATTGTGAGGCAAGCCCTTCGAGAAACTGGCTTCGATGAAGGGAATCATCCACCCTACACTCCAGACCTGGCCCCCAGCGACTTCTTCCTCTTTAAAAATTGGAAAAAAACACCTTCTGGGGCGAAAATTTGGGGATCATGAAGAAATGAGAGCTGCTGTGAACAAGTATTTTGACTCCAACGATTCATCTTATTTTATGAGTGGGCTACAAGCTCATTTCAAAAGAGTGAGAGAAATGCGTTGAAGTAGAGGGGGATCATATAGAAAAATAAATTAAATTCAGATTTTTATCTGCTCTTTTAATACCTTAGGCTTAGACTTTTAAGCCGTCCCTCGTATGTTAGTTTCAAACATTGGATCTGTACAGAGGATGAGAGCAAGCTTAAAATCATTGGCCTCCAAAGCACAGCTTTTTATTAAGCATTAGTAAACAGTCATTATTCTATTTATTTTATGCTAGTCTGTATATACTTAGTATATACAGACTAGCATAAAATAATAAAAAAACAGAAATATGACACACAATATAATCAAAGTAATCTGAGTGCATGATATGCTTGTTACAATATTCAGTGAGTAAACAAAAACATGTTTACAATTGTATGAAAATAATTGTAAATATTATTTGTTACCATTGTTCATAGTGAGTACATATACCTAATAGGAAATTGACACAATGAATACAGAGAATGGAAAAAATAGCTTTAACTACATAACTTATGAAACAGAAGTTGCCTATGCGATTTTAATAATTAGTTTGGTTAAGACTAGGTGTTCAGTGGGCCCAGTATAAAATGGTCAATTTGAATAACCTTTTCTCATGTATGAAACTGATATCTATTCTCTAATACACTTAAGTGGTTGTAGATGAATTATGAATGTATTAAACACGGGAATTGCTCACGCAATAAGTCAGAGGGTTCCGACTATCATTTCAATCACATTCGGTGGTCTTTTTGAAGGAGAATACCGGGCGCTCGCCGTCACGCACGCCGTCATTTCCGTGTTTTATACATTCAAAATGTGTCAAAACCACGTCAAATTTAATAACAGAGTTGTAGATTTTATTACAATTAAATACAGTATTGTGCAAACTAATGTGAACATATCGAAAAATGACAATTTTTAGTCCTAGTCGGTTTGTTACATTACAAGTTATTTACATGTTTATGTTAAATGTAGATGCCAATTTGTTTTACTGTTTTTACAAGTGATGGTTAATGAGTAATGAGACATAACAAAACACATACATGCAGCAATTTGGCATTTTTACACTAATTGAGTTTTTGCATGAGTAATTGAGCAAGCTAAGGGATTGCAAATCAACGACTCAAATAGATATTGCCAAGAAGCGTACACTACACTCCTTGGCAATATCTGATGAGTTTAGAACCTATTAACACAATTTTGAAGCTAAAAGGGACACAGTATAAATCATTGGCAAGACATTACCCTTTTTAGATTAAAAACTTTTCTTAAAAGAATAACAATGGCTAGGCTATCCAAGCCAAAAAGAACTGATGACAAGACTTGGTTGTATCAATGCTACTAGCCACTAGCTAACTAATAGATAGCTATTAGTCTGTGCTGGACGATGGGGAATTGTGACCGTGAATGATAATATATGTAGAACGAAACACTAGAGGTAGCACTTTTCATTTTAATGTTATATGACATTTAAGTCATCTCTTATTAGCTGACACACATGGACGGCCATATTTGTATACATATTTCTTATCTATGGCATTGCAAATAACATGATATTTGAGTGCAGTTGTGCTTTTGTGCATTTTATCCTCTGCATTTAACATGTATTCAAACATATTACAAATGTTGTATGTATTATAGTAGGTCACATTTTGGATCATTTCTCATGAACTAACAAAAGACTGAATTTGAAGCTAATATTGAGCTATTTTTATATTATCTTTTCATTGAACTATAAGGACATCGTAAAATAGTTTCAATGGTTTCTTACATTAACAACATGCTAGTTCAAATTATTTGAAGGAAAAATTCAAATAATTTCAACATAAGTTCCTCCTAGCGATATATAACTATACCCTCAGATGTTACAGGATGAGAAGGATGATAAGTGCCTTTTTAACAAAAAGAAAGGGGAGATGACCTCACTGGAGGTCACACCCAAAAAAGCCAAACCACCCACAATACATCTGCTGAAAGTAAACACTGATAGTAGAGAAACGCAGAAAAAAAAAAGATGTTAAAGGATGGTAGAAATTCGGTGCTAGTGGTATGGGCTGCTATAGCTTAGTTGGACAAAGTGACAGGACTGTATTCTGTAGTTGTGGGCTCAAGTCCGCCTAGCAGCCATTTTTTCCTTCAAAAAATTTGATTGTAATACAGGTTTAAATATATGCTCCATATGCAAACATACTCCAGCAGTATTGTGTGAATTCCATTTGCCATTTTCAGTAGGCCAAAAAAAATTATATGCAACCTTATCACAGACCTAGATTTTTCTTCAGAAGTTGGAAGTATCATATGCAGTATCTCTACATAGTCTGTGATTTTGACTAACCCGTAAAAGGCTTAGTCAAAACCAGCCACTGTCAAGGTGACCTGATAATTGTACAATAAGGATGCTGAAAGCAATATTCATCTACATATCTATCTTTTAAGAAATTCACATCATACCAAATCTAAGCTTATAAATAACCAACCCATTACATTTCTACTACTGTAACAGGAATGAAATACAGTTTCCTGAGTGCCAAAGTACCTATAGAGGTGTGTTAACAACCAGTACTGATGGCATAACATACTCTCCAAAACAGTGCTCAGTAAGTTCAAATATTTGAAGGAAAAGCCTAGCATAGCATAGCATAGCGTTAATGCTATACACAATAAAATTTCATTAAAGTGCTCAGTAATTACAATACTACAATATTATTTTAGCAATCCCCTAGCTGATGCCCCATTTAATAGCAATAAGTGCTGATTCAATGAGCCAAATATGTTCTAACGTTATGACCACTCTTAACATTAACCAGAAGATTTGACATTAATTATATGCATGTAAACTGATCTTGAAATTTGTGGGTAATATTAATTTATTTCATCATTATGAACTTTACTTTAAAATTGTATACATAAAAACAGTGACATACAATATACTAGTTTATACCTACTAGATCAGTGTGTTTGATAAATATTCATGAGATTGTAACATTATTCAAATTAGATATGAGCACATGTCTCAATAACATTGATTTATGTATTACAAATTCCATTATTAATGCAAAACATCCAACATTGCTGAAGACATATAAATATAGTTATAATTGTCTGGTAGTTAGACGGTCAATAACAAACAAATTATGTAAGAAAAAACAATAAGGTGTGTGACCTACAAAGCAATCGGTGATTTCATTACGAGCTCTTACGAAATAATACTTGCCTGGACAACAAGTTGCGAAGTATTCTCGGAACTGGTCTGAGCTGGCTCGCGGTGACCGCTTGCCGATCTACAGGGCAAGTAGGCTGGCGACTTATCCACTCCGTGATGCAAGCTCGACAAAACGCATGTTCACAGGCAGGGGCCTAAAATATTCACATGAAATAAAAAAGGAACAAAACGTACACCTACACAACTTTTCAATTCAAGAATAATTAGCTGATACTAAAACAAACCTGCAAAGGGTCTTCTAAAACCCCAGAACAAATAGGACATATGAGCTCTTCATCAACGTCACCTTGAAATCGCTTTATTTCATATCCCATGTTTTTTTAACTTAAAGATATTAACATTTGTTTAAACGGATCTTGTTGAAACAATTTTGCTATTCTTCTGTCTGACTTGTACAACTAGAAATTAATAAATCAAGAAATTGAATTAAACAAATGTATGCGAATATCACTAGGTATCACTCATAGATAAGTTACTATACTAGTAACTATAGTATCACTACTATCTCTCCATCTCCAATAGCCACAGAGAACACAGAGGTAAATTACTTTTTGTGTGCCCTCTGTGCTGTCAAGTCTGTAAATATAATCAGCAGGAAGCAAGCTAAGTGTGTTCGAGATGGGGAAGGGGCGTTTTTAGCAGTGCAAAACTGAACAAGCGTTCGAAAGTTGATGCGCATAACATTGACATCAATATACTAAAGTGACATTACTAGGGTTGAAGTAATATAAAAAAGTCGATTATTGAATGATATTGAAACAAAATCGTAGTACGTACTATAACAAAATAGTTGCACTATTTGGCCATTTCACAGTTAATTCGTCATAAATACTTGTAGGTTTCCCTAAGTGAGCTGTGTTATGATTCAAGCTATAGGTATTGAAACATTTTTAAGATAAGAATATTCAAATGAATCGTACTTGACAGCTCTCGTGTAAATGACGTGTGCATGCGTCGTTCGAGTTAGAAAGATCGATTTTGCCACCAATGCCACATTCCCAAATCAAGCGCTTGTTCAGGGTGGTCACTGACAGTGCTGACGCTCGTAAGCAAATCGGAACAGCTTTTTGTGAGTAAAAAATGATTCATTTAGTGCCCATGAATTACGGAACTGAATGATATAAAATGAATTTAATGGGAACTGACATTTAAAGAATTCGCGCGCATTGACACACAAAAAGCCGTTCCGATTTGCTTACGAGCGTCAGCACTGTTCAGTACTAAAGTAGTACTAAAATCATCTCGGAACAGCTAAATCCTTATGTACGAACATGTGCACTGTGACCCCAAATTGAAATGCAAGCCTCAGTTGTACACTGCTAAAAACTCCACTTCTCCATTTCGAACACGCCTATAGATAAAACATTGTACAATTGTGAAAAAGCGAAATGTCTATTGCTTGCTGTCAATTCTGATTCTGATTTTACAACCATTCACAGACTACTATATACTGAGACAACCATCAGTATGTATTCTATCTGATCTATGACAACCATTGTAAAATGGACCCAGGCGAGGGTTGCTGATAAAATTTATTCATATTTCTTTTTATTTTAGTTAGAACAAAATTTTCTGAATTTCATGCCATAATGAGTGTCTTTAAATCTGCAATGGGCTACTTTAGCTCAAGCGGGGCTAACGGTGGCAGTGATAACGATTTCGTAGGTCAATTTGTGGAAATTGGTAACATGAAATTGAGAGTGAAAAAGGTGATAGCAGAAGGTAAGAAATTATGTGTGCAGTTTGCTTTTTTGTTCTGTAAGTTCTGTAAAGACGATAAAACCAGCCACATTTGATTTAGGTGATGTTAAATTGCTGTGTTGGTTATAAGTATATGGCTTTTGTGTTGATTGCTGTTCTCTGCGTACGTCATTTGTGCATTGGGGGGCGGAAATTTGCAGGGTCAGGCTCAAATATTTTAAAACTCAATTTCAATTCATAATTTAATATTGTCCTTATCCATGATATTCACCGTAATTTTATATACTTTGTACAATATTGCCTCAATTCAGTGTTCATGGTGTACTTTGCACAATTTTGCTTCAATTCAGTATTCATGGTGCCATGTTTAGTTTACTTAGTTGAGCATCTGTAAAGTAGCTTTTTGACAACTAAGCAGCCAAGCAGATAGTTATTTGAGTAATAGGCGAGCAGCATAAAGCTGATGTGCCTATATCACACTATGTCAAAATTTTATTTAGGCAGTCCACATAGTCTCTCATTACATGGAGAATAAGACTTAAGATAAAACCCAATCATTATCATCATCATCTCAGCCATGAGATGCCCACAGCTGGTCATATGCCTCCCCCATATAAGAGGGATTTGCCAATATTCACCACCCTTAGCAGGCAGGTTGGAGCGCATTATGATTTCTGCTCCTTAGAAAGCTTTGCTCTCAACGTCCTGGTACATAGACCTTTAGCCGATTCTTACCGCACCTGCGGGAAGAGATGGGGGAATACTATTCTAGACCAATACCACCACAGTACTATAACATTCAAATTACACTTATTATATATATTCTTACTAGACATTATTGTAACTCTTGTACCAAAACCATACACAAATATTATCTAAGCGGCCCAGTGTCACCACAAACCACAATCAAAACAAATTGAGTAAGAAAATAAAGATCTGTATTTGTATATCTTGACACCAAATATCTGTATTCGGATCCATATTTGCGGATATACTTTTTTTTAACAAGTTTTCATGTCTTATTTAATATATATTATATTCAAGTGTGTAATGTGTAAGTAATAATGACTTTTAAAATAGTGATGATGGTAATTTAGCAAGTGTAACGGGATGAATGTCATTTAAAAACTGACGGCTCAGGATGTCCAAGACTCAAATCTAGGTGGTAGCAAGCCACATTGACAACAGACAAAGTCTATAGTCTGACTCTGCTGTGGTTATCACAATGTCTATCGTATTCTTATTTTGTTGGGGATTCTGAGTCCTGCACTGACTTTCCGCTTGGGGTGTATTGTGCATTCCCCCTGCCCCAGCCACTACAGAGCCAACCTAAATCCTTAATATAATGTAGCATGGCAGTAGGTTGCTGACATAGCTGTTCCAGTAGTACATGGAGTGGTTTCAGAAACAATGAAGAATCAACGTTTTACATTCTGGTTGTGATTGTATACATAAATGGCCTCACAGTCCAGTAGCATTTCGCTTAATTGTTTCTTTGGTCCTTCTTTGGCTAGGAAACCAGCCATGGTATTTCCAGGACATAAACTATGTCCTTTAGTCCATGTCACCCATTGTAATGTTGTTCATTGAAAGCTTGTGGCAAACAGTTTTGTTTGGCAATCGATACACATTATCTATAATAACAAGTTTTTTTAAGTTAATGATACTGTTTCTTTACATGTAATTATATTTCAGGTGGTTTCGCATTTGTTTTTGTTGCTCAAGACGTGTCAACCGGCACTGAATATGCCCTCAAAAGGCTGATGGCTGCTGATGATCAAGCTAATAAAAACATTATCCAAGAAATCAGTCTCCTCAAAAAGCTATCTGGACACCCTAACATAATAAAATATATAGCTGCATCATTTATTGATAAGTCCAAAACTTCACACGGGATGGGGGAGTATTTATTGTTAACAGATCTATGCAGTGGGGGGAGCTTGATGGAGGCTCTACAGAATAGGGGCACAGCATTTCCCCTGCCAACGATACTGAGGGTTTTCTACCAGACTTGCAAGGCTGTGCAACATATGCATGTTCAGGTGCCCCCCATCGCACATAGAGATCTCAAGTTAGAAAATTTCTTAATATCCAATGAAGGTAATTATTTTATTTAGATTTGCTGCATAAGAACGCATCTTAGTGGTGTTGATATGTAAATAAAATTACTTAACCAGATAAGAGAAAAAATCTAGGGCCCTGGGATTAGAAATAAGTACTGACTACTGAAGCAAGGAGATTGTCATACTGTTTAGTTATTTGCAGCATTTAAATTGTAATGGTATTGTATGACTAATAAATATAAGTTAAAAATCAATTTTTACATGGTTTCTCGAGGTCCTGATAAAGTACCTCCTTTTGATTCAACTATATTTCTAAGAATTACCCTCTTTTTTTTTTAGATAATCTTATCAAGCATTGTATTTATTTTTTAAATAGAATTTTGTTACATTTTGTATTATTTTAGGTAATAATATATTTTCAGGTACAATAAAATTGTGCGATTTCGGCTCAGCTACTACAGATGTCTATACACCCAATCCTTCCTGGAGTGCTAATCAAAGAAATATGTTAGAAGAAAATGTAAGTCCTCCACATATTAACATGCTATTATTATTATTATTTTATTTATAGGTACAATGCAAATATCATATCACAGTAACATTTAACATCTGACAAGCAGGTAACGGACACTCGTTAAATGCTCATCAGGCTTGGTCTTAAAAAGTACCAAGGTCTAAATTGCAACACCTTAGACCGCGCCGTCACTTAACATCAGGTGAGACAGTGGTCAAACGTAATGAAATGAAATGAAATTTATTTCACGAAAATAGAGTAAATTTATGGTTATAATTTATAATAAGTAAGCTTATAATAATTTTTTATAAAAGTACATCTGTACAGTACACAAACAGCATATCATCTTCATCTGCAATATTTGCTTTTGTGCCCCAAAATTTAATAAATTATTGGCCAGCAATATTGCAGAAGCAGATGATACGACTATATTAACACATAGGCTTATTTTCATCATCACTATCATAACCCTTTTTAATCACAAAGCGGGTAAACGGGATTTGGATGAGATTTGGTATGTAGATACTTCAGGTGCTGGAATAACACTTAGGCTACTTTTCATCATCATCATCATCATTAACCATCACCACGCGGGGCACTGCTAGTAATATAATAGTGGTCACCAATCAGTCGCCAGGACATCGACAGAGTAGATTTATATGGAATTTGGTTTGATTGAGTTGAAGATTCCTTTGACCTTGGAATACGAACACATGTACGATGCCTCTTATTAAAAAACTCAACAGTTCCTGTGCTTTTTTTTTTTTTTTACTTTTATAAGTTTGCATTTGACAACTGTCTCACCTGATGTTAAGTGATGATGTTGTCTAGGACTTAGCACGCAAACCTAGAAGGTACCTATTCACTCGCGACTTGAAGACTCCAGGATTGTACATATCGGGAAACACAGACTCGGGCAACGAGTTCCATTCCTTGGCAGTACGCATTAAGAAAGTGGAAGCAAAACGCTTCGTGCGTATAGGTGGTATATCTACCATATAGCGATGGCGAATTGCCGTACGTCGAGTCGACCGATGATAGAAAGGTGATGGTGGAATAAGATTATGCAATTCCAGTGCACATTCTCCGAAATGCACCCGATAGAAAACCGATAGGCTTGCTACTCTACGCCGGTGTTCAAGGCTCTGAAGCCTATGTTCCACCAAAGAGTGTGGAAAAAAATGTATAAAATATATATATATATATATATATATATATATATATACACATATACATACATATATATTATATATCTGTGCTATAAACAGATATTCAACTGGCGTAACGGAATAATCGTAGTCCATGCGGGCGAAAGCGTGGGCGCAACTGGTATTTCTATAAACACTCCCGAGTATGGTCTCTGTTCGTGTCTTACAGATAAACGGTCATCTAGTATGTCTAAGGCTTTGAGAACGAAATATGTACATACAGAAATCAAACCTTATTTTATAATTATGTCACGCAATATTTACATATTCTGTCACGGTATGGCGTTTCATACGAGGCTTGTAGATAGATAGATAGATAGATTAACTCTTTATTGCAAATCATAAAATGTACATCAAAAGTGTATTTTATACTAATTGTAGCTTATGGTTATACAATCGGCGGTCTTATCGCTAAAGCAATCTCTTACAGACAACCTTTGGATGGACAGGATAGATTGAACATTGTGGATGTGATGTGCAACAAGATCTTAAATTTATATAATAAACGTATACATATGCTGAATAATATACAATTAAATAAATATGACATTAATAATACCTAAAATACTATACAATATATAAATACTATATTAATATAAATAAATATATAATAAATAAATAAATAATAACGTAATGGGAAGAAAACTAGCGGATTCAGTGAGTATTCAGCGGATTCAGTGTTGTATAACGATTCCAGGCTATAGATTGGAGCCATTGGCCTTCCAGCTATATTGGAATTCCGCCAACGCATAATAGGCATACATACCCAGTTTTTTAATTGGGCCATAACATTTTACACATATTTATCACGCTTATTTTTCAATAGAGTTACCCAAAGGGTGGACCTAAATGTGAACATGGGCAAGGCGAAAATTATGTCAAATGTCCATGTTGCGCCCGCCCCACAGTATCAATTGGGAACTCGATTCTCGATGTTGTTGGCCATTACGTGTACCTAAGACAAAGAGTCCAATTAGGCGAGTCCAACTTTGAGAAAGAGGCCACTCGTCGAATCCAACTCGGACGGGCTGCATGCGAGATATGCCGCGACGACTTCTCGTACAAAATTACACAATGCTTGAAAACGAAGGTCTGGGGTCAGTGTGTGTTACCAGTGATGACTTACGAAACTGAAACGTAGTCTCCGACTATGGGTCTTCTGAGCAGGCTCAGAGTTGCATAACGAGCTATGGAGAGGGCAATCCCCAGGGTTTATCTACGCGATCGATTCATAAATGTGGAGATCCGTAGAAGAACGAAAGTCACCGATATATCTCGGCAGATAAGCAAGTGGAAGTGGCAGTGGGCAGGGCACATAGCTCGAAGAACTGATGGCCGTTGGTGCCGAAAGGTTCTCGAATGGAGACAACGGACTGGCAAGCGTAGCATAGAACAGCCACCGATGGCCGTTCTATGCTAGGATAGTTCGGTTGTGGAAATCGGAGGTGGACAGACGACCTGACTGAAATCGCAGGCAAGGGCTGTATGCGTGCCGCTTCTAATCGGTCCTTGTGGAAATCAATGGGGTAGACCTAAGTCAGCGGTGGACGATCTATTGCTGAGAAGATGATGATCACGCTTAGATTAAAAAACTGTTTCTTACAAATGAACTAAATAACAGATTGCTGTATTTTGTGGTAAACACGATGCAAAACCACAAATCACAAGTCTGTATAATATTACAGTTGTAAGATCAAGTTCAGTTAAATATCACGCGTGTCGTTTACAATACATACTATGTGTGGTATTTTATTGTGAGCGAAGGTTTGTCAAGAAGAGTTAAAGAGAAGGTTTCACTCTCATTCTCATGACAAACTGACCTGATAAATTATAATAAGGTAGATATTTTTAACGCATCCACACTCACACCCGCGACCTTAGATGAAACCCTCTGTCGCGGGAAGCCTGAAGACACAATCACAAAACACAAATATACAATACCCGAGAACAAACATCTATACTCTGCCCAGAAATGTTTGCCCCAGCCGGGATTCGAACCCGGGGTCGCGGTCCAAGGTCTGTGTCACTGATCACTGATCCGGGACGACCGTCAATTGTACCTAGAAGCAGGAATGGGCCACCATTATTGTGCTTAGGGTTGACGATCCCTGGATCCTCCATTTGCTGTCCTATTTAAAAGCTGTCTTAAACAGTTACGTGAGACGGTACAATACGCGCAACCCTGCTACTACTGCGAGTCTAGGTACTAATCAAAGAGACTTCTATTCTATTACGTGAAGGTGTACAAATTTTTAACAGAGTTCAAAACAGGAGGAGGTTATATTATGTTTGACTGTATGTTTTTTTAAATGTATTTTACCGATTTCTTCCCCATTTTTGGAATGATTCTCAAAATTCTTTTTTGTTTGATAGAGTGTACCTCCAAAGTGGTCCCATTTAAATTTCATCAAAATCGCACAAGCTGTTTTTGAGTTACACCAATAACTGAAAAGTGTTACGTCTACTTGGACAACTTCAATTACGGATGAAAAAATCGGTGAACATACATAATAACATTTGATCCCGTGAGTGACAAAGGTCACTTACACAACAAGTTATTTCACACTTTTGAGTGTCGAAGTCGGTTCCATTTTTAGGTAATATTTTTTTAAATATGTATGACATATTTATATAACAATATTTTCTTTTCCAGTTAGCCCAATTCACGACGCCAATGTACAGAGCACCGGAAATGCTTGATACATGGGATAATCGCAAAATAGACCATACTGTGGACGTGTGGGCTCTAGGATGCATTTTGTACACGCTCTGTTACATGCAGCATCCGTTCGAAGACTCCGCTAAACTGGCAATACTAAATGGAAATTATAACTTGAACCCAAATGATCAACGCTACAAATGCTTCCATGATGTTATAAGTAAGTTCTTTCTGTTATTATAAATATCTGGGTGACCGGGCTTTGCTCAGTTTTCAATAGTAGGTATAAAACCGCAACCGTAAACAGTTGATTTTCTTGCTCTAACCTAAAACCAAACATTCATTGGCTTAGAGTTGCTTAATAACGCCATCTATTGTCGAGTTGTTTTAGTGATACTGTGTCGGTAAAACAGTTTAAGTAGTTGTTGTTTAAGTAGTATTACTACTTTCCAATAGATGTCAGGAAGATTTATATTCTAATGATATTGTGGCAGTTTCTCATTGCCTGAAAACACGGATAAAACAATGTTTTCCTAAAATTGAAGTTGGAGAGGCATTTGTCTAGCAGTAGACTACTACAGGCTGATGTTGATGGACGATTCGATGAGCATGATGATCTCATCTCTAATCCTCATAACAGATAAATATTAATATCTACACTAATATTATAAAGAGGAAAGATTTGTATTTTTTATTTTTGTAACGAATTAACTCAAAAACTAAAGGACCGATTTAAAAAAGTCTTTCACCATCACAATAACCCTGTACATTATCCCTGACCAGTATAAATTAAAAAAAATGGTTTACAAAATAAATGTCCACCCGTGCGGAGCCGGGACTGTCCGCTAGTTGTCATATAAAAGATATACTACATGATGACGATAGGTACTTAGGATGTGCTTGGACGATCGGATTGTCGTCCATAGTCCACACGTCGTCGTCGTCGGTACTGATGCTATCCCGGGATTTAAGTTTTTGGTTTAGGTATAAGTACAAAGCGATGAATCATTGTACAAGGGCACTTTGTTAATATTGGACGTTGAAATGTAGTGATATAATTATATTGATCTGAGTTTTCCCATTTCGTATTATCAACTATTCATATACTTGGTGTTTAGACTGTCATGTATATCGACTTTTATGAATATCGAATGTTCTAGCTCGTTCCCTATTGTCCCCAGGTGGTTGCCTGACCGTGAACCCCGAGGAGCGTTTGTCGATGAGTAGCGTGCTTGAGCGACTGGCGGCGATAGCGGAGTCCAACAATATCAATCTCAAGCAACCACTCAAATTTGAGCGTAAAAAAGTTGAACAATCTGTGGCCACTAGCTCGCCAGGTAATAAGAAGTCAAGTAAATATTACACTACCATATCCTAAGCGAAATCCCGCGCGACTCGGTCGGACTTGCGGTTTTAAACCTTATTATTATCGTTTCAAAGTCTAAACGTATTCAACGATCGCGCGACTCACCAATCCATTACGGTCCATCGTTATGTTATGTTGCATTTAAAACTCGAGCTACAAAATGGTCAAGCATTTTTTGACTTTTTACACTCAAATTTTTTTTTGTTTTAATCATTATGTTTTGAGCTGAGTTCCTTAGATATGGTTATCGTTTAACGAAAATGTGAGATTTGTTTACATTCCAACATCGATTTATTCACCAAAAAAAACTGATCATCACCAAAGGTAAGGCAATGTTGGATGAATTGTTCCGTGAAAGGAAATAAGGTAGTATAGCATTTATTTGACTTTTAAAATTCTATTTTAATTGAGAGTATTTATTTTGCTTTAACGCTGTATACGCGTAAAATTATGATACGTAATTAGATTTTATATTTACATATTAGGAATTGCTTTCACATTCCCGCACCACACATCGCGTATGCGCTATGTGCGACGACAGTACATCTAATGGGGCAGAATAGGTGTTTTCTGCAGAAGCTGCAAATCTTGCTACCTGGAAGACCATAATTCTCTTGGCACCTAAGAGATGGCGCTACAAGACATTGCTTCGAAAAAAGTGTATAAAGAAACATTTAACGCCATTTAGATAAAACTAATTTTACAGTTGGCAACCCCATTGAAGAATGTTCTATAGACTATAGAGTTGTCATACTCTCATGCTTAAATACGCTATGTGTGGTGTAGCTCAGGGCAAGATAATGGCTCATTGGACCCAGCAAGAATGGGAGTAATTGTAACCTTTAACAATCGAATACAAAGCGTCTACTTGAACTGGCATAGATAACTGATAGTTTGTATAACAATAGTGTATTGCGTTATTCATTTGTTTACGGTTACGAATACTTTTCGACAATATTCGTGGTAGGGCCACTATCATGTTTAAGTGCAATATGGTAGTCTCGGCACTGCAAACCAGGATCACATTAAAAGCTTTAATTTGTTAATAAATGAATGTGAGACACCCAACAATTCCAGAAAAGCCATTTAATTAGGAAGTAATTTTAGACAGACACAAAAAAGTCTGTCTAAAAGTCTTAATAAATCTTTATATTCGTCTACATATTCTATAGAATATTTTGACTAAAAAAAGTCAGTGTGCATTTGAAAAATGCATGCCATTGTTAGCTTTAGAATACCCTTCGCTAGATAGAGACTTTCTAGATTATATAGGATCTATTGACATTCCTGTGAGAATGTGGGGCTGTATTTCGATACTGCAGTTATATAAACCCCATATTTATTCTATTTAATAGTAGGGAAATAGATATACAGGGTGCGAATGAGACCTTTTTGGTAGCGATAACATGTAATTTCATTAAATGTGTAATTTTTTTATAGTCCATAATAAGCTCTCTTGTATGGGTTTTTACACACCTATTTGTATAATCAACAAATACATTTTTTTATATACTGTATAGATCTAGCGTTTGACCACTATCTCACTTGATGGTCAGAGACGATGTGGTCGAAGATGTAACTTATCCTTCTCTTTTGTATTTTGACATGCATTACTTAAAAGTGTAGGTATATTTCCACTTCATTAATTATGTTTTCATGTTTGATAGGATTTTATTAACAAAATTTTTGGTTAAAACCGACTATTATCTCACTTAACGTGGTCTGTGACTATGAAGTCGAATTTGGCAAAATTTTGCATGGCACTTCAAATTGTACTCATGGTCTGAACACACCATCCAGCGTGTTCAGACAAGATCAGCAGACTTGAGAGCGGTCCATAGACAAGGCAGGTATTGCAAAAGCGATACTGTGTAGTTTACATTTAACCCTTAGTATCTTGGTTAAATTTGTACCAAATTTATCTACAAATATATTAAGCATTGGATAAAAATATTTCAATTTACTAACTAGTTTTTTCCACTTTATTTCACTGTACCATTGCTCATTATTACCCATACTACATTAACAATAATATACCATAAGACGCTGCTAACAAAGGTGAAAGAAACCAAACACATAATCAAATGTATCAATAACTAACTATTTTAATGGTGGTTTGATAGAATTAATATTTATTTTATCTGGGTCTAATTTATATGGAAATCGATGTGTGAATAACTAGTCTATGGCTTGACAACATTTAATTTATTATTCAAATATATATAAATGTTTATATATATAAAAAAATCATGATTCCAATCTTCCTTGACAATATGAAGAATTAATGTGAGGTACAACTATTTATAGAATATATTTATATATAAAAAAATGTTATAATGTTTGGAAATATTGTCATTGCAGTCTTGTAAAACTAGATTTTAGCGTAAAGTCATCTCTAACACTATTCGTATGTCGAAGCTTAAATAGAGAAATAAACATGTATATTATTCACAATTATGGTTTTTATTTCTGAAAATAATCGATAGTCACGTGATGTTTTAGGTAAACAGGAGGCTTATTAGCAGTCGTTGGAAACATGGGTAATTTATAACATCATTTTTTTATTTTTACTAATACAAGCTTTGTTTTATTTGGGAAGCATTAATAAACAGTGTTACCCTCTTATTCATACAAACATTATATATAGAAACATTATCAATTCTGACTTTTATGGTTTACGAGTATTGTATTAACATCATGCTAGGCGGAACGTGCGTTCAAATTTTTGATGGAATAAATTCGGCTCTTGGAGTGATATAAATATGTTACTCATATAGCTTAAATGGCAAAGCGACAGGACGGTATTCTGTATTCGTTTCGGGTTCATCGGGTTTTAAATACCAATAGTCGCCGAATTATACCTTCAAAAATTTGAACTTATCATCAATTTAGATGTCTCATGACCTGTGAAAAGGTCTTATTCATTTGATATTTTAAAATGAGGTCGCATTGATTTAAAAACTGTAACTTTGATTGTAAATCGCGTATAAACATTTATGAATAAGAGGGTAAGTGTGTGTATTAGTGTAAGTCCGATAAGGTAGTTCGCATTTCATCTCAAGTGATAAGGCACGTGATTTGCATTCGTCTGAATTTGCGTACTCATGTGGATTTTGCTTCTAAAAGTACTAAAATCCGCTTTCGAGCGGATAAGCTAAAAGGGTTTTAAAATCAAGAATATATTATGAAGTCTGTATCTTCTAATACTGATTAATGTGAAGAAAATATATAATCAGTTATGTTTTAGTTCATATTTGATAAAGAAAAAACTGACAAGTTGGGCAGACGACCTGACTAAGATAGCAGGAATGGGATGGTTGCGAGCCGCTTCCAACCAATCTTTGTGGAAATCAATGAGGGAGGCCAGCAGTTCAGCTTGTCCAGTGGCCGTCCTGTAGCTGAGATGATGATAAAAAGTATCTTGGAATGTGCAGTGGCTGCCTCTATTTCATATTTATTGAATAATTAATCAATAAGAATTAAACAGTCGTAAGAACTTATAAATAATATATATGAAACAGACTTGCTGATAAATTCTTAATTTTAGATTCCTTCAATCTTGCCCGCTCAACAGCTGTTTTTTTAATTATCATTTGTGTCGAAACAGTGAATGAAATGTGCGCTACCCCTGCTAATATTTTCTATTAACTAACGAAGCACCGCTGAATAACTAATGTATTTTTCTGTTTATTGTTTTATTATATAACCTTGTTTTGTTTGAAATCGTAAACATTTACATATCCTTACAGGTGTCTATTAAATTCCAAACAGTTAAAATTAACAATATGTAATAAAAATACTTTTGTTTATATATAATAGATGCACGCCAGAATAACTACAGTGTTGTATACACCTTGAGTTTATACCGAACTAAAATGTATTAATTGAGAAAATAATATTAAAGGTATGATGGGACAGTCATAAATTTGAGGTATAAAAGTCCCAAAAAAAATTTGAATAAAAAAACATTCATTTTTATACTGACCCATCCTCCTGAATTTTTTCGTCCGTCGGAAACACAGCTCGCTACAGGGAAATGTAGAGGGTGCTTTAAAGCGATTGTATGGATAAAAAAGTGGAATAAAGCGCGTTTCGGTCTTTTACGGCGTCAAGATGTTAATAGTGTTGGTTATTATATTTGTCAAAGGATAAACGGTAAACTGCTAAATATCTCGAGGCGTGCATTGAAATGACGTAATATCACTAATCCATAATTGGCCAATTAGACGTACAACAAACTATTTTGTCTCCTTTTTCATACCGTGCTCTGCTAAGAAATGAAACTCATTGCCCGAGCCTATGTTTGCCGAAAAGTTAAATCTTGGAGATTTCAAAGTACTCGCAAATAGGTTTCATTTAAGTAGTGACCTGAAAATGCATCATCTCTTTAGGATTACAAAAACACTACTATTCATGAGATTAAATGAATTAGCGGTCTGTGGTACTAAAATATGTAGGTATGTACAGGATGCCTCAATCCAATTATTCAAAGCTTCTCGACGGATAGACTGCTCCATTGATTTTTACGTGTATTTTTTCCGCTCCGTACGTTTAGATATCTCATAGATTTTTATCTTTTTGAGGATGATTATGGCCATCATTTTAAGAAGCAGATAGGCATAATAGGCAGATTTTGATATATTTTCGAAGCGCTGTTACTTGACAACTCTGTCTATCACGGTAGCGATAATTTATCTTTGGCCGTTTCTTTTTCTCCATCATACACATACTAGCGGCCCGCTCCGGCTTCGCACGGGTATAGGTATATAGCATTAATCACACATCATTAATGGATGTTATTATACATATAAACCTTCCTCTTCAATCACTCTATCTATTAATAAAACCGCATCAAAATCCGTTGCGTAGTTTTAAAGATTTAAGCATACATAGGGATATAGGGACAGAGAAAGCGACTTTGTTTTATATTATGTAGTGATGAAGCGTTGTCAGTGGGCTACTAAACATTTTCGCACTCTTTTTTTCTTATTGCGCGCGCTGCTATGTCAATGTCACCAATACGTTAAATTACGTTACAGGTCACCCAAATTAACTAGAACATCTCTGGACATATTATTGCGTACTGTATCGTAACTTTTAGAAAATTCAATGCACGAATGAAACTTTTCATAAGTTTGCGGTACTGCTTTTATTTATATAAATTATTTTAACTTTAGAAAGGTTCTTATTTAAAATGCATTATTGTGCAACAGAAATACAAAACCAATTCATTGTTTATCTCCTAAACAATTAACCAAGCTTTATTTTTTTATGAAATATAAATCCTGGTCAGGATGAGGCATCCTGTTCCATATTAAGAATAAAGTTTTACCTGTACTCGTTTCTAACCACTGCATTTGCTTCACAGTATTTTATTCCACTATACAGTAGAGTCTCACTGAGCCGGCACTTCAATAATAATTCGGTACGTCCAATAATCCGGTACCCTCCGCTTCTTACTCGTACTACGGTCGAACACCGGCATCAGTATTATCTCAACAATTGTCACAATAGCACGTACATATAACGTATGATAACAACACGTACACATACATATCTATTGTTAACAAGTTGAAAATAGTTAGTTAAAAATTTTAAGTCAAACGACAACATGGTATCTTCATAAAATATAAACCTATTTTTTTTCTATACAATTCAATAATTCAAATATACAGTATAATCTCAGTAATCCGGCACTTCAATACGTCCAATAATCCGGCACCCTCCGCCCGCACCTCCCTCGTTCCTCTACGCCTATGCGGTCCGTCACCGCGTCGTCGTCTAGCAATCTAACCTCAAATTTTATCATGAGATATGTTACAGTTACAATAAAACCTGACGAACAGGAACACAAATATATGCATACACACATTATATTCTCTTTATGAAATGATTTATTTTATTTATTATTATTTTTTCTCTATAATCCAGTTATCCGAACATTCCAATAATCCGGCACCCTCTGGTTTTTAATAGTGCCGGATTAGTGAGATTATATTATACCAATAATCCGGCACCCTCTGGTTTTTAATAGTGCCGGATTAGTGAGACTTTACTGTATTTACCTTTTTAGGGTTCCGTACTTCAAAAGGAACCCTTATAGGATTACTTTGTTGTCCCTCCGTCCGCCTGTCAAGACCCTTTAATTCGGGAGCGCGTGGAGGTCTCTTGAAGTTGTGAAAAAAACAAATTCTAAGTTAATGTACGGAGGTATCTTATTGATACAGCCGTTTATGCCGAAAAAACGTATATTTCGACACTCAAGGGAATCAAAATTTATAGGGTATTTCCTATTGACCTAGAACTATGAAATTTGGCAAATAATACCGTCTTATACTGCAAGTATAGGGAAAAGTCTGAAAACTAAACATTATTCATTAAATCATAATAAACAGGGTCATCTTTATGCAATGAACGGCGGTCCAAATTTTCAATTGACTTAACCGTGTCATGTGTGAAAGGACTTCATTGGCACAAGCTTAAACAGTTTTTTTATGATGTATAGTTTTCGATTTATGACGAACAATGAAAAAAGAACCTTTTATTTAATTAAATAAACGATCTTTGATATGTACCTACAAATTTGTACGGAACTCTCTCGGTGTTTGATTCCGACTCGGACTTGACCAGTTTTTTTATTACTTCTATATCTAGTCATGTTATTTTTAATGTTGATTAAAATGTTCGGTGACCAAATATTGTTTACTCCTTTATAATTATAGTGAATTATTTTTAATTCAAACTACTCATCCTAGTTTTACTCTAGTCTTGTGTTCCTAATAATATGTGTATCAGTAGCGTAGCTTGTCCTATCTCATTTTATCTATCTAAGTTCTTATCAGTAGGGAACTTCTCTATCGAACGTGATTAGCTAGATAATACGCTCGATGCCATTAGGTAAAACCTAACGTAGTATTATCTTATGATCCTGTATTTGCAATCTATACCAAATTATTGCCAGGCATGAAATATAGTAGCTAGTGTTGTATATGGCAAGCTGGAATGTAATCATATCAAAAATCATTTTTAAAAAAACGGCCTATTTATGTTCGTCTTTCTACGTATTGATATAGCGTTGATGGCTTAATTTTCATAGCGTGCTATATATAATGCTATCTGCTAGAAATTCTGCGAATGATGTTCAAACCATAATATACCTATTCTCAATGTAGCTTAAGAATGTAATCGTATGAATGCATGTACGTACATACCTGTGTTGAGTATAGAAAATTGCTTGTTTCTGTTTCTTTTAATAACCACCTCATTGCATGTATGTGTCAGTACATTAGTCTTTTGCCGAGCCCTTATGCCTTTTATTTAAGCCTTAGCGTTCTTTACATAAGGAGTAATTTTAAGGTGCCAAATTTTTATGCTAGCATTTGGCTAGTATCTCGTTTGATGATTGGCGATAATTATTTTGGTTGATTTGTGATAACAATTGAAACGTCGTATTAGGAAACGGTTTTTATTTTAAATGCTATACGCGTATGATATTTATCATAATATAAAATAGGATAAATAATTTTCCCACTGTTCGCCAAATCACACACAGCTAAGTATATGAAACATTTTTTTCCCATTTAACTTTGAGAAGGTGTATATACATTTCTATATATTACTAGAGGTGTCCATAAAAGGCGCAAGGGCTTGTTGCACTATGTTTTTTGACCGTTATACATATCACCGTTTTCTTTTTCATTTTAGGTGTTTTCAAGTTTTTCGGGTGCCCAATAGTTTTCTCGTTTAAATGACCTGAGCATGACATCTTGAACCTTCCATCGGATACAAAATGACGCTTGGATATGCTCGCAATGATGAGTATTCATTGTTTTTATTTATTAGAAGCTTAGTTTTTAGTACCTATATAATTGTTATTGCACTTTGTAATTTAATTGTGCCTGCTGTGAATCTTATGAATCTAAACCAAACACCTTTGTGATAAGTCTTCAAATTCTATGGTGCAAAGTTGCTTAAATTGAGTGACAGCATGCTTTTATTATTTTTTTCTTTTATAATTTGTAAACACAGATGCGGCCTACATGTGTCCTCATATCATATGTCTTTAGACGAAATCAATGCTTTCTTATCTTTATGAATATAAAAAACGCGGGAATTACTTAGTCATTCAGAGGAGAGTATATGGTGCGCTCGCGGACGCGTCTGCAAGCGCTTCGTTTTCTCCTTGAAAATGACCACCGAATGTGGTCCTAAATATAGACGGAACCCTCTGACTTACTACTTGAGAAATTCCCGTGTTTTATACATTCATAATGTGTTAAAAACACATCAGTTTCTTATCTCATTTCTATTCATGCATGTGGACAGCATATGTGTGGTTCTTAACGCAAAACTATCTAGGTAATATATTACATAATATTCTCAGTAAACTTTGATCATTCTGTGAGCATTAAGATACTTATGACAATAATTAACGTTTAATCTCTTATGCTTGTTAATTAACAGGTTTTAAAGACTGCCATTTAATTATTCTTTTAACCTTATTCTATGACTCAATAAGGTTCAAAAGCTTTTTAAACTTTTAACTACTTCATTCCAACAGGTACAATGTATATAATAATATATATACAAGGTAAATACATAAGTGAATTTATAGTATTCATTAGTTACCAAGATGTTATATAATACCTGAGCGTATTTTTTTATTATTTTACAGTATTTAATGATGTTATTAAATTATTTATAATAATGGCTGCTAATAATGTAAGGTTTCAACAACCATGTTTAAGTTAATTTATATATAACGTATTGAAATATTTCTACACATTTCCCTGTTCGAAAGCTAGCTCGATTTTATTATTAAACTTATTATATTTATCAGTGAAAGTTGGAAATCAAATAATCATTAAATAAAGAAATAAACGATGCTTAAGGGACTCCACACAGACTACGTAGGAGCTACACAGTACATTGCGTCTAAGGCCTCATTTTTTTTTTCTATGGGTTTTTATGACGTGGTTTTATACAAGAATATTTATAAAACAATGGTTCTGATATGATAATTTAGAAATGAACTCAAAAATGTGAAGAAACGAGAAGTTCTATGCATTTTATCGTATATTATTTATAGGGTTTTCCTTACATGCTAGTAGAATTACATATAAAAATTAAAAAGAACCTTTGAGATGCCAATTTTAGATGTTTTATCTGAAATTGCAATCTATTTTTCAATAATAACCACTTTTACTTAAACATAGATCCCTTAAGAACACTCTTTGTTACCAGCACAATTCAAAGTCTTGCTTTTACGAATCCTTAAAATGATATTTTATAGGTAATTACACAGAAATCATGTTAAATATAATCATAGATAAAAACCTTTAGAAAAGGCCATTGGCTCTCATACCCATTATGTGTTTGTGAAATCACAATCCGAATAAGTACAAAAATCAAAGATCATGCAGTTAGATAAGAAACTAAGTTCAAATAAAGTATTGTCAGCCCCTTTATTGTTACGTCACGTTTAAAGCTACATGGTGCTATTTCTCTATTTTTGATTTAAGACATGTGTTCGATTTTCGGCCCCAATATTAATAATAATTATTATTGAATAAGAATCATAATTTTGAATGGTTCTTAATTTAAATATGATACATTCCATTGTTTATTTATGTACTAGGCACGCTGCGCGTTTTCAGCCGCGTCGACTACGATTTTCCCGCTACCACAGTTATCGTAAGACAACCATGCTTTTTCCATGCAAAAGGTCTCTCCAAGGTCCCTTCCATCTACAAAAAAAAAATCTTTATGCATGAAAATGTAACAATCAGACAGTCACCTTTATAATGTTTAAATTTTGTCACGAAGATAACGAGAGCTGTATTTACTTAAATAATTAAGTTATGATAACTAATTGGATTAACCATCCGTAATCCTGAACAGAACAGTCAGACATATTGCTTACATCGCTCGTTTTGTTAACTGGTTTGAAATTAAACATTTTAAAATAGGTTCATTTTATAAATGTAGTACCCAAGTACGTACGTAGAATGAAACAAGAATATACTATCAATTTTACACAAAGTTAGTCTATTTAAATCTAACTAAAGACCTAACCTAATACCTACCTGCATTAGAAATGAAATGAAATAACTTATTCATAGATTTCGGGTAATGGTGTTATAAATGTTTATGTCCTGCCAAAATCGGTCTTTACAGACGTATGAATATATAAATCATACATCCTTAATAATATTAAATAGTTTTAATAACGAGCACAGACTTTTATCAGCTTAGTTAACATTTTAGTCATTTTATCAATGAATGAAATGAAATGTCAATTTTACAGTCCACAAATTCGTTTAAACTATAGAAACATAGAGCATCGAACGAACCCCTGATAATGCGAACCGCTGATAATACGACCCCTGAAAATGCGAACCGCTGATAATACGAACCGCTGATAATGCAAACCGCTGATAATGCAAACCGCTGATAATACGACCCCTGAAAATGCGAACCGCTGATAATACGAACCGCTGATAATCCGAACTCCTGATAATGCGATCGACGGAATTTTTTTTTTATAGATAGTATTAGCCTCGACCGCAGAACTGAGCTTTTGATGATGTAGTAATAAAATTAGTAACTATAAAATTAATGTATTAATTATTTAAAAAAAGAAAGACTAATTTGTTTAGGATTACGGTCAGTTAACACAACAAAAACAGATAACCAATAAGTATAATTTTAATATGTGTATCTGAGTAGATCATTCCTAAATATAAATCATGGTAAAGAAAAAAAAGTATTCAACTTAATCTAATAATTCAATTTATTATTGTAGCTATGTAATATATTGTAATATTAGTTTTTACGGTGTTCAATGAAATATGAGATATTGATAATCTCAATAAAAATTCTATATTGTTACATTTTTAGGATTCTGTAGTACTGAGGAACTCTTTTAAAATCGTTCTGTACTTTAGCCTGACCGCACGAACCTTTTGCTTATAATAGCCACAATTATAAATATTAAACGATATTTAACAAAGATATCTAACAGTTTACATTACATAATTATGTTATGTTACATAATTATGACTTATTAGGGTTGTCTTCCCTTTATGAGAATCAGAGGCGATTTATTGAGGGTGTCATTGAATAGGTCTGCGGAAATTAGTGTCATGGTAACCAACATACTATCATGTATATGAGTTTACTTTGAAAATATCGAGAGCGAAAAACGTTAAAAATACACAGTAAATATCCCGTCCCTACACTTCTCTTTTTCAAAATATTTCATAATTTAAGAAATTAGAGACGCTTGAGTTACAAGGTACTACGGAACCGTTAACTCAAGAATGGGCCGACATGATCTTGACGGTTTTTTTTACATTTTTTTAATCATCACTGCCTCTTATGATTTTGCTCAATTCTCATAAAAATAATAAATATAAATACATTTATTGGGATAAATAAGTTATATACACAAAAATTGAAATAGAGTCTAGGATGGAACACCTTGATAACAGTATGTATTTAGGTATAACGATAGCATATATTTTTATTTCATCATAATTATAGTACCCTTATGAATATTCAGAATCGTTAATAGTTTTTAGACGAGCAATATTTTTGTTACTACTAGTGATATTTAAGACAATTGATGTAAGATATATTATTTATATTCCGAAATAAATGTGACACAAATATTTTATTCGTGTTTTTGTGAATAATAAACCAATACACACCTGAGATATTGCTAGCAAGATGACACAAGACATGGTCACTAAGACAAGAGTGAAAATTAATATCTGGATTTTTATCATCTACTTTATTTGTTTTATTTTCTCGATATTTCGGCACAGTTTCATGCGCCCCGTTCACGAGTAAACTGAAGTTTCTGCGGGTATGTGTTCTGTAAGAGCAGACGAATCTGTCTACCCTCTTTCTTTCACGTATGTTGCGTTTAATAGTGTTATCATTTTCATATCACAAAAGTCACTCAAAACTCGATTTCGATCTCTACACTGTGTCGTAATATCGAGCAAATAAAATAATAATATATATGATAGATAGCCTGATATATTAATTCTTGTAGTGTTTAATAGTTCAAATATCTAGTTAACTCTAAATAGTGTTTAAAGTTACAACTGCGAATGTACATTAAGCATGTCCTAATTTTGTGTGTCTGAAGTTGGCTGCATGTAGACTCTTGCGCAGTAGATATTATGTTTAAATTGTTAAGGACTGGTTATTGTATAGGTGTCTCGCTCACTCGCTTACAATTTTGACATCTTCCTATCGCGCTTACTCTGATCGACGACAATCTATTATGCGTGTGCGTACGCAAATGTTCACAGAGCCTAAAGTCAGAAATACAAAGATAGGGTGCGCGTACTGTTAAATCTTTAAGAATGCGTTTTAAAGCTGTAAATATTTTGAGGACATATGTAAATACATATCATATATGATCAAATTACGGATTAAGTACGGAATCGGTCGTGTCAAGCATCGTCAGTGCCTTGGCCAGTGACACTGACAATGTGGTCGCACACCAGACTTAGAGTATTGACTGTAGCTGGAAGGTTTTGTGTGTTCGTGTTGTTAGCTAGCCAGGCGAAGTTTACAAAGTACCCTATACCAGCACATTAACATGATATTACCAAGTAGGTGCAATCCTTATTCTCGCATAAAAAAGTGTATTTATGTCGTATCATACATGCCTCAATAATTTCATTTTTATATACTATTGATAAGTAGTGTTTTAGACAATTGACAGTCGTCTGCATTGCCATTTCTTTCAGCGGTGAAAGATCCAGCGGTTGGTATGCAGGAAGTGGCGCCATCTAGGCCGCCTGAACCGGCCGGGCCACCGCCGCCTGCCCGTCCCCCCGCCGCGCCGCACTACCAGCCTCCACCCCCGCAAGCACAGGCGAACTCTGGTGGCCTTTTCTCATCTATTAAAGGCGGTGCTGGTAGTTTTCTGAAGAACTTAAAGGATACATCCTCGAAAGTTATGCAGACTGTTCAGCAGTAAGTTGGAAATATAAATGCCAATTATATTCTTTACCTAAACTAGCAAAATTTAAATCCAGAAGGCTGTTTGAATACACGACTACAGAATACCTTACTGTCGCTTTGCCATATAAGCTATAGTAGCACTCCATTGGCTATTTATTCCTTCACTGCTTTAGTTATTTTACTTAACATCTGATCGGCTCGCTGGGCCTCCCCTGGGTAACCAGGGGTCTCACCCGGTAGGGTCTGATCGCCCAAGCAATTAATGGCCACCCGCGGGGACGCCAAGACACCAAGAAAAACATAATAGACCTGCCCATAGTTATGGGCAGAGACTAGTCAAGGGCAGAGGGCCCAGGGGCCCTGACCCCTTTTCCCCATACCCCCCAGGGGTATGAGAAGAAACCAGTGATTAACATCTGAGGGAATGTTTTTCTTAGCGCCATCTACAAGGTGATAGTACAGTATTCTGAAGTAGTGGGTTCAATCCAGAAGACGATTTTTTTTTCGTTCAAATATTTGAACGTATACTTTTGATTAGTTTTAGTCAGCACCGAATTATATGATGATAATTTTGAAAATCTTTATTTTTAAATTTCTCATTTATGAGTGCGTTAAACCAATTTATAATTTATCGTTTACTGAATAAGAACCTGTTTTAAATATTTAACCCATTTTTAGTTAACTTGATTCAATAATAGAATTACTGGCAGTAGTAAATATTTTTCACTATTCTTTCTAGCGTCAATTAATAAATAAAAAGATGTTAAAAACGTGTATTATTAATTAATAGCTGCGCCCCGCGGAGAAATTTTTATTTTTATTTTTATTGGGAATAGGCAGGCGTTTGACCACTATCTCACCTGATGTTAAGTGATGATGCGGTCTACGATGGAGCACGCCTGCCTAGAAGATACCTATTCACTCGTGACTTGAAGATACCCAGGTCGTATTTTTTCGGAAATACAGAGTTAGGCAATGAGTTCCATTCGTTAGCTGTACGCACTACACAATGTGGAAGCAAAACGCTTCGAAATAATACGTTGTATCGGCGATTTTTGTGTCATCCCGTCATACCACTGGAACAGTCAATAGTTTCGGCATTAATAGTAGCCTTTGTGTTATTCCAGGGTAAAAGATTTCTTCATTCCAAATTCAATGCAAATCCGTTCAGCCGTTTGAGCGTGAATGAATAACAAACATACCAACGACAAACAAACTTCCGCCCTTATTATAATAGTGTGATGATATATCATTTATTCAGACTGGCCGGTTAGCGCAGTTGGTAGCACTCTGCCTTCTGAGCCGCTGATCGCGGGTTCGATCCCCGGACAGGTCAAACATTTGTGTGTATGAACATGTCTGTTTGACCTGTGTCTGGGTGTGTATATATGTATATAAGTATATATATCAGTCATCAGGTTACCATAGTACAGGCTCTGCCTAGTTTGGGACCTGAAGACCTTGTGTGAATATTGTCCCATATTATTATTATTAATGCACAAAGATAGTTAACATATTTTAATGCTCGAGGTATTCGCTTTATCGTATCATAAGGATATGTATCACTATTTTTTGTTTTCAGGTCCATCGCTAGAACAGATTTGGATATAAGCTACATCACGAGTCGTATAATCGTAATGCCGTATCCATCGGAAGGTTTGGAAAGCGCTTATAAAACGAACCATATAGACGATGTCAAGGTAACTATTGATAGCAATAGTCCTTAACTAGAAACACATACATAGGTATATCATTCTATTAGCTAAAATATCTTTATCGTACTGAATTCCATGTTATTTGTGTACAATATTTATCTTGAGTCTGAAAACTGTCGCGAGTTTCTTCCATAATTGTAATGTAACAAACCGACTAGGACTCACGTGGTCATAATTCCCAGATGAAGAACTGCAAATAAGTTCGAAACTGGTCGGAGAGTAATTTTCCAGTGTTTACCACGTGAGTCCTAGTCGGTTTGTTACATTACAATATTTATCTTATTTATTTGTCTGAATATGTATGTATATAAATTTATATGTATTTAATATTATATATATATATATTAGGTATCTATTAACATTATTATTATTATTATTTTGTTAAATTCTATATAATATTTTATATGACACACCACTCTCCGAGATTATCTATTATCAATTATTCTCCATCCAAAAGTTGTCTGGAAGAGATCGCTCTTAGCCATAAGACCGCCTATTGAACATTTCTCATTGTAAATATTCTTTTTTTAATTTCTGTAATTTTGTGTCTATAAAGTGTATTTGTATTGTATTGTATGTGTTACTAGTTAAGGATTGTATAAATAAATAAATAAGTTGTTTGTAATCTTCCCACATAAAGTCCGTAACTAGTAACACTATATAACATCAATGTTAGTTTGCATGACTGTTAAGGTTATGTAAGATGGATGGAGCAGGAGCCCAAACTAGGTAGACCCTATACGTCCTGCGACCCTATCAGGAATGGTACCAGAACCATATGCAAAATGATTTTTGATTAAAAGTTTTGTTCACAGTGAAATCGGACAAGATTGTATAAAACTTTTGTTATTAGACCCCACCTCTAAGTGCAGTGATTAACGTGGTTTGCCTTGGAGACCAGCTCGAGTTGTGGAATATATTCCCTATTCAGAACTCGGCCTTCGGCCTCGTTAGCGAGTCCCCTAAAGAAACGTTATACCCCATTCTACAAATGGATCATGTTTCCAGGCGTTTCTGGAGAGCCGTCACCCGGGCGGCAAATACACAGTGTTCAACGCGTGCCGCGGCGTCCGGAACAGCTTCCCGCGTCACGTGGTCGTCTCAGACTGCAGCCACGCCCTCTACCCCACGGAGATATTAGCTTCAATCTACAATATCGCCAAGCAAATGTACCAGTGCTTAGGGCGGGACGACAAGAACGCGATCGTGATAACGTGTCAAGTAAGTTTTATACTTGTGTCTAAAACGTCACCTAACGCGTTTGTATGTATAGTTTCAATTGTAACAGTTTTCCGCATGACGTCGTCTAAAACAGAAGTTATGTTCGAGTGTGAAAAGGCGAGACCCGCTCCGCCTAAAGAGTTCACACTACAGGCAATTATTCGCAATTATCTCGACTTGTCTAAACACTGCCTATTCTAGAATCGCATATGTCGGTGTGAGTCTGACACAAGTCACTCTGTACTGATTGTATTACGAGTCTCACCGTTGGTGACCTATATTTTCTACAATGAAGGTGTGAGTAAAAATGTCAAAAAACGTTATAAAATTCGGTACGCATGATAACATTACATTTATTGAAATTTTTTTTTTTTTTTTTTTTTTTAAAGATTATAAGCCTGCGTTTGACCACTGTCTCACCTGATGTTAAGCGACGACGCGGTCTAAGGTGGAGCACGTAAAACTTAGAAATAGGATATTCCTAAATACATATATAGGAATTATGAGAGCCTCTGGAATCAACAAAATTATAAAAATATGGATGATAGATGTTGGTATTTCAATCCAACATCTATCATCCATATGATAGATATGGAAAATTTGAGAGTTTAAGGACAAAACTGTCAAATTATTTACGACAGAGCAGGCTTCTTCTTCTTCACAGCAATTGGTCATCCACTGCTGGACCTCCCCCATATAGGGGGGATTTGCCAATTCTTGCCACGCTTGGCAGACGGGTTGGCGAGTGCAGTATCATTTCCACTCCTCAGAAAGGCGCTGCTGCCCGACTCCTGGTACGTGATCCCTTAGCCGACTCTTACGGCATCCACGGGAAAAGATGGGGGAGTACTATTCTAGGCCGGTACCACCACGGCGCGGAGCTGGCTATTGATGGATTATTGGAAGCTCCAAGAGCATTTCTGCATTAAGTCTATTTTCTGACCCAACACTTCCTTTTCTTATTATTTTCATTTAAAATCTGATGTCGATATGTTCGAAAATCGAATGTGGAAAGTTTAGAAACTGCCGCTCGCATACGATTAACTATTCTAGAGTAACAGAGGCTTTACCGAGTCCGAGAGTCCCGTGGGTCGAGTATCTCTACATCTACAGTCACTGAGAACACTCACAATGGTTACTGTTACTTAGCTCTGACACTTTAGCACAGTTACTTTTCACTTTACTTCTCTATTTCTTCTTGTATTTAGTATCAGACTCAACTAACTCTAATTTCATACTGAAATATGAAGATTAAAAAATCAAAAACAGAACTTGAATGACAGTCTTTATAGTCAATATCGAAATAAATTTATAAGTTAACATTTCGATACAGCTCTTCTATGACAACTGTATCGAAATGTTAACTTTTTTACCATTAAGATACAACTTCGACGGTCGCCGTGGCGCAGTGGTTAGTGTCAGTGACATGACTTCTGTGTCTCCGGGACCCTGGGTTTGAATCCCGGCAGGGGCAAACATTTGTGCGATGAGTGTAGGTGTTTGTCCCGGGTCTTGGATGTTTGTGTGCTGTGAATCTGTGTGTCCAAGCTTCCCGCGATACAGGGAATCCTAGTGCGGGGGTTTAAGTGTGATAAAAAAAAAAAAAAACTTCAGCTGGACCAAGGAGGTTGCAATGCAGTTTTTCTACACATAGTATGTGGACACGGGGCAACACGCATGCGTGACTAGCAAATGGATTTTGGCGCTAAACTTTTGCATGCAAACATAGCTGTGATTTTACATATGGGTATGTCATTATCTATATTATGAGATTAGATAAAGTAGTGTACGTCTAATTATGATTCAGTTTCATAAACTACGCTCATGACGATATTTTTGTATGTTAACAGGATGGCAAACAATATTCGTGCTTGCTTCTCTGCGCGCTACTCCTCTACGCCAAACTGGTATCGATACCAGAAGATGCATTACAAATATTCGCCGTGAAGCGGTCGCCAATCAACATCGCGCCCAGTCAACTTCGATATCTCTATTACCTTAGTAATATTATTCGGTAAGTACCTTAATATAAGTTTACAATAAGACAGCAAAGGTAGCTTTTACCAGTTGAAAGGCCTACATTACGTAATTATTTAGATTGAGGTATAAGATTACAATGAGACAGCAAAGGTAGCTTTTACCGATTGAAAGGCCTACATTACGTAATTATTTAGATTGAGGTATAAGATTACAATGAGACAGCAAAGGTAGCTTTTACCGATTGAAAGGCCTACATTACGTAATTATTTAGATTGAGGTATAAGATTACAATGAGACAGCAAAGGTAGCTTTTACCGATTGAAAGGCCTACATTACGTAATTATTTAGATTGAGGTATAAGATTACAATGAGACAGCAAAGGTAGCTTTTACCGATTAAAAGGCCTACATTACGTAATTATTTAGATTGAGGTATAAGATTACAATGAGACAGCAAAGGTAGCTTTTACCGATTAAAAGGCCTACATTACGTAATTATTTAGATTGAGGTATAAGATTACAATGAGACAGCAAAGGTAGCTTTTACCGATTAAAAGGCCTACATTACGTAATTATTTAGATTGAGGTATAAGATTACAATGAGACAGCAAAGGTAGCTTTTACCGATTAAAAGGCCTACATTACGTAATTATTTAGATTGAGGTATAAGATTACAATGAGACAGCAAAGGTAGCTTTTACCGATTAAAAGGCCTACATTACGTAATTATTTAGATTGAGGTATAAGATTACAATGAGACAGCAAAGGTAGCTTTTACCGATTGAAAGGCCTACATTACGTAATTGTTTAGATTGAGGTATAAGATTACAATGAGACAGCAAAGGTAGCTTTTACCGATTAAAAGGCCTACATTACGTAATTATTTAGATTGAGGTATAAGATTACAATGAGACAGCAAAGGTAGCTTTTACCGATTAAAAGGCCTACATTACGTAATTATTTAGATTGAGGTATAAGATTACAATGAGACAGCAAAGGTAGCTTTTACCGATTAAAAGGCCTACATTATGTAATTATTTAGATTGAGGTATAAGATTACAATGAGACAGCAAAGGTAGCTTTTACCGATTAAAAGGCCTACATTACATAATTATTTAGATTGAGGTTCTGGTGAACTTTACCTCTTAGTATAGATTATTTTATATATAATGGATTTTTTGTAGTCCCCAGAAATAAATGAATTGAATAGTGTTGTGCATGTGGTGAAAAGTATATTTAGTTTTGTACTTATTTCTATTTGATAGTCATTTTGTGATTTAACATATTATAGATCACCGATAGCTCAAAATATAACACAATTATAAAAGCAATGAGCTCCTTATTCTTATGATTCTTGTAACCAATATTATCTGATGTTCAAATATTGTTTTATAATTGTTATGATTGTAAGTATTAACTCTTTCTAAAAATATAGTTTACATTGAGATTATATATAAAAAATATATTAGACATTGGGCCCGTGGGGACCGGGAGCTCATCGGATTTTCCAAAACTTATCAGAGCGTATGATCGATGCGACGCGTGACCAAAATGCTGGCACATATTTGGCTCAACGAATCAGCATTGCAATTCAACGTGGCAATGTTGCAAACAGTTTACATTGAACACAAATATAGGTACATTGATAGTTAATTTTTCAATTTCAGGCCAGATCCAATACTGCCGCATTTTAGACCAGTGTCTTTGGTATCACTCACGATACAACCGGTACCACTGTTTACTAAAGCAAGGTGAGTTTTTTTGTGAACGGAATATTTTCTAAACATGTCATCGATTCTGGTATATATATATATATATATTGTCAATTTCCTCGGCTTACGGTAATCAATAGCTGATATCCATACTTAAAATTGTTTTTATTTTAATTTTAAAAATTCCTTGTTGCCTTTCTTTAGGTATTATTCAGGCAAGCCATGCAAGCACAGTAAGCCTAGACAAAGTAACATTGGCAAACAATGACGGTCGCCGTGGCGCAGTGGTTAGTGTCAGTGACATAACTTCTGTGTCTCCGGGACCCTGGGTTCGAACCCCGGCAGGGGCAAACATTTGTGCGATGAGTGTAAGTGTTTGTCCCGGGTCTTGGGTGTTTGTGTGTGTCCATGCCTCCCGCGCCACAGGGAATCCTAGTGCGGGGGGGTAAAGAAAATGGATGTCAGGTAGAGTTATATTCTAATGATATTGTATCAGTTTTCCTTTGTCTGAGATACAACGGAAAAAAGACGTCGATTTATCGCCCCCGAAATCCCCTTCATATTATATTTCATGAAAATCGTTGGAGCCTTTTTCCAAGATTCAGATTATATTTATAGATATATACAAGAATTGCTCGTTTAAAGGTATTACATGTTATAAAATAGTGATTTGTCTTTACAGAGCGCCTTAACTTTTAATGATTTACGAGGGTTAACCTTTATGCAAGCTTATGCGTTATTTTTTTACAGAGATGGCTGTCGGCCCTACATTGAAATTTACAATGAAGATAGGCTTCTGCTTTCGACTCTTCAAGACTACGACAGGTTGCATCTCTACACTATGGCGGAGGGAAAAGTGAGTGTTATATATTGTGCTTTTATAGGAATCGTATGCTGTCATTGCATCGTTCTTGTTTTTAACTGACTTCAAAAAAGGAGGAGGTTATATGTCCGACTGTATGTATTTTGTTATGTATGTTCACCGATTTCTTCCCCATTTTTGGACAGATTCGCAAAATTCTTTTTTTGTTTGATAGAGTGTACCTCCGGAGCGGTTCCGTTTCAATTTCATCAAAATCGATCAGGCGGTTTTTGAGCTACACTCTAATAACTGAAAAGTGTTACGTCTATCTGTATGACTTCCTTATTGAGGGTGAATGACAATTAATCCTGGGAGTAGTAATTTTTTGCCAAAAAATGGAACCGACTTCAAAACTCAAAAGTGTGAAATAGCTTATTGAACTTGGTACCATGATAGTTCAAAAGTAACTATTATCAAAATATTAATATTGAGGATTCTTATCGCTATTGTAATTACACATAAACTTTTGTCAAATCTGGTAGACTGTTTTCTTTGTTGACTAATATTTAATTGTATTATTATATAGTTAATGTTACAAGCAATAATTCAATAGTGCTTCAAAGATTTTAACTGTCTCATTGATCACTGATATATAGTAGAGATTGATAGAGGTAGAGGTAGATAGTGATCTGAAATCTGAAACTATCTAAAAATTTCTATTCCGTGCTAAAATTCAAATTTATATAACTTCTGTCTGTAATATTTGATGAGTTTTATTAAAATGCGGGTTGATTTAGTTGGCACCAAATAGCTTGACTTTGAATAAAACTGTCTAGTCTTGGTATTGTCATTCAATATATTACATTACACCTTAAGGAGGAGGGGGCTAGCGTGGGGTGGTGTGGTATAGTGTGCGTGTAATCATAAGCTTTATGACGTCACATGTCAAATTGATATTTTAACACTTAAAAGTCCGCTTTTAGCGCCAAGCGACGCTGTGATTGATAAACTGATACCTAAAATTATACCTAAAAAGAACAAGGAGAATTACAACAATTTTCAAAAGTAGATCTGAGGATTTCGGTATTAATTAAATGATTGACATGAAATTCGGGAGGTAATTTTTTATGGTCAATCAGTGTCTTACTAATGTATGTACTTAAGTCTAGAAATTATATTAATAATAATAATATGGGACAACATTCACACAAGGTCTTCAGATCCCAAACTAAGCAGAGCCTGTACTATGGTAACCTGAACACTGATATATATATACTTAAATACATACTTATATATATACTTATATACATATACACACCCAGACACAGGTCAAACAGACTTGTTCATACACACAAATGTTTGACCTGTCCGGGAATCGAACCCGGGAACCGCGGGTCAGAAGGCAGAGTGCTACCAACTGCGCCAACCGGCCAGTCAAATGTGTCATGTTATCGTACTTAACATCATTGACGTGGGTTTAAATGAACAACAGAATCAGTATGTAGGTAAAGGTTTAAGGAACACGTGTGGCGTGTGCGTATCCCAGGTGACCCTCCCTCTGGACACGACGGCGGCGGGCGACGTGTGCGTGTCGGTGCTGCACGCGCGCCACCAGCTCGGGCGCGTGCACGCCGTGCCCGTGCTCAGCGTGCATCTGCACACCGGCGCCGTGCCTCCGCACCATCACGCGCTCAAGTTCACCAGGTGACTTACACCACCCCGATATCTTGTCGGTTTCGGACCACTGACCAACCTCTATTGGCCAGCGTGGTTGATTATGACCAACACTCTTTCATGTGAGGAAGGCTTGTGTCCCAACATTGGAATCGTTTTGGGCTGATTATCATCATCGTAGCCTTAGGACGTGCACTGCTGGACATAAACCTCCACCATTGATTTACACAAGGATCGGATGGAAGCGGCCTGCATACAGTCCTTATCTTACTTTTTCATCTCTTCTCATCCTTATCTGTCTTCATCTCAGAGATAATTGAGATATATAATGGGTTTCATGGAGAATTTTAACTTCTTGACTGCATTCAACTATAAAAAAAATAAAAAAAACAAAAGTTATTGCAAGCATAAGGCCCAGCCGACTTTGAAAATGATTTTACCAATAGAGCCACTTTATTTGTGAGTATCAAAATCTTCATCTTCACCATCACGCGGGTGGAACCGTACGGCGCAGCTAGTTACAAATAATTATAATTAATATAATATTATTTGCAAAATACATTTGTGAACCTATTGACCTGGAACTAGTTTGCACTGTGTATTCATGCACTAAAAGTTATGTCTGGGTGTGCTGGAATCTTCTGTGTGTTCATCATCTCAGCCTTAGGACGTCCACAGCTGGACATATGCCTCCCCCATTGATTTCCACATGGACCGGTTGGAAACGGCCCGCATACAGCTCTTGCCAGCGATCTTAGGTCGTCTGTCCACCTGGTCGGTGGCCGTCCTATGGTGCGCTTGCCAGTCCGTGGTCTTCATTCCTGTGTTTCGGGATACAATGGCTATCCAGATGATGATGCTAATGTTGTACATTAGTAATCGTGTCAGTTTAGGGAAGTATTCAGGGAATATATTGGCTTGGCAGGCGCATGTCATGAGGAGGGATGATTAATATGAATGTGGATGGACGGATGGATAGGTAGAGGAAGGCCGAGGAAGGTATGGATGGACTGTGTGACGAATTATATGTTTATAAAAGGTGTGAGCACTGAGATGACTAATGATAGAATGAAAGATAAAAACATGTTGCGACCCCACCTAATGTGGGATAAGGACAATAAGAAGAGATCTTGTTGTTTAAATAATTATACCAGGTTAATCTACTCTACAGGTCTGAAATCTGTTTAATACAAGCTAAAAATGTAATGTTCTTTACTAAAACTTGCATAATGATTACTGTTATTGTATAGAAAGTAGATAACTTATGGATAGCAATATGCACATTTTGAAATTACCGACGAACATGCTATAAGTTTTATATAAGTGGCTGCTCGGAAAACGTGTAATACAAAATTATTGTAATATTTCATTGTACTTTTAGGATTTAACTAACACTAAAAATGTACATATATATAACTTTCAATGTTGATAATAAAGATATTTTGAAATTGAAAGGTCTGAAATCGATGGTATAGACGAATCCACGCCCCACAATGATCACTTCTCAGCGAATACCCACGTCATCATCAGCCTTGTGGTACAAAATGGCGAACGGCGCAAGCCTGGCAGCGATCCGTGGGAAGAAGACCACTCGTTTCCTATCCGGACTCCTGATGTACTATTCTCCACTACGCTAGAGCGAGATGAGACTATTGACAACTTCGGTAAGCTCACTCATCCCTGTAAGACCACTGTCAAAATACAGATTGTATCGTTATCTTCTACGCTGAATGGGAGATTTTTTTTATACTGTATAGATCTAGCGTTTGATCACTATCTCACTTGATGGTCAGTGACGATGTGGTCGAAGATGTTATCACGCTAGACCTAGAATGCTCACTGGCTCTCAAGGACCGCTGCCTGAACACACTATGTGTTTGGTGACTGTTTTTCAAACTTGAGTGTGGTAGCTAGCAAGGCGGGTATTTGAAAGTACCCTACCACCATGCTGGGAATTTGATAACGGTGTTACCTTCCCCGGAAGCTCAAGCTGTTGAAAGTTTGGATGGATGATTGTTTGTTTGTTACTCAATCACGCTCAAACGGAAGGACGGATTGGGATGAAATTTGGTATGTAGATACTTCAGGTCCCAGAATAATACAGGCTACTTTTCACCATCATCATTATGATGAATCATCACCACGCGGGAAAAACCGCGGGGCGCAGCTAGTATAGAATATATTAATATGGAAGTCAATTTCGACACAATATTAACGTAATATGTATATATTTTATTTAGTATTTATATATGTTTGTACGCAATTCTATGTATTATTTCGGAGTATATTTATATATGTTTATTAAATGCCAGGCATGTAATATGTAGTATATTTTATAACAGCTAACCTCCGAAAGAACCCAGCCTGCGCGACCAAATCAAGTATGTGGAGTAGATGTGTGCACTTAACATAGTCAACCTATATCAGTTTATGTAGCAATGAGAATACAAACGACTTCGTTTGTCTGTATAAATTGCATCGAACTTTTGAAAATTTCTGCTTTGTATTTTTTTTATCTTAATTATTTATGTTTAGTTCGTCAAACACGGTTCCATCATCATCATCATCATCATCATCTCAGCCATAGGACGTCCACTGCTGGACATAGGCCTCCCCCATTGATTTCCACAAAGACCGGTTGGAAGCGGCCCGCATCCAGCCCTTGCCTGCGATCTTAGTCAGGTCGTCTGTCCACCTGGTCGGTGGCCGTCCTATGCTGCGGTTGCCAGTCCGTGGTCTCCATTCGAGAACCGTTCGGCCCCAACGGCCATCGATTCTTCGAACTATATGCCCTGCCCACTGCCACTTCAACTTGCTATTCCGCTGGGCTATATCGGTGACTTTCGTTCTTCTACGGAACTATATAAACACGGTGTTTATATAGATAATTCTGAATTTTGTTATGATGATATAAGTGTGTGTGTATATAAGTATATATATCAGTCATTCAGTCATCAGGTTACCATAGTACAGGCTCTGCCTAGTTTGGGACCTGAAGACCTTGTGTGAATGTTAATAAATAAATAAATAATCATCAAGCCCGTTTACTGTAGTGTAGGTACACCACAATATAGTACTATTGTGGTGAACACCAAACACTTTAGGACAGCTAAGAATATGTTTTACAATTTTATTTTATTTACTTTCATTCAATGATATTAAAAGATACAATTGGCCCTAATTCTGTTAATCACACGAACTAGCTAAAATTCACTAAAATTCTTCAAATTGAAGTAGCTCGTATTCTATTTACGCTAAAATTCAAATTCGCATAACTCCATACAGCGCTCTCATTAATATTAGACGACTTTTATTCCATTGCTGGCCAATTGCGGGTAGTTTTAGTAGGCACCAAATAAGTGGCGACTTAATTTCGCTAAAACTACCCGCAAATTTAATAAATACATTTAATTTTAGTGATGTTATTGATAAGTCTCATACTAATTTAGACTTCATCGTAACCTTATAAGAACTGGATTAGATTTAAAACATTTTAGTTTAGTTCAGTGGAATAAGCGAATCACTACCATTATATCTTAAAATTTGTTTTACAAGCATCTGTTTAGTATTTATTAAAATAAATGTCTGCACAAATAGTGCATATAATTTTATTTAGTATGTGCAATATTGCCGCCCGTTTTATGTTATAGATTTTCTGTGCACGCACAGTCTTTGAAATTTTCCTTATGCATGTATAGTATTTTATTTCATTTAGGTTCATTATTATATTGCTTATATCCACGACTTTTTAGTAGTTCAAATGTATACAGTTTTTAATATACTAGCGGCACGCTTCGGCCTCGCACGGGTAGATACAGGTAGGTATTTAATATATATTTAGAAAACACATACACCTCGCCGACTTGCCATGCTTAGAACACTCAATCAAAATATCTTTGAAACAAATCAATGTTAATTAAACGTAGGATGCCGACCGCGCGAGTGCAACTTGCAAGGCGTCGCGTACCTCGGCGGGGGTTACTTTTTATTTATTTATTTATTTTTACTTTTTTTTTTTTTCTTTTTTTACATATAAGTTTGCGTTTGACAACTGTCTTGGAAAATGATGGATGATGGAATGAAAAAAAATGGAAGACCAACGGCCTTCTTTTCAATATAAAAACTTAATATTTAATAAAAGGACAATTATAGGTCCTCACGGATAATGACATTATATTTTTACAATAATATCGTGAACCACATATTATGCAAGCATTACTTTTACACGTATATGCATTATAGTACTAATAAAACCAGTTTACTCAAAGACTTCTCTGCTCAACAGCTGCCTGGCCGATTCTATACTTGTACAAAATAGGTCTAAGTCGAAGCGCTTAATAAGTAAATTGTAGTTATTGCTCACTCTCCATAAATAGGAATTTTGCCTATTATTAGTCTGAACTGGAACATTAATTAATGGATTGTGTCTGATTGGTCTACAAGGGACGTTTAATTTAACTTTACTAAGAAGCTCGGGGGAATCGATCGAGCTGGATGCAATCTTTAAAAGATGTTTTGAAAGATTTTTCTATTTGATATCATTTTTAAATTGATATCATTTGAATTAAATGTTCAGATTGTATCATTTAAAATCAGTCTACGGGTACTGTAACAGCCTCGATTATGATTATGCTTATATACCGATAAGAATTAATATTGAGGCTCTGATAACGTCCTGTTGTTTCGCTCGGAATTCCTATCAAGTATTTAATAAAAAAAATGTTAGTGACCGAAGTATAACAATTGGACATGTGGTGTCGCGTAGTTTTTTGTATATATTGTCATGTTCTTTAATATTATAGATCATTTTTTTGGTTCTACCATCGATAGTTTTCGCAGCGTTTGCGATGTAAGGAATTTTTTGGCTTTTTTTTCAGTTCAGAGTCCTGTTATTGAAGTTTAACTAGATAACCCTAATATATATTAGCATTAAATATAGCCTATGTTACTTAGGGATAATGAATTAATGTGCAGGAGTGTCGACTACTACTAAATTGCAAGTTGTACTTGAAACTAACCAACTTATTCTGGTATTTACCGCTTTTATTTATATTAAAAAGTAACATCCCCATTAATTATACAGTGACAGCGGAACATCCACAAAAAGAACCGGAGCGACCTCCTCGCACGTCGCACCCGCACCCTCCCCGCCCTCCTCCTCCTCGCCCTTCACCTCCCCCACCTGTCGCGGCCCCCACCGCAGACTTCCTCAACCTCGCCACTGGCGCGGCCCAGCAAGAACCGCCAACAACTGAAAAGAAGCTGAAAAGTGGCGATTCTTTCGATTTCTTCGGCATGATGGAAAAGCAGGACGACTCCTTCGGAGATTTCTTGGGCGGGGCTGTCGGTGTTGCCACAGATAATCCTAAGGTAAATATTAAATTCGGTTGTGTTTGGATTCAAATTTCTTTATTTCTTTCTTAATTTTACTATAATATCATGCCCTATCTATTCAACTAGGTGGAAAGACCTGTGCTGTAATGGTTAGTACCTTCTCTTTTACATTATGTTAAATGGTTTTCTTAAATTGGACGAACTGACATAATGGCTTACGATTACATAAAGTACAAAGAAATTGTAAAAAAAATCGTGTATACATTAACACTATAAAATAGACAAAATTAATAATTAAAATTATGGAATTAAATACAATGTCGTCAGTGACATGTCAGTCAATGACTTAAATTTATTATAATACTTAATGCGATTACTACAAATTTACCTTAAACTTCAGAGTGTGATGTTGGATTGTTGAAGTGCTCGTACTGGAATTTTTGTTAGACCATATCGAAGAGACCTTTTGGGTTGGACACTACCAGGTACCTAGGCCCAGCTAATGGTCCTTTATATCGGTAGAAGGCCGATGTCCCCGAAGTAAAAATCAGCCGATTGTACCTAGGCCTCATTATGTTATGTTTGGATATTGCTGCCACAGGTGTTGGTTATGGAATTCTTTTAGCCAGATCTAGGTCCGGAATAATTGGTTTTCAGTCTCCTCGTTATATGAGAATCAACTACAAAAAAGCGTTGTCGGAATAGCACCACAAATTCATAATTAAATTCCAAAAGCAAGTGTAATTCGACGCAATTAAAGAAAATGTCATTTGGCAAGTGTAGTAAGTAGTAGTTAATTATATTAAACAAGAAACTTTGAATTGAATAATATGTACACCTGAAAAGGAAAAAAACATAGTGGTAATGAATTAAAACTTTATACCTACGTGCTTAATGCTATAAATGTTATGTATGATTTACCTGTGTTTTGTGCAATAAATATATCTTTACCTTTATCACCCGAATGTTCTCATCACTCATACCCATTAGGGGTACAAGTTTGTTTATATTTTGATAGTTATGTAAATTGACGTACAATTTTGTTCCTCAGCCATTTACCTCGGAACCAATATTCGGCGATCTACCAGCGCCACCTACGGAAACAAACAAGAAAGCCACCTCAAACGATACCCTATTTGATCCGTTTGGTCTTAACGATCCGCTGCCGAAGCAGGAGCCCTTGCTGACGCCGTTATTGGCTCAGGATGAAGGTAAACTCATTCGGTTTACACTCAAACAGCTCATGTCTGGGTAGCTTAATATATTCTTAGCAGAGTCTTTCTTAGTTCACTTGTTCCAGTGCTTTTACAGTATAGTTCAATAGCCTTCCATTCGGACTTTGTCACTCGCGAATTTTCTGAATTCATATATTACAAGGTAGTGAGACTTGTAAAGTATGGATCTGAATGTTTTGCACCAAAAAAGGTAGATGAAAGAAAAGTGCATGTGGCAGAGATGCGAATGTTGAGATGGATGTGTGGTGTGACAAGGATGGATGGATAACATAAGGAATGAGTATATCAGAGAAAGCTTGAAAGTAGCACAGTGACTGATAAGTTGATAGGGAATAGATTGGCTTGGTATGGGCAGGTTCTGAAGAGGTATGAAGAAAATATAACAGTACTTAACATGAATGTGGATGGATATAGAGGTAGAGGAAGGCCGAAGAAGGTATGTATGGACTGTGTGAAGAATGATATGTTTATGAAAGGTGTGAGCACTGAGATGGCTAATGTTAGAAAAAAAAATGTTGTGGCGACCCCACCTGGTGTGGGATAAGGACAAGAAGAAGAACACATTACAAGGCAGTAAATGCGTACTGCGACAGAGTTCAAATTAAGTTATACAGCTGCAGACTTATAAGGGTATGTCTTCCTGCTGTCGACAAGCTAGCACTAGCTCAAAAAGTGCTCAGGCATCTACGATTATAATAGGCTCTCAAGGACCCCTGCCTGGACACACTTCGTGTTTGGTGATAGCTAGCCAGGCAGATACTGTATCGGTAACGGTATCTTACCACTATGCTAGGGATTTGATAATACCCACAACTCCGGAGATATCTTCTTCTTCTCAGCAATTGGGCATCCACTGCTGGACATATGCCTCCCCCATATAGGGGGGATTTGCCAATTCTCGCCACGCTTGGCAGGCGGGTTGGCGAGTGCAGTATGATTTCCGATCCTCAGAAGGCGCTGCTGCCCACCTCCTGGTACGTGATCCCTTAGCCGACTCTTACGGCACCCGCGGGAAGAGATGGGGGAGTACTATTCTAGGCCGGTACTACCACGGCCTAGAATAGAGATATCAGGCTTCTAAATCCTAATAATCTGACACCTATTTAAAATGTCAAAAAATAATGATCTTCAAATTAGTTACTAACTATATTTTATTTTTACGAAATCTAAAATTAGACTGCAGGCTACCCTAAATTTTCTCAAGAAATTGCTCAGCAAATACTCTATAGTTTTTACTTTATACTACACAACTGTAGTCATACCAACACTATTCCACGAAACTTCTATCAGGCCAATAAATTGATTACTATGTATCGCGCCAGACATCTTTCTGTTTTTGCACAGGCATAGTTGGTAACGAAACAAAATTTTCTAATGACTTCTGTATAAATATGGAAATGTAGGTACAAAGACTTCAAAGGGTTTTAAATCTTTACAGGGCGGTCGCAAAGCGTACCTTTAGAACAAGCGCAACCAACGACACGAAAAGATCCATTCGCCGATCTCGGTGTTCTCGGCACCAGTATACCCACGACGACTCCTACGCCCACGCACAGTCACGGGAACATACCCACGATGTCCATGCCCCAAGGCTCGATGCCCCCACCGGGAGCTATGCCCCCGCCTGGAGGTACCCCGAGTGCGACCCCACGAGCCTCCCCGGCACACACTCCTGCGCACCAGCCGCACACACCGGCGCCGTCGCCCGCCCATCATGCTGATTACAAGTTAGTGCTTGCGTTGATATTACATTGTTATGTAGGAACCGGCTTGCTTCGTGTCATTTGTTTATTGATTTTAATACAAACGACTTGTAAGATAGTCTAATAAAACAAATAAGCGAAGACGATTTTATTTTACCGATCAGTTAATGGACATAACTTGGCTCTAATGTAATCTAATTTCTCACTTACTGAATAAACTTGTCCAATCCTGGCTTTGCCAATGTGTAAAATTCTAAATTATTTTAATATTGATTAATTGAATATATTTATTCACCAAAGAAATTATATTAAAAAGAAGCACAAACAAACTTGGATTTTTATTATTAATATAATGTAGTTCTAAGAGGTGTTTGAGCAAATACCCTTTTAATATTGATCGTACGCTTTACCTTTTAATTTTAACGCCCAAAAAAGTATAATGTGTTCACTGATAAAGGAGCACTAAGATATGTAGATTTCTGAATGCTGAATATATTATATGCTTTAGATTTTTTGTATTATTATAATAATCAAAACTTTTCACAACCACTTATAAATTCTATGCTCAACAAGTTTCTATTTTTGAAGTGAAAACTTTTTTAGCGGGATTGTGCACTTTCGTATGGGGAAAAAATGTTAAACTCGCATCAGGTCACGTGACACTGATCGAAAATTCGTAAGACACGTGACGTCATCGACGTCGTCGACGAAGACGGAGGAAAAGTAGACATAATGTAATATAAATTGTCATGTTTGTGTACGATAGCGCAATAAATGAATATTGTATTTTATCACATAAATGATAGTACTTTTATATTGATAAATAAAGCAATTCGTGCGAAATAATTCCATAGCACACACACACACACACACACAACGTTAATGTTCAAGTTTTTACTTCTGCCGGCACTCCCGGAGTGCAACCTATTGTTTTTTTTATCATTCAAACATCATTTGCACCACCAGTCGAGCGCACTTCGAGCCAGCGAAAACGCCAGCGGAGGAGAAACCCAAAAAACCTGGAGACGTGTTCGGCGACTTGCTCGGCAGTCAGGGGTACAAGTTCGCGAGCAAGCGCGACGCCGGACCCAAAACTATGAACGCCATGAAGAAAGAAGAAATGGCACAGACTATGGATCCGGAGAAACTAAAGATACAGGAATGGGTAAGCATTAGTAAATTTTTTAGAAGTTGTTGGTAGGTATATGTCCAGCCGTAGACATGGGCTGAGATGTTTATGATGAATTTGTTACAAAATTCACATTCTATTATAAATTGTACAATTCAATTAATTTGGTGATTAAGACGCCTTTCGATCGGTTAATCTTGATCCTTTGTAATCTTTACAGAATTTAACATAGAACGAGATTATCTGACAAAGAACAAAGGTATACACGATTAAAAAGTAGACGTGGCAATGGGCCGGCAATATTATGAGTAGAAATCATTGATGATTTGATGGATAGGCGCGCTTTTAAGGAGAGACCAGGAATCTATTTGTCTTCTTATTCTTTTAATCGGTGATATCATTGTAGATAGGGTGGTAAAACCAGGATGTAAAGACGGTGCATAGGCTGCTATTTATCCGCAAAATTTTACGTGAACGGAAAAACCGTGGGCAACGCGTCTGAAACTGCGGGGCTGCCACAAACCACCTTGCATTTTCTGGCAATCCCGAGAAAACTAGACATATCTCCTGTTCTTGGACACTGTAGTGTCAACACGTAAGTGTGTGAGGTTGTATGAGGTAATTTCAGGATCTACTGAACCGACTTTGAAAATTCTTTTACCAATAGACAGCCCCGTTATTTGTTAGTGCTATGTGCTCATCATCATCATCATCAACACCACTGTTCTCATCACCACGCGGGTGAAACCGGGGGTGCAGCTAGTCTCCAATAAAAATTAACAAACTTATTAACAAGTACATTCAAATATGTTAAAACTTATTACTAACATTGTAATTTTTAGACTTTCGCGATTCGAACACATTGTTATTAAATCAAACGGGGCTTAATAGCGAGAAAAACATTTAGTAATTTATTTACCTCGACCTTTCGACCAAGTTGCATTGGTCGTGGTCACGAGAAGACTCAGTCTTTGATATTACTAACATTGTTATCACACTACACATAGAATGCATAGTGTGATAACAACTATCAAGTGAGACACTGTTCAATTACTAGTTATATATCAAGAGAATGCCGTGGTGGTACCAGCTTTCAGAGAATAAAGTGGTGCCGTGGTGGTACCGGCCTAGAATAGTATTCCCCCATCTTTTCCCGCGGGTGCCGTAAGAGTCGGCCAAGGGGTCACGTATCAGAAGGTGGGATAGCAGATACTCGCCTGCCAAGCGTGGCGAGTATCTGCAAATCCTCCATTTATTGGGGAGGCATATTTCCAGCTGTGGACTTCCTAAGGCTGAGATGATATCAAGAGAATGACAAATAGTGTGTCTGTTTCAGGCGGAAGGCAAGAAGAGCAACATAAGGGCGCTGTTGTGTTCGCTGCACACGGTCGTGTGGGAGGACTGTCGCTGGACCAGGTGCGACATGTCGCAGCTGGTGTCCGCGGCGGACGTCAAGCGGAACTATAGGAGGGCTTGTCTCGCGGTGCATCCTGATAAGGTAATCGATAGAGACGTAACGGACGGTCGCCGTGACGCAGTGGTCCGTGTCAGTGACATGACTTCTGTGTCTCCAGGACCCTGGGTTCGAGTTTCGGCCGGGGCAAACATTTGTGCGATAAGTGTAGATGTTTGTCCCGGATGATAATGCGGTGTGATTGTGTATGTCCATACCTCCCGCGACACAGGGAATCCTAGTGCGAGGTTCTAAGTGTGAGGAAAAAAAAATACGTCATATAATATATTATTGTATGTATTTATGTATTTAGTTATATAATCATCTGTGTTGCATTTTTATGTTAATTTTAGTTTTTGTGTAACTTCTATGTACTATGGAAATTGATTACCTGAAATTAAACATTTATTTATTTATATATTATTATTTATTTGTTGACATGTAGGATTTTCTTAGACTTGCGCTTGAAATACGCGTCGTAATCAAAATTACTACAATTGACTTAATTGTGCCGCCTCAGTTTTCGCGCGCTTGTGCGACATCTACCTCATATAAACATACAATATCATTGCTTTACCTACAATCCGTTGGGCATTCAGCAAATGATTAATGTTATGTTTTTGTCTTCAACAGCAAATGGGTACTTCAAACGAAAACATAGCCAAGATGATTTTCATGGAATTGAACAACGCTTGGAGTGACTTCGAAAACGATGCGAAGCAGCAGAACTTATTTCAGTAAACATATAGCATCTCGTTTTTTTAACTGCTGATGTAGAAAGGTAACTGTGAATGAAGAGATTTATAGAAATACGGGACCGATTCTAGCATTTTTTTTTCATAGAGATGGTGTATTACAATACAATAGTGTACAATGGAGTTGAGAATTATGCATTAAAAATAATAGTACCTTTTTTTTTCTTCGGAACTGCTGCATGTATGATAAAGGGTAAAGTTTTTCTAAAAATTGGCCCCATATCGAGTAATTTGTACGCACTTCAAGCATCTAGAACGCCTTCGAACTGTTTGTTTTGATGCTACTTTTCGTTTATTATTAGTTTGCATAGGTTTACAGATATTTTTTTTTAGATGGCATCCGCCTTTGCAGCATATACATATATGTTATGTATGTGCTGTATGATTTCTTTTTGGCGTATCAACTCGCAGGCTGGACCTGTCTTTTTTGTAAGTTGTGTTTAAATTCATGTATCTATGCTTTTAGTTCAATGTTAATGTATAACATTGAACTAAACGTATAGGGGTCATAGAAAAATCTGTCGTCTCTTTCTTGCTAATTTAGTATATAACATACCGAGTAATATGTGATTGAATGGAATTTGGCATTTTGTAAATATACTGCATTATGTTTTTTTTTATTGTTGTGATAGTGTTTCTCCGCTAACCAACCTGATGCTCATTGAAGATGTGGTCAAAATTGGTATCACACTTGACCTATAATGTCGATTGTGTTACTTATAAAAAAAACCATGAACACAGGGACCGTTTCGTAACAGAATGTCCATCGGTATCATATACCAGCGTCCCCCCCGGCTTTGCAAGGGTAAAAAAATTCAAAGCTAAAAATTATAAGTCTCTCAATTTAAAAAATAATAATAATATAGCCTATAGAATTGTTCTAATCGGTTCAATAGTTTGGAAGCCTATTCAATGCAAACAATCAATCAAATCTTTCCTCTATAATTTTAGTATAGATATTTCTGTTTGTTTTTTCGTTAAAGCATTCCTCTCCACGTACTCCACAGTCCGTGCCATTATATATATATATATATATATATATATATATATATATATATATATATATATATATATTTCGGTTTCTACCTGGGAAGGCATTAGAAAGCTGCTCAACACCATTCTTTGGGATGCAATGAAAAGTTCACTATTTACACTTATATAAAAAAAAAAAACTCGTTCCCTTTCCAAACAACAATATGAAATATTTTAATAACAACTAATGTTATAGTGTTTCTGTTCATAAATTAGAAAGAGACAACACTAACACATTGTGTCTTCACACGTTAAATTGCAAGAAAGGGATGGCAATACATTGTTTACTGCTCATAAGTTCTTCGTTTAATACTCCTATTTTTTTTAATTTCGCATTAAAGTGTAGTTAGTCCGTTTTTTTCTAATAAAGATCACTGTCTATTTCTGAGCATTGGGACTTTAAAAATAGCATAGAATTGTCAAATAAACATTCATGCGTGAACTAGGAAAGAAAATAATTGTAAACAATGTTGTGCAATCCATCAGTAGAACAGAAACTTTCTAAATTAGCTTCAATTTAATTAATAATAATAATATTGATTCGTTTAGGAAATATCGTCTGATTAAAATATGTAAACTGTTAATTAATGAAAAAAAGTATTAGATAATATGACTATAAATATGTAAAAATAGTTGGTGTTGTAGTCTGATTATTCTGATTTTTTTGTTACGCTTCAGTAGATGCTTTAAAATGTTCGATTATTATATAATACAAGTCGATAGTCATTAAGAATATCTTGACTAAAATAAATGCGTGGTGTACCTATATTCTTGTGCCTCAAGATGGCGGGAAAAATATTCGCGTCTAAACTCACCGCGCTTTATCATAAAAGCAATTAATTATCTGTGACATAGTCGAACTAAAACAATCTCATTTTGTGGAGAAAAGTTAATTTAATCTCCTTAATATACCAGATAAAAATAAAAATAAGACATAAAAAAAACGTCAGATGTTCATTGTCCTTTGATAACAAAATAGTTTCTAATAATTTAAAGATATAAATAAGATAAATAAGAAATAAATACTCGGAGAAATTACTTACGTTTTTGGATTCAGATTGAAAGTACATTGCTGCTATCGTCGTAATATTACCCTACCCATCCTGAGGCATGTGTTGAAATGCTACAAACCTATAAAGAAACTTATAACCTGTAAAATAATGATTTTCTTGGAAACCACACCGCGTACGTTAACATCGAGTATCTATGTGTAAATGTGCGACTCTCACTCGCTCCCAACGTTGTTATCAATGAAAGAATATCTTTCATTTTTTCGTTTCATGCAAAAGTAATCTATCTGATATTCCAGGGTATACTTCCATACTAAATTTCATCGAAATCCATCAGTATAATAGTTAAAGAAAACATGAATTTATTGACAATGTTAAACTAATCTCAACAATTGTTCATTAAAATCATCGTATGAGAAAGCTGTACAAGAGATAGGATGCCCTTAATGTCAATACTTAAAAAGTTACGACATGGTACTTGTGTATGGAACAAAATAACCTTTACGAATATATATATATATTATAATTATCTTGTGTATGTAATTGTTCGTTATTTTTTTATTGTATATGAGCTTATGATAGTATTAAGTTTGTACATTCCTAATTTAAATAGATTAAACGCGTATATACTTATTAGTAGATTTATTTCTCATCGCTGTGTTGCCATGATAAGAGTTTATATATAGTTTACAATATTAGTGTGAACGGTTCTGGTATACATATATAATGGCAAACTAACTAGTTAAATGTGTATTGGTACTTCAAATGAACGCTATGCTTTGATCTATATTTTTCTTAGTGTGATTATAAATTGTATAATGCTCCCGTATTACACATACCCATAGGACGGTGATCGCTTACCATCGGGCGGTCCGTCTGCTTGTTTGACACATTAAAGAAAAATAACAATATTAGACGATGTCTACTAAAATATTATAAATAAGAGGTTAGGCCACTTGATAGTGCTTACAGAATAGGTATCGCCCTGTCGCTTTGCCAAACAGGCTATAAGCAGCATTTACTAGTAGTTGGGATTCTTCCCTTTGTTAAATATATTGCTAAATTGCTGATTTTGTTCTTTTTTATTAAGTTCTCTCATAGCGTGCGTTCATGTATATACAATAAAGTCTTTGTAATGATCAGACTTGTGGCCTTGTGTCTTATATAAAACAGGCCAATTTTTATGCCTTTCTTTCCTACCAACAACTGAGATGTGGTGGCATCGAATATCAGGGGCCTTACTGGCTTTGTAAAAACCATTCAAGTTCCGAGCAGTTCTAAAACCTGGCTTAAACCGCTTAGTGTGTAATCATACCATCACCACGGCATCACGCTCCTTTAGGTGAACGGTTCGAACATTGATATCGTAAAAGGTGAACGGTTATTGTTGTCTCTGGCATGTTTTAGCCAGGTTTGAGAACTGCCCGGAACTTGCATGGTTTTTACAAAGCTGATAGTAAGGCCCCTGATTATTTTTAAGACGGTTGATTATCGCTTAGCATTCGTTAATGTTTAAATAAACTTTGAGTTAATAAAATAATAAACTCATGTACGATCGTTATTGACACTGAACTTTGTATGGCAAATATTGGAGACCCCGGGTAAAATTTTGTCCAATGTATCAATTAGTCATGTTGATTTGTATGTGCAAATCTGATTTTGTACTTAACCCATAATACATTTCTATTTTTACTGAAAAGCTAATATTTGGATAATATGTTCTACACAGATAATTTATTAAACTCAAAGCGCCAAAACAAAGGGAAAGTGATCTCAAATACACTCGGGAGCATAGAAATCGCACACTACCAACATTTCTCATATTGAGCCTGTAATTAATAATAAAATTTACTTTAATAACTTAGAAAAATACACTCTGTTCAGCTTTATACAGCCATTAATGAAGAATGGGGAAGCATACCGCCGGATTTTGTGAAATTAAATTGATATTTTCGATGAGACATCGAATGGAAGGTGTTATTCAGGCTAGGGAAGGCAATACTTCGTATTAATTATTGATTATCAATATCTTTTTATTACCCCTCTATACCTTGTGGTATTATGACCGCGTTACCTGAAACGATCCATTTCGGGTCATTGTGTTCTGTTCCTACTGTAATGATATTGAAGGTCACTGCTAGGCATTTATGTGTTTTTGAAAGCTAACAGTGTGTACTTATGTTCGGTTGCCGCCAGTTTCAACATTAGTTTCGGTTTCGACCAAAAAAAAAGTTAATTTTATTTAACACTGTATGTATATACAAATAAATGTGTAAAAAGACTAGATTACAGCATAAAGTAGACATTTTAGTGTATGTAAAGGAGGATGGCAGAACCAGCCTTGCTCCCGAAAATCGAAATGACAACCCGTTCATGTATTCTTTATATATGAAAATTTAGATTATATTTTTGTGGAATCCGTGAATAATTTGCATTATTTATAAAGTTGGGAATCAGAAGTGCTTTTATTTTATTTATTTATGTGGTGTTTGTAGTTTTCGAACGCACCCTATACTTCTCATTATGTTTGTTGCGTTCGAATACATACGCTCTGAAATTATTTGTTATTGTTACTCTATAGTCTGTAGTCAGCTGCTCTGTAGACCCGGACTGCGTTCATAAACACAGCCATACCTAGTTTATTCCAGATTGCAATCTGTATCTGTAGCGCGATCCATGCAATATTGCTTTCTCTGTCTACGATCATATAGATGGATAGCGATCCATTGAATGGTTCGCATATGGACGTGTACTTAGCATACTGATACAGATGATTTTCCATGATAACTTTTTACTCCCAACTTCTAGAAAAATGATTGAATATACAATGTATTTATTGCTCTATCGATACGTATAAGTTTCATTCATGAACGCGGTTTTTTTCTTCTAGGCTGCCAATGTATGGGAGTCTGCCATCCTCCTTTTGGTTTTGGTTTCTTCGAAACTGAGAGCCTGACCGAAAGTTCGGTTTCGGCTGAATAATCTGTTTCAGTCGGACACTAAATATGTAAATTATATTTTCTCACTGAATTTAATTTATATAATTTAGTATTCAAGTGAAAATGTAGGGGAAGTGCGACTTATATGCTCTCAAGTCTAGTAAATTTAACAGACTTCTGCGTGCTTAACAGCATAATACGGTACACCTTTTATTTATGTTCCATATATTATGATAATAATAATAATAATATGGGACAACATTCACACAAGGTCTTCAGGTCCCAAACTAGGCAGAGGCTGTACTATGGTAACCTGATGGCTGATATATATACTTATATACATATACACACCCAGACACAGGTCAAACAGACATGTTCATACACACAAATGTTTGACCTGTCCGGGAATCGAACCCGGGACCAGCGGCTCAGAAGGCAGAGTGCTACCAACTGCGCCAACCGGCCAGTCAAATGTTGGGTATGTGTTTTCATAATGAAAATGGGCCGACTCATCATCTTCTAGCATTATATCTAATAGCACAACGATGATATGTACTTACATATAGTTCAAAGTTATTTTCCTAGTGGTTATTCGTTTGCTGAAGCTTAATTATATGTTTAATTTTAGTCTCATAAGTACATAATTATTCATTAAATGAAACATTACAATTTGTGACCAGTGATTGATATGTGCGCGGTCGAATATTGTGTATATTTTGCTTAGAAGTAATTAGCGTATCATTCAAAACAATATTGTTTTGAAATAAATTGATTGCAATATTATTTACGTGTTTTAATACGCCTCTTGATTCCTTTCCTATATTATCTTGTACAAAAAACGACTTTGTATTCAAGTCTATACAATTTAATAAATTGTAGTACTTTTTATCACAATAAAATCGCAATGTCTCCTCAGTTTTTATTAGTTCGTGCAGGAGTAATAGTTTATTTTAATTATTTGTTAACCCCAGGAGAACAAATTATTGCTTCCACTTTTATAATGCGTACTGCCAGAGAGTGGAACTCACTGCCTGAGTCTGTGTTTCCCGATAAGTACAACCCCGGAGTCTTCAAGTCGCGAGTGAATAGGTTCCTTCTAAGTTTGCGTGCTCCACCTTAGACCGCGTCGTCGCTTAACATCAGGTGAGACAGTGGTCAAACGCAAGCTTATAATCTTTAAAAAAAATTGGTTGTCTGTAAAGTCGGTTTACGGACGATAGATTTACGTGATAACGACATAATCATGTATGACATTGACATTTGACTTTGACTTTGAAGTTTGACTTTGAATTTGACTTTGACCTTGACCTTGTCTTTGACCTTGACTTTGATTATATTATCTAGATCTAGATAAAACTTAGGTGGAACGTTACTGGAATGTTACCGTTACTATTTTTCATTTTGGCATCCATCAATTTATAAAACGTTTATCTTTATTTATATTACGTTATTTAAAAAACAGGATGAAAAATACCCTATATGCTATTCCAGACTATAATCTATTTTTGTGTAAAATTTCATCCAAGTCCGTTCAGTAGTTTTTGCGTGAAAGATTAACAAACATCAATCCATTCAAACGTTCACATTTTATTAGCGTTAAGAGTTCTATAGACGGTGCTTAAGATGTAAGTTATTATATATATATATCTTGGATTTTAGGTTTTGTACCTAAGCTAGATCACTTCTCAGGAAATCATAATAAAGTCTCGGTAGGAAATGGATCGGAACCTTGAATGGAGACCACGGACTGGCAAGCGCAGCATAGGACGGCCACCGATCAGGTGGCCGGGGTAACAAACGACCTGACTAAGATCGCAGGCAAGGGCTAGATGCGGGCCGCTTCCAACCGTTCCTTGTGGAAATCAATGGGTGAGGCATATGTCCAGCAGTGGACGTCCTATGGCTGAGATGATGATGAGGAAATGGATCAAGGTACTATTAATTAACTACTACTTACATCTCATAATCGGATTCAATAAAATAATCCTAAATCTTTCCAGCGAAAATAAAACACTTCATTCCATTAATGTTAATGTATTTTATTAATCTTAAAACTAAATTTGCTCTCTATGTCAGCTTTCCATTTTCACGTCTAGACACCCATACTTTTCAAGTAGTTCCTGCTTCTTTCTTCTTAACAGCGCTTCTTCTATATCCTTCTGTGATGGAACAGCTACGTGTGACGTCACCGCGGAGACAACAGGCTCGTCGTCATCTTCTTGTATTCTTTTATCGTCCGGCTGTAAAAAATAATAATTGGTGTTAATTTATTAAAGTACTAGTAGCGCCCCGCAGTTTCACCCGCGTGGAATACGGTTTTCCCGCAACCTCAATTATCACACGGGAACCATACTTTTTCCAGGATAAAAGTAGCCTTTGTGTTAATCCAGGGTTTAATCTATCTCCATACCAAATTTCATCGAAATCGGTGTAGTTTTTGAGCGTGAAGAAGTAACACACATACACACAAACTTGCGGATTTATAATATAAGGAGGATATGATACCAATTAAAAAAAAATACTTTAGATACCCACAATTATAAATTCTTCTTCTTTTGGCCTTAACCCAAGCTAAATGGGGTCGAAAAATATGATACAATAAGATTTTTTTTAAAACTGATCCTATAGATAGATTATCGGCTTGGAGCTCGCGAAGATCCTTCCCAACTTATCTTTTCTTCGCAGCTCCAAGCCGATAACTGGCAAGAGATGGCTCAAGATCGAACAAAGTGGCACATATTATTATCGGAGGCCAAGACTCATTTTGGGTCCCTGCGCCATGCTGAATGAATGAATATAGATAGATTAACTCTTTATTGCAAATCATAAAATGTACATTAAAAGTGTATTTTAGTTAAAAATAAGTTTATAATTTACATTTCGTTGTGGAAAATAGGTTAAATATTCGCATCGCTATTTCACTCTGTCAACGTCAAAATTTAATAATGAGTACCTACCACCTGCTTATAGTAGTAACGTACATAACTAAGTGTCTGAAGTTTACAGCATGTAGTTTCGCAGTAACTATTGATTGGACACTATGGATTTGCCTCTTAAAACTTCGAATACATCATCATCATCTCAGCCATGGACGTCCACTGCTGGACATATGCCTCCCCCATTGATTTCCACAAAGACCGGTTGGAAGCGGCCCGCATCTTCGAATACAGATCGATATAATTAAAACATTACTATAGATAATTGTATTGACAATCGATCGCTCTAAAAGTTTTTGAATTATCACACTCATACGCCCGCACTAGGACTCCCTGCGTCACGGCAGATATGGACATACAATCACAGCACACAAACACCCAAGACCCGGGACAAACATCTACACTCATCGCACAAATGTTTGCCCCTGTCGGGGTTCGAACCCAGGGTCCCGGAGACACATAAGTTATGTCACTGACACTAACCACTGCGCCACGGCGACCGTCATTGTTTGCCAATGTTACTTTGTCTAGGCTTGCACAAATGTTTGCCCCTGTCGGGATTCGAACCCATGGTCTCGCAGATACAGAAGTCATGTCACTGAGCACTGATCCACGGCGATCGTCATATGCATGATTTCTATAGCTGTAATGAAGATTTATTGATTCCACCTAAAGGTACACAACAGTCATTGAAGCATAACGATCACATTCGAGCATAAAATTCGGAGATTTAAGTGCTACCTCGCTCCCTCACTATATATGTTGCATCGTCCTATCTCACTTACTACGGTCACCTTACTTCAGACCCACAGAGATAGATTGATTACTACTATACATAGATGGTCAGTTATATTGAATGTATATTTATTAATTTATTTACCTCGATGTTTCGACCAAGTTGCATGGGTCGTGGTTACGAGAAGACCAACGCAACTTGGTCGAACTATGTGAAATTTCTTGTTGAAGTCGGTACCATGATAGTTCACAAAAGTAACTATCATCACAATATTGTGCTCATGGTACCGTCTTGGACAAGTTATTTCACACTTGAGTATTAAAGTCGGTTCCATTTTTTGTTATAAATATTTTTTTACTGTTTTCAGTGACCTTTGCTACTCACGGGATCAATTGTCATTGTGTATGTTCTCCGATGTAACCCGCAACTATAATATCCTCGAGGTATGCGTAGCGCTTTTCAGCTATTGGAGTGTAATTAAGAATCCGCTTGTCCGATTTTGATGAAATTTGAATGGGGCCACCACGGAAGTATATTCTATCAAACAAAAAGAATCATTAAAATCGGTTCATAAACGACGAAGTTATCCGCGAACACACACATATATATATAAATAAATATAAATATACGGTCGAATTGAGTAACCTCCTTTTTTGAAGTCGGTTAAAATAGAATTATCGAAATCGGCCCACCCGTTCGCTTATGATGTCGTGACCAAGGGGAATAGGTGTTCATGTTTTATATATACAGATTTTATTTCAAGGATAGCAACGAAATATTGTGTTCGCAGCAGCGTAGATGTTAATAACTTGTATAAATCTCAAGACGTGAACCACTTACATCTTCTGGATATATATTTTCTTCTTCTGCCACATCTTGTTCCTTGTTGAGCTCCTTATTCTTCTTCCATTCAGCGACTGCTCTCGCGACAGCTGTTGCGAAGGTGTTATTTCAATTGTTTGGCTCGTATAGCACGCGAACTTCAAATCAAACTATATTTACTATTTTACAATTACAGTATTGACACATAACTGGCCAACTTTACTGGCCGGTTGGCGCAGTTGGAAGCACTCTGCCTTTTGAGCCGCTGGTCCCGGGTTCGATTCCCGGATAGGTCAAACATTTGTGTGTATATGAACATGTCTGTTTGACTTGTGTCTGGGTGTGCATATATATGTATATAAGTATATATATCAGTCATCAGGTTACCAAAGTACAGGCTCTGCCTAGTTAGGGACCTGAAGACCTTGTGTGAATGTTAATAAATAAATAAGTACATAAAAACACAAAATTCTAAAAAAAAATAACACCAAAAACGGAACCGACTTCAACACTCAAAAGTGTGAAATAACTTGTTGAAGTCGGTACCATGAGCACAATATTTTGATTATAGTTCCTTTTGAACTGTCATGGTACCGACATCGACATGATATTTCACACTTTTGAGTGTTGAAGTGGTTCTATTATTTTTTTAACATAAGTTTATACGTACTATCTCGGCGACCATCAGCCTGAGCCATTAACCATTAAACTTTATAAATATTAAGTTTTATTCATATTGCATTAACAACATGCTAGGCGGAACATATGTTGAAATTATTTGATGGAAAAAAATTGGCTACTATAGCTTAGATTTTAGATAGACAAAGCGACAGGATGGTATTCTGTAGTCGTGGGTTCAATTCCCACTAGTATCGGAATTGTTTTTCTTCAAATAATTCTTAAACTTAATTTATGATCATACATGGATAATGCAATATGGCCAGGATTGTAACAAGTAAGTATAAAGTGCAGACCGTCAGCCTCGGCCTCCTTCTCCAAAGGCAGCAGCAGCCCGTCGTCGTCGTCCCTGTACCCGTAGTAGTCGGCGTCGACGTCCCGCATGAGGTCGGCGCGCGTGCGCCGCGGCGGCGGCGGCGGCTCCTGCTCGAACAGCTCGCGAACACCTGCCCACAACACCGGACATTGTACACTACGGATTTATTTATTACAGTAAACACAGTAACTGTAAATGTAATTCTGTTATTGGCCTTAGGTGTAAGCTACTTGTACAATAATTTACATACCCATATGCGGAAACTTTAAAAAGCTTACATTTACTTATTTACAAATATCTAAATAGCATTCGATATAAGCTGTAGTTTTCCTAAGAGAAAAAAAAATGTTTATAAAAAGGGCTGTGGATTCTGTAAAAAAAAAAAGACGTGTGGCACTCGGGGACTGCCGCGGTAAAGCATAGATTTTTTTAACAACTTATGCAATTAATATATTAATAACTTATGCAGTAACGCCGATACAACCAATGCCAACTAGAGGCGAGTTGCTGAACTAAACAGACAAGCGTAATATTTCAAAAAGTCATTAAAAGTTCCGCTATTCATCGATAGATGGCGAAACTAAAAAGTATCACCGCTGTACCGGTCGGAGTGGGGGGTGTTAGGTTATTTTCGTTACGGAATTTCTGGATTCGGTACAGTACGGAACAGTAACGGAAATGGTACAGTTTAACTGTACCAGTTTAAAAGCAGAGCACTCTATGTGAGAATTCACCTGGTGAACTAAATTGAACTACTGCCACCATAATAATTTTACCGCCAGGCAGTAGTAGGCTCGCATTACTGTGTTCCAGCACTTAAGTATACCTAGCCTTTAAGAACTCTAACACTTCACAGGCGCCATCATATCCACCACCCTCCTTAACACCTTATATCTGGTGCTCACCCAGGAAGAAAAAGCATCCCTGACCGCCAAGGGATACGGAATAGGGGAAGGGTCGCGCCTACTAACAGTGCACGAGGCTCAGGGACTGACGTATGACAATGTCATCGTCGTTTAGACAAGAGGCAGGATGACCAGATTGCGAGAGAGCGTGTCGCATGCAGTGGTAGCAGTCTCACGCCACACCACCACTTGCACTTACTATACGGACGACGCCATTGGTTACTTCTTCCGGCGAATAACCCAGACCAGCGAGAAACAAATATGGGAATATAATGTCAAGATGGCAATAAAAGATAGAAATAATGAAGTCATCGGGGAACTGTTAAGTTTAGACATACGCTTACAATTAAATATCTAAATTTGTCAAGTAGTAACGAAGTAGATAGATAGATAGAAAACTCTTTATTTGCACACTATTTCAAAACTACACACATAAAGAAAACAAACAAACAAATATAGATACAGTGGTACAAAAGGCGGCCTTATCCCTTAAAGAGATTTCTTCCAGGCAACCAAAGTAGTATTATAATGAATAAATATAATATAGTCATAACACAATGTAATAGTGTAGGTAGAATTAAATATGAAAATATTGTTATGGTATCATATAGTGTAAACTCACTTAGTTTGTAACTTCACTTACTTGTTATTTAGTTCATCTAGATTAATTTCACACCTGTTGTGTAGTACGCATAATAGTAAAAATCAAATGTAATTTAAAAAAAGGTACGGAGCGTTGAGCATGTAGTATGTAGTTTTCTCAATAAAAAAAAACCTTTAAGAATACAATGGTTATGTACCTGGTAAATCTTTAGCAGCGCCAAAGTACTTGTATCCCCGATTGCCGGGCACTTCCTTGCCGTCTTGGTCGAGCATCTTCGGGCCGACGCGCGCGTGGTCCGGCCCGCCCAACGCCTTTATTTGCACTTCCCAATGTCGCTTTTCTCGCATCAGCTTGTTGATTTCGTCGTTGAGGTCTCGGATTCGAAACTCCCCCAGACCGGCTGCAACGCACGCAAGTAAATTCAGCCAAATTTATATCATACTCATATTTACAACGTTCATTGAGTAACACTTTATTGAAACGCTTTTTAAAGAAAGCTTATAAAATATTACAATACACATACTTAGGTGTAACAATGAGTGGTCTTATCGCTTAAGCGATCTCTTCCAGACAACCCATTTCCATAGATCAGCGTGAATCGATGTGCGACGTAGACGTATCACGAGGTATATTCGGCTCCATATATATAATACAAGTAATTTTTACTGAATATGGGCGACGCACAATGGTGCATCTCGGAAATGCCGTGTCTGTATATTATGCAGACACGATATTCTTTTTCACACAACACGCACACACACACCCGCACTAGGATACCCTGTGTCGCGGGAGGCATAGACACACACAATTACAATACACACACATCCAAGACCCGAGAACAAACATCTTTCCTCATCGCAGAAATGTTTGCCCCGGCCGGGATTCGAACCCGGGGTCGCGGTTCCAAAGTCAGTATCCCTGATCACTGAGCCACAACGACCATCAGTGGTCCAGTTATCCGGATATCTAGCATATTTTATTATGTTGGACTTCGATAGCATTCGATGTGTTAACTAAGTGAGAGTAGGTAGTACGTCTCATACTATTTATGCAACAAAGCGAGGGTAGTCCATAAATAGAGTGAGTTGGGGACAAGCCCGGCCCCGACGATTACTTGTCCGTGGAAGAAGTGTGAAGTACTACTAGGCAACGGGAACCTGTAGTCGCCGTACTAGAAGGAGAGTAGTAGCGAAATATTGTGAGTAATTACAAAATTACATATATTACTTTGTAACTGTTCCAACTTAATCTTTGTACTCTCTTCTGTGTTTTAGCTGGAAGGAACCTTAAACATTCTCATATTTTTTTTTTTTTACTTTTATTATATAATATTTAATAATACTGATTAGTTGTTTTCATAAGGACTTCTGTTTTTATTTGTACTATTTTTACTACCTGCTACAACAAAACTCTCGACTAACACCAAATTCGAGCAAAGGAGTACGCTGAAAACCAGCCCTGTGTAATCTTCAAGGTTACGCAGATTAGTGCTGAGCGTACCCCTATTGCCAAAAAAAAGCAATGTGTACGTACTATGTATTAATTTACCTTTTTTGTGTTATATGTTTACGACTTGTGTTTTTATTGGCAATAAATACGTTTTTGACGTGATAACGTTTTATAAATTGATGAATGCCAAAATGAAAAATAGTAACGGTAACATTCCGCGTAACGTTCCACCTGAGTTTTATCTGGATCTAGATAATATAATCAAAGTCAAAGTCAAGGTCAAAGTCAAGGTCAAGGTCAAGGTCAAAGTCAAAGTCACAGTCAGTCAGTCAAAGTCAAAGTTAAAGTCAGTCAAAGTCAAAAGTCAAATGTCAAAAGTCAAAAGTCAAAAGTCAAATGTCAAATGTCAATGTCATACATGATTATGTAGTTATCACGTAAATCTATCGTCCGTAAACCGACTTTACAGACAACCAATTTTTTTTTTTGGATTTTTTTAAAGTAATAAGAGTGTTATTGCAATGTAGAAGCCGGCTTTAATTTTAGAAAGAAAGAAAGAATATGATTTGTTACTGACTCTCTTGTTTTACTTACTGGGTCGTAAGCCCCAGGGTTTCTGAGTTCACTCCTATAGGTTAGGGGTCTTAGATAATAATGCCCACATATGTTTACTATAAAAAACGATAAATATGTACGTCTAACGGTATACATTGAAAAAATAAGTTATGGATTATAACAGCAGTCGCTGTAGTGGTTTTCTATTTGTTTCCTTTTTATAGTGGCGTGAATTAAATTAATAGAAAACATAAAATGCCATATATATTTTTCTATATTTTTTGTACATAAATGAGTAATATCACTTCTTCTTGTCCTTTTTCTTCTTGGCCTTTCCCCCTTTATCCTTTTTCCCTTTCTTACAATCCTTCTTTTTCTTTCCCCCCTTTGATTTGGACTTTTTTAAGTCTCCAGTACTACACTGCTGAGCTATGTCGTTTATATTTTCTTGATTACTCTTAGGTGCTTTCGGTGTCACCAGCTCGATTTCCAAGTCAGTCTTTTTATCTTTAGTCTCCAGTTTTTTACCTATTTTCAGAATGAATACGTCCTTCATAGGATGAACCATTTTCTCCATCGCGACTGGCACAGGGCAGTTTGTTGGCGTCACATTTATTATCTTCCTGTTTTTGGTGTCACATGTTTTATTGCATCCATTGTAAGTGTACTTAAGGTTAGAAGTGTAAGGTTTATGGCTTTTGTCGGGTCCACAGAGGTCTGGCGGCATGGCAAATTGTATTTGATCGCCAGTATTATAAGGGGTGGCCTCACAATTGCACAGCTCCTGTATCTTGTCGTACTTCCCCATCCTATCCACTCTGGTGGATTTTGGAACTTTTATCTTAAGCTCGTTCGAATTAATTGTCGTGAAGATTTCATCGTATCTGGGCATGCCATCTGAAAATATTAATTTTAATTATTATTTTTAATATCAACATTTATAAATTCTAAAATATTATAAGCTCTCTTACCTTCTTGCTGATAGCTGTTGTAATTATTGTCATAACATTGCACAGGCCCGTAAGATCTCTTTGATGACATTATAGTTGAAACTTGCGATCTAGGGCTATCCGATCCCCGAGTGGGTAAACTCCGACTGTAACATGGCGTCGGTTTCTTGTTTAAAACGTCTTCATCTAAGAGCACTTTGCCTTGGTCATCCATTTCCACTTTCTGGCATGAGTACATTGTCATGCCATTATCTTCTTGACATAGGAGGGTTGTTCCTTGTGGCTTTGGAGAAGCAGTGAACGCTGTGGTAATCTCTTTTCCAAGGAACGACATTCGAACTGTGACTTCTATGATTCCTATAGAATCTTGATGATCTATATCTCCGCAGGATAAATAGTACATATTTTTAGAAAGGGGTGTGGAAGTTGTACAGATAATATTGTCTTTAGGTTGTTCTTGCATCCACTTCTTGCAGAGTTCATCTCGCAGTTCAATAAACTCGTTCGTATAATCCATGTGAGTTTCACCGATTCTAGTGACGCAACTGGAGCACGGCGGCTGTTTTGTTAGCTCAATGACAATTTCAAATTCTTTAATAGAACAAATCTTATCATATGTCATCGCGAACAATATTGACTTCCCGACATTTAATTTGGCAAAACTATCTATCTTCCCATAAGTCGAGTCATATAGCACAATTGGATGCTTCCCCAGAAAAGACGCAGATATTATCAAGTTATTGTAATCTATATCGAAACATTCACACTTCATGTGGATCTTGTTGATGATTATTTCAATTAAAAATAGGTGGTAGGGGAAGCTGACGTCTTCTTGACAGGGAACAGGTCCACATTGGCAAAGCTCCTTTTTAGTTTTGACTATATCTTCTGCTAGACTTTTTATGGACTGTCGGAGAGCTTTCGCTTCATTCGTTAGAACTTGACTCATGGTGGCGATTTTGTCTACATTGCTGGCAATAGCCGGAGAATGTGGACCTTCTACGTCTTTTGACAACAGCTTTACCGATTCGGTCAACTGATTTAAGTGATCAGTGATGTTTAAGCTTTTTGCCTCTATATCACGCGATGTTCCAGATTTGATGCTCTGCGGTTTGGAAACTCGATTAGAGTTTTTTTCTGCTGTTGACACCTGACTTCTAGTAGGACTGTTTTGTTGCTTTGGAGAATTTGTAACTGGAGTCACCCGATGTGGGCTTGTAATAGGCGACGGTTTTAGCGACACTCTCGGGGATAGTGAAAACTCTAGAATCGCATTATTCACACTGGACCTTTTAGGCGAATTTGGTTGAATTGCTTCAATGTCTATTTCCTCCATTTTTGGTATGTAAATAAGTGATAATAAAGTAAAACTAAAAATTTCACATGATTTCAGTGTGTATGAATAGGATTTTGAACGCCATGGCCTAATAGATTCATTAACAAAAGAATTAATGACATATTTTTTATAATTTCTTTGCCGTGTGTGATCCAGTTTGATGTTAGCATCATAGATTTATGGACAAACAAAGATAAACTTTTATAAAACTTTAAAAACTATTTACAAACTTTAAAAAATACTTTTTAGAAAAACGCAGTGATGCAGAATTTTGATCCGTTTCATCAAAAGCGTCACATATCTATATGATAGATGCAGAAGCATCTAGAGGTTATCATTAGTATATACACCTCTTAGTAAATTTACTGTGAAATTAGCCACTACAACTAAATCTCTACATGCATGTGTTTAATTCTTATTATTAAATACACCCCATTAGATTTATATGAATATTCAAAATATAACATAAAATTGTTATTAAATAGGTGTGTCGAATTAAATATTTTGTACAGAATATTTATGTTTTTTAGTAACAAATATCCAAACACGTGTGGTGACTAGGGGTGGGTGTTAGTCTCTTTGAATATTTACTATGATAGCTTGGTAACAATGTGAGCAGAGTTTATATCACACTAAACCTAGATAGTTGATTCAAGACCTTCAGGAATTTAAAAGGTGCTTTATGATAGATTTTGAAAATTGAAGTCTTATGGTTCAGAAGGAAAAAATCGGCTACAACTCTTCAGTCTCGGTATTAGAACGTAAGTTCCGCCTAGCATGATGTTAATGCAATGAACCATAAAACTCCTAGGATCAGGGTAGGTACCGTCGCTCGATACGTTACCAACTGCAATGTAAGCATCAAACCCATTAAAAGTTCATACAATTAAAGGTAGATGGCGCTAAGAAAAATATTCCCTCAGATGTAAATAAGCAAGGCAAAAATCGGACGGTTAGTGGAGCGCTACTATAGCATAGATGGCAAAGCGACAGGACGGTATTCTGTAGTCGTGAGTTCAAATACCACGCGTATCAGAATTTTTTCTTTCAAAAATTTGAACCAGACGCGATCTAGAATGTAGCAGAATGTATGCCTCCAGTATGGTCTGAAGTTGATAATCATGTGATTTTAACCTAAAGAACAAGCCCGAAGTCAAATGGATCAATTGACTGTGCAATTGACGTTTACCCCACAAGGATGCAAAGATCAATTCAAGTACAATTTCTGCTAACCATTCTGTATCTGGGCGACTTTCTTGGCGATTTCCCTGACAATCTCGAGCCTCCATTTTTCCGCTTTAGGGAGATCATTGCACTCGGCTGCGATAAACGGCCGCCGTTCACGCTGGCCACCTGATTCTTGCACTTGTGCTGCACGCCATCGCGCCAACGTTGTCCTGAAGCGACATTAGTCAACTATATTATAAAATATAAAGCTACCAAGACACCTACTGCAACTTCTAAGTCTATATATATTTACAATCTTAAATAAGTAACCATTCAATCGAACAATAAACAATCTTTATCTGTGATCCGGTTAGATATGACAGATCATCCCGGAATAACACATAAGCTACTTTTCATCACCATTAATCATCACCATGCGGGTATGTAGTTCTAGACTAGTATTTAAATATTTTATTTTGGTTTTCGATGATCATACTTGAGAGTGGTCACAAACAGTCAGATACACTCATGGCATCATCAGGTAATAAGACATTTCTAACTGCATAGTTACTAATTTCTTACTTATTATTATAATCTAGTCTACTAATACTTACATAGCTTTTTCCGCATTTCGTGCCTGAAAAAAAGCCAAGAAATTTCTCATGTTAAGTACTGACTTTATCAAAAATAAAATTGTAGTATGAAAGAGCTTTTTTTAATGTTACCTACACCAAAAGTACTTGCAGCTTTGGATCAGACCACTGACCTTCAGGTCTTGGCCAACAACCACAACCCTGAGGCTATCCTTGCTTCAACAATATAATATACCACATTCTTCACATAATAAGGATTTAAATATAACCTAGATATATAAGATCAAATACTGTAAATAAACATTAATTAACTAATGTGAAGGTGAGACATTTTCAACTGGATTATCTTTTTTTGTAAATAGGTATGAAAATAGTTTTCCACTATCTCACATAATGGTCAGTGATGATGTGGTTGATGATGTAATTACCCTAGACCCAGAATGCTCACTGGACATGCAGTGTGGTGGTCACAAAGTAATCTAGTGATCGTCAAATTTCAACATGTGACTTGCTTTGTGGTAACTTTAAGTTATAATTCACTATAGCTTCCATAATAGTGCCGTGGTGGTACGTAAGCCTAGAATAGTACTCCCCCATCTCTTCCCGCAGCTGCCGTAAGAGTTGGCTAAGGGCTCACGTAACAGAAGGTGGGCAGCAGAGCCTTCTGAGGATCAGAAATCATACTGTGCTCACCCATCCGCCTGCCAAGTGTGGCTAGTATTGGCAAAAAAAAGTAGTGGCAAATCTCCCCTATACTGGGCAGGTATATGTCCAGCAATAGATGTCCTATGGCTGAGATGATAATGATGATACCTTCCATAGGTCTAGTCCAGCAATATCAGCAGATATTTACTGGGCTGAACTTCAGACAATGTAACAGTGACACTCATGAAACAATCTACAACAATATTGCTCCCAGATAATGCCAGACCTAGAACATTGTATTGGAAACTGTATTGACTCTACAGGAGGTAAGAAAACAAAATGTCATCATTGGTACTCATTAGAGCTTGGTCTAACTGATGACTGGTGATATTTTGTACTAAAACGTTTTGCCTAGGAGTGAATACAAAAATCTTATTCACAATTTGTCAGAACTAGACACACAGGAAAATGAGACTGTGGTTGCAGAAAATGTAAAAATCAGAACCCAACTGTGTGAAACTTTTTTTTTGAGTGAACCGTTTGGAGAACAAACAGATATGCCACTGGAATAACTGTTCCGGCGAGACAGGGTTTTGCTTTTTTATGTTATTATGAAGAAGGATCGCTTGCAAAGAGCTGATAACATCAGATGCGAAAATTTCAGTGCAGGACTTAACACCATAAAATATAACAAGATTATGAAGTAGGAATTATGGAACAGACACAATAAAACATAATTCACTCACCATTTAAAAATCTGGTACACAGCAAAACAGCGACACTATACCGCACAAATGCAAAGAATTACGGAAAATAGAAAGGAAAAGTTCGTTGAGGTAAGATAAAGATTGAAATAAAAGTGCGAAGTTACTAGTGCGACGATTGTAGTTTGCAATGATCGAAAAAAGCAAAGAAAAAAGTTTAATATTTTGGTTCTCCCGTCGCAACATTTAAAACCAAAACCCAAAACTTTGCAAAAATTCTATGTGATCTATGTTTTAGGCTAATCAGTGGGCTATGTTTGTATGTGTTATTTTTATGCATTGCAACACTTTATTATATTTAGAGATACTGCGCAGTAAACAGACACGACTCACAAAACTAGGGCTGCCAACTCGGATATAAAAAAAAATTACCATAAAATGGAACCGGCTTCAACAATCAATGAAAACAAGAGACAGATAAAGGTTAATCAAATTAATTTTGTGCCTTAAAACTTACACATTAAACATTAAATAATGTGAATAATTGAGTAATTACAAATTATTTTATGTCATTTATAACCTATTTATGAATATATGTATGTTTGTGTAATCATAATATTTGCAGAAGCAAATAATAGAAAATCACGATAATCTCGGTAGCAGAATACGGCAATTCAAGATTTCGCTCTTGCAACATTAGTCTTGTTTACAAAAACTTGTAATTGTTCTTGTTACTTACATTATAAATTTTAATAGTGTATACTTTAATTTGGGTTTGTTATCATCTTATGTTCTCAGACTTCTTGTTGGTCTTTGACCTTTATATGTGTAGGGTACACATATATAGTGGGTGGGGGCCTGGGTGATCTGGGTCCTGTGAATAGTTCAATCAAGTATATATAGTTATTCATGATACAATTGCACCTTGATTGTACCATGAAATTGCGAGCCAATTTTACTAAGCCGGTAAGGGTTTTTACCTACGCACGTACAAATATTTCAAGATTTCAGTTTGTTACAAACTATTACAGAACATTGATAACATTTATGTATTCTTGATCGAAGCATTTAACAATGAAAATAAAATAGGCAGGTACGTTCACATCACAGTCTAGGTAGCAATCAATTCTCTAGGGTAGCAATAAGTAGGTATTTTTTTAATTTCCTCGCTTCCTTCATATTGGTCACCTCTACAAACTAAAAAGAGTAGGCACTGCGCAGCCTGCGCAGTCACCTCGGATTACTAACGAAACGGTATCAGTATATTTATGAAGCTCAACCACTTCTACCAATTCCACTCTATTTCTACCGATGAGTTGATTACATCTGTGGTTAGTTAGTCTGTGATAATATTAGTATTCAAAGAGTACTATATATATATTTAGTATTGCCAATGATAATCTAACTTACTTACCTAAAAATTAGTATAAATAATAAGGAAGATATTTAAAACTGAAATTCATCAAAATCGGTTCATTGACTTAAGGGTGGAGTTCACCAGAATTAAAACGTCCGATTATCAATTAAAGGTGGTGTTCACCGAAATGTAAACATCCGAATATCAACTTAACCGTCGGTCAACCAGTATTTTACCATAGAGTTAACCGACGGTCAAGTCGGACGTTTAAATTTTGGTAAACAGCAGCCTCGGGCCCAATTTATTTATATACGCCCCCAGGCGTGCTCCACCGTAGACCGCATCATCACTTAACATCAGGTGAGATAGTGGTCAAACGCTTGCCTATTCCCAATAAAAAAAAAATTTAAAAAAAACGTGCGATCGCTTGTTAGGTACAAGCGAACACAACACAACTAACAAACAAAGTCACGTTCGTATATACCTATGTAGCTACGTTATAATATTAGTTAGGAGTTAGGATGCTCAAACAAATTATAGTGTTATAGATCTGTGGTATATGTCTCTGGTACCGGCCTAGAATAGTACTCCCCCATCTCTTCCCGTGGGTGCCGTAAGAGTCGGCTAAGGGTTCACTTACCAGAAGGTGGGCAGCAGCGCCTTCTGAGGGTTGGAAATAATACTGCGCTCGCCAACCCGCCTGCCAAGCGTGGCGAGTATTGGCAAATCCCTCCTATATGGGGGAGGCATTCGTCCAGCAGTGGACGCACATGGCTGAGAGAATCAGAGAAGAAGAAGAAGAAGATCTGTATCTTAAAAGTAAAAAAGGGATTCTTTATTTATGGAATTGCATTTTCCTCAGTACCGCGTAGAGGTAGGTTTTCAAGTTTTAATTAAGTAATAGCTCTTGGAGCTATACGAAATCAATGCTGCAAGTCAGCTATATTGATACTATTGACCATTTGATGTACACAGTTATATGCAATAAATTTATTCTGTATATATACCTACCTACTCGTATACCGCAATTTTTATAGTCTCAAGAGAATCAACAGGGTAGGTTCTCCCTGCTGACCTAGAACCGCAAAATTTGACATTATGTAGGTTATCCATTGTTTTACGACTGTAAACTTATTTTTACAATACAATACACTTTATTGTACACACAAGGAAAATCAATACAAAAATACATCTTAAATCTGACAATACAGTACAAAGGCCGGACTTTTCGCTGAAAGCGATCTCTTCCAGTCCCGTATTTTAGTTGATAAATTAAAAGTGACGTAGGTGGTATATGTCTATGGGTACCTATGCAAACTTCACTCTGTTTCCGGGATTAATACTTGGCCGTGATAATGTTAGGTAGGTACTGATTTCGCTTGGAGGCACCAAATGTTAAAGCGACTGACACCGAGAAGTCGTTTTAGTCGGTCTGTCTGTCAGATGTACTAAGTTTTTTATTTTTTTTATTTATTAACCTTCACACAAGGTCTTCAGGTCCCCAACTAGGCAGAGCCTGTACTATGGTAACCTGATGACTGATATATATACTTATACGATACACACCCAGACACAGGTCAAACAGACATGTTCATACACACAAATGTTTGACCTGTCCGGGAATCGAACCCGGGACCAGCGGCTCAGAAGGCAGAGTGCTACCAACTGCGCCAACCGGCCTGTCAAGTGGTTCCCTGATTCAGGTACCCGGGCTGCCTCTTGGACTAAAATATGGTCAAGGATATCACGCCATGACCAATTTGATCAGATCTTTTCTTTTATAGGTACAAGTTTAAAAATCAAATGATACAAATATCCTACATCGGCCATTATACCTGTAGGGCAGTGATCGATGTCACGAATAATACTCGTACTAACATTGTATGCTAAATATTAATCCTTTTAGGGTTCCGTATCTCAAAACAAAACCCTTATAGAATCACTTTGCTGTCCGACTGTCTGTCTGTCTGTCAAGACGCTTTTTCTCAAGAACTCGTGGAGGTATCAAGCTGAAATTCATATCAAATACTCAGGTCTACCGTCCCTTGAAGCTGTGAAAAAATCAAACTTCTAAGCCAGCGCTATCAAAAGACACAGCCCTTTATGCTGCAAATTTTCGACACTCGCAAGGGAATCAAAACCTACAGGATACTTTCCCGTGAACTCAAAATCTTGAAATTTGGTACGAAGCAACGTCTTATACACAGATAAAGGAAAAATTGGGAAAAGTATAAATTCTTAGTTACATCATATAAGTCTGAAAACTATCGCGAGTTTCTTCCATAATTGTAATGTAACAAACCGACTAGGACCACGTGAGTCCTAGTCGGTGTGTTACATTACAATTACATCATATAATAAAAATATTTTTTAATAATTTTAAACTTATACTTACAGGTTTGTACGGAACCCTCGGTGCACGAGTACTACTCGCACTTTGCCGGTTTTTCTAGATAGATTTTTTAAAAGGAAGTAGAAAGCATGGATACAGCCATGGCAGTAGATATGGAAAGGCGAAACACTGATGCTGGCATATATTGGGATAACTGTCCTGTTGAGATACTGTTAATGATCTTTGAAGGATTGACTGCTTCCTCCTTGTCAGCGTGCATGTTTGTCAACAGCAAGTGGAGGAGGCTTGCGGAGGATGTGTTGCAGGTAGGCCACTTCATCTTTAGCACAATGGTAGCTAAGCAGTTTTCAGCAAATTCTCTTGTTCCAACTTTTATAATGCGTATTGCCAGTGAGTGGAACTCATTGCCTGAGTCTGTGTTTCCCGATAGGTACAACCCGGAGTCTTCAAGTCGCGAGTGTATAGGTTCCTTCTAAGTTTGCGTGATCCACCTTAGACCACGTCGTCGCTTAACATCAGCTAAGACAGTGGTCAAACGTGGGCTTATAATCTTTAGAAAAAAAATCTATCAAGTAAAGAAATGTCATGTTTGGCAAAACAAGGTTTATTTAATACAAGCGGCGCTCCGCGGTTTCACCCGCGTGGACTACGGTTTCCTCGTTACCTCAGTTATCCGACGGGAACAATACTCTTTCCAAAACAAAAAGTGTCCTATGTCCTACTCGAAGTTCCCATCTATATCTAAACCAAAATTCATCAAAATTGGTTCACCGGCTTAGGAATAAACACGTAACAGACGTAATATTACTAGTAGCGCCCCGCGATTTCACCCGCGTGGATTACGGTGTTCCCGCTACCTCAATTATCCCACAGGAACTATACTTTTTCAAGAATTTTTAAAAATGTTTTTTTACCTCAGAACTTTCGACTGGGTGAACCGATTTTGATCGTTCTTTTTGAAGCTGGTCTTCCCGTGTAGTCTCATTTAAATTTAATTAAAATGAGTCAAGCGGTTTTTGAATTACAACTGATTTGAACTGAAAAGTGCTACGCATACGTTGCGGCTCATCCAGTCGAAAAGGTAACAAACATAATAAACCTACGCGCCGAATTAAGTACCTCCTCTTTTTTGAAGTCGGTAAATTGAAAATATGCAATTTACCGACTAAGTGACCGAGTAATAATACCAATAGGTATTATTACTTCAACTCTCTGTCAAAAGTGATTACTTGTCCGCGGCACCCCACGGATTTGAATAAAAATTCTTATTGTAAACAGCGACGGTTCGTAGATCATTCCTTTTTTATAAATCTGTGGACCTAGTTGAACGATGACTCGCAATATTGCCTTTAATACATTTTAGATGAAAAATTTTGGAGGGCAGAGCTAGTCTTGAAATATGGTTACTGCGGGTTCTTTGGTCACAAATCAGCAAACTTATGTGCATGCTATAGTTTTAGTTTTAAATCGATCACAATCTCGATAGAGTACTAAGTTTATATTATGGTTTGGCTACGCTGCTACGTTATGGTCAAACTTCAAGGCTACTCTTGTGGCTACGTGCAACGGTTATGCTACGCTGCTACGTTACGGTAATGCTACGTTGATTCGGTATGTCATAAACAAGCTACGTTAACAGTGTTCTATCAGAGAATATCAGTTAAGGAAACCATGATGTAGATAGAACATAGATAGATGGAAATACATACCTTTAGTTAGTTGATATTATTATCTATATCTTTATTTCAATACTAACATAAAGATGAAAGATTTGAATAATCTCAAATACTACTGCACAGATTTCAAACATTCTCTACATTATCCTTAAGTATAAGCTACAAGTATCAATGAAACAAACTGTAGTAATACAGTACAGTAGTAATGAAACATCTAAGTATGTTCAGATTTTAATCAAAATTGGTCTTGTGACTGTACTTCTAATACCTAGTTTCACATTTCTCTATCCAAGCATACTTGAAACATTCGCCCTTTATAATATTACATTATTATTATTTAAGAAAATGCTTTTCTGACAACAGTAGCATATTTTAAGTGACTAGACTTCGAGACCGCCTTGTGGATATTTTACGGTATAACACGCCTAAGTAGGGTACTCGAAAGTGCCACACCACGCCAAGGAATTTGAAAAAGGTGTTACCTTCACCGGAAGCTCAAGTCGTCGGTACGGATCGAATCAGCGTCCATCAATTTGACAGCCGACGCTCCCACCGCTGAGCTATCATCGCTTTGGTCACGCGTTGCATCGATCAAACGCTTTGATAAGTTTTGTAAAATCTGAAATTTCTTGCACCTTATTGCTTGCTACTTGTCAGTTTAAGCTAGTATTTTCTATGTTTTAGCGTTTTAACATGTGGCAAGAAATTGCTAAAGTAGTTGTAAGCGAACCGGATGAAATTAAACTGAAGTGTGAGGAATCATTAAATTGGCAGCAGATTTACTACAACCACGTCATCTGGCACAACATGGATAACGCTCAAATAGATCTCCTACATAAACGAGAAATTAATACGAGTCATGTCAAAAAAATGTTTACATACAGAAGTACTTAATATAGAAAACTAGCTGCGCCCCGCGGCTTTACCCGAGTGGTGCAGAAAAATGGCGATGATGGTGATGATGAAAATAAGCCTATGTACTATTCCAGAGTATAAGCTATTTCCATACTTCAAATCCATCCAGCCGTTTAGGCGTGAAAGAGTAACAAAAATACATCCATACTTACAAACTTTCGCATTTTTAATATTAGTTGGATGTACATAGTCTTAAGTTAGACAATAGAGATAAAATTCAACATAAATATGTGTCTGTCAACCAGATTATTAATAGAAAGCAGATGAGGTACTACCTTCTTAAGTGGACAGCGGTTTATGCACCTAACTTGCTTTAGTCTCAAACAAGCTGGCAGTAGTGCAGCATGTAAGTTTCTCTCTAAATCCTCTAGTATATAAAAATATCGAACTCCTCCGAAATTACCTACCTGATTTTCGTGTTTTTTTGTGCATATTTAGTAGATTGAGAATAGTTATACTAATAGTCGTAAAGTATTTTTCACCCCACCCCCCGTTTTTATTTAAGTTCTGAAACCGTTATGATAAAGTCCAATTTAGTAAGTATATCACTCATCAAAAACAACGCTAAAATTTGATCTTTTTAATAAAATTGGATGGTTTTAGGTATAATAAGTTTCGGATTGCATATAATTCGATAGTGGCGAAACGTTTTAAAATACTTAATACTGCTCGTTGAGAAATTTCTAAGTAAGTTTGCGTTTAGTTTGTACACTAAAAATATATTATTCCAGATAATTTGATTGTTGTGTCAGACTCGGGAATTACATACTACGATGTGGACAATCTTAACATCATAAAGACAATCGTGATATCCTGTAAGTAATTTTCATTAACTCGTTCATTATTCACTTTTATGCGTGGCCAAGATCCGGGCTGAAAACCAGCGCTGCATTCCCCTTCAGCAGTAGCTCAAGACCACTTCGGTATAATTATACATGGAGGCCTTTCTTGTTATAAATTATGTATGCTTTGTTATTTTTTACCTTTTGTTTTAGTTTTAGTTGTAATAAAAATACATTACGAATGTAAAATGTTAAAGTAAAATGAATATGATATGACTGCATTCATATTGATTTTTTTTTTTTTTTTTTTTAACATTCACACAAGGTCTCCAGGTCCCAAACTAGGCAGTGCCTGTACTATGTATGTATAATTATATATTATATACTATGTATCTATAATTTAGATCATTGATCATTTACGTGTGGTTCATCTAGCCAAGAAACGCTTGCTGTTTCATTATCAGACATTTGCTTGCAGGTCTCGATTTTATAGAGAATGATTACACAATTTTTGTCGCACATAAAGACAATAAATTCATGGAAATTAATATGTTCAAGAAAGCGACACCAACTGATTTCAATATGCGGAGGGATAATGATTTAGTTACCGAAAACATCTTAGTTTACAAGTAAGTGCGCTATTTTTCTCTCACCCTCTCTGTTCATATGAAGTGTTTGGAGATAAGTAAAACGACCGCTTCGGTTGGACACCGGTTTATTCCAGCTTGACAGCTGAGACATTCGCGAGCTCGCTATGAAGGGTCCCGTCGCTGTATACATATAGGTACAAATAGGTAATAAAATGTTTAATGTAACAATAAGGGGCCGTAATGTTCCTTGTATTAGGCATGTTGACCAGATCATCAGATATACTGGTAATAAGGATTATTGTAATGACGAGAGTGGCAGCAACGAATCTCATGAGCTGTGTTCGTCATCACTAGCTCAGAGTGTACAAATCGTGCCCTCACCAGGTTCCTCTTCGATGTCACAAGTTACAAACGAGGGTGCTACCGAACAAGCAGCGGACGCCGGGACTGGTCAAGCACTAAGCACGGAATCGGTAGTTGTAGAAGGGTTAGGCGATTGTGAGGGGAAGGAGTGCGAGGAAGGAAACTCTCAGAGTTAGTCTCTCATGCAGTACATTGATAACGGCCCCCCATCCCATCCTCGTCGCCAATGAAGTGTTTTGAAATAAGTAAAACGACCGCTTCGGTTGGACACCGGTTTATTCCTGCTTGACAGCTGAGACATTCGCGAGCTCGCTATGAAGAGTGCCGTCGCTGTATACACATACATACATATGTAGATAGATACATACATATCACCATACCTCTTATTTCTCAATCTCTTTTATTGTATACTAGCTGCGCCCCGCGGTTTTATCCGCGTGGTGATGAAAAACGGTGATGATGGTGATGCTGAAAATAGGCCTATGTGTTAATCCAGGATATAAGCTATCACCATACCAAATTTTATTCAAATCTGTCCAGCCGTCTAGACGTGAAAGAATAACAAACCATGCTCACAAAGTTTCGCATTTATAATAGTACGATCTACGCTAACATGAATGTCTTTGTTTGTTATGGTACCTTATTTTCAGTAATTCAATTATTCCCTCATAAATAGTGGCATTCCTTTTTAACCGACTTCAAAGAAGGAGGTTCTATATTCCGCCGTATTTTATACAGGTGAATGAAGTCGGTTGTTCCAATTTGTGACAAAAAATGTCGGTAAGGTAACAAGTAACAAGGGTTCTAAACCGACGCTCTTGTATGAAAAGTATGAGCGTAAATAAGCGAAAAACGTGGCTCGGAATCGTAGCAATTGGAAGGCTGTGGTCTCTGCTTACCATTACGGGAAATAGGCGTGAATATATATGTATGTATGCTGTTATAAGCTAAGTCATATGAACATATTTGATTTTAACTGAGGCTTAATTTCAGGTTGGTCAAGAACAAATGTTACTTACTGGATCATCGACATAACTTGTTTGTCTACACGATAAGATATCCAAATATAATACAACAGTTTTTAGCCCGCCACTATGGGAATCCGTCTGAAGCGGCGCACTTGTACGTTTACAAAGGAGATGTCTTCTTAGCCCTGACACATGGCGCTATTTACTCTGCGCACACGGGTTTAAGATCCTTCGAGAAAATAAGTGACTCCCCAGTGCCTCATCCTGTTAAAAAATCGGTCACGATTTCTTCTGAACATTGTTTGCAGTTTGGATTATTATTTATGGGTTAGTTAACTTTTATATGAATTAATGCAATAAGTGGAAATGTTTTATAATAAAAGTTACGATCAATGTGCTCGCGAATTCTCTAAAAACTTGCAGAGTTTAAGGACTGTTTTGACAAGTATCTTTGTCAAAACAGTCTTTAAACTCTGTTTATCAAGAATTCATTATCCAGTCTTCCTAAAAAGATCGACGTACTAAAAAGAAATGTTTCCGTAGCATAGGCGTCCGAATTTATTCCTTTGACATCTATGGGGATTATGAAACAAAATCTATGGGGATGTTGTTCGTTTGAATTTGAACATAGATAAGTTTCGCCTAGCATATTGTTAATGTAATAAACCATAAAACTTAGTTTAAAAATATTTATAGTTGCTACGTAATTATTACATTGCGAATTTAAATTAATAAGTGAATTATTTATATATGTATAGCCTATTATAAATAAACTGTAAACAGTCCAGTAATTTATGGATATGTGGTATTTTCAGTTGATTCAAAGGATACATTTCAATCCGAACGGATACTGACTGAGAGTGCGCTTCAAATTTCTGATGTTTCTTGCGTGGCACAACACCGGGATATGCTGATTCTTGGATATAGAGACGGAAGTGTACGTATTTGATATAATTGATTTAATTGATTTGAGATTCTCGATATTGATGATTCATGTTCGAATAATAAGTTTCTTTGTTTTGAGTTGATAATATGAGAAGTGAATTCATACCGAGATTTCGAAAGTTACATTATGTTCACACGGTGTGTAGTATTATTAGTGATTAAACGAACTTACCTGTAAGTGAAGTTCTATCATAATTATACGAGTGCTTCGTCCGAAGAGATTAGTACGTATGTTAAGTATATATGTACGTTGTGCTGATGCCCGTTATTGTCTATACAAGCCTCTAAATGTATTTTTAATTTACTTTTTTCATCACTTCCGAAACTTTTATTAAAATGGGTGTACCATAGGGTATACTCTTAGGGCTCTTATTGTTTTTACCATAATATGCCAATGACTTGTTATATATGGTTCAAGATAAGATAAATATATATGAAATAATATGTGATATAGTTTTAATCGCGAATGTTACATCTTTTATTTTTAAAATAGACGAAAAACATATTGAGTTCCTATAAATAATAATGACGTTCGCCTTGGTACAGTGGACAGAGACATGACTTCTGGGTCTTGGGGGCCTTGGGTTCGAATCCCGGCAGAGGCAAACATTTGTGCGATGAGTGTAGGTGTTTGTTCAGGGCCTTAGATGTTTGTGTGTGTCCATGCCTCCCGCGACACAAGGAATCATTGTGCGGAGGTATGCTTACTTACATAAATATTTTATTTTCAGGTCTTATTTGTAACAACGCGTAATCTTTCGAAACCAAAAGCTTTACGCCGTCAGTTCAATCTCAAGGATAAAGAAACAGACGTCGACTCTACAATAATATCTATAGATGTTTATGAGCACGATGGTTACTTTCATCTATTCGCGGCCATGAAAACTGCGATATATCAATTGCTTATTACCTACCCACATTGTAATAAAAACATGTGGAAGGACTACCCACAAATGCAAACAATATTAACAGATATTAAAGTTACCAAGCAATCTCGTGAGAAGTGAAGACAAAAACGGTTAGGTATAAACTAATCAACTTCTATAACCTAATGGTTTACTGTAGTTATAAAGTTGTACTCTTGCATCTTTAAGGCCTCTTTCCGGACCACTTTGGTACCGGGGTCGTTCGTTTCGATTTCTCCCGATTGCCAATCCAAGGAGAGGTTCTTACAGGGTAGTGCATTTGAGCCAGTCGCCAACTCCTCTTTTTGCTGCGGAGTGCCTTTAGCGCACAGCTTCCTGGGAATAGCTGCCGTATTCGTCCCACACCCAGTGAGGATTCAAATGCCGGTGGAGGTAAACAGCATTTAGTCAGCTTAAAAATTGATTGCCTAATAACAGCCAACTCAGAAAATTTGAAGCGATGATAGCTCAGCGGGGAGAGCGTCGCCTGTCAAACTGACGCACACTGGTTCGATCCCTAACAACAACAACAGCTTGAGCTTCCGGTGAAGGTAACACCGTTATCAAATTCCCAGCATGGTGGTAGGGTACTTTCGAATACCTGCCTGGCTAGCAACCACTCTCAAGTTTGAAAAACTGTCACCAAGCACAATGTGTCTTCAGGCAGCAGTCCTTGAGAGCCAGTGAGCACTCTAGCTGTAGCGTGATAACATCTTCGATCACATGGTCACTGACTATCAAGTGAGGTAGTGGTCAAACGCTAGATATATACATTATAAAAAAACAGAAAAATAATTAGGTGAAAAGTGATTGAGGTGGAACACTGGCCGTTTAACACTAATAAAATGATTAGTTTATTTACTGGGCTGTGGTGAAGGTCTTTGAGACGAATCGGGAAAGTATTTTTTGTAAACTTTTTCAGACGTATGAATCCATAATTATACCTAGTTCTGAAACACATTCTAAGTGTTCCCCCATAGCTTCAGCTGTCAGCACTATGATTAAATAAGGGTTCGCCATTTGCTGAATAGATAAAGAGTCTTGTCAGTTTATTTTATTGAAAGTCTTACAAACTTATAAGAACCACTTATGTGAACAGCTCATAGAGGTGAATTCTTCTTGAACAAAATTCGATTTTATTTGATAATTTATCAGTAAAAAAATATATTAGAGCGATCATTTTCCATAATCAAAAGTTCTTGAGAAACGACAATTGCCCTTGAATTGTGTCTTACACCACAAAAATTAAAACTGAAACATGTACAAATGTGATTAGTAATTTTTTGAGTCCTTAGGTCATCTGTTAAGTCGATTCGACGGTCGCCGTGGCGCAGTGGTTAGTGTCATTGACATGACTACTGTGTTTCCGGGACCCTGGGTTCGAATCCAGGGGCAAACATTTGTGCGATGAGTGTAGGTGTTTGTCCCGGGTCTTGAATGTTTGTGTGCTGTGAATGTGTGTCCAAGCCTCCCGCGATCCCACGTAAGCCCCTTCTGCCTGTTAGCCTCTGTAATGTCATCGACACCAGGTTTAAAAGTTGAACTCTAGGCGGACGGACAAAGGTACGACAATCAGGCTCAGTTTGGGCTTGCCCGTGAGTGCGAAAAGGACTCGTGATAAGGAAACATTTGAACGCAATTTTTGATGTAGATAGTTTAATTAAACAAACACTGTACAAAGAAAAGACTCAGAAAAACATAGATAACAGTACAAACCTACCAACTTATCAAGATTCATTGATTACATTTAGATATTTACATTATTTTTATAAATCAAATCGAGGTTGAGGTTTAAACATCATGTTGGCAATATTACATTTAATGTAACTTCTAGAATTATCTTTCGAGATTCAGAATATTGACCTAATGTGCCGTCTTGCGTTCATCTGGGAGCTATTTATATTTTAATAAGTAGGAATAATAAAGACATCAAAAACAATGTATTCTGATTTTGCATAAGCTGTTGGAACATGCAGTTATTCGTAGTGTAAAATTTTGTATTTTTTAAGATGTATGTTTTGGGTAACTACTTAGCAAAAAGTATCTAAATTAAAAATATACTTGTTGAAGTCACTGAGCCTTATATTTAATTAAGATATACACAACATGTATTGTAAAAACATGCTATAATATTCCGGGGCAAGACAACATTCCAGATCAAACACAATATTTTCCGGTAACAAAGGTAACTACAATATTACACCATCATAAAATTTTGAATTAAGTAACTGGCAAGATTTTTCCTATTACTGCCAATGACTGAAATTTTTCCAATGTAACAGTGCTATTTCTAATATCTAAATAAATAGTTTTAGTTCAAAACATTTATCATTTTCTTAAATCTACTAGTATAAAAACTGTGTACCTGACACTTAAATATTATAATCACCTAAACGGACATTTTGATATGCAAGTGAAATTATGTGTGCCCGACATAAGAAACGTAGATAAGATTACCGAGCTACATAGGCATTATAATATTTTCTGGAACAATGAAATATATACCTAATTTGTCTAAGCATATGGTTTTAAATGTATTTAAGAGAGCAAAAGGATTATGTCTAAGTAAATTTTCTACCAATAAAGATCTGCGGTACAATAATCACTTTTACGATTTTTACTTCTCAAACGTCTACAAAGCGACCTTTCGTAGATCCAGAGCAGCCTCTATTGGCTTTCTACTCGTATCTGATAAACTTCTAGGCTCCTAAAGACTCATCTCTAGCCCAGCTGGGGATTTGCAACCGTGACCACGTGTATTCAGAGTATGTTTTACCGGTCGGTTGCGTTAGGATTAGTATAGGAGAACCCTCTGAATGGTTCTTGGTCCATGGAGCGGAGTACGTGAGGTTCTACTGCAGTCAGGCGTGGCCGCTCGCCGGTGAACGCTCGGTCGAAGTACTGCGTGTCTAATGGATGCCTCTGTAACGAAAAATGAATGTAATTACAGTTTTTTCCCTCGATAAGCTGTATGCACAATATAGTTTTTTTGGTCCTTCGAACCGGATATGAACCAGTGACCTCTGGATGTACGGGTAGATCCACATCGATGCACACGGTAAATCCACATGATTTAATTGCATTTTATCTTATGCTGATGCTAACGAAAATGTATGTACGATGTCACAACTTCGGCACAAATCCGCTGACATACCAAAAAGATTGACATATTCTCTTAATGTAGGTCTTAATTTACTCAAAAACATTTCATTTAATCTTCACAGACATCCTTAAATTATACATTATAACAACACATTTAGAAATAGATTAGAGATAAGCTTATTCAATAGACTAAAATGATAATGTTGTGTAAAATGCAGTGTTGCATCAAAAGTGGTGATGTAGAAAAAACTAAAGGAATATAAAAGATATGTCATCGTTTCTATAAAGCTTCTGCTACTCCTTATTTCATTAGAAATTCCTGTTCATATTTTTTCTTATTTTTTTGCTTCAAACACCCACACTACTATTACTCGGCTCACTGACATTCGGTCAAAATGTAACACACCTTATAACGGGCCTTTATAAAAATAAAATACTACAAACGAATAAATATAATATCTGACCAACCTACTAGCTGATTCCAGCCTATAGATAACTCAAATTTTGAACCGAGTTCCAATTGGGAACATAGACAGAATATAAGACAACAAAAAACAATTTCCAACTAAAGAAAAGTTGTAGGGGTTGAGAATATACATTAATTACTTGCATAGGACGGCCACCGACCAGGTGGAGAGACGACCTGACTAAGATCGCAGGCAAGGGCTGGATGCGGGCCGCTTCCAACAGGTCCTTGTGGAAATCAATGGGGGAGGCCTATGTCCAGCAGTGGACGTCCTATGGCTGAGATAATGATGATGATGATGATGATTAATGACTTATGTAGACAAAATATTTTTTATACTCGATAAATCTAGTTTGACCACTTGAATTACACCTTCTCAATTGAAGGTCAGTAACGATGTGGTCATAGATGTTATCACGCTAGACCTAGAATGCTTACTGGGTCTCCAGGACTGTTGACCACTATGTGTTTGATGACAGTTTTTCAAACTTGAGGGTGGTAGCCAGCCTAGCGGGTACTCGAAAGTTCCTCATCACCGTTCTGGGTATTTGATAACGGTGTTATCTTCACCGGAAGGTCTCAAATCTTTGGTAGGGATCGAACCAGCGTTCGTCAGTTTGACAATTGATCCTTCCACCGCTAATTTATCATTGCTTCTACACCAAGACAGCTGTCCAGTAGAAGACGTCGTCAGCCAGATATCGTGATGACGGTTAAGAATGGGAAGGGACTTACGACACGTGGTCTGAAAGGTGCGTCCAGGTCTCGCCTCTCTAGCCGGTCCCAGTGGATGTGGTGGAAGAACTCCTGCTCGCGGATGTCTCCGTGCATGCACTCGACGCCGCCCAGCCGCGTCCGCGCGTCTTTGTCCAACAGCTGGAAACATTCGTACTAACTTACTGTCACTTTAGTAAACAGCACAATTATTCACAGCAGAGGTAACCAGAACTTGTGCCAGGTTCTACGCTTAGCAGCGCATGGCCTTGTCCGTGACATTTCTGGCATAATATCTACATCAACATCAAGTTCTTATGTTCAAATATTTGAAGGAAAAAATTCGGCTGCTAGTGGGACGACTTACTTACTAATTACTAATTAACATCTGCGGGGATGTTATTAGCGCTATAGGAAGTAATTCGGCCCTAGTGGTATGGGCTGCTATAGCTTAGTTGGACAGAGCGACAGGACGGTATTCTGTAGTCGTGGGTTCAAATCCCACTAGCAGCCGATTTTTTTCCTTCGAATATTTGAACATAAGTCCTTCCTAGCATATGGTTAATGCGATAGACAATAAAAACTCTTAAAACATCAAGTTCATTCTCCGGGTAACGAGTATGACGATCTTTCTTGCTACAGATATAGCAGGTATAATTTGGCTCAAAAGATCTAAAATAATTCCATCTTTACTAAGGAAAGTAAACAAGTTCAATCGTAGGTACTCTATGGATTGCTATTCACACTAGTCAGTGAGGAGAAGGTCTCATTCGAAAGGCGATGGGTTGGATTCGTCTCGAGATTCACGGAACACCGGATTGCACGGCTTATAACCAGAAAATGACTTACTTGCTTAATACTCTTAAGTAAATACAGTGTGCTTCCATGGGACAGGTACGCGTCGTTTTGATGATCTAACACAATTCCCTCTTTTTTTATATTTTTATGCTGTATAGATCTAGCGTTTGACCTCTATCCCACTTTATTGTCAGTGAGGATGTGATCGAAGCGAAGATGTTATCACGCTAAACCCTGAATGTTTACTGACTCTCAAGGACTGCTTCCTGAACACATATTTGATTGGTGACAGTTTTTCAAACATGAGGGTGGAAGCTAGAAGGGTACTCGAACTCTACTAAAACTACTACTACTACTAACTCTACTCTACTAACTACCACCTTGCTGGGAATTTGATAACGGTTTTTCCTCCACCGGAAGCTAAAGCCGTTGTTGGGGATCGAACCAGTCTCCGTCAGTTTGAAAGCCGATGCTCCCCCCGCTGAGCTATCATCGCTTCATACGGCAATATGAACAACTTCAAGGTTACTCTCACGATTGATACTCACCCTGGTGAGTATTGTGAGCGCCTCTTGCGACAGGAAGCGCGGGTACGACGGCATTTCGTTGCATATGGACCAGAACAGCTCGTCCTCGTCACAACCGCTGAATGGACTTTGTCCAATCAACATCTCATATAGTAGTACTCCGAAAGACCACCAGTCTACTGTCTGGTTGTACTTTAGCCCTTTAATTATCTGTAACAACATTGCGTCTACAGTTTCAGAATTGAAAGCGGGTTATATGGAAGAAATGGTAAATACTGCCAAGTTTGATTTTTTACGTTGTGGTACCGGATGATAGTACCAAACCATCAAGAATCAAATCAATTCAACGTAACCATGATAAAAAAAAACAGCTTTTCTTTAGATGCTTTGCTGTTTTAATACATAAGAATTGTAAATAAAACTGATAGGTTTTTCAAATAGACATATGTGTTCAATTTATAAATGGCGGTAGTAGATATCTGTCAAATAAACTGTATGAGAATTTCTCATCATTCGAAGAGTATGCACCAATACCAAACGACTTAACGAACCATTTTGTAATAATCGGAAAACTTATTCCGAAATTCATGCACCATTCACATTAGCATCTCTAGAATACTAATAAAAAAATAGATATTTTACTTACTTTTAATTCAAATAATTGTTAACCCCATTTGAAAGAATGGCCTTATGGTATCTTACAGTCCTTGCAGATTAAGCAGAAGCTTTAATTTTCAGATTTGTAGCTTTAAGTTGAATCTTTAATTTGTCTTCGATTGAAGAAAAACTAATACTTCAATTTTCGTAAATTAAAAAAAAGTGTACGACTAAGTTATTTTAATATAATGTAGTTTCAGTTTAATTTTGCGCTTATAAGTATGTATAGTATTATTTTTAAATGTGTAAGCTGGCCACAATGAAATACTTTTGACGTGATAACGTTTTATAAATTGATGAATACCAGCAACACTCATGAAAAATAGTAACGTTCCGCGTAACGTTCCACCTGAGTTTTGTATTACATAAAATCAGTCAAAGCCAAAGTCAAAGTCAAAGTCAAAGTCAGTCAAAGTCAAATTCAAAGTCAAAGTCAGTCAAAGTCAAAGTCAGTCAAAGTCAGTCAAAGTCAAAGTCATAAATGATTATGACGTTATCACGTAAATCTATCGTCCGTAAACCGACTTTACAGACAACCAATTTTTTACTTTACTTTTTATGTACGCTTCATACACATCAAAGAGCCCGTTTTGGGTGTATACTACATTTGTATTTATTAGTAAGTGTACCATACCTCCGGAGCCATGTAGTCTGGTGTGCCGCAGAATGTGTCAGCAGTTTTTTCTAAATATATCTGTAGCTTGCACATGCCGAAGTCAGCTATGCGCACGTGTCCGTCAAAATCTAGCAGAATATTGTCCAATTTCAAGTCCCTGTAAAATGAAAAAAGCACATCTTGCAAAATCAATACGACAATAAAATTACCGGGTGATAGGACACACTGTCACCTCAGAATCCAGCAAGATCAAGTTTAAATCACGCTGAGTGCCGTTTTGTGATTTTATACTACAAGAACTGTATACTGGTAACGAAGTTGAATTTGATGGTCGTCGTGGCTCAGTGATCAGCAACACTGACTTTGGAACCGCGACTCCGGGCTCGAATCCCGGCCGGGGCAAACATTTCTGTGATGAGCAAAGATGTTTGTTCTCGGGTCTTGGATGTTTGTGAATTGTGATTCTGTGTGTCTATACCTCCCGCGACACGGTATCCTAGTGCAGGGGTGTGTGTGGGGAAAAAAAAGAACAAGTATTGTATATATACAAGTATTACACATAAACCTAGGTATATGCGTGCGAAGAACATACTCGTATTTTCGTATTAGTTTCAGAAAAGGCTGGCGTATGGCGGCGTTCACCTATTATGAGTCGAGGTGTCACAAAACCCAACTTAACTGCTTATCAGATGCCGATGACCTTGAAAAGATTACCTTCATTATTACTCTGTTCTTTATTGTTTTATATGTATCTCTTGTGTAATGTGTGTTGTGAGTGTCTTGAATAAATGTGGTTTCTTTCTTTCTTTCTTTCAAAAGATTCGCGGGTGTTTACAGTCAGAGAGAGCGGGACAAGATCTGATGCGTGTTGATTTAAAATCTTACAAATATATACGGGTGTTTCTACAAAAAATGGGTAACTCGATGTCATCAGTCAATAGAACAATGTAAAATTATATTTTGTTTATATTTTATGATTAATTTTAAAACAATTAAAAGCCTTTTATTTGGTCACCCAATCTCAGCTATTCATTATAAATACAAATTAGTAAAACTTTACAATGTATTCTCAAAAAGTCAGTACTTTGGCGTGTCACAACCTCAAAAGAGCGTATTCAAATAGCTGTGTATTAAATATAACCTTTAATATAATAAAATGTACTATTACACTATAATCTTTGATGTATTTAACAATATATAATCACAACTTTCATAATATAATATTTTAACCGTTGTTGTAAAAATAATCAGAAACTTTGTGTTCAGTTTTATTCGTCAGTCCGTTGTGTGTTGTTCGAATTTGAATTTCCCGCTTAATACCGGCGACTCGAATTCAAATCCCCGTTAAATATTAAGGTTGGTACTAAAGTTAGCTGCAGACCGCCCCATTGCTTGGCCGCCGGCCACTGTGCCAATGCTAGAGTTGTGTTTGTCGTGGGACCACGTACCGATCCAGACAAAAAGTCAGTCCTATGGTTAGTCGCTATTTCTTTGTAAATCTGTATTATATTTTAATTGACACACAGATAACTTTCAGTTGTTAAAATGTAGCTTCTTGATATTCGATAACATCAAAATAAACGTTAGTTCTAAAGATAACTGCAAACTCATCGGTGTTTCATCAGTCCGTTGGCGTCAGTCCGTTGTCTGGTATTGCGCCAAAGGACTGACGTGTTTCCAGGGTACTGAGTTTTGACCGTGTCTGAGCATTATTTCACTTAATTCAGTTCAAAACTTGGCTCCTAATAATATAAAACATGTCTAAGAATAGAGAAGATACTCGTATATTGAAAAAAGAAAAGAGAAGCCGAAACGGCTGGCTTAGCTAGAATTATAAGCGACCCGATTAAATTAGGTGAATACAAAGAGAAACAAAGGTTGCAATACTTTAAAAAGAAAGAAAAGGGACAAAGTAAAAATATTTAAAAGGTGACGGGAGCACCGATGAACTAGAAAAGAATGGAAAAAATATTGATCAAAACAGAGGCAAAAAAACAGCTTGAAAAATCATACTGATAATTTTGTACGCCAGAATACTCCTTCAACTACTGACGATGAAGCACAACCAGTAGTTCGTGAACTAACTGCTTATTGTGAACGAAGATTGAAAATGAAAGAGCCAAAAGGTTATAGGAGAAAGTTGTAAAATCTGTGGGAAAAACTCCGAGAACCAGTATTGAAGAAATGAGAGAAGATATAACTGAAAAAAAAGGAATTAGTGAAGACGGCCTTTTTTGGAAAAGTTATCAAAATTCAACTAGAAGGAAACTACACTGAAACAAAGAGTCTTGAAGATAAAAGAAAGTTCAAACATGCTGTATGTGGAAATGTGGTAGAAAAATAAAAAAAATGACGTCAGTCATAGTGCAAAATCTAGTTCAGAAATTTTAGAAGATGATTCTAACAGCCGTCAAGCAGCAGGCAATAAAGAAACTTGGGACTCATTAACAGATTAAAAAAGAGGAAACAACATATCTACAGGACACTGAAAAATCTCCATGAGCAGTACTTTACTGTTCTTTTTTAATCTTAATTTTTTATATAGGGTTTTTTCTAAGAGAAAATGACACCCTTATTGATAATCAAGATAAGCTGATACAACAATTATCTAGCCCAGTCTTCACGACTGCGTGGTACAATGCATACACTTTTCTGGCATCCGCAGAGTCAGACATGAGCAGTTCTTGAAACCATTCCATTTTAATTGAGGTATTCCTCATTTACCCGACTCCGACCATTTTGGGTGGTTCCTTCGATCAAGAATTCATGATCGAAGGGTGGTTCCCCCTAAACTATCTAACCACGATACTTGTCCTTGCATGGTCCACGAAAACACGGACCTTCAACTTGCTGCTCTAATAAAGACACATATTCTGCCAACAGCCAAAGTATGTTGAAAATGCTTTGTTCAGATATATTTTCTGAAAAATGTCTTGAAAGACAATGTGATAAATGTTCCTTAAAAAAATTGGCTTATACAGAATTCGATAAGTAAAAATCGATTTTAATGCAACAGTGGGTGAGTAAAAAGAGTATATTTAATCTCAAAACAAAGACAGAACGATTTTTACTTAAGTGCAAAAAAGATACAAGGGACATCTTACCTGCAATAATTGTTACTTAAGTCAATTAATATTAAAAGTGAGACTCAAAATACGTACCATTATTGGTTGCTAAGAGATTTCTTTGAAATCCTAATAAATTTTTGGCATACTTTAAGAAGTTGTGTATTTTATCAGTACTTTGTCACCCTCGTCAGTCCCCTGGCACGCAAATTCGGAAAAATCGAAATATCTCCGCATCTACTTTAAAAAGTGACTGGCCCTATCATGAGCAATATATTCATTAGATTGGCTATCTTATAACGCACATTTGCAGGAATTTGATTAGAAAAACTGTCATAAACAAAATATCCCGAAAAGTTACCCAACTTTTGTATATTCGCCCATACCTACTTAACATATGACCTACGGACTGAATACAGTAATACTAATCTCATTTTTGGATATTTATTTTCCTTTCTTCTGGTGGAAGGCACAGTTCGAGCGCATTTGTCGTTACCGAGAGAGTCTTTGATAAAGGAAAAATATAGTCTCTGTAGAAAGCAGGAGCTCCTGGGTTTATTTATTTTTATTTAAATTTATTCTTAGAAATTATACAGTAAAACGCCTAACATAATTATTAATATTTTTATTTTATTTATCAACATTCACACAAGGTCTTTAGGTCCCAAACTAGGCAGAGCCTGTACTATGGTAACCTGATGACTGATATACATACTTATATACATATACACACCCAGACACAGGTCAAACAGACATGTTCATACACACAAATGTTTGACCTGTCCGGGAATCGAACCCGGGACCAGCGGTTCAAAAGGCAGAGTGCTACCAACTGCGCCAATCGGCCAGTCGTTTATAATAATTTAGGTTTGTCCATAAGTTCTTGTATGATATACTACTTCTGAGGAAGGACAATAAAAAAATGTTAAATGTCTAACGTATTTGAAATTGCGTATTAATCTTAATTCAATCAATTTGTACTGTAGTCTATACCCACTTAGCTGGAAAACCTAAATACCTACAAATGTTTTTAGTTATCTTATCTTATATGCTTTTTAATCCTAGTATGGTAATTTTCTGGTTAAATTTTGACGTGATAACGTTTTATAAATTGATAAATACCAGCAACACTCATGAAAAATAGTAACGTTCCGCGTAACGTTCCGCGTAACGTTCCACCTGAGTTTTGTATTACATAAAATAATCAAAGTCAAAGTCAATGTCAAAGTCAAAGTTAAAGTCATAAATGATTATGACGTTATCACGTAAATCTATATATATCACATTGAACGCCGACTCAACTTTAGTAGTTGTTCCGTTTGGGCCGTGGAGCTCACCGGTGACCGACAGCAATACTACCCGTTCAGGCCGTGGGGCTCACCGGTGACCGCGCGACGGACTCGTGTTTGAACTCAATTTTCTCGCTGGAGGACACAGTGCCGGTACAAAACTCTATTGAGCGTGCCCGGCGCGGCCCTGGAGAACAGTTTACGCATACTAGCTCGTTTCGACACTAAGTATAAAAAAGACTATGTTGATTTTTTGGCTAAGTATACAAGATGTGGTTTTAAAATAAAAGAAGGTTTACAAAATATATGGTTTATTAGAAAATATTTAAAAACCGTTTTATTATACGTTAGGCAAGCACTTATTTTTGGACTTAGTAAAAAATAAACTAAACAAACTTCGAAAAAAACTTAAAATAACTCATAAAATTACTACTGAATTAAACTTTGTCATGAATATTTGGCGAATAAATGAAATCAGTCTTCTTCGTCGCGAAGTCGGGTAAAAAATTGGTCAATTATGAAGCACATTGAAGCAAGATATGCAAAGAAAAGGTTTCTCCGGGCATTGTGGACAAAACATTCTCACCTTTTTAGTCTTGTTTTTAGCCAATTTTCTGCCGTAAGTAGCTGCGTTAATTTTGTAACAATTCACACATGCCCGCCTGCTTGTACTGGCTTGCCCTTCTTTTTGTTGCAGTTTGTGTATCATTCTTCTAGGTCTTCCAACTGGAACATCTTGTTGGCTGCAAAATGACTTCAGTAATTCCAGCCGGAAGTCTGCCATTTGTATTTTCTTGCCAGTAACGCTTTTGTTCAAGACCAGTGCATTGACCACTGCTGTGTTTAGGAGAAGGTTGATTGCATATTTCTTGTACCATTTTATCGATTTCCTCAGTGGAGTTGAGTAAGCAGCCATTTGATCGGACATATCTACAGCTCCTTTAGCACCGTTATAATCAATGACTATTTTTGGTTTAGAAGTAACTTTGTTACGTTTTCGGACATTTTGGAATCGCACTGAGTGTTTTGTGGACAGCAAAAGGACGTCTCTTTTATCCTTCCACTTCATTACAGTTATGCCCTCATCGCTTTCCTTCGCCACGAATTGTCCTCGCTTCAGTTTAGCATTTACTACATCCTTTGGCAGATGCTTCCGGTTCTTCCGAATCGTGCCTACGAGATGAGTCTCTGCATCCAGAAGTTTTTTGGCAAGATCTATACTGGTGTACCAGTTGTCGGTCACTAGCGTATGTCCCTTGTATAGAAGATCGCTGCATAAAGACATAACGACGTTCAACGGTGTAGTATTGACTTCATCGTTATTCTTTCCTGCGTATACATTTATTTTATATGTATAACCAGGAATGGTACATAACTTAAACTCCTTTATACCATATTTATGCCTTTTTTGTTTATTGTATTGTCGAAAAATTATTCGTCCGCGAAAAGGCACCACGCTTTCATCTATGCAGATCTCTTCGGAAGGGGTGTAGTTTTTTTGGAAGTTCCTGTTCATAACTTCGAGCAATTTCTGAATCTTGTGTAATCTATTAGATTTATTGTCTTCATCTTGTTGAGAAAAGTGCAGCATTTGCAACAGCAACTCAAATCGGTTTCGACTCATTATTGTTCGAGGAAAATTCTGTCCAAGTACAGCATCTTTTGACCAGTAGTAGGATATTTTGGGTAATTTTACGACCCCCATGAAAATAATCAATCCGAAAAATCGTTTTATCTCTGCTGCGGATGTAGGTTTCCATTGGTGAATCCGCGCAGCTTTAGATGCTGCGTCCTATCCTGTGACTTTTTTTATAGCAAAGCTATTCGTACAATCGGCCACCATTTCAAATACTTCGTCTGGTACTAAAAAATGATAGAAATCTGTCGTGAATCTAATCCTGGGAATTCAGTGTAGGCGATAATCCGACGCTGATTACCTTTTGGTTGGTGCCACACGGTAGATGATACAGGAAGCGACGCGGTGTGACCAGAAGTACTTGGCACGGCATTTTCAAGTTCAATGTCACTCGTGTCACTAATGGACAGAACTCGTCGACGTCGCTTTCGTAAAGGTAGTTGTAAGTCATACTCTTCCTCAGACTCTGAACTTAGCTGAAAGCTACTATTGAGCAAGGAAATTTCTCTGCGTCAAATCATCATTTGTTATTTCAAAGTCTTCAAAATCATCCATGATTCACACCACACTTATCCTTACAGTCAGGCAAGACACAATTTATTCACTTTTAGAAGTAACCAGGGTAAAACTGTCACTAAAAAAATCGAAAATATGTAGGTAGTATGAAAAATAAACAATGCGCGTGACCTTGATTGCTTGCTTGCTATTACTAACTCGTGTCAAGAGCGCGGCCGCGCGCAGCCCTTCCGGGGAAGGGCGCGGGGTGTGACCGGCGCCGCGACCCCCGCGGCCCCGCGCGAACGAAATGCAGATTTCCAACGGCGTGCGCCGTGGTGGTCACCGGTGGACGTCAGCAATTATTTTGTTAATTCTTTGGATAGTAATAAAAAATAATTATTTAGATTGAAGTTTTTGGCTATTTTGAACCATATGGGCCAATTAAATATAATGTGTAAAATTTGTTGAAATCGTAAATTGGCGTCAGCCCATAGGAAAAGTATAGAGGTGGTCACCGGTGACCACCACGGCGTTCAATGTGATATACAATAATAAGCTTATAATACATAAATAAGAACGTAAGGATTAATAATAAAATAAAATAAAAAACATATTATACAATTCTACGAGATGAATGAATATTCTTTGAGACGCATTTCAGCAAATTCGTTTAACGAATATAATGGGTGGTTTTCAAAAAATATTTTTAGCTTTCTTTTAAAGTCCCTAGTGTTTAATTTGGCTATAGTCAATGGTAGCTTGCTAAATAATAATATTTTATTGCAGATTCCTTGTCAATCTTACTTGTGGAACAAATAGTTTTTCGTTATTTCTTAAATTATACTTATGTATGTCTTTGTTTTTCATCAGAGATTTCCGCGCTTCGTGTATTTCTATTAAACTGTAGTAAATATACATGGATATAACTGTCATTATTTTATATTTTTTAAAGTACTCTCTAACCGATGTACGTCTTTTTAGCCCAAATATGATTCGTATTGCTCTTTTCTGTGCCTTTAGAACCTTACAAACATCGGCGCTATTACCCCAAACAGTGATAGCATAGCTAGCCAGGGAGTGAAGTGAAGTTGTACAGCATAGTACCCACCTGTAAACGATTCCTCTTTTGTGTAGGAATTTCAGTCCAGAGACAATCTCAGCCGCGTAGAACCTCGCCCGCGCTTCCGGGAACCTGCCACTTTGCTGGATATGGAACATCAGGTCGCCACCGTTCAAGTATTCCATCACGAAGAACAGGTGCGACTGGAATCAATCATTGTGAACAAAGAATAAGAATAAAAAATGTTTTTAGACATCTCTTCTTCTTTTTCATGTCCTTATCCCACACTAGGTGCGTTGGGCATAATATGTTTTTTTCTCGAATCCTCCATTATCATTAGTCATCTCAGTGCTCACAACTTTTATAAACATATCCTTCACACAGTCCATTTATGCTTTCCTCGGCCTTCCTGTACCTCTATATCCATCCACATTCAAGTTAAGTACTCTTTTTGTTATTAGTTTATCATCCCTCCTCATGACATGCCCATACCAAGCCAATATATTCCCTTTCAACTTATCAATCACGGGTGATTGTTTCAAGCTTCCTCTGAATTACTATAGTTAGACTTCTATAAACAATTAATTATAGGTACGTACATACATAAAAAATACATGGCAATAGGCGTACCTACTCGCACTACGACGCATAAACTAATACTTATGCAGGACTGGTTTTCAACATACACCTTGCTTGAACTCTGATAAGAAGGTATCCAATGAGAGATTTGTACTAGCAGTATTACTGTTTTTACTAAATATAAAAAATATATATATATAAAAAATATAATAAAAATACTGTTTTTAAAAAAACAGTACCAAAAAATGGAACCGACTTCAACACTCAAAAGTGCGAAATAACTGTACCATGAGCACAATATTTTGATAATATTCTCCATTTTCAGTAACCTTTGCTACTCCTGGGATCAATTGTCATTTTGTATGTTCATCGATTCCTCCACCCGCAACTATAATGTCACGTGCGTAGCACTTTCCCAATTTCACGCTTGACCGAGTTTGATGAAATATAATGGGACCACACGGGAGATTTAAATTAAAAAAATATAATCAAAATCGGTTCACCTAGTCGAAGGTTCTGAGGTAACAAACATAAAAATAAAGCATACGGGTTGAATAGAGAACCTCCTCCTTTTTTGAAGTCGATTAAAGCTTGGAATTCCGTGGGGTACCGGCTTAGAAATTCCGTGGGGTACCGGCTTAGAATAGTACCCCCCCATGTCTTCCCGTGGGTGTCGTAAGAGTCGACTAAGGGATCACGTACCAGAAGGATGGGCAGCAGCGCCTTCTGAGGGTCGTATTTTATATACTGCGCTCGCCAACCCGCATGCCAAGCGTGGCGAGTATTGGCAAACCCCCCCCTATGACAGTACAAAACAAAACCAGGCCCCCAGTCCCCGGCAGCTCCGCTAATGCTGGCTCCGGTAGCGGCCAGTGTAACGGTGGAGCAGGGGGTGCTAAGAATCTCCGGCAGATTCCCGGCTACCACTCCCTGAAAAAACGACCTCTGGCCCTGGTAACACACAATATAAGATCTTTGTTGGCAGACGAGAAGATCGTCGAACTGGAAGAAGAAATGAGTAAGTTACACTGGGATATCTTAGGGTTATGTGAAGTCCGTAGAGAGGGTGAGGACACCATAACTCTCAAATCCGGTAACTTGCTCTACTACCGGGAAGGCGACCAAAAGTCCCAAGGTGGTGTCGGATTTCTCGTTCGCAAGTCCCTCGCTAACAACATCATCACCATCGACAGCGTTTCGAGCAGGGTGGCATACCTAATACTCAGAATATCAAGCAGATATTCGTTGAAGGTCATTCAGGTATATGCACCGACCTCGAAACTCGGAACCGATGAGGAGGTAGAGGCTATGTATGAGGACATTAGTAGGGCCATACATACCTCCAAGACCCATTACAATGTTGTTATGGGGGACTTTAACGCAAAGTTGGGCGAAAGAAGTGATGGAGAGTTGAGAGTGGGGCAATTTGGTTATGGACAACGGAACCCTAGGGGACAGAGGCTGGCCGACTTCATGGAGAAAGAGGGACTCTTTATGATGAACTCTTTCTTTCAGAAGCCGCCTCAAAGGAAATGGACCTGGTTGAGCCCCAACGGTTCCACAAGAAATGAGATCGATTTCATCATGACCACCAAGAAACAAATATTCAATGATGTCTCTGTGATCAACATGGTCAAAACCGGTAGTGATCACCGCATGGTAAGAGGCACATTGAATATTAATGTTAAACTTGAGAGGTCCCGTTTGATGAAATCCACGCTCCGACCTCAAAATGTCCATATCCAAAACCCCGAGAGCTTTCAACTTGAGTTATCCAATCGCTTTGCTTGCCTTGAGAACTTTGCGTCGGTGGACGAGACCAACAACAGGTTTGTAGAAACTGTCCACGAAGTGGGGTCTAAGTTCTTTAAGCCCCGCCGTACAAATAGACTTCAAAAACTCTCCAGCCATACCCTCGACCTCATGGCTGAACGACGCTCGTTGCAACTGCAATCATCCGATGATGCTGCGTCATATAGGCAGCTCAATAGACGAATATGGAAATCCTTGCGACACGACATCCGTACCTTTAGTACAAATCGTATTAAAGATACGATCGAACGGAGAAAAGGCTCCAAAGTGTTTGCAAGAGACAGGTCTATTGGGCAAAGCCAGATGACTAAGCTGAAGAGAGATGATGGCAGTATAGCGTCGACCAAAGCAGAGGTGCTTGGAGAGATCGAGAGGTTCTATGGACAGCTATACACTTCGGTCGCTAAACCTGTTGACAGCTTGGCCAAAGACCCAAGAGCCAAGCTGACCCGGCACTATACCGAAGACATCCCGGACATCAGCCTATACGAGATTAGGATGGCTCTAAAGCAGCTTAAAAACAACAAGGCACCGGGTGACGACGGAATCACATCAGAGCTTCTGAAAGCGGGTGGATCACCGATACTGAAAGTCCTTCAGAAGCTCTTTAATTCCGTTGTCCTCGAAGGGTCAACGCCGGAAGCATGGAACAGAAGCGTAGTGGTGTTGTTCTTTAAGAAGGGTGACAACACATTGCTTAAGAACTACAGACCCATTTCGCTTCTGAGCCATGTTTACAAGCTGTTTTCAAGAGTCATCGCGAATCGTCTCGAACGTAGGCTTGATGACTTCCAGCCTCCCGAACAAGCCGGTTTCCGAAAAGGCTACAGCACCATAGACCACATCCATACGCTGCGGCAAGTTATACAGAAGACCGAAGAGTATAACTTGCCCTTATGTTTAGCGTTTGTGGACTATGAGAAAGCCTTTGATTCGATCGAGACGTGGGCGGTGCTTGAGTCTCTCCAGCGGTGCCGTATTGACCATCGGTATATCGAAGTGCTGAAGTGTTTGTACAATAACGCCACCATGTCGGTCCGAGTACAAGAGCAAATTTCGAGGGCGATTCCATTGCAACGAGGCGTGAGACAGGGAGACGTTATTTCTCCGAAACTGTTCACTGCCGCATTGGAAGACGCCTTCAAGCTCTTGGAATGGCAAGGATTCGGCATCAACATCAACGGCGAGTACATCACTCACCTTCGGTTTGCCGACGATATTGTGGTCATGGCAGAATCCATGGAAGACCTCAGCACGATGCTCGAAGGCCTCAACAGAGTTTCCCTAAGGGTGGGCCTTAAAATGAACATGGACAAGACGAAAATTATGTCAAATGCCCATGTTGCGCCCGCCCCCATATCAATTGGGAACTCGACTCTCAAAGTTGTTGACCATTACATCTACCTAGGACATACAGTCCAATTAGGTAAGTCCAACTTTGAGAAAGAGGCCAATCGTCGAATCCAACTCGGCTGGGCAGCGTTCGGAAAGCTCCGAGACGTCTTCTCGTCCAAAATACCGCAATGCCTGAAAACGAGGGTCTTCGAACAATGTGTGTTACCAGTGATGACTTACGGAACTGAAACGTGGTCTCTGACTATAGGCCTTCTGAACAGGCTCAGAGTCGCACAACGAGCTATGGAGAGGGCTATGCTCGGGGTTTCTCTACGTGATCGAATCAGAAATGAGGAGATCCGTAGAAGAACGAAAGTCACCGACATAGCCCAGCGGATTAGCAAGTTGAAGTGGCAGTGGGCAGGGCATATAGTTCGAAGAACCGATGGCCGTTGGGGCCGAAAGGTTCTCGAATGGAGACCACGGACTGGCAAGCGCAGCATAGGACGGCCACCGACTAGGTGGACAGACGACCTGACTAAGATCGCAGGCAAGGGCTGGATGCGGGCCGCTTCCAACCGGTCCTTGTGGAAATCAATGGGGGAGGCCTTTGTCCAGCAGTGGACGTCCTATGGCTGAGATGATGATGATGATGAAAGCTTGGAATGGTTGGAATTCAGTCAATTAAATAAAAATATCAAACAACTAGCGGTGTGTTCCTGTGTCGCACGGGTACAAAACTTGAAAATTAAAACTATAAGGATCCCTAATTTTAAAAAAATATGATATAGCCTATGTTACTCAGGGTGAATATAGGTTTCCAATGGTGAAAGAATTTTTAAAATCGGTCCAGTACTTTTTGAGTCAATTCGTTACAAACATACTTTATTTTTACACTACAGATCTTTTCTCTTTGTTATATTAGTATAGTGGAGGGTTGGCTCACATTGCACGTCAGGATAAAGATAGATGGACTAGAAAGATTACTACATGGGCTGGTCCCCCCGGTAAAAGGAAAAGAGGTCGCCCTCTGGAAAGATGGGAAGATGAACTCATCAAAATAACAAACAAAGACTGGATGAGAACAGCCCGAGATAGAAAAAAGTGGGGCAAGTTGGAGGAGACCTATACTCGTCGAGAGGTCCTTAGTTAAAATTATATAATTAAAAAAAAAAAAAAAACTATGTATTGCTAAGGAATTAAAGAGGCTTAAATAAAATAAAAAAAATAAAAAATATTAGTATAGATATTTTTTCGCTGGTGAAGTGGTGAACAAAGGTCACGTGAGAAAATAAAAAAAACACAAAATTATATAAATAAAATCACGGGCGAGCATGAAGGGCGAGAAAATATAATCGGGGACCAATCTCATTAAATTCCGAATGATAGAGTAAAAGTGTGTTTCAATTTATTTATTAAAGCTAAAAAATATAGGTTTCGGATTAAAAATAGACGAGTCGCATTATTGTCGTGCTACACATTTTTATCGTGATTTGTATGCGGTTATTATATGTTTTTATGTTGATGTGAACGACCTATTTCAGAGCATTTCACAGTGTTATTCTATTGAGTGAATCATTTACATAGAGATAGCTATTTATTTACAATTTTTTTATTACAATCTTTTTCATGCGCTTTTAGTTGTCATGTTTTACATATTTGCGTTTTTATAAAATATAAATACTGTCATAAAGCTGTTTTTAACCTACTTCAAAAAGGAGGAGGTTCTCAATTCGACCCGTATTTTTTAATGTTTGTTACCTCAGATCGACAAGGTGATCCGTTTTTGATGATTATTTTTTTATTTGACCGCAGGTGCTCCCCGTATGGTCCAAACTTTAGCAAAATCGGTAAAGCAGGTTTTGAGTTACACTCCAATAACTGAAAAGTGTTACGTCTACTTGGATGACTTCCTAATTGAAGGTGAAGAAATCGGTGAAAATACACAATGACTATTGATCCCGTGAGTAGCAAAGGTCGCTGAAAAGGGTAAAAAAATAATTACCAAATAATGGAACTTTTCAGTGTTGAACTCGCTTCCATTTTGTGGTATTTTTTTTCGTAAAAAGGACGATTTACTCACATCAGTCTGGAAAGTAGCGAAGAGATGGCACAGGTACGGATGGTTGGTGCCGAGAGCCAGGACTTTTCTCTCAATCAGTGTGCACTCCACATCATCATCTTCCAGCACCACGTCTTTCTTTAGACATTTCACAGCGTAGTAATATTCAGTATCCCGCAATTCTGCCAATAACACCTGCAAACATAAAAACATTCTATTCTGATAAACACGCGACAACATATTATTATATTACTAGACTGTTGGTCGTAAATGAATATGTCATCAATTATGACGATTAATCTAACACGAAGGCGGTGAATGTGTGGAAAAACAAAATAAAAAATGACGAAAATTGTAGTGAAATTATCTTTTGATAAATGTAGCAGGAAACTACAGTGACAACCATGGAACGAGATTCCATTTTATAACGTGAATATATATCATGCTTTCTCCGTATTCTTGGCCCGGTCTCAAAGGCAATTTGGGCCAAGTATCGAAACCAGGAAGAGTGCTCAACCTGGCTCACGTAATGCACTCGCTAATAAACATCTTGCTGGTAAAATAAATCAATCTGAGCACTTAGAAATCGTAGGTATCGTTAATTATGATCAAGAAGCCACCTAAGACATAGACAATATACTTATAGGTCAAAACATTTAGAGTTTTGTGAATTCCTATCTCATCCAGATTAGAACATAGAATTCAGACTGTAATCTGTGCTCTAACGTGAGAGGAATGACCTGAACAAACAGAAGGTACCATTACATCCGGGTATACAGACGCACTTAACGAAAGTTCCTCAAACAAGAGACAGTAATTGCGTTGAAATTGGCGATAGAGGCGGGGGCCGATGACACGTGTTTACTGACGCGATAAAGGTGGCCGATGATGTAGGCAACAGAAATAGTCTCAACAAATCTAGGTACAGTACTGTGGCAGGTGAACCGCGTCGATTGCGCGATGGTGCACATGGCAAAGTGCCACTGCAGTCTGTTGAGGTTACGGTCAACACAAATTAGGGGTGTTTTCTGTACTACATCAGAGATCAAATCAGAGTGATCATGTGCGTATGTTAGCATGACGTAAGAAATAGACGCTGATCTCGATTTATATCTATGATGCAAACTATGTATCGATTAAAGACGAAAATATTCGGATTATGTGCCAATTTAAAATGTTATTCCTCAATATTTCAACGGTTCTTTTCAAGGTGTTTTAGAAGTTCGTCGAACTCTGTGATAAATATACAATTTGACATTTATAAGCCTTTGATGTACCTACTTTGCGTCATATTAATTATAGGTAGCTCGTCTCCATATTAAAGTACCCTACATTCGTCTGACGTTTCGTGTTTGATCCGAGTAACAAATTGTACTTTATCGTCACTTGTCATAACATATCAGCTAGACAATTTATTTTCTACGTCAGCTGACTAACGTCACGGCGAGCTCCAGAAATCAAAGCATGTAATGTACAGTCAGCCAAACAACCAATAAATATCCTCAACCAACCTACGGTTGAAAATAATTAAACAACAAGTTAGATTTTCCTGTTTGGTTGATATTCTGACAGTTCTAAGATATATTCATCCTCCAAAAGAAATGTAGCTATAAAATATCAAATATAAAAAAGTACCTGAAAGCTGCAGATACTAAAATTTTAATCCTCACATGTGTTTATATTTATATTTCAAACTTGCAAAGTTGAAAGAAAACACTCACACTTCTTTTCTAAAAAGGAGATCTAGACAGACAGACACAAAAAACAAAAGGGGGTATGCGACTAGATCTGAACACAAGCTGGTTTTGCAGTTTTCTAAGCTTAAAAGGCACAGGGGCCGTACCATCAACTTTTACAAAACCATCATGTTTCAAGAACGTCATACTTCAAGCTTAAAGTAATAATGCTCAGATTCGTACCATGAACGTCTTAAAACATTATTGTTTTATTATCGCTCAGTGACGTGTAGAATGAACGAAGAAACATTCCTGCTGTAAGGGCAAGCGAGACAACATTATATTTTCATATAGCGTTGTCGCTTTCGTTGGCGCTGGCTCATGGTACGCTTTGAGTGAACGAAATAGAGGTTTACGTCACAAAACTGCTTAGTCTAAACAACATTAAAGTAACATTGCTTATGTGGCCTTGTGGTACGAAAATTCAAAGTAAGATTACAATAATACTGCTATAAGAGTTGGTGGTAGGCCCCCTGCTCGGGTCCAGAAGCGATGTGTATAAAAACGTATAATAAACTACCCGACTTTAAGAACACCATAGAAAAAGACTTCACATTTTATAGCCAACTAAGAGACATAAGTACTATGTAACAAAACTTACTACAATATCAATGAGTTTTTTAATGACACAATCAAAGAAAATGAAATGAATCGATCCGTTTACATCTATATTGCGTCACCCTACCAAGGTCAAATGTTTTTTCTGTATATTATTAGCAATAAAAACCTTTTTTGTACACATATGATGCAATAAGGTATTGAGTATTGATGTCCGTTTTCGACCTTATCGCTATCGTTAAACAGAAAGTTTTGTAAAAACTGGTAGACCACATTCTTTGTCAACTGTACATGTTTCTAGAAATTTTGCTTTAAGTATCTTGAAACGATTCTTGGTTTGAAGAAATAATATCAACAAAAAGCTCGAACTTGTGAGAAAATTATTTGGCAGAAACTGTTTATTTTTTAACTGAAATCATCAGCGATAGGTATATACTTACTTTTATAGTCATGACGTACCGTCTTGAGATTTTGTGAAATAGGATATTTCAGTGGGTCGATTTCATAAATAGTTACCATCTATGTTCAACCTATCAAACCTAGGTCGATATAAGTACTTCGACTATAAACGTGAGTACAACCGGATAATACTTAGGTATATATAATAATGTTTAAAACTAACGAGATTATCCAATCAAATATCTATGTCCAGCTCGAAGGACCATAACATATGGTTTCGCGATGCCATTGAACGACGAAATAGTTGCCTATTCGCTGTCCCAATTCTTGTTCTATTCTAGTGTAAGAGCTCAAGTGGCTGTATCTATTTCAATGGATTTCCTAACACTTTGACACAGTTTTCTATCTCATGTACGATTAGTGTCTTCTATGAGGTGCTATGATAATTCTAATAAATTTAGATTATAAATAAGCCGTGTATTTTAACGTCATAACATATCCTGGAATTAATTTGTTTTCAGCCCAGCTTCTCTCTCATAAATTAAGAAATGTTTGAAATTCATGCCAACTTTGAACCTACTTTAAACTAATAAATAAAAACGAATTGCGCGTTACGGCCCTTCAACATAGTTATTCTGCATATGAAATGATTTAAAGCTCTGGCGCTGCGGCACCATGTACTAAAATGAACGCTTTCTGAAGGACCTATTTTGCTAAGCTGCCGGTCAGTACTTTATTGTTCCTAATTTAGAACATTAATTTTCATCCCACTTAATATTATAAATGTGAAAGATTGGATGGATGGATGGATGTTTGTTACTCAATCACGCCAGAACGGTTGAACGGATCTGGATAAAATTTGGCACAGAGATAGATTATAGTCTGGAATAGTATAAAGGGTACGTTTCATCGTCATCATCATCATTATCATCACCACGCGGTCAAAACCGCGGGGCGCAGCTAGTTTGTTTATAAGTCACTTGTTTCTGTTCATTAGGAACGAAAGCCAAACAAATCATAGTTCAAATAAGGTTCATATTGGCACAAATGGTTATGACCATCACCGTCGATTTATTCATAGGCAGTTTGAAAAAAAATACAATCAAGGCTAAATACATTTTGTTACATACAAATACATATACGAATCAAATGTATGTTATCTGTAATTTACTACTTTGATTTATGGTTGTTTACTTATCCAAACCAATGAAACGAAAAACGATTTATTAACCAAGATGATGATTGGTCTAAGATAAGATCATCTAAGATAAGATAAGATCATCTTTCAAGATACAAAGCTGTTTCGAGTCTATAATTGAAGATTTAATTACATACCTTCATATCATGTACACTAATATTATGTCCCTACAAAAAATAAATAAAAACTTTAACCTTGGTCCTTCCCAATAGAAAAGTTTTTCCTCACCAAGGGAAAAGTTTTTGTTTATTTTTTATATGTTAGTGTTACTATAGGTTCTCAAAAATTTCTAGACTTATTGTTAAAAAAATCCTTCATCAGTGGTGTGTATAGTTATCGCGAAATAATATAGGTTAACTTTTTATTTGAGTTTTGGGAGGGATATCAGGAAGTAATTATCTGCGCGAGCGAAAACGGATGATGCAGCCAGTAAATTTATTGCTAAAGTTGACCAAGGAAATAGGTCGTGTTGTCAACTTTACGAAAATGCGCTAATACATTCGTAGAAGGCGCTCTAAATAAACATAAAATACAAATCAGCTGATTACATATTATTATCTCTCGACGTATATACAGTATGTGTGCCACCAGTCACCACCCTTCCACTTTGTGGAAGTGTCATAACATTAGCATCATTTTATTTTGAACATGACACCTTTTTATCAGAATTTACATATGAAATACGTGCATATGTATATCAATTAGTGTATTTTACACTGTTTCTACGGGAATAATGTGGCACTTACGCGTAGTAGATATCACGATCGACAATTGTTTCGGCTTCGTCCGGAAGCCTCTTGAGTGCGGTACGTTCGTCGCAACGTTCCGTCTCGCACTGGACTGCGACGAAGGCACCGCACTCAAGATCCTGATGAAGGCTTCGGGAAGAAGTCGAAACAATAATCGATCGTGATATCGACTACGCGTAAGTACCACTTTATACCCGTAGAATAATGATATCGACTACGCGTAAGTGCCGCGTTATACCCGTAGAATAATAATATAGACTACGCGTAAGTGCCGCGTTATACCCGTAGAAACAGTGTATTAGTGTATTTGTTTCAAATAGTTATAAGGGCGTCTAAAGTTTTGTCACAATATTCAATTTAGCCTCCTCTATCAACAGCTACACTCATCGTCGTTCTTTGCAAATCATCGTGTCTCAATGTTCGGACGGAGTTTTCTTGGCAAAATTTCTTATTTCAATTTTTTAGTTTATTTCTGGACGAGTTCGCTTCCACTTTGTGGCATCTACAAATTGTTAATATTTTTCCCGTAATTAAGAACAATGAGTGTTCGTGCAGAGAGTGTAAGGTATGCGCTACTTTTTAAAACAGGAAAAATTTATAGCGATTCTCTTTGATGATGCTGTTTTAAATACAATTATTTTTATTATAATGGAAAATGTTGATCACGAAATCAAATAAAATGAACTCAATATATCGTTGCATGAGAATGTGAAATAGTAACATTTTCAATAAGGTTTCTTTTACGGCTGAACGGATCTAGATGAAATTTGGCACATACATAGCTTATAGTCTGGAATAGCACATACGCTACTTTTGATGCCGGCAAAATGTATGATACCCGCGGAATTATTGATGTAGCGGTAAAACCGTAATCCACGCGAGTGAAACCGCGGGGCGCTACTAGTAATACTATATATGTTATTATTGACATATACATACATACAGGCGACGATCTCGTTTTTAAGCCTTTTAGTAAAACTAAAGTTATGGATGCGGGCGGTTTCCATCCGGACTCTTGGCAGATGTAGGGTGTCATTAGGAGAGCCCTGTTTTTTATATCTTATATTTATGAAGCGATGATAGATCAGCGGTGGGAGCTTCGACTGTCAAACTGACGGACGCTGGTCGATCCCCATCAACGGCTTGAGATTCCGGTGAAGGTAACACCGTTATCAAACTCCCAGCATGGTGGTATGGTACGTTTGACTACTCGCCTGGCTAGCTACCACTCTCAACTTTGTGAAACTGCCACCAAACACATAGTGTGTTCAGGCAGCAGTCCTCGATAGCCAGGAAGCATTCTAGGTCTAGCGTGATAACATCTTCGACCACATCGTGACTGACCATCAAGTGAGATAGTGGTGAAACATTCTGGACATCCAACATCTATACAGTATTAAAAAAATCTATGAGTGAGTGTTATGGACGAGCGTAGCGTCACCACAATATATTGGTTTTAACATACAGCTAAGTAATACACGAAAACAATTCTCACCTTTCCGAAGCTGCCTTTGCCCAACACTTTGATGAATTGGAAGTCTTCTATAGTATATTTCCTGAACCTTGGAATAGAACGAGCTGGTGGCGTGAATCTTCCAGTCTTGCGAAAAATCCCGTAAGCTGTAGATTGTTCTGTAAACAAATATCTTAGTAAACATAATTTTCTTCAAACATATGATGATCAATCAATCTGCTCTCAATGTGTCAAGATTCAATTGTGATGTCCAGAATGATTGTGATTGATGAGGAAACTGGCCTATATATTCGCTTGTCACGTGGACTGTAACATTATGTTGATGTTAGTAGATGTTTGTATAAAATACATTTCACAAGAATAAGTGAACATCTTGGCGAAATGTTGAATAGTTCTCTTTGGTTCCGTATATACGAATAATACGGAATGCGCCTAAAGCTACCAGGGATGTTATGTTCTTTCGATGTGTAGTCTTTTTTTTTTTTTACACTCAGACCCCCGCACTAGGATTCCCTGTATCGCGGGAGACACGGACACACAGATTCACAGCACACCAACATCCAAGACCCGGGACAAACATCTACACACATTGCACAAATGTTTGCCCCTGCCGGGATTCGAACCCAGGGTCCCGGAGACGCAGAAGTCATGTCACTGACACTAACCACTGCGCCACGGCGACCGTCGTTTCCAAAGTGGTCAATTACAACTGATTGATTGCATGACATGACTGGACTGGGCTTAGTTGTCCTCTGACATGTTTCTCAAAGACTATATCCCAATATGCAAATGACTAAAACCTGAGCTTAGCGCCTTCCGAAGGCGAAGGCTGAGCAAGATGAAAGTAGGTAAATTGCAAGGCCGCGGGAGGGATCTTTACTTGCAATTGTTTTTTTTTATTTAAAGCTGATATTCGATTTAATTAGCACCCAAAGTTATAGGGGGATGAGCTGCAATGAAGTCCGCGTTTTTGATGAATACCAGCAACACTCATGAAAAATAGTAACGTTCCGCGTAACGTTCCACCTGAGTTTTGTATTACATAAAATAATCGAAGTCAAAGTCAAAGCCAGTCAAAGTCAAAGTCAAAGTCAGTCAAAGTCAAAGTCAGTCAAAGTCAAAGTCATAAATGATTATGACGTTATCACGTAAATCTATCGTCCGTAAACCGACTTTACAGACAACCAATTTTTTTAAATGTTTAGCATGATTTACAGTGATACCTACCTACATGTGTTTTGGAGTGTGCGATATCAATCAACGCAATAAAGATTGTAAATTAAAGCTCTTTCTAACCAATGCAAGGTACATGGTATATATGTCATCCATCTCAACATTAATTAAACCAGTACTACCGTTTAACTCAATACCTACGATTCCCTGCAAGTAAAATCATATTATTTATTGACGTGATAACGTTTTATAAATTGATGAATACCAGCAACACTCATGAAAAATAGTAACGTTCCGCGTAACGTTCCACCTGAGTTTTGTATTACATAAAATTCAAAGTCAAATCATAAATGATTATGACGTTATCACGTAAATCTATCGTCCGTAAACCGACTTTACAGACAACCAATTTTTTTTATTTGAACCCCAACATAATGTACACTGATACAAGAAACTAAAAAAATGCTATAGTATAACAAATGCCACTGTCACTATAATTATAGGGGAAGACAGCTTGCGTAGAAAAGTGAGCGATTATATTGAAGCAATGCTCGCTCTCGCTGGATACACATATAATGTACTAATAGTATTTCTTTTATAAGTGTATCTACGTACTTGGATTTATAATACGTCATTGCAATTTTATTAGACATACACTTTTTGACGTGATAACGTTTTATAAATTGATGAATGCCAAAATGAAAAATAGTAACGTTCCGCGTAACGGTGAATGGTCAATGGTCAATGGTCAATGGTCAATGGTCAATGGTCAATGGTCAATGTCAATTTCAATGTCAAAGTCAAAGTCATACATGATTATGTCGTTATCACGTAAATCTATCGTCCGTAAACCGACTTTACAGACAACCAATTTTTTTTATATAGAGAAACACTGTTAAGCAGATATAAGAGACGTAGCCAATCGAGCAGACCTAGATTTCGCGACAGAAGTTTTAATTTATATAACAACACGACCGTACTGTATATCTATCAGATTATTTAATAAATCTGTTCCTATGATTATCGAGAAAAACTAAGTAAATAAATGCAATAATACACTTTTATCGGCTTCTTTATCTATGGTATCCGAATTTCTGAACTTGATTTTCACCCCCATCAACACGTGGGATTAAATTGAAACTTGGCACACTTTTAAAGGACCGATGACAAAGCAATAATTTAACTAGTTTGTCCAATGATGTTTTACTAAAGATGACGTATATTCATACTGCGCGGTGCTTATATTTTGATCCTTTACGACATAAACATGCTTACTGCGACAGATAATACGGTACAAATAATATAGAAAAGGATAGCTATATGTTTAGACTTGCGCTTGAAATACGCGTCATAATGAAAATTACTACAATTAACTTAATTTTGCCGCCTCAGTTTCCGCGCGCTTGTGCGACATCTACCTCATATAAACATACACTATCCCCGGGTGACAGGCTATATGTATTTTTTTAAATTAGGGGTCCTTAAAATTTTTAATCTTGATATTTTTTCCCGTGGGAAACCGGGGCGGACCGCTAGTGAATATATAAAATACGGCAATTACTCCCGTAGTAAGTGAGACGGTTCCGACTTTGGTTTCGACTTTTTCAAGAAGAGAACGGAGCGCTCGCGGATTTGGTCGCGACTCGCCTTGTAGGTACTTACAAGTGTGCGAAACTATAAACGAAACTTTCTACGTGAAAAATTCCCGTGTTTTATATATTCATAATATAACTAATAGTAGGTACTCATAAATATGTAGGTAATTTTCTTATAAATTTCAACATTCACTATTAATCAATATGGATTTACCAGATTCGCACTTTTGTTATCATAATGCATTATGGTGATTTAAAGTGATAATAAAACTAATCTAATTTTAAAAAGTTGTGAGATTGCAGAAATAAACATTATCCTTAACTTACTTAAATTAATTAAACTTGATATTCTTGTATGGACAATATCTATTATGAAAAGCCGTAAAAGTTTAAAGCAATTATACAAGATTATGAGTAATACAAAATACAAAATATTTTATTGACATAAATATTACATTCTATTTTTAAATCCATAGGCTCCTGAACTAGAATGTTTAAAACAAAATTAAAACAACATTATGAGTATATTGGGGTCATTGGCTGTATCACAGCATGATTCAAGTTCACGTTTGTTTATGTTCCGTTCTGTAATCGGGGTATGACATAACTCCTTGTACAGTTATGTATAGTTATATTCGATATAACTATATTTAAATTTCGTTTGCGATCGCGAACGTCGCGTCGCCAAAAATATTCGCTCAGACAGGGCAATATCAAGGTCGCCAGTGAAAAATTCGTAATAATCACATGATTCCACGTAAAAACACCCAAATTCATTTATATCTACCACCGTTACGTACTCCCGTGGAATGAAACTCACTGCGAGAGTGTGTTTCCAAATAGGTACAACCGCGGCGTCTTCTAAGTTTGCGTGTTTCACCTTACACCGCGTTGAGACGAAACGTCAAACGGCCTTTAAAATATATCTCATTCACCACCGAAAAACTTTTATAATTGTTATGTATTTTAAACTAGCTGCGACCCGCGGTTTCACCCGCGCAGTGTTAAAAAACGGTAGCGATGAGGATGATGACACTCAAAAATAAAGTGACTTTCTATTTGTATAAACGTTTTCAAAATCGGTTCAGTAGATCCAGAGATTACCCCCTACAACCTCACAAACTCTAGCTCTTTATAATATTAGTACATTAGTATTAGTACAAATTACTTGGGTGTATTTAAAACGTAAACTATTCAGTACTTCAGTACTTAGCTTCATTAAATAAGTTTTAAATATTAATGCTTCTGTGACGTCGTACGCTGGAGCCATCGGGAGATCAGCGCTGGGTAACAATT